>CM069859.1:113295656-113895656 GCA_036172795.1 Pelodytes ibericus
TAAATGTGGCCTTTTAGCCCCAAAACAAACCAACAAACCTATGCATGGGTGGTATCCCTGTACTCAGGAGATGTTTCTGAACACATATTGAGGTGTTATTTGGAAATACCCCTTCACATTTTAAGGTAATGTTTACCTAAATTGCAATATATGTGAAAAATTAAAAAAAAAGATTTTTTGCTGCAAACTTTGGCATAGATTGGTGGTAAAATGGCTACATGAAATGTGTCAAAATACCCCAAGTTAAATGCCCTGAGTTGTGTAGTTTTCAATAATATGTACATGTTGGGGGTCATTCATGGATTTAGTACAGAAATCAGTGTTACAATGTCACTATCGCTAATCTTGAAAGAAAGGATTTTAAAATAGCTTTGCACCACTTATAGTTCTGGCCCTGTAACATGAATAAAAAAGCACAAAAACACAAAAACATGGGCTATTTCTGAACTCAGGACATATATTAGAAACTTTTTAGCAGTGTTTTTTTGTTGTCTCTTGTACATGAGTATACGATTTTTCAAATAAAAGTCATAAAAAAATAATTTTTTCAATTTTGTTTGCCATATTTTATTATTTTTTTTACATCAAATTATATGCTATTATCAAAATAATGGTATCAAAGAAAGCCCTTCTTATGACGATAAAAACGATATATAGTTTGTGCGGGTACACTAAATGAGACAGAAATAAATTACAGCAAAACACAAACACCTCAGAAATGTTAAAACAGCCCATGTCACCAAGCGTCGGACAAGCCAAAAAAGTCATGTCACTAAGGGGTTAAATAGAATAGCATTAATAAAAGAATACAAATAAAACAACTTAACGGGCCATTTTAGTTTGTATAGCTATGTCAGGGGGTGGACATGTTTAGTATCTTGTGCAAGATCTTTCTTAATCTGGTCCAACATGAAGGAGGATCTGATCAAATATTCTAATAGGGCTCCTTAGAGGCATGTGTTTGTATTCTTGCCTACTTTTCAATTAAATGTAACTTTTTGCTGACAGTTGTCCTCTAATTGGCAGTGAAAAATGTGCCAGTGTCTATCATACAGTAATGTGAGAGGCCTGGTTAATTTAGTTTTGGGCATTGCAATCCTACCTGGCAAAATGTTGTATTGCCATCACTGGCATCTACCACCCCCACCAATAATGCCTTATGATAGAAATTCTAGAATATTACTGCAGAAGTAAGCAAGAATTATCATCCTATCATATGTCAATAAACAAAACGAAGGTACAATTAATAATAAACAGTATAGCAGAGCACTGTAGGATACTGGCTCAATTGTCAGCTAGTTACATATATACATATATTCTAATCACAATTAATAATGGATTGCCATTAACATGAGCACAGAGGTAGTTTTTCTTGGCGCTTCTAAACTCCGGCACGGCTATTGCTAAATGCCAGCAGGAGATAACTCAATCTAGGCAGATCTCGTGTTTTATTAAAACCACTTTGCTTCCATCAATTTTTTAAGCAGTGTTATAGCACAATTCCCCACAGTTATTCGTGTCTGACATGTAAAATGTATTGTTATTCTCAATTAACCAAAGAATAAAAGCTGATTGGCAATAATACAGCAATATATTTTAATTGAGGTCTGCAAGGAAATGATGCTTGCAGGAATCAAATTCATTTTTATTTTATTAATCAGAAGTTGTATTGTGTTTTTTGATTATTATGGAAAGATGTGTATATTTTAGCCAAGTTCAAATAAATCAGTTAAAGTGGACTTGGTCACCTGGAAATTCCATTTAATAAATCAGTTTAATGTGGGTGCAGAGCACAACATTGCAATAGAGAATATGCTTCTCCAACCCCATGTGTGTTGCACTCCTGAGAGGGAAGGGGCTGTTAAACCAATACTTTAACGAGACACAAATGCATCTATTTTAAGGACACTTCCCCTTTAAGAAGCTGCTTATGGCTGTAAGCTTTGAACCAATACGTGAACATCTCAGGTTTACTGAAACGGTTTCAGTTCACTAAAGTTTTTAATAATAACGTTATATGAGGAGGTGTATTTCATAGTATATTTTCCTCCAGTTTCAATTACAGAGATTTTGTCCCCAATACAATGTTTATACTGTGAATGTAGAATATGACATCACCTTGCGACTTACTATGCAGTTTGCATATCATAAACTGGAGACAACATGGGCACATTTAAAACATAGTTTCTCTCAGTTTATCCAGTTCTGCTCAATATAAAGATTTGTTTATTCTCTACATTCACAGTTTAGGCAATGTTCAAGTGACAAAGATGGCTGAAGGAGTTGGCTCATTTATTGAATTTGACTAAAAACACCAAAAGCACAATTATGCCACCAAATCATACTTAATTCAGCAAGTTGAGGTGGATCCAAGCAACTATGTCAGCTAAAATGTTATTAAAAATTGTTAGCAATAGATTATTGCCGTTTTTTGGGGGGAGGTTGTCATCTTGGAAAGCATATGTGCCAGTATTATAACTTGATTCAAATATCAACAGAGGGCTGATTATCTCCGTTGTTTAAGTATGGGGTAGAGCCCACGGAGCTCCATACCAAGAATCAATAATAAGCCAATAGCTATTTGAAATACAATATTGTTACCAATCAGTGTTTCAATAATGCTAATTACTTATCTTATATTATTTGTTATATATGCAAATCTAACTGTAATTCCCAACTGTAGAGCTGCCTTTCATGCTGGGACAAAGGGACAGCTGCAGATTACTCAGGGGGCACATACTGTGCCCTGCATATTTTACCTCTTGTACTCCCTGGTCTTACAGCTGGGTCCATGTTGGTAGGTTCAAAGCATCATGTGCACTAATTAAATTACTGTACCTTGTCTGACCACACCTGATGTAAGCATGCACTGTATGCCAAAGCTGCCAGCATGCAGCTAAACTTTCAGGCTGACTGCAGCCCGCAGCTAGCTGGTAGTTAAATGAAGACAAAGAGGTTTATACAAGCAATATCATGTTAGGAGGGGGAGGGTTTAACTGAGGGACTGTGCTATAAGAAGTGGTTAATGGCAGGATTCACAGCAAGTTGGGATTAATTAAGAGAATAGCTCCAGGGTGAGGTCAAGTGAAGGGTTACACTGGAAGGAACACAGATGATCCCTTGCAACTGTGATCCCGGAGGCTCAGAATCCCACTGGTGAGCTAAGTATTCAACCAACTGTGTATGAGAAACTCCCAGGTGCTTCAGGTATTAGCTGACAAGGCTATGTGGAGACGCAAAAACCGGCACTCCAGGAGTAAGTCACACAGTGAAATAAAGTGACGGATGCGGCCAAACAGTTGAAACACTTTTGCGTCTTCTGATTAAGCACCAGAAGACGCGAAATGCGTAAAAGTGTTTCAACTGTTTGACCGCATTCGTCACTTTATTTCACTGTGTGACTTCTGGAATAAAGATCTTTGGATATTTTGATTATACTCCTGGATGCCGTTTTTGAGTTACACTGGAAGGACAGGTTAATTGGGCATGAGGTTAGTTGGACTGCTGGATCTGTGATCGTAGAATGACTGTGCTGAGAGAGGGGTACATTGTAGGAGCATGCAGCAGGGTGACTAGGCATTAAAGATTTCATGTATCCAGTACTGGTTTATATTCAGATGTTAATTGTATTTGGCAGCATATAGTTGTCTTTAGCTGTAAAATCTGTTACTCAGCCTGAAAAGGGAGAAATGCTGCATTGTAAGAGATCATAAAAGCTCTGATACAAAGTGTGACGGAACCCTCCATCACTGGGGTTCATGGAGAGAAATAATGGCCTGCCTCCTCCCTATAGATTATGGGCCCTTGCATTGAAAAGTGGTTCTGTTTTTGGGGAGGTGGGTACAGTGGATAAGTTTGCACTTTGCATTGACTTTACTCATGTCCCCAGATTGTGCCCTGTAATCCTGACTCACCCTGGTTTATGTACTATCACTGTATGTTGCATGTGGTTATTTAGTCAGATTCTGTTTTGTATATTGGTTTATGTCCAGTACATAATTCTAAGAGGAGCCCACTCTGATTGATTACAATGTGTCCCTGGTGTGTAAAAGACAATGGTTGATTTCCCATATTAAGCTGATGCTGATATGAGCACTTCTACTATGTGACTAATTCATTGTTCTGTGTTAATTGAATTTACTGTTCAACTGATTACCATGTGGTTTTCTATATCTGTGGCAATGCTGGTTAATTGCTCTTATGCTTATGTTTTGTTGTATGTTAATATGTGGGATGTTTAAGCGTAATAATACGCAAAAACGTGTAAGGTGTGGTCTCCTTTCCCGTTACACTGTTTGTACTATTGTTCGGTCTGCCTTGCACAAATTAACGCACCTTCTTATTTGCATCGATTAGCGTGCGCATCATTTTTGTTCCCATGTTAATATGCGGGTTGACTTATGTTAACTTTATTAAGTCTGTATATAAGACTCTGATTCTGTTCCAATAAAGTTGTTATTCTTCACCCTACACTAAGTGCTTCGGTTAGTGGTCTGGATGACTGGAAAGTTTAGGAGTCCCCGGGGCTAAAATCCCTGGTCTCAGCCCTTGTGGAAGCAGAGACTGATGGAGAAACCCAGCCAGAGTACCAGGGGGTTCAGCCACACAAAGTATTAAGGATTAGTTCAGTTTATCAGTATGAAACGTTTTAAAGAGCCATTAGATGATTTTAGGTGTCTGAAACTTATTTGGCAGAGAAAGGGTTAAAACTGATTATTGACGTTCTCTTAATAGTAAAGTCTTGTGTTTTGTCATGCCTGATTCTGTAGATGGATGCACCCAATTACCACCAATCACTACCGTGCCTGACTGCAGAATTTAGCGATGGATGATTAAACTGTGATGATACTATTTTCCCTATATATTTATGAAATACTAACACATCAAAATTACATTGTGATTTCTCTGTAGTAACCACTTAAATTACATCAACTCACCTTCCACATCATCAGGCCTCCCATTACAAATGGATTAAAAATGGTTAGGAAGCAATACACAGATGCCGGGTCAAAACTGGAACGTTGACAGAAAACAGAATAAGCAAATATTAAGTTTAACATGCATTTATAAAATACAGAACCATATGATGAAGTGTCAATATTCAATCATAAAGGACAACTGTGACCGATATTATGTTATGTGCCATTTTGCACATATGCTGTTGAAAAATGATGGAGTCTTTATTATGATAGAGGCTGAAATGGAGACCCATTTCCTATGTCATCTTTAGGTGACAAATGTTTTTTTTAATTTTCCACTTATCACTTGTGATTGCTGTTTTATTGTGTTTTTTTTTTTACTGCAGAATTTTCTAACACTAGAGATGATTCACTTAACAAACCTAACTGCTTTGCTCTGAGGAGAAAATCTGTTAAATGGAACATCTAGTCCCCAAACTCACTTTGGTGCATGTTGAAGACTAGTGCTTGTATAGAGCACAGGCTTTTTTACCAGTGGAATTTAATGCAGGCATTCTTTATAAATCACATTTTTTATATTTTACTCAAGCCCTCCCCAGTGATTTTTTCTTTGCATGCATTATACAGATGCTGCAGCACTGATTTTATTAGACTGGGCATATAAAGTTTTGTTTCATTTAGTCACTGGAATAAAATACATTATGTAGAATGTAATAAGCTTGTTCTTGTACACAGGAAATTCCATTCATTTGAATGGCATTATTCACAATGGTTCGCGCAGCAACCAAAAAAAAAAGGAAATGTTTTTATTCAGCTAGCGTGGGCAGTCCTGGTTTCTTGCAAACTGCTGTAATTTCACAAATTCATCTAACTGTACTTTTTTTTATATGTTAAGCAAAATGTAAAACATGCATTTTAAAGTAATTGAATGCACATCAATATGAATTAACATTTAGAAGATGCATTTTGGGCACCAAACAGTCCTTTTAACTTCGTAGACAAAACAGCACTGGACTCTTAATGTATCAATATCCATATTTATAGCAGCAGATACATGAGCATCTCCCAATTATGATTTGTTTTTTTCACAGGATACACTGTAATGGTTTTGGAGATGCAAATGTGCCTGTGGGTACATGTTGCAAATACTTCAAAACTGGCAAGATCAAAAGGATGGTCAGGAAGTTCTCTGAAGCAAAGCAATAAAATGTGGATTATCATATGGCGTAAGTTGTTTATCTAAGAAACAAGTACATTTGTAAACAGTGAAGTGTCTACGCAATAAAAAGATTTTCAAACTTTAGGCCAATGTAGCAGAATTGTTAAGAACTCTCCAGTGTAGCTGAATGGGAGAATTTCTCCAACTCGGCTTCTTTGGTCTTCAGTTTGAAACTTCCAACCCTCAAATTTCCAGGACATTAGTGGTTGCAGTTTATAAATACACATTTTGCAATAATGGAATATACATTTTAAAGGTCTTATTAGAATTGTATTTATTTATTTTTAACAAAGAGGGTAAGCTTTACCTTTAAATACAAATTGATACCGCATTATTTTTCACTGGGAGAAAACTGACTGAATTTTGTGTTTCTTGACTTAAACATAAATAAAATGAACATACTGCACAAATTACCTGTTAATAGATGCAATATTTCCAGTGCCAAAGAAGGCTGTGATTATAAAGAAGACCTACCAAAATGTTAAGGAAATGATTATTAAACTAAATGGCTTCCATGGGCAGAAAGTGTGATGTGCAATGCTTAGCAGTTCTTTAATTGCATTATCTAAGGTCACTGACAGCATGCCATGATACAGTGTACCAGGAGATGCAATTACTCACTGCCCATCGCTCCTGATGCTTTTACACCAGAGCACAAAAGTAAAACCAGTTCTTCCATATATCTCTGTATCTATCTATATAGATCTCTGTGTGTATATATATATATATATATATATATATATATATATATATATATATATATATATATATATATATATATATATATATATATATATATATATATATATATATATATATATATATATATATATATATATATATATATATATATATATATATATACACACACACAGAGAGATGCAGAGGTGAAGACACACATCAACCAAAATTGTTATCTGCAAGCTAAATCTTTCTGGAATATTGCAACATGCACTAATCCTCAAATGATTTTCAGTGAGAGAAAGACTGGGGACTGTATTGTGATCTGATGATAACTTCAGTTTGCAACCTATAATAATACTTTGTGCAGTATTAAAGATCTCTTTCCTGTGAAAAAGAGAATAATACTCAAGTTCCACAATGTCAAACAGTACAAATGAGAAAAACAAAGTGTCAAAGGGGAACAGCAAAGATTTCATCTTGCTTGTTTATTATAGTGACTGGTTGGTTATTGTGTACTGACTAAGCATACATCTGGACATCCTAGCACAGTACTATCATTCCTGGTGTTTCAGAAGAATAAGGTCTAATTAAAGTAAATCATTTTATTGGACAGAACTATGTAGAGTGATGTGACTGAATACATGGGGAAAATGGTTTACAAGGATATTTCTTCTATGAAACAAGTTTATCCCAATATAATATGTTCATTCTATGTTCCACTCTAAGCAGAATGTGCAAGCCTTGCTAATAGGGTTGCCACCTTTTTCACACAAAAAAATACCGGATATTGCTTTTGCCTCTATAGACTTATAATTAGCAGCAATCCATTTTTTTACCGGCCTGCCAGTAAAATACCAGCTGGGTGGCAACCCTACTTGCCAAGGCCAACCAGTTACAACAATGTGGGCACAATGGACTTCTTCCCAGTATTGATAAAGCTGCAGAATAATGTGTAATCTGCTTTTGGTAGCTTTGCAATGGTTCTATAGCAACAGGAACAACATGTTGTGGATACAATGTCTCTTTTACTATTATATATATTTGTGTTTATGTCTCATTTGGCACACTTCCCTAAAAGGTCATAATTTCTTACAGATGCTTACGTATAAGCATTGCATTCCTTTGTCTGTTTAATCTTTTACACATGTGTTCAAATAAGCTACTTCCTATGGAAACTCCTCCCATCCAAGCTACCCCTTCCCCCCTGCTAAGGAGCAAGTCTCATGTAACACATTCTTATAAAGACCAGCTTCCGGTACTAACTCCTCCCACTTTCTCTTGTACAAGTTATCACATGCCACGTGAATCACTGTTAAAGTAACAGTAACTGGAGCCCCTCTTTGTTCAGTAAACTACTCACTGTAACCAAGATGGAGCTGGAATGTGGTGGGAGAACTCTATAAAGATGACATCACATTCTGTAGGGTGGGCTTAAAGAAGACCCCTCCAACTTTTAGCCAATTGCTGAATGTATATTGTATCTTTAAACTATGACTGTACTGTGACGTATTCCTGCTTTAAAAGGAATCCCCCACTCTGGAAAATAAAGGTTTGCCTCATGTTTTTCACTGATCAGAAACTTTGTCTCCGGTGTGAATTACTTCTAGGGGAGAGCGCATTAGTTGATCAATTTTAAGGAGTAGATAGACAATAAAGCAAAGTTTGCTTCGATCCAAATCAGCCATGCTACAGAAAGTGGTCCTCAGCTTCCACACAACAGCATATTAAAAAGACTCAACAAATGCCTAACATGAATGTAGAAAATACAAATGGAGGAAAAATTATCTATACCTCTACCTATGTGTTAGCAGAATTGCGAGCAAATGCATACCTTAAGAGACAAACATTGAAACCTTTTCTGTGTTGGCTCCTATTTATGAAATAAGTTCAGGCTTGATATGCAAATTAACTATTTTGCAATGGGAAATGTGAGATGTCATAAGTAGGAGACAACACAGACCGATTTAAAAACACACATTTTTTTCCTTAATGTATGCATTTGCTTGCAATTAATTTTTTTCTGAATTTTTTACTCTCGATATTCTTGGTATTAACAATACATAAGTTGAAAAAGACCCTTTAAGAAGGGACATAGGACACAGACTTTATCGCAACAAAACTGTATACTTTTGTATAACTGCGCTCATGTAGAACATGGGACAACCACCATATTGGTCCAATACATAGAAAATAGCAATTACGCATAGCTGTCAGCTGAATTTTAAACTCTGTTCTTGGAATACCTCTGGCCTATAAATTAATTTCATTACATCATTAATTTAGTGTACAATGAATTAATAATTCATTGTACACTAAATAAGTTACCATAGCCAAAAACACATATATAAAACCATTTTAGATTCATGAATAACACACAACTCTAAATCTTTGATGATAACAATCCGTTTTATCTCCGCAGGGAATCAACATTATAACCAAGATGAATCTTTCACATTGTCTGTCTCCAAATACACAGCATGAAAAGAATCATAAAAAGGATACCAAAAAAAAAGATCTCCGAATGTCATCCAGATTCAGCTGTCGAAACTGAGTTATATCAGTACTGCAGGAGAAGTCAATACTGTTAAGCTGTGAAAGAAACAAGAGAAAATCAATGTAATGTGTCATTACAGTCATATTTAATAATGGAGGATTTGATCGCTACACTACAGGCAATTCAATACACACGTGTCTCTATCCAATATTAAAATTAGAGAGGAGATGGGAAAAGCAGCCCCCCCCCACACTATATCAAATTTGTGAAATCCACCATTTGCAGATGTTACTGGGGATTTATCAAAAATAATTCATTCTTCAAAAAGGAAGGTTCTGCTTAAGACAGAGGAAGCAAGGTGTCACTTATATATTTTATCCCAAAAAACAAACACATTGTCTAGCAAATGTCTATATGTTGCTTTACTTGCTTTACATTGTTAACTACACAGAAACGCACAATTCCGAAATGGTGATGTTAGCATTGCAAAAAGCTTAGTGTGATATTTGGGATGCTTATGCCAGAATTTTGGAGGTAGCCATACGTCCAGAATTCTTGAAGAGGTAACACAGATGAAAGCATGAAGTATACACCAATCAGCCATAACATTATTACCACTGACAGGTAGCAAGCAGTTCTGAGGCAATGTTCTGCTGGGAAACCTTGGATCCTGCCATTAATGTGGATGTTACTTTGACATGTACCACCTACCTAAGCATTGCTGCAGACCATGTACACCCTTTCATGGAAACGGTATCCCCTGATAACAATGGACTCTTTAAGCAGGATAATGAACCCTACCACAAATTAAAAATGGTTCAGGAGCCATTTGACTTTGCCTTCAAATCCATCTGTAGGAAGTCCTTGCAACTTACAGGACTTAAAGAAACTACTGCTAATGTCTTGGTGCCAGATACCACAGCACACCTTCAGAGGTCTAATGGAGTCCATCCCTTGATGGGTCAGGGTTGTTTTGGTGGCAAAAGGGGACCTACAAAATATTAGGCAGGTGGTCATAATGGGATGGCTGATCAGTGTATGTTTTAATATATACATTTGGTTATGATTTTCCCAGCAACTGTATGGATTACAGTTATTTATCATGACCTGATATATTTTTGTTTGTTCATTTTTTTTCGCTAAATACTTAGTTGATGTGGAGCATCAACTTTTTTTTTATTTTAAATGTTGATTTTAAAATCTATAACACATAGTTCTCTTTTTTTCAATCATATTTGAAAGGGAGTGTGGGATGTGTAATTAATACATCATTCCACTTCTCCATTTGAATTTACCTAACCTTTATCAAACATAACCGATAGGTTTACCCAGTATCATCCAATGTATTTATGCAAAATAGCATGCGTTTGCTTAGTCAAATGACTAGCAATAGCCAAATATATGGTTTACATGGTTGGAAAAAAAGACTCCGCATATTTAAATAATGCCATAAACATACAAATAAAGTTCATACATAAACTAACCAAACGTTTGAATGTGAGGGTTAGTTCGCAGGTTGCTCTTGGAAAGGCAAACCTAAATTTAAGTCTGTTGTGTGATCCGTCTGTAACTGGCTAATGTTAGCATGTTTCTCCCCAAATGTTAGCAATATGCAGAATAAGAGAATGTAGGTAAAAGTTCTTACAGCACAAACGAATAAGCAGGCATATGTGCTTCACTGAATAGACAAATGACAGATGTTTATGAACCCCTGTGTGTGAGATGTTTGTTGCATGATGAAAGATAAGAAATTTAGCTTAAAGCCCTTATTTTGGCAGACTAAAAAAAAAGTAAGCTGGTGTATTATTTTTATACTGTAAGTAATCGAACTATAGTAAACTCCATAAATAAAGATAGAAAAATGATAAATAAAGGAAATAAATATTTAATGTTAGAGCTGCAATCCTGCACTATAACATTGCTCAGGGCTATGCTCACTGACATTATATTGAATTACTGGTCTCTAGACAACTACTTAAACTGGATTGGTCAGCTAACTCAGATAACTTTGGATAGTTATATTCATTAAAAGGGCAAGTACCAGGGAAAGTCTTATATTCGAAGGTCGTCTTATAATCAGACCTCAAATCAAGGTCTGACTATAAGACTAGGATCCAGGTCCACCGCAGAGCTGTAGGGGACCTGGATCCCCCTCGCAAGCAGCCGGTGGATGTCTGAACGATGCACGCTGATATCCTCCGCTGCTGCCCAGCTTTTCTGCCGGGACTTCTATGACAGAAGCTAGGAGGTCATGTGACATTCCTGGCGGAAGTGCCGGGCAGCAGCGGAGGATGTCTGCGCAATGCTCGCTGTCATCCTCCACTGCTGCCTGGTACCTCTGCCTGGACTTCTATGACAGAGGTCTGCCCCCACTGGACACCAGGGAGACATGGTTAAGTCAGGGTAAAAGGGGGGGGTGGGGGGGGGGGGGGTGAGCAGCAGAGGCAAAGTCTGGGGGGCAGATGGCTGTGTGAGGGAATGCATTGGCTTAGTCGGGGGGGGGAAATGTCTGTGTGGGGGGCGGTTTGGCAAATGAAAGGAAATAAAGACAAGAAATGCATTTTTTTCTGTCATAATTTTTATTATTTATGAAAAAAGAAGTTTACATGTGAATATTTAAAGTAAAACTTTTTTCCTATAGGGAAGTCTTATATTCAGGCATTTTTTATTTTTTCCTAAATCAATATACAAAGTTTGGAAGGTCGTCTTTTAATCAGGGTCATCTTATTTTCAAGCAAATACGGTATATATATTTACATGCATTATAGATATGTGAGTAGTATTTATTTCAAGGAGTGGTATATAAATATTGTTTTACACATATAATGTCTTTAGGGCATAATTTAGTAACATATCTGCACATATTTAAATAAAGAGACAGGCATAGCATTGGCATGCACAGTGCCCTTCATCAATATTGGCACCTTTTGTTAATATGAGCAAAGAAGGAAAATATTATTTATTGTTTAACCTTTTGATCTTTTCATCAAAAAATACACAAAAATACCCTGCTCTCATGGATGTCAAACAACTGTAAACACAACAAAGGTTTTTATATATATATATATATATATATATATATATATATATATATACATATACACATATACACATACATACAAAATATATAAACATACAAAATGGTAAATATATGTGTGACACAACCATTGGCACCTCTATGAATTCATATGATAAAACATTTTGGAAGTATATTCCCATTGATATATAAAAAAAAATTAGTATTTCACTCACAATCGCACCCCGTGCAATATATATCAGACAACAAACCGATATCTCGGGTATTTTTTTTGGGAAACGCAGAACAAAACAGAACATTGTTTGCCAACTATGTTATTTTAACAGTATCCAATCCTAACCACTCCATACCAGTAATCCTTAAATGCATAGAATATAGTAGACATTTTAATTATAAAATAAATATGGCGAAAACACAGGTGATTCAATGCCATCTCTCTCCAGACCAGAAGCAGGCATTAGAATCCAACTTTAGTTTTATTTTGACTAATTAATATATCACATACCTAGGGATTAAAATAAACTTTCTGGTTGATACACGGATACAAAAAAAATATTTGGAATTACATTGAGAGTTATCTTCCTTGTTAGCGAGATGGAGTAAGATCTTCACTTCTTGGCTGGGGAGACTCAACATCTTAAGATCGTATATTTAACCCAAATTAGAATATCTATTATGAACAATTCCATTGCGTATCCCAAGAAATACCCTACATATCTTTCATAAACTTTCCTATGTATGGGGAGGGGGGGGGGGGGGGGGGGCAAGAGAGATAGAATTAAGAGGGAAAATGTGAGCACTAAATTTGCCAAGGGGCAAGAACATTATTTCACCATCTCACTGACTGGGACATCTATATATTCCGTTTCCTCTGACTCTCCTGTGTTTACCTATAAACTATTGCCGGTACTTGAAGTAATGCTTGTGATTAATGGAAAAATAAATAATTAACACAAAAAGATTTCCCTTTGGTACACTGAAGGACCTTTCTTTGCATCTTGTAAAAGGAGAATGTCAGAAATATTAACATCCAATAGATCCCAACAAGAAGAAGAATTTTTTATTGGCTCAAAAACTGGAGTCTTTCAGAAAGCAAAGTAGATTAATGTTCGACTGCACAAACTGCTGTGCTTGTTTTAAAAGAAACCTTACTATTAAACGACTTGTTCTTAAAGTATTTTACTCCATTTGCATTTACCTTATTCAAATCCCACAAGTAAAAATAAGTGTTGTACCAAATCGGCATTCTTAAACCGAGGACATTAATCATGAGTCTAAGGAGGGCTTTTTACCTTATTGTGGAATAACTAAACTGAAAATAAAGACTATTCATGTGAAAATTAAATTCTAGCAATTCTTGTTTATCTACAACCTTGACAGAACTACTTGTGAATTTGGGCAAGGATTCAAAAGTATTTCCATTTCTGTATTTTGTCTTTTTCCCATTAGTCATCTGTCAAACAACTTTTCAACTAGTTGAATTCAGGTTTTAACAAGTTTTTGCAAAACAAAAATATAACCAAAAAATGTTAGCAAGAATAATCTCATAAATCTACATAAACATACTGTGTATTTAAGGTGGACAAATTCTAGAGGAACTCAAATTATTGGGGAAGGTAGCTCAATCATAAGCGACATCTTGTTTACCATATCAAAGTAAAAAAAATAAACTTAGATACAAGATTAATGTATTATACACCAATCTATCAGTTAAAATAAACATTAAGGACACTGATCTCAGGAAATGGAAGGGTTCAAACATGAACTATATCTCAGATATTATGCAGTCCGAGGAGTTACTGAGCTTCGCGGAACTGAATAGGAGATTTTGTTTGCCCGAAACATAAATAATACACTTCCATAGAATTCAACACCTTATTTCTTAACTTGGAATAGTGGAATCCTCTGTACTGGATGCATTTTTGGGAAAACATTATAACAACAAATTAATCTTAAGAACAAAATCATTCTGGGAAAGTGTATTACATGATCCTGTGGAGATATTGATAAAAAAAAAATGGAAAGCTGATATAGGTAGTACCTTTACACTAGAAGAATGGTATTGGCCATGTATTCAGATCAGAAAGACTAGTCATTGTAGGGGAATGCATGAACTTTTTATTAAAATACTTCACAGATGGTACAGAACTCCCTTAGTAATACATACATTTAATATCCATACTCTTATCTTATGCAGGTGGTGATGTCTGAAGGCTGAGGGGACAATGTAGCGGGAGTGTGAAGAGGTGGTGGCTTTCTCTAGAATTATTTTTCAATAACTTTCCTGAACCCCCAAAAAATGTAAGCCATGATCAATGCTGCTCCAGTTCAAAATGCTAGCCAAACCTGCATGTATCAGTGTTTGAATGTGTGAATTGAGATAGAAAACATCTTAGAAATGTGTGTAACTTTGTTTATTTATATGTTTTCATATGACTATTTATGTATTTTTTCTACTTTGATAATAAAAAAAGAACACTGGTTGGACATCAATCAGTGTTACTGAAGCAACCAATTCCCTAACACTGAAGATAGATGGTGAGTTAGCAAACTTCGGATCTACAGATTAACTCCTTTAAGCCGCTCGGTACTTATGTCCTTAAGGACAAAAGCACCAAAACGTTGCTTTTGTGTTCCTGGCCCCGATCACAAAGTGATCTTAACAGACCCTATGGGTCATCCTGAAACCATGCAAGACCGCATGATCTCGACGAGGCTGAACGTCCGAAAACAGAAGTTCAGGCGCAGCGCGTTTTACAAAAATGTAGCCAGCACTTTAAACGTTGGTTATATTTTCCCTGTTAGGCCTCATCTGACAAAGGGGATCCACAATGAGCTGCAGATCAGAGGATGTATCAGGAACATCCTCAAGGAACTGAATCCTTTGACATTCTTGATACATCCATCGTACTGAGGGGTTAAACACAAACGTATTTGGGCCAACTAAATTAGGAAAAGAAGATCTCATAATATAGTATACACAGAGTTCTTAAATTGTAAATACACATATAGAGAATGAAGAGGCTGTTACATTCTTCAACGTCCAGTCAGCTCAAATATATGAGGCTCCATCTATCCTGCATTTCTTATACAAATGTTGTCTGGTTCTTCACACCCTAGATGTAGATGAGTGCTAAGTCACTGCTCCTATTGTATGGTTACGGACCGTGTTAGATCACCAGGCTATAAGATCCCTTCCCTTGAGAACAAAGAGTCATTTTTGAGAGGAAGGTAATGTCTAAACTAGAAGGCTGTGATTGACTACATTTCCTATGATGTCAACCAATCTCATGGGACAAAAAAGGGTGTTGAAGCACAGACTCCAGAGAATAGACAGCACTAAAATAGCCTGGCCTTTAGGATTGTGCCTACTTCTGCTTGCTAACACCATTACAGAGGAAACCACTCCATTAGCATATCAGACTAATCCCGCCCATAAGGGCAGTCTAGACCCGAAATGCATGGCTGGTCTCCTCTGCATGAGGAACACCGCATACCACAGATACTTTTCAGCCTACATTGGCCTCGTCATTGTGGTACGGCTGATGCAGCAAGCCAGGGACCCACAGCTGTTTGGGCATACCCTGATAACTCATGGAGACATATAAGACTAAGGGCATGTATTTAATATTAGTGGGACTTTTTTTTTTTTTTCTTTTTCTTTTGACACTCAGTTTTGTTTAAACAATCATGTTAGTTTTTATGGTAGTAACATCATTGTGTCTTTTATTTTCTCTTTTCTTTTCTTTTCTATTATACTTTATTTTACGAGCTTGTCAGTAGCAAAATTCAAACATGCACATAATGCAATGCATTTTCTCAAGAGGTCCTTGTGCTAAACCCTAGTTTGTAAATAAGTTCGGAAGGTGGGACAATGCAGAGATAAAGAAAAGAAAATGCAAATATTGGTATTAAGAGATCCTTCTTCCATTCAAACTAATGACGTAACCTTCTATACTACAACATTCACAAGCACATACATACCTATCCTATCTCTTTGGTACAGCTAATACAGTAGACCCATGCCGGTTCGTCCCAAGTAGGGGGGGGGGGGGGGAGGGGCGGAACCCCTATTAAATCTTTTTCCTGAGACAATCACTACGTGAAGTTAAGAGCCTACAGCCTGTTCAGGCTTGGAGACACATCCCTCCATCTGTTTTTGGTAATCGTACTGTGCCATGATCTCCTGCCATGAAGGGAGGTGAGGGCTTCTCCAATGCCTAGCTAGGCAAATTTTTGACGCAGAAAAAATATGTACCAAACAGTTTTGCTGCGTCTTACTCATAGTTGGACAGTCCAGCAAAAAGAGAAAGAGGGGTGCGGTAAGTGGGCATCTGAGATCACTGGTTTCCAGCATAAAGTGCTGCAGCTTTCCCTTCAGTTCCCTTAAACCACCGCACTCCCACCAGATGTGGTACATGGAGCCCAGGGACCCTTCGCACCTCCAGCACCGATTCGATGTTCCGCGCTGGAATCTACTCAGGCGCACGGGAACCATGTACCACCTATACAGTATTTTATAGTACACCTCCTGCAGTGAAACACAATGGATGACCGACCTATTAAGGAGTATAGCCTTATACCATTTCTCTTTGGGGTACGATACTTGTAGGTCCCCTTCCCATTTTACAATAGTAGCGGGAAGTGGATTATCCAGGGCCTCATCCAAGTTTTTGGTTAATTTCGAGATTAGTTTAGATTTATGATGTGCCCTAATGAAACTGTCCAGAGTATCCTGGGGAGCAAACTGTTGCTTACCCAGGAAACTCCGGATCCTGAGGAATGCTAGAAACTCCGAATTAGGAAGGGCAAATTTTTCTTGCGCCTTCTCAAAGGTGATCAGATTATCCTCCTCAAATATATCGGCAATTAGCCTAATCTTTCTATCCTTCCAAACCGAGAAATCCAAGTTTGACAAGTAAAATCTTAGGGAATCAATTGGTGCCTCCTTTTTTAGTGGAGTAAGCATTCCTATTTCACCTCTGATTTTATCTAAATTATTGAACACATCCCTTATTACCGGGGAATTTACTTCTATTTTATCAAAAATCGGAGCTGTTACCCAGTAAAGGAGGAATGGATCCAGCTGTAGTGTTTGAGTTTTTTCTATCTGAAACCATCTGGGAATACTGTCCCGCTTCACATTCCATTCTATTGCATGCGCTAACATAGTTATTCTATGAAGCTTATGAAGGTCTGGAAACCCTAGTCCTGCATAGCTGGAGCCTCGCATAAAATCTCTTTTAGCTATTCTGGGCTTTTTACCCTGCCATACATAGGCCGAGAATATCCGTGTAAGTGAGTCCAGAGTACGTTTGGGCACTTTAAGTGAAATTGCTCTAAATAAATATTGGACTTTGGGAACCAAATAGGCTTTAAGTGCATGTATTCTTCCCATCCAGGATAATTCCGTTCCCTTCCATTTTTCTATTTTGGATTTTAATTTCCCGACAAGAGATTGATAGTTTAAGTTAACCAAACATGCAAGATCAAAAGTGATTTTAATTCCCAAATATTCCATTTCAGATCTCGAGCAATCAAATTTATATAAGTTCTCAATTAATGATATTTGGTCAGGTCTCAAACCGGTGGTAATTACCTGGGTCTTTGCCAAATTCAATTTATAATTAGAATATTCACTATAATTCCTTATTATATTCAGGGCTTCTGGTATCGAGGATAATGGAGAGGAGAGGGTCAGGATCACATCATCAGCGTACAATGCCAGCTTATGCTCCTGTGGCCCGATCCTAATCCCCTCCACCAGCCCCGATTGTCTTATAGCTGATGCAAGAGATTCAATTATCAAAGCGTAAAGCATCGGGGACAGGGGACACCCCTGTCGTGTGCCATTCTGAATCCTGAATGGCTTGGACTTTATCGAGGGGCCCATAACATAAGCTTGGGGATCGCAGTACAGAGCCATCACAGAGTGCCTATATGATCCCTGCAGGCCGAATATCTCCAAAGTTTCCTTTAGAAAGGTCCAACTCACCCGATCGAAGGCCTTTTCGGCATCTAATGCCAAAAAGGCAGATGGTACTTTCCTACGATTGATTTCAGAGATCAAGTTTATCAGTCTACGTGTGTTATCTTCCGTAGTTCTACCATAGATGAATCCCGTCTGGTCTGTGTACACCAAGCTTGGAAGTATTGGACCCAGACGAGACGAGAGCATCTTTGAAAAGATCTTTATATCATTATTAATTAGGGAGATTGGTCTGTAGTTGCTTAAAATTTGCGGGTTTTTCCCATTCTTTGGTATCGGGATGATAGCGGCCTGCAGCATCTCTGATGGAAAGGTATTACCTTCTTTAATATAGTTAAACACCCTGAGAAGTATCGGGGAGATCCATGGGTCCAGTATTTGATAGAATAAAGCAGAGTATCCATCTGGACCCGGGGATTTCCCAGATTTAAGGCTCTGCACTGCGTCCTTCACCTCTGCCAGGTCGAAAGGTAGATTCAAGTTTTGTGCTTCTGCGTCTGTGATTTTCGGAAGATTAAGTCTTTGGAGATATACCCTAGTCTGGGAGGGTGTCTTGGGAACCTCTTCTAGATTATATAATGAGTTATAATAATCCCTGAATGCTGTACTTATTTGAACAGGGTCTCTGTATGTTTCAGGGCCCACTTTCTTTTTTTTTTTTTTTAAGTATTTTATTTATACAGTTTCCAGAAACAATTTTACATACCAACAGGCACAATACATTACAAACATTGTAAGGCAACCATAAAAACATATGATCATCCTACAGATACCTAACAGATCGCAGTCTTAAACAATTAAGGCAGGATTATTTATTATATCATTTCCGCATGGGAAGCACGCGGGATTGGGTATATTAATCAGGCTTTAAAACTGTGAGAAAGGGAAAAAAGAGAGAGAGAGGAGAGAAGAAAGATAAAAAAAAAAAAAAAAAGGAAGAAAAAGCAAGAAAGGAACGAGAGAGAACAAGACAAAGGAAGGGGTAATGTCATAGCATTAGGCTCCTTCCTCTTAGCTCTAATTGGTGGACCCAGAGCCAGAGAGAGAAGGTAGATAGTTAAGAACCTTACCCAACATGATATGACACCATCTGCCTTCCCTAACATATAAGTCGTGGAGGGAGAGCAAGGTGGAGAGGAGGGTCCGCAGGGTCGGGAGATCTGTCACGGAAGTCTGCTCACGCTCAGGGAATCGAACAGTTTAGCTCTCAGAGAGTATTACTTTCATTTCAGCCTTAACGGATTTATAGTGTGCGTCTAGGTATCTTATATCCCGGATTTCCATCTATCATATGCAACCTTGGGGAGATAGCTTCTTTCCCCTGTTGTTAAGCCAATTTCCATTTGGAGTTGATGTTCTATCTGATATCTTATATTTTCCCAAGTTGGGACATTAATAGATCTCCAGTTACGGGCAATTTAGTATCTTGGCTGCAACCAATATATGATCAGCTAAATATTTAAGGGGAGGTGAAAGAGAAGGCCAATTAAGGTGGGCTATATATGTCTTATATTCTTTGTTTATTTTTATTCCTAAAGCGTCCATTAGGTTATCTATCATGGACCAGTATTTCCCTAGCTCGGGGCATAACCACCAAATATGTTTAAAAGATCCAGTGTCTTTGGAGCACCTCCAGCATGATTTCGATGTCCCTGGGTACATCTTTCCTATTTTATCTGGGGTTAGATACCATCTATACATGACCTTAAAAAACAGCTCGAGCAGGTTAAGGCAGTGAATCGACTTCCTCAGCTCGTTCATAGGCTTTACCCAATCTGCCAAGTTGACTTCCTGGCCTATGTCCATCTCCCATTTTTGTAAAGCCTTGGGTTTGTCTGGGTCTAGAGGGCCCACTTTCAAATTTGTTATTCTTTTTTGTTTTTGCTGATTATTTAATTTCTTTGTCAAATTTTTATTGGCTTTATTATTTGAATAATACCATTTTTTTTTCTTATAAAAGATTGCTCTAATATAGTTTGAGTTCATCTTCCCCCTGATTTCCTCCTGAATATGGGCAACCTGTCTCGCAAGGGCCTCTGTTGGTGAGACTTTTTAATGCATATAATGTTTTTCATTTTATCTATACATGTGTGATTTAGTGAATCAATGTATTTTTGGGCTGAAAAATTCCAGGGCTGATTTTTATTCCCAGTCCACTCATGATTTATAAACACACACACATATTTTGTAAATATACATGTTATTCACATAAATACAAAATAGAAATAGAAATATATTTCACATGTACTCTAGTATAATGCAAAATAACATAAGTAGATAAGTGGAATAAAATGGTGATAGCATTTGAAAACTGGCAGCAATGCACCTTGGGTTTTCATTGTAGTGACTGACTTGAAAAATGCTCTAATTTTAGTTGGCGTTTCTTGGAAGGGTAAAAACTATTTAGACGATGATTTAAAGGTCATAAAAACATGGGTTTCCATGCACATGACATTTACCAATCCCAGAGAGACTCAATGGAACAATTTAATTTCTGTAATGTGCAGGTGAAACTGCCAGAAAAAGTACACAAGCACTATATGGATACAAACTACCATATTTGCTTGAATATGAGACAACCCTGATTATAAGACGACCCCCCAAATGTTGAATATTCAGTGAGGAAAAAAAGAAAAGGCCTGAATATAAGACTACACTTTAGGAAAAAAGCTTTACTTGTAAATATCAATTGACATGTTTTTCATATTTAATTAGAAAAAAAATGCATTTCTTGTTTTTATTTGGGAATCTACCCCCAGCCATCCCCACCACACGTAGCCACCTGCATCTCCTCCTCCCCCCCCTTCCCCAGACATTGTTGCCCCTCCTTCCATCCTTTCTCCAGACATTGTAGCCTCTCCTTCCCCCAATCCCCCAGACATTGTATCCCCTCCTTTCCCCCTTTCTCCAGACATTGTAGCCCCTCCTTCCCACCGCACATTGAACCCCCTTCTTCCACCTGCAGCGGGGGACCTGGATCCTAGTCTTATAGTCAGACCTCTATTTGAGGTTGGATTTTAAGACGACCTTGAATATAAGATGAGGGTTATTTTTCAGAGAATTGTTTTTATGCTAAGCAACCTATGGCTCAGAATGGCTAATCCCAAGCTGGGATAAACATCTCGTTTTACATGTACATGATGTTGAGCCAACAATAGAGTAAAAAGGTGCATTTTTCTTACGCTATCAGGTTTTTAGAAAAATAGGCGCCGTTAAAATGAGACATTATTGAGTATCACCGTGCTGCTGGAATTTGTTTATTCAAAGAACAGTCAAGTTCATCCGCTCAAAAATGCACATAAAGTCAATGAAATGACCCTTTAAGAGCCACACTAATGCGTTTGTTTAATGTCAGGGCCTACTCTGTTCTTCTTGCAGGAGGAAGTAGACAGGTTTGTCCCTACACAATACATACAGTACAAGACACCTCACTATTAGTGAATAGCTCCCTCTGCAATATAGTGTACTCACACATGCTTTAGTTGTAGTTTCCTGCCATGGCTTGATACCTTAAATACACCAAAGATCAACCAAGCTTTTCAGTACACTGAATAATCAAATAATTCTGATGAAAATCTGTGATTACTGTGTATTAACCCTTTAAGTGGTACTCCATTTCTTTGAAAAGTTTGCAGCTACATATATATTTAGTACATGTTTATTACAAAGTGGGTAGGGTGTAGGATCGGATTTATTTATTATGAGATGCATCAAAGGCTTTTGTTTAGGAGGAAATAAGAACAAGTGAACGTAGAAAGGACATTAAACAAGACATTTATATTAGAAGCTTTTAAAAGTTATTAAAAGCTGCAGTGCAAAAAAAATCAAATTCATTAAAACAGTTGCTTTTCATAAAAACAAGACATTATTAAGCTATATTTGAACACAACTGCACTTTTTAACAGCATTGTCATTATGTGATTAAAGGATGGCTACAGCAAAATGTAATTTCTGTAGAAAGCCAATAGTGGCACACTAAATATTTCAAGACTTTTAATTAATTACTTTAAAATAATAAAAGAAAAACAAAATACCATTGCATAATTAAACCTATGCTAAGAGTGTAAATTACACTCATGTCTCTTCAACAACATATATAAAATCTAAAGAATAAAGCATGCTGGGAGATTGGCACACAATTCTAAAATTAACCAGTCTGAATCAGGTGGCAGCTGCCACTCAAACGCAAACTCAATTAGATATGCAATCTACTCTTACAGCGGCGATGTTTGGCCAACTACAACCCTTTAAGGCTCTTATAGGGATTTCCTGATTCATCGTTTATAAAACTGACCTTTAACGAAGACGAGGAAGCCAATAACCTTGTTGGAAAAGTAAACAAATGCATTGGATTCCTTGAAGATAAAATTGGTGTAAATGTTTGCTGCTTACATAGAAACGCTGGTCTCTAATCAATGGCAGAATGAGCAGGATATCACATATGTCTCTTAATTTTCTACAAACATTTCCAAGAGCTATAAGTTTACACTAGATGCCGATCTCACAAATACTTTATGTATTACTCTAGTGCTGTGAAGTCATAGTGTATTATTTGTATTTGTCTAATATTTAAACCAGGTTATTTCTGTCTGATGTTTTCCAGTTCTCTGTCTAGTTTACACAAACCAAAGCTAATATAGACTTCATTAGTGGCTTATAAAGCCCCACTCTCTTAAACGAGAGGAAAATTGCTCTGAGACTTATTGAATAAGTTCTTCTTGAAAGAAAATGCAAGAGAGTATTATATGGAAATAAAGAATAGTTTATTCTTAATCTCCTCAAACCCTTGGATACTATTGCTTGACTTAAAATAATAACGGAAGCTGCCGCAGATACAGCAGTATTTTTTTACTTATGAAAGGCGGTACATTGTTAGCATCCAAGGTAATGCTGAAGATCTGTATCATTCACTTGTATTCTGTATTCCCAAGCGAATGTGTACGGTTTATTCATATAGCAGAGTAGAACCATTAATGTAATAGTAGAGTAATATTGTTGATGCTGTTGCAGTTTACCTTCACTTTAGAAGAATGCCCATGCTTCAGAAGGGTTTGCTGCTCCATAAATATCCAAACAAACATCAAACATGACAGCACTACAGGAAACAAAGCTTCATACCTGCAATATGAGAGAAACCCAACAATCATTTCCACAATTTCTCAGCAGGATAATACATTGACATCAGCAAAAAAAAAAAAAAAAAAAAAAAAAACTACACAAAGCAAATGGAGCTTCATTACCATATACATAAATAAAAATAATAGATATGTGAAAATACATAGTCTAAACCTTCTCAGTGTCCTCCTTTTGTATTCAAATCCCAATGTCCTTCTTTCCTTTCCTGCTGTTTCTTTCTTTAGAAGATCTGAATTTATTGTGCCTACTGCTGTACCAGCAGTCTATAACATTAAATTCCAACTAGTGGCCTACATGCTGGATATGGCCCTTAAGGATTTTTGTGTAGCCTTCATCTTGGCTGAAAAGGCCAACAGTTTGATAACACTTCTTCATGAAATTAATAACGTCCAGCAAATAGGCCGAAATTTCGGTATGGTAAGCGGTCCTTCACCCCAAAGAGTTGACCATCACTGGTCTATGCCATGCAGCCAAGATTTATACATTATTAATATGTGAACGTCTGAAGCATGGCCTTAGCGGATGTGTGCTGCTCAACTGCACTTGGGTTATAAACTATGATTAAGCTGCTTGAGGCCAAACCTGTAAGGCGGAGCTTCTCTGCCAAATTGATTTTATGTTCGAAATAAAGTTTACACTTTTATAATCATGGATTCCATCATATCATTTCGGATTCACTGTCTAGATGCCCTTTGTGCACAAGTGATGTGCATCTTTTACACATCTACAAATGCAAATAAAAAACCTGCTAAAGAGATACTAATATTTATACTGAGTTGAGAAATAGCCAATGTTTACATGTTTAGCAGTTGTTTTTTTGCAAGTTATAGGGCAATAACTGTAAGTAGCGTATTGCTTTGCTCTAACCATTTTCTTCTACAGTGATCACTAATCATTTTTCAAAACGATTGCCCACAAAAGAGTGGTGCCATATTGGAATGGCAAACAACATTCCAATGTGATGCCAGTGTTCACTCCATGGAGCGATCACAGGTGGCAGTGGAAGTTGGAGGGGACACTGTGACTCAATAAGGGGGTATTGGATTTTAGGTAAAAAATTAAGTTTAATAAGATAATGAGAAAATTAGAAAAATCATAAACATTACCCAGTGCTCAGCAACAGGTAGGTGGACATAAATGAAATAAATATGCATTGGAGTCTCTGGAACAGAAAGGTGGGACTAAGGAGTGGCACAAGCAGGGCAGATGCTAGAAGTGGGGAAAAAAGAAAATGGACATTAGCATTTATACGTCACTAAATAGATTTAGTCATCTAATTTTAAAAAAGGTGTGTTTTATTTCTAACCTTGAAAGGGAGATGAAAAGGCAGTTGACCTTGATATACCCTTTTCACCTAATAAATTCATTATGTACCTATGTATGAGAGCAAACATCCTGCTTATAGACATAAAAGATTTATTTCTGAAGAGTTTTTACCAAGAAGATTTAAATTCTCTTGTTGTCTTATTAATTTGCATTCAGTCATGGCCTTGAAGCCTAGTTAGGGTCATGATCACATCTTAAGATGTTTCTCATTACTGCACTTTTCTTAACTTCATTTATAACAAGGATGCTTTACCAATTTTATGTCATGAGGAGGCTTATGTTACACCTGAAAAATATACCGACAGTGAATTTCAGTTTAAGCTAGAAAAATGCTCGCTTCCAAGTTGAAAAAATCCTGTGTGCTCAGCTCTTGCTGGCTATGTAAATGCATAGCAATCCATCTTGTGTGAATTTCACCATTATTTTGGAATAGCACATAAATCAATCAACAGTAAAACAACTGGGTGGTTATTTGTCTATGTGGATTCATTTAGAGAACAATATGTCCCCGTTTTGTTATTGCCATATTTCTAATGGTATATATACGTGCCAACATCCCATAAAAAAAGTATGGAAAATCGTTAACATTCCACAACACATTTATACAAGTTCAAGAGTCAGGTCTATGGGTCACTCAAGCTCAGTCACTTAAGTATTTGTTATTTGACTTATCAATTTGGTTCCCTTTTTCTCTCCAAATGGATCATTGATGCAAATATAAATCAAGATCTTGTTTATGAGGAATTAATTGGCAGTACCTTAAACCCCCTCCCTTGCACTGGTATCACAAATCTGTTAAAAAGGACTTGGTCATCTAAGTTGTACTGTGACTACAGAGAATAAAACATTATTTAGACATTATGCATGCAAAAAAGATTGTTTAATCTCCTCTAGAGATGTCTATGGTGTCTCCTGTTTAAAGGGAAACTAAACCATTGCTTAACCTTCTTAAAAGGGACAGTCTAGTCCCCAAACTCACTTTGGTGCAAGATGAAAATACTGCTTGTATAGTGCACAGGCTTTTTTTCAAAGTGTGATTGATTCAGGCATTCTGCATACATTACATTTTTAATACTTGACTCAAGCCCTGCCCAGGCTACAAGTTTACCGCAGGTGCGGCAGCACTGGTTATATAGACATTGAGGAGAAAAAGTTTAGTTTGTTTCATTTAGTCACTTCCTCTGCTCGTCGAATTGAATACATTGTGTGGACTGCGATAGACTTGCTCTTGTACACAGTAGGATCTCTTATTAGTGCAACACATTGTTTGAGGACATCACTATAGAGACAGGAAATTCCATTCATTTGAATGAAATTATTCTCATTGGTTCCTGCAGTGTGGGCAGTTCTGGTTTCTTGCTAACTGCTGTAATTTTACAATTACATCTAGCTGTAAGTTTTTTTTATATTTTAAGCAATGCAAGATGTAAAACATGCATTTAAAGTACTTTGAAAGCACATTAATATGCATTAATATTTGTAAGATGCATTTTAGAGGGTCCCTTTAATGGAAGTATGGGTTAAAATGTTAGTTTGCCCTTTCCAGAAACAAAAGACACCACAGACTCCTATAGTGGAGATTAAAGCACATTTTGCTCTTAATCCACGCAATGACTTGCATTTCTGCTAACACAATGTATATATCTTTTTATTCTCTGCATTCACAGTATAAACAATATATATATCCAAAAACAAATTCAATCTTTACTTCACAACAGCTAAAACTATAAAATCTATAGGTAACATTTTCAAATATTTTAATCATCACCCACACAAAATTAGATACAGATTCCTATACAACTGCATATTAAAATGCTGTACAGGCAAACATTATATTGCTTTTCTGTACAATTCTCTCCAGATCCCTTGCCATCCTTGTAGTTTGCATGTCGACATTGTAACAAATCGCCTGGCACCCCGACTGGGTACCTCCGTTAAAGGATGCTCCTAGCGCTTCCTGAGGACTCCAAGCACTGCAGCAGACACCACAACCACCAAACCGGAGAAGCATATGAATCCTCCCAAGCATATGAATGCTGTAGGCAGTTGAATAGGAACCATACGAATAGGTTTACTCTCCTAGCAGTCAAACTGGAACAGCATACAATAAATCCTTCCCCCAATAATGAGACGACACTTCACTTTGAGAGTTAAGCAGGAACTTTTACAGCAAGATTGAACTACCTTTATTTGACAAACAACACAGACTTATATACACCAAACTGCAATCAGATAACACTTGATTAAACAATAGAAAACTTAAACACATCACCAGTAAAGCAGTATCTAGCCACTTTAATCTGGAGCCAGAAGCAAGGTAGTCAGACTGGGTGGCTGACATAACTAAACAATGGAAGGCTTAAACACATTACAGACAGGGTCCATAATCTATAGGGAGGTGTTTGGCCCTCAGGCCCCTCCAAGAACCCCAGTCAGTCAGACTGTCAGAATTCACTTCGTGACAGCGGCCACCCCCGAGAACAAAGGACGGCTACTTACTGTTCAATTACCCGTTCGCAACAATGTTGCAACGGGTAATTGAGGACACACTTTAAAATACATAAAGTCACATTTTACACATAACACACAGACATTTCACATATCCCCAGATAGCTCAGGTCTGAGCGCACATTATTAAGTGAATGGCGCTCGGACCACACAAATACAGTTTAATCGCCATGGAGCCAAAGTCTTTACAGTCAGTTTCATACGAATGGGCTCCATGGGATTCCTATCTGGGGTATAACACATTCACATAAAGTCTGGTCCATAGTCCAAAGGCAAGAGGCGGGCAAGCAGCCCCCTCCAAGGACACGTGGCGAGGCCGGTTTCGCCACAGACATGTATATCTGTATTTTGTTTTAGCACTAAACAAACTGTTATTTTATATAAAAGTGAACTTTTTTTTTATTTAATTGTTTTTATAATGCAACATAATTCAGAATCAGTTTCTGTCCATCCACTTAAAGTGTCAGATGGATACCACTTGTGTTTAGTGCTGCACCAAAAAGCCAAAGAATTGTGAGTGTGCCCATGCATACTTTTCTTTCCAAAGCAACAGAAAACTGTTGAAACACACCAAAAAATAATAATACATTTTAAAAAATCAGCAGAAAACACAGCCTGGCAGTGTTTTTGCACATAATTCAAAAAGCCTTGGAAGTGGATTCAACAGTTGATCATAACTTGTTTCACTTCCAAGGCTTTTAAATAACAAACTGGACAAATACATTGTTATTAAAGCTCACACTTCAAAAATAAAATATTAATTTCTTTAATTCAGTTTCTTTTTGTTTTTGCAATGTTTAACTGGCAAATGTATCTTTTGCCGGCTTTCTCCCAGGAATTATTCCTCCCACTATGACATCTGCTCTGTGTCTAAAATTAGCATTGTCACAATTTCCTGGGAGCAATTGGAGCACTCCCATAGAGATGCATGGTGACAAAGATCCTTCCAAACGCTTCTGTCCAAAAAAAAAAATGTGTGGCAGTGACTAGCCAGGCTAGTACTCAAACTCACTTTGGTGCAAGTTGAA
Organism: Pelodytes ibericus; assembly: GCA_036172795.1. Classification (NCBI taxonomy): domain Eukaryota; kingdom Metazoa; phylum Chordata; class Amphibia; order Anura; family Pelodytidae; genus Pelodytes; species Pelodytes ibericus. The sequence goes on from CM069859.1 coordinate 113,323,997, forward strand.
AATTACTGCTTGAATAGTTCACATGCTTTTTTTCTCAGTGTGTTTTGATGCAGGAATTCTGCATAAATCACATTTTTAATATTTGACTCAAGCCCTCCCCCAGTGATTATTCTGCATGTTTACTGCAGGTGTGACAGTACTGATTAAGTTTTGTTACATTTAGTCACATCCTGTGTGGACTGTGATAGACTTGCTCTTGTACACAGTAGGATGTCTTAACAGTTCAACACATTGACTGATGACATCACTAGAGAACCAGTAAATTCCATTCATTTGAATGAAATTATTCTATTTGGTTCCTGGGCAGTTCTGGCATCTTGCAAACTGCTGTAATTTCACAATTTCATCTAGCTGTAAGTATTTTATATTTTAAGCAATGCAAAATGTAAAACATGCATTTTAAAGTACTTTGAAAGCACATTAATATACATTAATATTTGTAAGATGCATTGTAGTTACTAAACACTCCCTTTAAAACACATTTTTCAATATATATAGGTACCTGGGCAATTTATTGCTCCAGAGGCTCTGAGACAAGGACACTTGAGTTTAGTTCTGTAGTATCCAAACAGCTCCTCTCATACGTGGCTAATCGATTGCTACGTTTAGCCAGGCCCAACACACTTTTGTGCTGTCTCACCTCCCTTTTGTGCTGTCTCACCTCCCTTTTGTGTGTGACTGCATCATTCTGCTCTCAGTAGGAAAATATAAAAATGTGATGCCTGTTTTGTCTCTACTCTTCGTGTGTTTTAGCAGGAAGCAAAAAGAATAGCAAGTGATAAACCAATATCATTTAAAAATGAAAAACAATATTTACTATACTTTCTAAGTCTTTCATTCTGACACACTGGTATTAGCTATAAAAAAATAAATGCATTATTTTCTGTGTTTTTAGTCTTATTTTTGCCACTCAAGTTTAAAGTATATTTTAAAATGTCTAAAGGGAATTCTGAAACCATAACCTGAAACAAATGACACAAATACACAAAAATTTTTCATACACAGTACTGTAAAACGTTACTGCTGACAAGCAATCTTTATGATAAAAACGCTTTTAAAAACAAATTATATAGTTTAATATACAACTCCTACCTATTATTTGGGTGACTTCTGTATAAAAGGAGCTGTTTTTGAGCCTTGTTTCATTTTTTTAATAACATGATCAACACGTATGACCAATAGATGGCAAGTGAGCAGATAAAATAACCAGACCTATAGTTAAAGATTCCATACCTAATGTAGCCCAGCTAACAATTTGGTTAATCACAGGTATCCCTTGCTTGTTGTCGAGGCTGGCATGTGTGGCGTTCACAATGTACACAGAAACTGCAAGACTCAGAACCTAAAAAAACAACAACAAAACTTCTGTGATAAACGCACAAAAATGGCAGGCTTTACAAGAATATCAATGTTATGCACTATTCAGAATGTCTTTCAGACTAAAACTAACAAGTACTATATTATGCTATGATTCAGCACATTCACTTATTTCTTTACTACAGGTTGAGTACCCCTTTTCCAAAATGATTGGGACCAGAAGTATTTTGGATAACGGATCATTTTCACTAGTAAGATTTATTAAAGTCTCTCAGCAGTCAAGAAATACTGTAGTATCAATGCAAATAATGGGTAGAGCAACTAAATCAATTTGACTTTAATGTAACTTCGATGTGAGGTATCGTTGGGAACCTGCCATTGGTGTGTCAGGCCTGCACATGTGCCATTACACTATCCTTTGTGGGCATGGGGGAATCTGAACATGCATGGAAAGGCTATATTGCAGTTAAAGGGGGCTGGACACTGAATTTGAAAATTGGGAAAATCCCAAAAATGTTTTGGATAATGGGTCATTTTGGATAGCTGATTTGTGGATAAGGTATGATCAACCTGTACTTCTTTACACACCTAAAAGTACTTCACATTGTAAAGTTATTCGATCATTAGAGTTACTTAGTTCCAGCATGGCTAAACTGGCTACATTTACTTTTTAACTATAAATTTCACAAAGCTCAACCTTATTTCCCATAACCACACAGTATTTTATTTGTATTGCAAGAGAAGCAACAATTTGAATTGTGTCCTTTTGCAAAATTAAAGGTTTCAAGTTTATGCTACCTTCCTGTATGAACCTTTTATATATATTTTTTATATAATGTGTGTATGTCTTTCTATGCACATATGCTTAGCTGCTTTAAGTAGGCTACACATTTGGTGTTTATTTCACTATAGTGAGCGATTTTGTAGCTCATAGCACATTTTAATATGTCCTCCCATCATGTATCGATAAATAAATTAATTCAATGAAACTGGTCCTTTTGGAGTTTTAATCCACTTCTCCAACTCAAAAAATTCACCTGATATTTATTCTATTACCATGTGCAAGGACATCCTCCAATGCAGCCGATACTTCCGTCTGGGGTTCTATGAAAGAATGCCGGGCGAAGGAAGTCTGCGCGCATCGGCTGCCTGCAAGGAGGATCCAGGTCCCCTGCAGCTCTGTGGGGAACCTGGATCCTAGTCAGACCTCTACTTGAGGTTTGATTATAAGACAACCTGAAATATAAGACGAGGGGTCTTTTTCAGAGCATTTGCTCCTATAAAAACCTTGTCTTATGTTCAAGCAAATACAATATACCTATATTTAACCACGTATATATCCATCCTGTGCTCATGACTTCTGAGCATTGGAAGTGATCAATGAATGATACCTCCACTCAGCTGGTGTTGCTGTTATGCCTCGACGCAGCATATATATATATGACAGATGGCAAGCCAGCGGAAGCAGTGTGATGCTTTGGGCAATGTTCTGCTTGGAAACCTTGGGTCCTGTCATTCCTGTGGCTGTTATTTTGACACGTACCACCTACATTATTGCAGACCATATACAGCCGCTCATGGAAATGGTATTCCCTGGTGGCATTGGCCTCTTTCAGCAGGATAATACCATCTGCCACAAAGCAAAAATGGTTCAGGAATGGTTTGAGGAACACACACGCCGTCTCTCTCTGTCTCTCTTTCTCACACACGCCGTCTCTCTCTGTCTCTCTCTCTCTCACACACGCCGTCTCTCTCTGTCTCTCTCTCTCTCACACACGCCGTCTCTCTCTTTCTCTCTCACACACGCCGTCTCTCTCTTTCTCTCTCTCTCTCACACACGCCGTCTCTCTCTTTCTCTCTCTCTCACACACGCCGTCTCTCTCTTTCTCTCTCTCACACACGCCGTCTCTCTCTTTCTCACACACGCCATCTCTCTCTCTCTCACACACACCGTCTTGCTCACCCTAAGACACACACATACAATTACGCAAATACCCTTACACACACACACACTTACGCAAACACCCTGACACACACACACATACACTTAAGCAAACACCCTGACACACACACCTAGACATCCTGACACACACATTGAGACACCCAGACATACACATTGAGTCACCCACACACACACACATTGAGACACCCAGACACACACACATTGAGACACCCAGACACACACACATTGAGACACCCAGACACACACACATTGAGACACCCAGACACACACTTGCACACATTGAGACACCCAGACACACACTTGCACACATTGAGACACCCAGACACACACCGAGACCCCCAGACACACAATTAAGCACAGTGAGACACCCAGACACACACTTACACACATTGAGACACCCACACACAGTCACACATTTCTTCTATTTTTTTTTTTTACCTTACCTTCAGTTTACTTGCAGGGAGGAGGATGCTTTCCTTCAGGCTCTTCTGCTGGATGTCACCTGACATCCGGGGAGCAGATCTCACAGCGCAACGGGGGTTGAGCTTGCACCCGTCGCGCTGTTCTCTGTATCGCCAGGAGGTGCGGTCACCTCAGGCACTTCCCTATAGCAGCCTCTCCTCCCAATCGACCCTCACCCCCGCGACTCCTCCGATTCTGGGACCACAATTATTAGCCCCAGAGTCTCCATTCGGGGCTATGAAGGGGGGACTCGGGGCTATAGCCCCAGTAGCCCACCCCTAGCGACGCCTCTGCTACACAATATTAGTCAGGTGGTCATAATGTGATGGTTGATCATGTATATTGAAAATGTACCCAAATTATGTGAATTGTAAACTAGTTCTACCATACTCTGCAATAACAATTTATTATATTTGGGAGTGGAGAAAACACAAACCACATACTGTAAAGCAGGCCACTGCCAGAAAACGTGAAAAAAAGTGTTTTACGGGTCTACTTAATAAAGAGAGAATTGCAGGTAAATGGAGAGGGGAACCGCCAAAGTGGCCCGGTTTGTGGGGTGACGTATAGCACTTGGGAGCCAGGCAAAAATGAGACTTCTTTGCTCCAGGGGCACCCAGTGTTTCGGCCCCAGGAGTGAGCAATACAAGAAAGGTAACTCCATGCCTCCTCTGTTGCAAGGAGATCTCTGTATCCTACTCGGGGTTTTTTTTCCGCTTTAAATAAGTCAAAACCTTTCTCTTAAGAGATACAAGAAACCATTTTTTGGGGACTGAAATTGGGAGGACTTGCGAAAGATGTAGCACCTGTGGTAACACATTAAATTTGAGTATACCCACTTGGCTAAAAAAAAAAAAAAAAAATTTGTGCCCATCTATTCTGGTCATGCTTGAGTGAGACCAAGAGAGATTCATAATTGGAGCCCAAATGTGCGGTGAGCTACGGAGTCATGTTTACTCCTAAATATTTGTGTTAGATGTTGATCATTTGAATGGGTAAGCTCCTGCTATGGTGGGGAGTTGGGGTACCTTAAGTACACACTTTGCCAATGTTTTGGGACAACACATAGATTTGGTTGGGTCACAAATCTGACTTCGTCTCCACAGAGACTAAATAAAAAATGTATTATAGAAGTACTTTAAATCGTACCTCTTCTAAAATGAATGGTCTATACTTATTATTGATTATTTTAATGTATCATTGTGTGTCTTAGAAAGAAGATGTCCTTTCAAGACAATCTTTAAACAAGGTGAAGCTTGAGTTAATTGTGAAATGAGCTAGGCATTTAAATACAATGAGCAATTTATATAGTTGTATTAATATAGTCAAGATGCCAATTTTAATAATGTTAAACTATTGAAAAAAATATTAAGTAAAATAGTTAAAGCTGTATGTTGATTACCCCTGTGGCACTAAAGGATTAATTTCAGCTTCACATTGACCTTCCTGTATGCTTGTTCCTCTGCAGCTCAAATTGGTAATTAAAGGCTTAACCATGAGCTATAATGAGGAAATTACACCAAAAAAGTATGTTGTTAATGATAATTTAATAGCTTTGAATATCCAAGTGTAAGCTCAAACTGCTCAATGTCAGCTCAAAGTATCAGTTTCTTACAAACTGAAATCTACCACACTGAATAAAGCGAGTGGCAAATAGAGACAGCTGGCTTGTGGCAAATGCCAAAGTTGGACCCAAGCCATCTACATGGCTCTTAAACAAGAAAAGTCTTAATCTATAATGCTATTCAGGAATTCAAAATATGTCCCTCTCCAAATTTGAACCTCTAAATACATCTACCAAATAAGAGTATCCATCAGAGAATAAATTCTGTGATGAAAAATAAACAAATGTTGTTGGTAAAACAGGATATTTACTAGACTTGTGAGATGGAACGCCCGATGTTCACTGAGCCAAGGAGGATCTAGATTTTAGTCTTAATCAGATCTCTATCCGAGGTCTGATATAAAACGACCTCATATATAAGACTAACTTTACAGATCTTTTTCAGAGCATATGGAGGAATCTGCAATTCGCCTGCTTAATATTGCCAATATAGGCACAAAGTCGGCTTTTTTCACCAATTTTGGCACTGCTTTCGGCCAGATTCAGTTCGGAAGGAGTCGGACAGCCTACCCCCACCCAAGTTGTACTGAAATTGGCAAAAATGGCAGAGTTTCAGGCAGATCAATACTGTAGATTTTTGTTGGTGAACGTAACAGAAAATAATAGAAGAATTAAAGTTAACTTATTTCAAACAAAAAATTATTTATATACTATAATATATTAATGTCACATATTATATTAATACATTTACATTAACATAAGCATTTTTAAATTTGAATATATTTTATATTATTTACGTTATTTATATGTATTTAATTAATATATCTTATTTAAATTAACATATTCGAATTTTAGTCAATTTATGGCCATATCAGAATGACTTTGGCTATTTCCGCAATAGCTGAAGTCCTCCTATTGACTTCTATGAATTTCATACATAGCAAGATAAAAATATACTAGACAGACACTTTTTCTAGGAGTGCCAACTGTGCTAACGTTATCTCCTGTGCTAACTTCAATATTGTGCGGACATATACACGCACCTCATATAAATATGTGCTTCTTACCGCACTACTAACAAAATTTTCAGGAAAAGAAACCATTACAAAACCTGAAGTGGTTAATAAATGAATATTAAATATATATCTAAAAATTTTTACTAATAATTATGGACTTCGATCATATTGCACAATACTTTTCTTCCCTTCTGCTTTGTATATATTCTCAGTGATGGTCATACATTTTTAACACTTTCCTTTTCTTTTAAATCTGTGTAAGCCACAACGTAGTAAAATGATAATATATTTAAAATTATACAGTGGCAAACTGGTGGATTCTGATACTTTACATCCAATGAATCCATGTTTTTCAATTTATACCAAAAAAAAATACTGTAAATAATAAATCATAAAATGACCTTCACTTTTCTCATTTGTTGGATCCTATAAGTGATTGGTTTTGGACATATGAAACATGAATTAAGAAAAAGACATTGCCTGCGGATGTAAACTGTACACTGTATGCTAAAAATGGAGTTTTCAGGTCAAGTCCACAGAGGATTCTACAGAAGCAAATCTATTTCATGTTTGATTTCATGGGAACCTTTACAGCAGCTGCAGGAGTTTAAAAGCAATTAATAAACTTAGCCCTTCCATTTCTCAGAGGCAAATACATGACACCATTTCCAAATGATGCATCATTCTACTAATCTATTCTTGTAAAAAAAAATAAAAAAAATTAACCCAATCTCATGCTAGGAAAAGAAAATCTGGATTTTTGAACTTACTGTTGATTCGAGACATGTTCAAAATGCTAAGTCTTTCAATTGCAGAGATATGGTCAAAATGTCAGTATCAAAAGTGAAGGAAAGGTCAGCATCGATTCAATGACGACTTGTTGTGGGTCAGTGATTAACTCAATTGTTTGATAGAATTTGCTAATTAACAGCATGTATCGTCAGTTATCATGCTAATTGTCTTCTAAGAACATTTACGCATTTAAGAAGCCCTTATTTGTTCGGATGTTTACAACAGAAGACAATAGAGAAGATAAAAGGTTCCTCAGAACCAATCATATTTAAAATGAACTAATTATATTGATAACTTGTGAATTTGAAGTCCCTCCTGGTTTTGCCATATATTTTTTCAGATTCTTGAACTTTAAACTACCCTTATTTTTGAATTTGCCAGGTCTTCACTAATGTGTCAGGTCTTCTGCTTCTTGCCCAGAACCAGTTTTCTTTCAAGTAAGGAAAGCACAGTGGTAAATTAACAGAAGCCAGATCCCAGAATTGAAAATATATTTTAATTCTGCAATTTTTCAAACTATGTTGTACATAACCACCATTAACTAGTGAATAAACCCATTTTACTTTCTGATTATAATTTCTTATTTGAAAAGGAATAGGCTGTATCAAGAACTACCCACGCCACTAATATAAACATTACTACTCCTGTAAGTCCCTTTCAGGCTTCAATAATGGTATTAGTAGATCACTAAACAAAAATGGAACATAAACCAAAATCTAACCTAGTTTTATTACATTTATGAAATTAATCATACATAATACTCTTGAAGGATACTATGTACATTGTTAGACTGATTTTTCCTGTAAAAACAGGATGCACTCATGACATCACACCAGGCCATACTTAAGTTGGTTTAATGATAACGGTGATTAAATAGTAAATGATATATATGTGACAATGTATCAATTTTGAATGGCATGTACATTATTGTACTTGATGAATTTGTACTTGATAAAAAATAAGCATTTCATGCACATCATATAGCTCAGGTTGTCTTCTGTGTGGCTAATGAGTTTATAAGATCTTTATTACAGGAAACATATGTTTCCCTGACTGTGCAGCAAATAGGAATCTATACAGAAGGGACAAGAACGGCCCCAGTTGGCTGGCAATGTGTCTATTGTTTTGGTAATGTTCTTTCCCTGCAGTCACACTGAATGCAACTTGCTGAAGAACATACGCTAGTGGAGATGTGGGACCCATAGATCCAAAAAACACTATCAGGGGTACAATTTCCTTCAGTAGCAAGGCTGTTGGTGTTTTCTTTGGAGTTCCCACAACTGTCTTAACTCATTTGCCACAATGGATGTACCAGGTGCATCACGAAAAACCTATCAGTTAGTGACAGAGGACGTAGCTGGTAGGTCCTGTAGAGAAACAAGCTTCTTAGGCCCAGCCAGTGTTGTTCGATATGGAGGCATACAGCAAAAAAAAAAAAAAATCTGACCCCCTCGGGGCTCTGCGATTGCTCCCCAGAGTGATGCAGGTGTAATATTGGAAGGCAGCATGCCTTTTCAATATGGCACTGACATATTGTGAGCAAGACTGATCACTTCTGTCACTCTGTCGTTGTTGCTAGACAGCCTCTACAGACAGTCGACAACATTACAGGGAAAAAATACATAGGTTAAGTTACTGTCCAAAATAAACATACAATATTCTGGAATGAAGCAGAGAGTTGAGGTAGCTAATGCGTGTATGCAGTTCCTTCGATGTAAAGACATCCAGAAGGAAACCTTCTAGGAATATCATTTAAACGATGTATTTGTGGGTGCTTTGCCACCAAATCTATTCGTTTATTTACATTACCTGACTGTAGGGGACCTCCAGGGGACCTTTATCACATTCTAGTTAGCTACAGCAAAAGACTTTTCCTTACTGATTGATCCTGCATGTACAATGTTTCCACCGCTGACATAATCCAAGTAATTTGTTGGACAATCTTTAAGGCATGGGCGTACTTACTCCATACACTGAATATCCAAGTATGGCCTTTATCTATGTATGCTCATTTCCTGATTCTTAAAACGCAGGCACAGCATCAAGTATCTAGTAAGGGTGACCGGTTAGGTGTCCAAATACTTTATAGTGATGAAATGACATATCAAGCTTTAGTATACCTATCACAAAAATATTTAGTGACTACCAATATGAATTGATATTCATATTGCAGAAACTTGTATTCATTTGGCTTCTTCATGTTATATGCAAAACTTACAAGGCTGTATTGCCTTCCAAAAAAATGATATTATATTACAATTCTCTTGCAATAAGGTGCAAGAATTTTAAGAATACATAATTAATCTCAGGTCGAACTCATTATTAAAAAGGGTACACTATGGTTTCATTTCTCTTCTTTTTTTCTACATATGTTTGGGCCATAGAAACCTGATGACTGATCGTCAACAAATATTTATTGGTTTAAGAATATTGACACACTATTACTTTTTTATGATTCTTAATTGTTAAAGGTTTTTTCAATCTTTTTTAATTATTTATTTCCTTATCTTATTACCCAGTTATTTATTTAGCACTCCAGTTTACTTCTTCTTTGTTTTGCTATGGTGCATTTAGGTAGGTTTCGCTTAGATTTTACACCACTGATGTGAAGCTATTCCATTTGTCAGCAATGCCTCTATGAATTTCTCCTTGCTCATACTATTACTGAGCTTAAACTACAGGTTGAGTATCCGTTAGCCAAACATTTTTTTGGATATTGCCACAACTTGCAAATTCCACACACACCTGTCATAATTCAAACACACAACAGTTTAATCAGTGTTCAGCCCGCTTAAGCTGTGATTTAGCCTTTCTATGCATACTCATATTCCCCTATGTTCATAAAGGGTAATACAACGGCATGTGTACAGGCCTGAAGCGCCAACGATGTCTCATATCATAGCTACATCACAGTAAACGTAACTGATTGGCGCTGTACAGTATTTACATTGATACTACTGTATTTCATGAGTGCTGAGAAGATTTAATATATCTTATTAGTGAAAATAATGTTATCCATTATCCAAAATACTTCTGTCCCAGGCAAGGGATACTCAACCTGTATCTAACTTCTTAAACTATAAAGCATGACGTTTTTCTCCAGCATCACTCTCTTGTTATCTGTAAAACAGTTTTTTTTTCCCCCTAAGAGACAGTTCTATATTGCATTCAAGAGTTTTTCATGTTTTAAAAACAAAAGACAGACAGAAATGCATACGTTTTTCAGGTTTCTTGGTCCTAAGGGGTTTTTACTGACCTGGCAGATGTTTAAACGCAAATTTCGGTCTTCAAAGTATAGCTCTGAGCTTTGGCGAAGGAACCACAGGGAGGCCCCGGAAATGAGAAAGGCAGCAAGTCCAGCAAGGGTGCTAAAGTTAACCAGAAAAAAATATTTACACATAAATGTACAAATTAAACATTATCAGATTCTGTAGTCCAGGTTACATTGACATATTAGGAGAAATGAATAAAAGCTAGAGCGTGATCATGTTTTTGGTTTTGCGAACTCTAAAAGCACAGCTACCAATGTAAAGCATTTAATAAAAAAACGACATAAAACATTTACACATCCGGTAATTTAGCAGAACCTAATTTACACTCTGTATTCATTTTGCATAGACGTCAGTAAAACTCAGCAAATTTCAATCATTCATTTACATTTAATCAGGGCTTAGAAATGGTTACCCTGTAATAACAATAATAATAATAATTATTCGTTTATATATAATGCTGTTCTGCCTGAGGACCCCCAAAGCACAAGTCTCGGAGGAGAACTGAATCGGCAGCTGATAATAGAGGCTATTACCGTATTTGCTCAAACATAAGACATTATACTCCAGGTAATCAGAGTTAATTTGAGGTCTGACAATAAAACTAGGATTTACAAGTAAAACTTTTTTTTATATGGTCACCTTATATTTAGGCATTTTCTTTTTTCCATAAATTAAGCGCCAACATTTTGTGAGTCGTTTTATATTTAAGCAAATACAGTATTAACCAATTTATTGGTACTCCTTTATTGACCTCCGAGATGAAGAAAGGAGCTTACTACTGCACTCAGAATATTTACATGCTGTGGAGATCCATTTACATTAACAAAGGAGGAGAAAAGGTATAAGTGTTATATTTGAGAATAACACAAAATGCTCCAAAGCATGTGAGTGGTTATACATTTTTCATCAGTTTTTAGCAGCCTACTCTATGATCCTGTGTTCTAGTTCTCTCACTATAAAGTCTATGGCAGGTTAGGCATTTAAAATATATAAGGCTTTTTTACCAGTACAGGTTTACAGGACCTATCTCAGAATTTTTCACAATTGGTAAAATCATGTTTGTGTTCTCCCTTATATTATAGTTATACTAACGATTTTTTCAGTTGGTATTATAGTTATACTAACCATTTTCATTTTTTGTGCTTACCCTAATTATATTCAATATTCATAGCACCAAAAGGTACTCCTAAAATGTCAGATGCAATTTGAAACACATTTTATTCTAAGTGTCAAATCTAGTGTAATGAGTTGCAAGGCCCTGTGGCGTTGAATGTACTTAGATTCCATTTTCCCTTTTTAATACACCTAAAACTAAACTAGCTAGAATCCAGATACTAGAGTAAACTGAAAAGGACAGTGAAGCACATTCAAGTATGATTGAGATGAGAGTGTAAACACCATTTATCGGGAAAGATTATATGAAACAATTATGAAAGCAGCAAAATATGGGAATTACTTTTACTATTTGGTACATTTCCAATTAAACACATATTTCTCCAAACCTGTAGCTATAGGTACATTAACAGGCATTACCAATTCTCAAGGACTATTTTCTATGCAGTAAAATAACCGCAAACAGCCCAGGAAAGCAAGCGGTTTGTTTCATTACAGAAAGGGGAATGCTTGTCACCAGAGTATTTCTCTGCAACTCTGCAATAGCTCATGTGTATGACAAGGCTCACTGAATCAGTGCGTACTAAACGTAATATAGGAAGACAATGTTGATCTTACACCAGAGTGATGTTAGGCTCTCTTCCAACAACCGGCATCAAGGGAAAGGCTGCCAGCAGCAAACACAAGACAACCCAACTCACAGTTGTTGTCTGCAAACACAAAAAAGGAGTAAATCTCAGTAACAGCACAGTGGGAGATCATTTAGACAAACACAACTGACAGAATAACAAAATCAATCCTACTGTTTCTGATGCACGTTACAGGAAGCAATATCTACCGGACTCCGCTAATGACCAATGTAGAGAAGCAGGGTTTATGCATTTTGTTAAAAGCTTTTAAATGATTTATCATGAAAACCTGTTTCAAGCATTTGAAGTGTCAATATGGCTAGGGTGTAGCAAGTATTTTCTGTTTTAAATTTGTTAAGTGCTAGAGAGTTACAGATTGCATTGTAATATCCACTGGCATTCAATATCCATGTCCCTTCTGTTTTGGGCTGGTTAAATCCTCAGCATAATCTGTGTTATTAGTGAAACACTTAAAGAAAAACAGTGAGCAAGATTGCAGCATTTTCTTGGTATTATAAAACAGTAGCTACAGGACATCATTTTGTATTACTGATGATGCCAGGCAAGTGCCTTTGTGGTCACAAAAGTGACAGAGATTATTACAAACATTTTATTGAGTGCACTGACTGAAGGTATTAATATCTATGGATAGCTATCTGCCTTTGGCTGTTTTGTTACAGATTAAAAAAAGAATAAAATCTGACAGGAAAGAATGGACTTTTAAAAATCACAGCTAAAATGACTACAAATATCTAAATGGAGATGGACTAATTATACAATGCAATAATCACAATGGGGAATCAGATAGTTAGCAAATGAGTCTGAATACAGAGCATAGAAAGGCACACACACTTATCTTAATAAATGTCTCCATGTGACAGAGAGAAACATCAATATTTTTTCTTCTATGTAAAATTAGTTAAAGGACAACTGTCAAGTCCCCAACAATATTGTTTTAAATCGATCGATAAACTCTGCTGCACATGTTCTCCTATTATCAGGAAAGCAAGGCAATACAAAATGTTTAATTATTTCACCTGTTGGCGGCTCCTGCTGCTTTTACAGGTGCGGCCATCTTCTCCCTAAGCTTGGGTTGGATTACTGACACTGTAATGCAAGCTTGTTAAGCTTGTATATTTGTAACAGGGTTGCAGGGAAGAAAGACGTGAAAAGGAACCCTACGTTTCCTTTCTAATCTTGCTAAGATTCTGTATATACGTGCAGGGGCGTCACTAGGGTTGGTGTCACCCGGTACGGAAACTCATGGTGTCACCCCCCTGGATTTCCTCCAATACAATGCCAGATTCCTTAGTAATGCTAATTAGATGGCCTATTAACTATGCCACACACAGGAGCCCCATAAATTATGCCACACCAGAGCCCGATAAATTATGCCACACCAGAGCCCCACTATTTATGCCTCACCTCTGCTCAATTAATTATGCCACACACACATGTGCCCCATAATTATGCCACACAGACACAGGTGCCCCATAATTATGCCACACAAAAGAGTCCCTTAATTACGCCACACAAAAGAGTCCCTTAATTACGCCACACAAAAGAGTCCCTTAATTATGCCACACGTGGGGCCCAATAAACATGCCACACACAAGCGCTTCATAATTATGCACACATGGAACCTCCATTTATTATGCAACACACAGGAGCCCCACGTGGTGACAATTGTACAATTATAGATACCAGGAATATTGTGCCACTCGGAGCCCAGTAATATTGTGCCAGTCAGATACCAGTAATATTGTGCCAGTCAGAGCACAGGAATATTGTGCCAGTCAGAGCCCAGTAATATTGTGCCAGTCAGAGCCCAGTAATATTGTGCCAGTCAGAGCCCAGTAATATTGTGCCATGCAGAGCCCAGTAATATTGTGCCATGCAGAGCCCAGTAATATTGTGCCATGCAGAGCCCAGTAATATTGTGCCATGCAGAGCCCAGTAATATTGTGCCATTCAGAGCCCAGTAATATTGTGCCATTCAGAGCCCAGTAATATTGTGCCATTCAGAGCCCAGTAATATTGTGCCATTCAGAGCCCAGTAATATTGTGCCAGTCAGAGCCCAGTATTATTGTGCCATTCAGAGCTCAGTAATATTGTGCCATTCAGAGTCCAGTAATATTGTGCCAGTAGGAGCCCAGTAATATTGTGCCAGTCAGATCCCAGTAATATTGTGCCAGTCAGAGCCCAGTAATATTGTGCCAGTCAGATACCAGTAATATTGTGCCAGTCAGATGCCAGTAATAGTGTGACAGTCAGAGCCCAGTAATAGTGTGCCAGTCAGAGCCCAGTAACAGTGTGCCATTCAGAGCCCAGTAATATTGTGCCAGTCAGAGCCCAGTAATATTGTGCCAGTCAGAGCCCAGTAATATTGTGCCATTCAGATGCCCAGTAACAGTGTGCCAGTCAGATGCCCAGTAACAGTGTGCCAGTCAGATGCCCAGTAATATTGTGCCATTCAGAGCCCAGTAATATTGTGCCATTCAGAGCCCAGTAATATTGTGCCACTCAGAGCCCAGTAATATTGTGCCAGACAGAGCCCAGTAATATTGTGCCATTCAGAGCCAAGTAATATTGTGCCATTCAGAGCCCAGTAATATTGTGCCATTCAGAGCCCAGTAATATTGTGCCATTCAGAACCCAGTAATATTGTGCCATTCAGAGCCCAGTAATATTGTGCCAGTCAGAGCCCATTCAGTAATATTGTGCCAGTCAGATGCCAATAATATTGTGCCAGTCAGAGCCCAGTAATATTGTGCCAGTCAGAGCCCAGTAATAGTGTGCCAGTCAGAGCCCAGTAATATTGTGCCAGTCAGAGCCGAGTAATATTGTGCCATTCAGAGCCCAGTAATATTGTGCCAGTCAGAGCTCAGTAATATTGTGCCATTCAGATACCAGTAATATTGTGCCAGTCAGATGCCAGTAATATTCTGCCAGTCAGAGCCCAGTAATATTGTGCCATTCAGAGCCCAGTAATAGTGTGCCAGTCAGAGCCCAGTAATAGTGTGCCAGTCAGAGCCCAGTAATAGTGTGGCAGTCAGAGCTCAGTAATATTGTGCCATTCAGATACCAGTAATATTGTGCCAGTCAGATGCCAGTAATAGTGTGGCAGTCAGAGCCCAGTAATATTGTGCCAGTCAGAGCCCAGTAATATTGTGCAATTAATTAATCCCCGGACGGACGCCTCCTCCGTGCAGTCTTTCCTCCTGCACGGAGGAGGTAAACACAGTAAAACACAGTCACAGTAAAACACAGTCACTGTCACCGCCAGAATAAAAAAAAAAAGTTAAGCAGCGCCGTGCAGGGGGTACCGGCAGCATGGGTGTCACCCCCGCTGGAGGTGTCACCCGGTGCGGTCCGCACTCCTCGCACCCCCCTCGGGACACCAATGTATACGTGGATGTTTAAAATGCATAGCACAGAAGTAGATACTCAACGTAAAGCAAATGCTTACTTAGTCAAAAGTTTTATAAAAATATAAAAATCACATCCAAAGGTGGGAAGTAAAATGGAGGATAGAAGTCAAAGTTAGAACTGAATAAACCAAATAGGAGCGTTTTGAACAACCTAGAACCTAGGATTTTGTGAGCTAGGTATTCATTTCAATGGATTATGTAAATTCGCTGTAAAAATTACTCACCTCAAAACATAATTAAATAATTTTTTGCTCATTATGCACAACACATTTTTCAGTCAGAACTTTAAAGGTTTACTTGGGATTAGTAACAGATATATATCGGGGTTGAATTATAATACACAATCCTAATACATAATACTGACGCTAATTCCCATGTTTACTTCTGAGTAATGCATGCTTCTTCCACTACACCAATCACCCCTTCCCGTACTAAAGTATCAGGATGATTAGAAAAAAGGTACAATCGCCATTGTACATAGCAAATAGCAATAGCTTTTTTTTCACTTCCCGGCAGTTTAGTGTGTGAATATTTATACAGAACTCTCGCCGTTTCTATTCACAGCTCTTATGAATTACTCCCTTCAAATAGTTTAGCTCTTTTAAGACATCGTGCTTGACTGAGACCCATGGCAAAGGTAATCCACAAAAAAAGTGCCAAAAGGAATGTGGTATTGGTTTGGTCAGTGATGGCTTACCCAGGACACTCCAGCCATTTTTTCTCCCACAAACTGTTAGACTTTCCTCCTAATTTCCAAAACCTACTAAAGAGTTTTCACCTTAATACATTGAACCTTCTGTTCTCGTTTTGTCTAGTTTGTCGTGTTTCCTGTTTTTTGGAATGTTTGCTTAACTCATTGTGCAGGATTATGGAACATGATGGCACTTTATAAATAAAACAATGCGGTAGTGTTATATAAGTAATCTTATGTTTTGAAAGGCACTACATGAATAATGGATGATATAACATATTCTATTTTCTTAATTACACTAATGTTTTGATTCTGTGTGCGATAACATTTTTTGGGAAACAAAATAAAAGGTTGATACTTATTGGAAATGTGTATGTGTGTGTGTATATATATATATATATATATATATATATATATATATATATATATATAAAATGACTAGTACCTTGGAATGAGTAGACACTTGTGTCACAATCGGCCAGCAAGCAAATGCAACCAAACCCACTGTAAGTATTGAGCGGTAGAAAAAGCTTAGTACCTGTAAAAAGTAGAAAAGGACAAAAAATAATCAATACAATGTTTAATTTAACTAAAAATACATATATTTTTTCATGCACATATTACTCACCAATAATTCAATTCCCAAGATAATCACAAGAAGAAATCCCATAATCCCAAGCAGTGAAACAGACAATATATACTCTGCAAGTTTGTGAAATATCCAGAATCTGAAAAAAAAAAAAAAAAAAAAAAAACTTCTCTATTTTATTTATGGCTCTGATCACCCAGTTTGTTCAGGCAGCTTAAGCAGTCCATGGCAGATACAAGGATACTAGAAGCCAAGAGATTAAGTAGTTGATATATAATGGTTTGGATCACTTTGGCCATGCTGCTCAAAAAAAGTAATTTCAGGAGAAAATTAATGTATCCAAGCCTTAACTGGCAACAGATTTGACAAACAAATGCGCCATAAAAGACCATTTTACTTGTGATGCATTACAGAAAGTGGTAAAACAAATGTTAATGCTTTGAATCAACCCTTAAGCACTGCCATGTATTATGAGGCAATTTAATGGGAAAAAAGCAGCAGCAGTATCACTGTGTCTAGAGCGTCTTGGAGACTTCTTCTGAACAAGATCAGCAGGCAGAGCTGAGCTCAGCACAACTGGGAACATTTGGGCCTGTGCCACAGAAACACAATTAGTTAATAACTCATTCCCAACACTGTTGTTCTATATGACTTGTTTGTAAGGTCAGAAGAACAACTCAAATGATAAACAGAAAGCAGCATTTCACATGATACATACCCGCTCATTCTCTATTTAGTTTTATTTATTTATTTGACTTTTTTTTTCTCAGAATAGTACAACCAGCTTGATTGATTTCAAGGGTCTCATTTATCAAACTCTCTGAAATTTAAAACTGAAGCAAAACAGTTAAATTATCTCTGATTTTGATAAAGGTGGCATACATTACTAATAAATCCTGTGACTGTAATAACCAGGCATTAAAAACGGTGAGTCACCACCTTGTTTGAACAAAATAACACATATATTCGCATTTAGAACACTTTGGCTAACATATTAGTTTAGTTACTACCTCTTGCCAGGTGGCGTTACTCCCTAGTCCGATAGACTGGAGAAGGGGGGGGGGGGGGGGGGAGAGAAGAAAACTGAAAGCACAGCCATTGTTGGTGGATCATCCTCCCTAACTGCCTGCACAGACATCAGGGCTGCCCACACTAGACCCCAGAGAGAGCAATCTAGTGAATATGGTGCAGTGGAAAGGGATATGGTGGCAATCTGTCTCTGTTGTAAGTTATGTGGGGACAATCTGGTGTAGTGGAAAGGTTATGCGAGGAAGGGGTGCAACCAGTGAGGAAAGAGTAAAAAAAAATGAGTGTTGAGGGGTGCATGAGTTTATTCACACCTAGGCCATCACAAAACTAAAATGCACCACTGCTTCTTGCAGGCACCCAATCACTGACTGCAATTATAATAAGGGCTACGTTTTGAGATTTTATTCACTAGGACGTGTTTATTTAAAGTTTTCCCATTAACTATATTTCTGTGGTAATTGTTGGGAACATGCTTCCACACTGAACTGGGCTTGACCCTGCAATGCCTTCTGGGTAGTCAAACAGTTTATTGTGGGATAAAATTAATAACACTTAATGAAGCATAGCAATGTCGTATTATCGTAAGTATGGTTCTATACACTCACAGCACAAAAAAGTTCTAGGAAGGTGCTAGCAGCGTATTCAGTTTTATAATCGCTCAGTTCCTGTAAATTTGGCTATCTCCGAATACCGATAAAAAACAGAGAACTTTAAAGTGCTATTCAATAACATTTTTTTTATGACAGATGCACTTTTTTTTTTACAGCGTTGAAAGCTTTGTTCTTTTAAACTGTACAGAACTCCCAATTTCTTGACTCCAGGAACCGTTTGCTCCCGAGTTCACATACAATTTATGTTGCAGAAAATTTAGTTGCGCTTGAGAATTGTGACTCAGAAGACAAGAAAGGTAAAATAAGAAAAATGTACATTGTTAAAGCTCATCTGAAACTCAACCTACTCTTTGGATACAGCGTGCCAAACTGGAATGGGTAACAGGCAATAAATATAATAGGTCCAAGGGCATGACTGGATCATCAGGAAGAAGACAATAAAAAGCCCAAGAGCAGTGAAGCCATATCCTGAAAAAGAAGACGATTCCTGCAAGATAAAGTTATATCTGTTAAATAATTAGAATTTCTTTTATTTGCAAAAGTCCAATGTTTTTCACAGCACTAGACAAATACAGCAATGTCAGATAAATCAAAAAGAGTACAATATTACAATTTTATATACTGATAGAGGGAGACAATTAAATGGTCTATGTAGATTTGTAAGCACATTCATAAATAAAAATTATCTTCACAGCTATATAAGGTGTAACATAACATACTGCATGCCTACCAAATTTTGCAATGGCTTACAAGAAATACGTTTGTTGAGGGGTGAGGGCTGAATGAGGTGTGGATATAGGCAGTATGTAGAAATAAAGATGAAACTACCAGATCAGGCAGCCCAAACACCAAACGAGTACAGCTCTGCAATCCCAGCACAGGTGACGAAAGGCTTTCATTGCCGTAATATGAATGCATAGAAAAAGACAGTGGAGCAGACAGGGCACCTCTCCAAATGCAGATAAGAAGACAACAGCAGGCAGGATTCTCTTTTAAAAATGTCAAGGTTTTATTCCAAATAATTAAAAGGCAATACAGGGCCAAGCATAGTCTCACGTGTTTCACCTGTGAGGCTTAATCATACTATGGGACCCTTTATGGTCTAACAGCTATTTAACTAACTTAAGCATTTATAACATGAACAAATATTTTATTGACACAAATAGTTTCTGCAGTTTAAGTTTCTGATCTTTGGTAGAATAAATCTGACCTGCTAGCAAAGAGGGATACCGGAGTTAGGGTTGCCACCTTTTCCACAAACAAATACCGGCCTTGCTGTTGCCTCCATAGACTTAACATTGGCAGAAAGCCATTTTATTACCGGCTTGCCGGTAAAATACCGGCTGGGTGGCAACCCTAACCGGAGTATGAATGAGAGAAAGAGGGATTCGGCACCAAGATAGACACACTTCAGAGTCATGTATTGATGCTATTCAACTAATGCTTATACATGGAAGAGAACAATATGCACCATTATTAAAGTAAAACTAACACTCTATCTTTGCAAAAAGTCCAAGGTTTATAAAAACAAACTCGGCTTCAGTGTAATTCGATACAATCAAGAGAGGTTGTCACATCAAGAAAAGGCTTTGAAGTGGATTTTTGGAGTGTGTTTGATCTTCAGACATTGGTAGGCTTTGTGCCATGTTATAAACATTAATTGAACTCAGGTGGCAGTCCAGAGTCATATTAATGGTTTTACTTTGCCATTTCAACTGTTTCGTCCATTACCTGTGGGCTGCTACAAAAGAGGGAAACAAGGACAGGTGGAGCCCCGGACTCACATTGTAATACTAGCAGGATCACAACGCGAGGTCTGAGATCATGCTTATCTTCCGATTTAATACATAAATTAAAGTGAGATCTGGTGTCCACTTAGGGAGCCATCAGAGCAACGTGTTCTACGGGGAACCATGTTATAGGTCATAGAGCTATAATGGAGTTTACCTGTACTTATTTAAAAATACAACATTACATACATATTCTACTGTTACTGTACGGTTACTGTGTCTCTTACCAAAAAGATATAGGGTTTACAGTGTGCAAGCCAAGATCATGCCAATATATAGCTCAAAATATATGTTGAGCTAAGGTTTAATGACTTCTTCTACACATGAAATGGCATACTATTACATGCAAGGGATGTTGGACACACACCTGAAGATAGCATTGATCTATTTATTTGCTGGCAAATGTATTGGTGAGATTTGTGATTAGCAACCTCTCATCTCACTCTGGGTGACATATCCAACAATAAACTTAACACATAAAATATGGAAAATACTTTGTTTCACTACGTCGCAAATAAATCTACACTTGTTGGCATGCCTTATGCCTTATAAACTACGCTGCTGGATTGTAAATAAACGCAAATAAAGGTCATCTCTTAGCAGGTGCCGGTTGCATTATTAAAATTATTGCTTAATATGAACTTTATGCTTATTTGTTTATTTTAACTTTCTTATGCACTTCAAACTTGGCATTTAGGGAAAACATGGACGACTTGGTTTAACATTTATTGCTTACCGTGATAAAAAATTTAAAAAAGAAAACTGCTAAAGAGACTGTTATTAAGACAATGTAATTTATAACATAATGAGTAAATTGAAGAGGAAAGTAATGATTTACCCATACTAAAATAATGTAAATAACACACTGCAGTAAGTAGTCACTTGTTATCTGTAAACTTCCAGAACTCAAGCTGAATAAATGAATAATGAAAATCATTTGCTTATTTCTTGGCATAATGGTCCTAGAATGGATGAAACTTGTGGTAATGTAAATTTGTTTCAATTCATTGGTAATGAGGAGTAAATCTCCCATTATATTTTAAGAGACTGTTGGCTCCTCAAACAGACTAAATTCAATACACTTTTTTCATCTACTCACAGTAAACGAGGTAAATGCAATAAAACATTGCATTTGTAGCACTACGTGCATCTATATTGGAAGCGCAATCAGTACTTTTTCTACAGATAAGGATTATATGTTGTAGGCACTCGAGGATGACAAATCTGGCATCTTTCTCAAAATCAAGAAATTAGAAACGACCACTGATTGTTTTCATTTTGTTTAGAGTTGGCTGTTCCTTTAATGGACAATTAAGATGAAAATGTATAGAAATATTTTGTGCCTTATTCCAAAAGTAACCCCTGGCAGGCTAGGAACAGCATAATCATACCATGAGGAGGCATCAGGCAACACCGGTATTCCCCCTCTGGCGCACATAAGACGCCATTCCAGAGCGAAAGTATGTGCTCCACCGGAAGACCAGTGCCATACTGGAAATGGAACTGCCCTGTTGTGGGCAAGAGATTCGGAAGCGGCTGATCTCCACTTTCGTCGCTCTGTTATAGTTGCTATACTGCCCCTAGCGGCAGTCTGCAATATTACAAAAAACAAACAAGTGATAGGGTAAAAATCTAGGGTTAGGGTTACAGTTATATTTAGGGTTAGGGTAACAGTAAGGATTATATTTAGAGTAAAGTTAGGGGTATGGTTAGAGTAAGGGCCAGAATTATAGTTGAGTTTAGGGTAAGGGTTCATTTGATCAATTGTTAGTTGGAAAAAAATGCTACTTTAGGTTATTGCCCTATAACATGCAATAAACCTCCAAAAAACATGTAAACCTGGCATATTTCTAAATCCAGGACAAATATTAGAAACTATTTAGATGGGTCTTTTTTTTTTTTTTTTAAATTGTGTAAAAGATTTTTCAGGTCAAAGTTAGAAAAAGTGGGAGTTTCTATGATGAAAATAATGGTATCTTAAGAAAGCTCTACTTATGCCAATAAAATCACAGCTAAACACAAAAACTGGAGAATTCTAAAAACAACTTCAGTCCTTAAGGGGTTAAGAAATAATCAATGTTACTCAATATGTATATGCTAAGGATCAATCTCATTCCATGCTATCATCGCACTTTGGTTCTTTGAGTTCCTAGGCATAACGATCAACAGTCTATTTGTCTTGGAGACTTAAGTACCGTATTTATCGGCGTATAACACGCACTTTTTCTCCCTGAAAATAGGGAGCAAATGATGTGTGCGTGTTATACGCTGATCGGTGCCTGAAAAAATAAAAAAAATCTAAAACCTACCTCGTTCCTGCTCTGTCCCCCGGTGCTCTGAAGCTGCGTGGCTGTGAGGGAAGCTTTGTGAGCTCCCCTCCAGCTGCGCGGTCAACAAAGTGTGTCTTTTTAAAACAAACTTTATTGTTCCGCGCGGCTGGAGGGGAGCTCACAATGCTTCCCTCACAGCCACGCAGCTTCAGAGCACCGGGGGACAGAGCAGGAACGAGGTAAGTACTGGGGTCTGGGGAAGGGGGGGAGGAGGGTGGCATAACGAGCATACTAAGGGGCAATATCCTAGCATATTACATGGCAAATTGGGGGCAATATCCTGGCATATTAAATGGCATATTGGGGGCAATAACCTGGCATATTAAATGGCATATTGGGGGCAAAATCCTGGCATATTAAATGGCATATTGGGGGCAATATCCTGGCATATTAAATGCCATATTGGGGGCAATATCCTGGCATATTAAAATGGCATATTGGGGGCAATATCCTGGCATATTAAATGGCATATTGGGGGCAATATCCTGGCATATTAAAATGGCATATTGGGCTTCAAAGTTCTTTATTTGAAATGTAAGTTTTTTTCTGAAATTTCCTTCTTAAAATGAGGTGCGTGTTATACGCCGGCGCGTGTTATACGCCGATAAATACGGTAAGTTATGTTAGAGTACAAGAAGATCTAATAATAAGGTGCCATATCTTCCATGGAATTATATGTATGTATCTATGTTCCAAAGACAAAAGACTGGTTGTATTACAGCAGAAACCTCATGTTTAAGTGACAAACCAGAATCAAGAAGTACTCTAAGATTTCAGAATTCCACTGATCTTAGTAGGCCAGTGCCTAGGAGTTCAGGGGAAGATGAGTGACCATTTAACCTCTTAGTGACCGGACTTCTAGAACATTTTTGGTCATTCTGAACAATGGCTGTTTTTACATTTCTGTGGTGTTTAGCGGTCATTTTCCTGTACCCACACATATCGTATACTGTTTTTTATCGCCATAAAAAGGGCTTTCTTTAGGTAACATTATTTTTAACATATCATATAATTTAGTGTAAATAAAATCATAAAATACGATTTTTTTTCTACAAACGCAGATAAAAATAGATTCTTATATTTGTCCTGAGTTTAGAAATAGTCCATATTGACATGTTTTCTGCATGATTTAGGGCAATAACAAAGCAGCAGATCGATTTTTCCTAACCATTTTTTTTAGTGGCCTTTTGACCCCAACCCTTACTATAACCCTAATTGTAACCCTAACCTTACATCTTAGTTAAAAAAAAAATAGGTGTTTTTTCCCCCCCAACTGTAATGTTGGTAACTGTCCCATAGACAATCTAGCAGCACTCCCAGAGCAATGGAAGTGATCTTGATTGCTTCCAAAGCACTTTCCAAGTACAGGGCAGTTGCATATTTAAACAGAATGCGGACGCTCAATGTGGTGCTTGCGATTGATCATTGGAGAAATGGCACTGCACCCTGGGTGTACCTTTGGGTGTTACTAGATGTCACGATACTGAGGCATTGCAGCAATACCCACTGAGAATACGAAGCGACTTTTGACCGCTTCCTATGCTCATTTCACCGCGTTGCATGCCATGCACGTCACTTGTCACTAACTGCTCCTTTTTTCGTCAATTGTTGCAGTTGATTGGACATTTTATTTTACATTTATTTCACACAGGATTTCCTTTCATTTTTAC
Organism: Pelodytes ibericus; assembly: GCA_036172795.1. Lineage (NCBI taxonomy): Eukaryota > Metazoa > Chordata > Amphibia > Anura > Pelodytidae > Pelodytes > Pelodytes ibericus. Next base: position 113,348,267 of record CM069859.1, read on the forward strand.
TAACAAATCACAGGGGGAAGGTATTTACCGTCAATACTGGAGTAAAGTTCTAAAAGTGGAACAGTTACTATGGAAAACAAAAAAAAGCTCCAATTGATCATAGCCTTGGGGATCCAATAACTGTAATAATAAAGTCTGCAGTAGTACTTTCTTCTTTCCAAACCCTTGTAACATTTGAACAGAGCACAAAACAAGCACCGTCTTAATGATCAGTGCAGAGCAATAGTGATATTATGGAAGGAAACTGAAATCCCTTCTTCATCTAAATATATTCAAAGGTTGATTTCTGAAATAAGGAAAATGGGCAAATGAACAGCACATTTTCATGCCACTACACTTCTCTTCTACAAAATCTGGTCTCCATGGATGTCGGCCTTCCCAACCTGCACTCCAACCTAACTCACAGGAACACTCATATAAAACACTAAACACTGTGGAGGTTACCCGTCATTTCATCATTGTCTGTTTAGTTCCTCTAACCCCCTTTTTTCTTTTCTCTGTCGTTTTCCCTTTTCTACTCTTTCCTTTCTTGTCTTTCCTGTTCATGACATTTATGGTTTACCTTTATACATTTTATGTACTCAAACTGTACAAAATCATGATTAGAAGAAAAAAAAGTGTGAGGTAGTGGGAAAGAAAACTCTTGCTTGCAAAAAGGAGAGTATAAACTCCAAAAACGTACTTTATTTCTGAAATATTCACATAGTTGTTCCAAATTTTACAGTTCAATAAAAGATAATGCAATATGTCCTTTTTCTCAATCAGAAAAAGACAATATAAATTCTATCATTCCAAAAACCAGAATGTAATCTTTAGCTTTCAAGGGCAGAGATTTAATGCCTGAGTTTAGTTTTACTGCCTAAAATAAAAGGGAAAAAAAGTAACTGCGTAGGAGCAGCACAGCACAAAATACATGTAGAAACAGTGATAATTGGTATTCTAGGAAACCTACAGAGAGACCTCTCTGTTTCTTGACACTTAAGCAGTATTCAGCCGGCTCATTTTCTCAACAAGGAAGGCAAACTCATTTTTATAAAAACACGAACCATGCTCCAAATATAGCCAATTTAACCAAAATCAATATTAAGAAATCCCTTTCATTTCACGGGTGTGCAAACTTCATGCCCAAAATCACTTGTGTTTTTTTGTTCCACTTAGGGCCAGGATAACTTAACAAATAGTTGCACTTTAACATCTTTTTGAGTTCTTAAGTCATAATGCCTGGTGACAAGGAGTATGTTAATAGAAAATCGAAGCAGAGTAATTGCTATGATCACAGCTCTGCAGAGACCAACACAATGGATTCTAGGTGGTGTACGGCCATAATTGTAGGATTTTAAATCACAGAACCGCTTTATAAGGATGCAAGAGTGCAGATCACAGTATTTGTGCTAAATTATATAACATTTACATCTCTTTACGTGGAAACGTACTTGTATCTTTCTGCTGAAACACCTTTTGTACAAACAAGTAAGTTGGTTTCTACAGTGGTTCTCTGTGGCAAATAATCAAAAAAGACCTTCTTTATAGTACAGATCATTGCTAGATTTAATTGACTTGCTTGGGTCAGTAAATGAATCATTATTAGCTGAATGCCCTCTACAAAAGAGAAACATGCCCATATCAAAGGGTTCACTGAACCATTCTTGTGCATTTCTATTTGCCAGAACAAACAACTTACCTATGAATCTTCAGCAGATTTTGAGCTCCCATTTCTACTTTAGTGCTGGCATGTTGTGTAACAACTTAAAGCTCTGGTTCTCCACTCTCATCACTGTCATCCTTCCTAACTCTTCACACTAATTTGCATTTTAATTTGCATCCCCATACACCAATACTTTTCTATCAGATTACATGATTCACACATACTCCACTAGAAATAACTCGCACAACCATCTTGGTGAAGCTTTCGCCCAAGTCATTTTTTTTATACCAAAAACAGATTTTCCATTCACAAATTATTTAAAATAAGGAGAAATTACCTTTTATATATATATATATATATATATATATATATATATAAATATTACCATTTGGACATTCTGTATCACATAGAAATATAGACTGTGTCGGCAGATACTAGGTTCCCCTTTTGGTCTTGATCTCCTAACAACATATTTTAACTATCATAGACCTTCACCCAAACCTCATCCCATTATTAAGACAACATAGCAATATCTTCTTAATTTAACCATACTTTAACTTTAGTAGAGAAGAAATTAATTTAATATAGCTATAAAAAAAATGTATAGCAACTTTCTTCTAACAAAGCGTTTTCTTTTCATATCTATATTTCTTGATAGGCTTTGGATTCGAATATCAATTAATTCCACATCCATCTATATATTTAGTCTGCAATATTTATTCCAAAACATGAAAAGGTTGCCAAAATAAAAATGTGTATGTGTACGTATATGTTCAACTCTCATGTTCAGAGTGAGAATACATTAATATTATATAGGTCTTGTAAATTTATCTGGGAGTTTACATGCTTTACATCCAAAGTTCAAACAATGTACAGGTGTCAGAATACCACCAAGTAATTATTTATTGATGTTTGTCTATAAAATCACTTGCTGTGAAAGCGATTTGCATCATTTTGTATTTACAAAAGACATACATGGATCTTACCTTAATAGTATCTGATGAAGACTGGACGATGCTGGTATGAGTTTTAATAATGATTAAAATAATATAAGAAATCCAGCCAGCAAACCCCATGACAACACTTAGACCAAGGAAAAATCTGTCATAGGTGTGATAATAGGAGAGTCCTTCTAAAGCAAGATCTATCAGAGATCTACACAGCGCCACCTAGGAGGAAAGCAAGGCATTAATTAACTGTTTCAGGCACAGGGCATAGCCACTATTTAACATGTGAGTGGAGTTCCAATATTTGCACTGCATTCAGACTAGATGCTTTTACTAGTGTACTGTGTATGCTTTTACTAGTAATGAGCGCTTTATGCCTTTTACTTTTAAATTGTTTTTAACATATACAGGTGGGCAGTTTTCCCAAAGCTTACGTTAATACAAGTAAAGCCAATATGCCCGTTAATAAAATCATTGTTTATGTATCCTATTGAACTGGTGGAATATATGGTAAAAATTCCAATATAATTGAAAGACATACTACTAAAACATGCATAAAGCAAGCCAGGATAACTGGTGTGTGAAGAGTTCTAAGCTCAAGAGACAAGTATGTTTAATATCAGTATATCTTTGAAATTGTTTTCAAATAATTTTTTAACATCCGAATGTTTGCATGCTCAAAGGAATTTAGCCACCTAAACAGTGTTTATAATGTGTGTGCAAAGGTCAAAGTACGATGAAAAACTGTCTAAATATCATTTTAGCAGAAATGCAAGCAAATCAAGATAAAAACATGTTTTAGAAATGTCTCTGCCATTTCCTGTAACTTCACCTGTGGCCCAATAGGCAAATTACACATTTTCCATTGAAAAGTAGTTCATTTGCATTGCAAGCCGCAGCAAGTGTGGGCAGCATCTTTGGATGAATATAACCAAATCAGGTATAATCCTGTATTACTTAATTTTTGGGTACATAACCAGAAATCAAACAGGTGAGAAGGTACATTTTCTTAAACCTTAGCTTTTTATGTGTTGTGAGGAGCCTAGGACAGTTGATTGAGTCCATTTCACTGCGATCTCGCAATAAATTTGCCCCACGATGACCTCTCACGTGCTAAACTGAAGCAGCCGTGATGAACTGTCCCATCTCCGTTGTGAGTGCTCTTTGCCCTTCCAAAATTGATTATACGTCCCAGGCCATGGCCAATAAGTGAATTTTAAGGTTTCAAGTATTTGATGTGCAGCTTATTTGATAAAGTATCTGCAGTTAAATATGCAACCATATTAAATGTAAATTCAATTTTCATAATGCTAACGGTTTTAACATTTCTTTACATGGAACTGGTTAAACTACATTATCCCATTAAGTCAGTAGCCTTTAAATTCTTATGCAGAGCAATTTATTTGCAGTTCTGTAGAAGGGAAGATAAGCCTGGTACAGTATGAGCCAAACTTGGTAACTATTAAAATAAATACATTCTTGGCAAACTGCAGACAGAATCCTCAGAATACATATTTAATGTCTTCATAATCTGTACTTATCTATTTTGATATTAAAGGCATAACAGTTATGGGTAGTTCAGTGCCTTAGTAAATATTGTACTATTAAAGAGACAAGCTAAGCCAATCTGTAGTATACAATCTGTATATCTGTGTAATCATATATTACTCTCACCTTGATCATATATACGGCAGCACTGGCAAGATATTGTGTGTGCTATTAATGTGTGTTCCCCCAGATACAGAAGCACAGTAAAACTTAAAAAAGGATAGAGCTCTATTTTTTACATAACACCATGCTAAAATTGGTCTCATAGTGGGAGTAAAGGCAAAAAATGCTCTATATAAAGTATTATCCTAGTACTTATCTTTCATCCAGTCTTTTTAACTGGATCACTATACTGTCCCATTGAATGTAGTTTATTTGCCTATCAAGCCACACGGTGATGTCATACAGGAGACAACGCTGACACAATATTTGTTTATGCATTTGTAGTTCATGATGATATAGATCATTTTTAGTTCTCTACATTCACAACATGAACAATGCTTAGACAACAGAGACCCGTTAACACCTTGGTGTCAAAGACATAAACGTCTGTGTCAAAGCCAATGGGCTTTTATACGGGCGGCATACCATCCCTGTGATGCATTAACACAGTGGTCATATGACCAGGAAGTTCTCAGAGCAGGCTCGTAGCTGGAACATATTAGAGAGTGGGGGAGTAGCATTAGCCATTGAGTTATCAGCAAGATTCTGGCAGTGAGTGCAGAGTTGATCAGGAGGCAATTTGGTTTTAAAATCTTCATGCATAGTAGGAACTAATCTGACCATGATATCACTGGATTATACTGTGGACAAACCTAAATAAGCAGGAGATATAATTGGGTCGGTCTATCTGTCATCATTCTAGGTTCTTTGAACCCTTGTCTGGAATGCATTCAACCCGTTGTGTGTTATGTGACAAGGCTAAGTAATTGGTGGTCCACAAAACCTCAGATATTTTAAAAAAAAAAATCTTTTGCACTGCAACATGAGTGTAAGTGTCCAACCACTCACTTGTGAGTGACAAGCAGCTCTCTGCATTTAAAAGTGACATCATTCTCAATTTACACTAGAGTTTCTACCTCAGTCCTGACAGAAATATAGTTTCCTATAAATACTAAGGTTAAATTGGAAGGCTAATTGATTCTACCAGGCAAAACAAAAATATTATGTAATGGACTCATTGGCAGATGTAGAACATAATCTAGAAGTTTCCATAGCCAGTGTCAATTGCATAGCCAAATATGATATTTATGCTCACATTTTGGTTTTGCACTACGAGTAATGTACACAAAGATCAAAATAAACTCTCTGCTTTGAGCAACCGAGGATGGTGAATCTCTAAGTGATAGAAGAAAATTGCTACTTAGTCAGCAGAAAACATGCCCAACGTATCAGGTGCAAGCAGAAACAAAATCAAATGGTTAACGAAGAAAGAAAGAAAAATCACATGTCACTTTCTTGGTGCAGTACAAATTGCTCCGTCTAGCTCTGAATGCTCTGGTAATTTGGTGCTAAATAGATTTGCACTAGGAGTTTTCATATGATTGAAATGCCAATCTTTACGACAAAAGAAACGCAAGGACACATGAAAGACATTACTCAAATAACAAACCGCCGTTGACTTTTTATTATACACTTACCGCATCTTTGTAATTTCCCCCCTGAATGTAAGATCTTGCTTTCCTCAAAATGTCAAGCTGTTTAGATTCTGAAAGCAAACTGTAAATATAAACAGATAAGAAAGGTGCTTTCTATGGATTCCCCGTGGTTAAGCGGCGTATATATATTCCACAAGGATGCATGAAATAATTTAAAGGTGTACAGGAATGTCCATCACAATGATAGATGGAGTATTGGGGGGGGGGGGGGGGAGTATATGCACCATCTATTCCTAATCCTCTTGATATTGAGTTCCAGTAATCATAATACAGTGAGATAATAATCTTTAAATTATTTTAAGCAGGACCAAAAGTCCAGATACCCTACATCCATCATGATGGAGTGCTTATTTTTTTCTACTATGGCAAATGATGGCTTTGTTTCAATACTTCTTTATTAAAATATATTGCATTTTATTTTTAGATATTTGAAGCTGTATGAAAAGTACCAGAGTATGGTGAAAGGGGAATTCATGCAGGTGTATGCTCCATGGATACAGCCAGTGCAAAAAAAGTAATAGAACTTGTGATATAAATACATCTCCTGTTTATAACATCAGCTTGTTTAATACTTTTAAAAAATGTGTCATTTGCATAGTTAGTTACAAGGTGATGTCATAAAATGAGACAATACAGATATATTTAAAACAAACATTGTGAGCAGGGCCGGCCTCTGGGGTGTGCGACCTGTGCGACAGCACAGGGCGCAACACCCAGGGGGCGCCAGAGCAGTGCCCTACCGGGAAGTTAAACAAAAAAAATAGTATTTCTAAGTGAGGTGCTGACCATCTGATCAGCACCATCACTATTATCGCAGGTCTCTGCCTCTTCCGGCCTGCTACTGTCAATTATTACAGGGCCAATCAGAGGGGAGAAGGATTTGACTCACCATATCCCCGCCCCCAGCCCTGAGAGTGAAGAGACTGAACGAGGGAACAGACCAACAGCACTGATGGCCAGGAGGGTGCCCCACATGCCATGGGACTTGTTAAGTCTCCCCCCAGGCCAGAAAGGTAGGATCCTGGGAGGGAGGCTAATTTAAAAAAAGCTCTGCTGCTGTGGACTACAACTCCCATGGTTGGCTAAGCATCATGGGAATTGTAGTTCACAGCTATAATTTTCAGCCTTAGCTACTGCTGACTGCAAGTCCCATGATGCTCAGCCAGCATCATGAAAATAGTATGTCTGGCTGAGCCTTATGGGAAATGTAGTTAACAGCAGATGGTTTGACAGTTGTTAGCTGTGTACTACAATTCTCATGATGCCTAGTCATGCTGGATACCCGGCTGAGCATAATGGGAAAGAGCAATGGCAAGGGATATAGGGGTAATAATGGGGGGGGCGGGGGGGGGGGGGCGCGCGCGCAGGAAGTAAATAAAAACTATCAATTTTTTGTTTTGTTTTTAAATATGTTTTATTATCTGTTAACTATACCTTACCACTGCCGGGGGGGGGGGGGGGGGGGGAGATAGGGGGTGCGGATTGATGGTTCTGCACAGGGTGCCTGAATACCTAAGGTCGGCCCTGATTGTATCATCTTGCAAAGTAAGTAAGTAATCAGGACAAGAAGTTTCAGTGTGCTGATGAATTGGTAACTTCTTAAACTATGTTTTAAATTCTCTTTAAGAAGTACCATGTAACTAAAGTAAATACATTAATTATTTTAATTTAAAACATAAAAAAGACACAGAATGTGTCAGCAGATAAGAATCATTCGCCCCATCTAGTCTGTCTAATTTCTGACAAAAAAAAATTGTAAAAACAAAATAATGTTTAAAATGACAGACCACAGAATGTTCCACTTCCATTAACCCCTTAACGAAAATGGACGTGCCAATGCACATTATGGGAAATCACACTGTTGGTGACAGAGGACTTGCCTTGCACATCCTGCCATTTTTATCGTGGTATGAAGCAATGCACTACTTTTACTTATTTTTTTTAAAAACAAGGGGGATTTCTAAACTCGGGACAAATATTAGAAACTATTTAGCAGGTTGGGTTTTTTTTAATTATATGACATGATCAAAATGATCCCCCCCCCCCCAATATATAATTAGTGTGGTTACAGTAAATGAAAGGAAAATTACAGCTAAATACAACACAGCTGTTGTCACAAAACATTCTGGTCACGAAGGAATTAATCCCTTTTTCGACAATGGACATGCCTGGCACATCCTGCGGTGGAACGAGCAGTTTTCGCGATCTACGATCGCAAAAATACACTCTGACGGTGCTGCTCTATTGCCATGATGCAATTTAAAAAAAAACTATTAATTAGCTAAAATCTAGTGTTAGGGGTAGAATAATTGTTAGGGTTACAATTAAATTAGGGTTATCATAAGGGATAGAGTTGGGTTTAAATTTATGTTTAGGGTTAAATTTAGGGTTCGGGTTGGGGTCAAAAAAGGAAAAAAAACAATATTTTTGGTTTTTGCCCTAAAACTTGCAAAAAACTGCAGAAAAATATGGAACTCAGGACAAGATTTAGAAACTATTTAGATGGGTCTTTTTGAATGATTGTATTTGAGTAAATTATTTTTTAGGTCAAAATTAGAAAAAGTGTTTATTTTTTCATCATATTTAATGATTTCTTTTTCCAGTAAATTATAAGATATGATGAACATAATGGTATCTAATGAAAGCCCTTCTTATGACGATAAAAACAACATATAATTTGTATGCGTACAGTATGTGAGAAACAAGAAAATTACAGCTAAACACAAACACCTCAGAAATGTCAAAACAGCCCTTGTCACCAAGGGAAAGACAAGGTCAAAATGTCTTGTCACTAAGTGGTTAATAACCTCATCTGTTTTGGTTTCTGTTGGACATAGATTATAACTAGGAGGGTGGATCACAAGTTTCAGAGTTGAGTCCAAATTAAATTTATCATTGAAAGCATTCCCTGATTTCATTAAGGCTAGCATTACTTTTCAAATATTTTTTTTAAAATATATTGGCTTTTCACAAAATAGCAAAAACCTGTTAAATAGATTCTAATAGTGGTCCTGAGTTTAGAAATGCCACAAAATGTTTACATATGTTATAGGGCAATAAATACAGGTAGTAGTAGTGGTTTCAAAACCATTTTTTTCTTTCGAAATTAGTGTTAATGACATGGTAATACTGATTTCTGTCATGAATCCCCCTAAATCATGACTCCCACATGTACACATTTTTTAAAGTATACACCTTTGACACTTTTCATACAGTCATTTTACCACCAATCTTTTACCGTAGTATTTTTTTGTGTGTCTTTTTCCCCCCTACACACTTTGTATTTCAGGTATGGATTTACAGGGGTTGTTCTGTTTTACTTCCAAACAACCCCTCAAAATGTCTTCAGCAACTTCCCCTGAATATAGCGGTTCTGTAGCAGGTATAGGGCCAGGTCATTGCAGCTTTGAAATTTTTATTTAATGTTTTATGTAAAGTTTGCGCACTACATTTCTTTCATGCTCAGGCATCCAAACGCGACCTTAGCATCACAGGAAATGTAGTCTATAGTAGGTACCATCGATCATTGCTACCCTGTGGCTGCATGGATCATACACTCAGCTGCTGCGGTCCCCATCTACTGCTCATGCACTGGCCTATCTACTGCTCATGCACTGGCCTTATTTGTTTTTTAAATAAAACATCCTACCACCGACAGACCTAACATGTGACTGGTCTTCTACAGAGTAACGTCTTATTTTTTTTTGTTTTTTCCATTTTATTTATTTAACTCTAACCCTAAGCCAAGGGTTAGTCTTAGCACACAAAGAAAAACCTGGGGCAGCTGGAGTTGCTTAGGGGGGGGGGGAGGGGGGGGCAGGATATATACCTAGTCTGACTTGGGCTGTCATGGCAGGCACTTTCAGGTGTTTTTATTGTGGTATGCATTTTGGGTGATCTGTCCCGCTGTCCATGTATATTATACATGGACTCATATGTAGCTCAATTGTGTGCCCTTTGTATCTGGATGAAAAATTTGCTTTTTAATTCTGATTAATTTTGAGATTTTGCAGATGTAGCCACAGCATTTTCTCTTTCTGCCATTATCTTTCAGCACTCAGATTTGCATGATGCCGAACTGATTAGCTCTGAGAGTGGAGGGCACAGATTATATCTCCGCAAATCACACAACACCTTTATCCTCCTTCTCATCAAACAACTAAGGAGATGGAAACTGAAAAAAAAAGAAGCTTTGTTTCCATGGTAAATCATAACTTACTAACCCCTGCCCGCCTGCAGGACATTCTGTGCCCAAAAGCCTGTATTATGGTATAGAACGTCCAGAGTGTAACAGCTCATCACAGCCCCCTGCAATGCGCTGTGCTGCGGATCTCACTGCAGGAACTTGCAGCGTGGTCCCCTCTGTCAGATAAACACTAATATATTGTTTGGTGAGGTTACATGTTTACACATACAGTGAATTAGGGAACAAGGGGCATGAAGTAGTATGTGTGGCACAGTTGGGTGATGTGAATTTCAATTTTACTTTTGTGAAGGAAGTGGCCATTGGTGACTTTTAAGGTTTAGGGGAAAAAAAGCAGATATAAAAAAAAAAAAGGGTGTAGACATTTGCACTATTGGATGGTACCATGGGGGTTCACAAATAGATGCTTGCCATGGGTCCCGTTAACATGAAACATGGTCCTGAACATTGACATTATATGTAATTGCAGTTTGTGAAGATTGTTTGAAGGGTGTAAAATCATCTGTTTGCATGATAGTTGTTTAATTTCACATCCCAAAGGGAGCCCCATCTTTCAGTTAAAATCAATGCTTGCATCTCACATACAGGTCCTTGCCTGGTCACAATTCCTTCTAATGTTGCAGGGGCTTGACAACCGGCCACCAGCAGCACCCTGTCTTCAGTACTGGACTTCTAACACAGGGTGCCCAGGACCATCTCACTCAAAATGTTAGCTAAGCCATTGTGTTCCCCAGGTTGTCTCCTGTCCTTCACACTCTAGTCTCTCAGGAGGTGTTAAGGAATGTTATGTTACTGTTGCAATATGTTAACTATCCAGTATGGTTAATATGTGTTAAATGTATTCTTATCAATATGTCAAATTCCCTATTGTCTTTATGCAAGGTGTCCTTTTGTATCTGAGTGTACTTTGGAAGTAATTAAACTTGACACCTTTGCATTCTGAAAGGTGTGAGGCAGGATTTCCCCATTGTATGCCCTACTGTTATGTTGTGTTCATTATGTCTCTATATTTAGGTGTGATTATGTTATATCTTACGGTATCTAATTACCTGTTTTGAATGAGTATCTCTATTGTTTGAGGCTTGCCATGCTTTAGTTTCCCCTGTGCCTCCCCCTTAGTTGATGTCATATTGGCTGTGTATAAATATCTGTGCTGTTTTCAAATACATGTTCATTCCTGTTCTACTCCTATATTGGTGTTGTCTGGTACTTGGAGTAAATGGCTGAGGGTTGTTTCTGGTGAATTGGAGTAGCTACCTTCAACACTGGTTCTGTCTGGTAGCTTGAGGTGGTCATCGCAGCAAGGAGGCAGAGCTTTGACGGAGGGTAGCCATTCAGGGTACCATGGTGGTCCGTCACAGTAACTATGTCTGAAGAGAATGTAATCCCTTCTACACTAAAAGCCGTTTTATTTTCACGTGGTATCAATTGATACACTCATATTATCTTGATTGAACAAAAATAATATTAATATGTTACTAATATTGTTTTAAAGTGATGTATGCAAAGCAAATTGCAGGTAATATGCCCTCTTAAACTGATTGGAAAACCAACTTGAAAAAAGCATGAAGACAGTATAGCTTGACTATAAAGGTCTCCAATATAAAGTAGCAACGTGAGAGATGTTCAGATATGTTTAAAAAATGGTATGTGCTTATTTACTTTTAATGAGGAAGTCTGCACTTAGAATGGGTGGTCATTACTTAGGCCATTATTTAGTTCTAGATGTATTCTGAATGGCTAATAACACCAAACAGCAAATGACAAACTGGTTTGATTCCAAAAAGGATTCAGTTACAGCTATTCTCTTGTCTCTCCCTGTAGTTTTTAATATCTGCTTTCTCTAAAATGGGTGAACCCTTTAAAACAGCTAATAGATTTTATATACAAATATCTAATTTCTACTTAACCACTTTGCGACATGTGACAGACTAGGTCCGTCCAAAATGGTGATCTTTTAATGCCTTATTGGTCGAGTCATAAAGCAACAATGAATCCGGTGCCCAGGGCACCCGCGATTGCTCCATGGAGTGATATGTATGTGCCATATTTGAGAGCAGCATGCTCCTCCAATATGGCTGCTGCCCACTTGTAAGTAGAGCGTCAGAAGTGGAAAAAAAAAAAAGTCACTTTGGTCTAGGGATCGACCGATTATCGGATTAACCGATATTATCGGCCGATATTCACAGTTTCCTAAATTATCGGCATCTAACTTTACCGATAATGCCGATAATATTTGAATGAAGCAGTTTTCGCGATCAACGATCGCGAAAACCGCTTTAACAGTGCTGGTCTATTGCCTCGACATCGAGGCAATAGCCAGCACCGATATTTCTATTTTGGGACCCCCACGATCGCCCCACGGAGCGATCGTGGGGAGCCATATTGACGGAGCATGCTGCTCCGTCAATATGGCTAAGTCCTCTGCCGGTCTGAGCTTCGGAAGTGAAAGTAACTTCACTTCCGTCGCTCTGAATATGCTACTTGACTACCCCTAGTGGTAGTTTAGTAGCATTGCAATGGAAAATAATTAAAATACATATTTAATTAAATAAAAATAGGTTATTTAGCTATATTAGCCTATAGGGTTAAAATTAAATATTTTTTAGCATAAGGGATAGGGTTAAAATTAAATTAAAGTTAAAAAATATTAAGGGATATAATAAGGATTAGAGTTGGGGTTAAATTTAGTGTTAGGGTTAAATTTTGGGTTCGGGTTGGGGTCAAAAGATCAATATAGGAAAAAACCAAAAAACACTATTTTTGGTTTTTGCCCCATAACTCGCAAAAAAATACCAACAAATATGGAAACATGCATATTTTTGAACTCGGGACAACATTTAGAAACTATTTAGCCGGGGTCTTTTTTAATGATTTTATTTGTGTAAATTATATTTTAGGTCAAAGTTAGAAAAAGTGGGTTTTTTTAAATTTTTCATCATATTTTATGATTTTTTTTGTAGTAAATTATAAGATATGATGAACATAATGGTATCTAATGAAAGCCCTTCTTATGACGATAAAAACAACATATAATTTGTGTGGGTACTGTATGTGAGAAAGCAAAAAATTACAGCTAAACACAAACACCCTAGAAATGTCAAAACAGCCATTGTCACCAAGGGAAAGTCAAGGTGAAAATGTCTTGTCACTAAGGGGTTAATTAAGCTGTTTTGATGCCTTGCTTATATTTACTGTAGTGTCCCTTTGATATAATTGCCTATGTCATTGCTGCTCATTTTACTAAGATTTAATCTAAGTATGGACTATGTGCAATTGAACATTGTTGTTCTTGTTACCTTTTGACTGATATTTATTTAAAAAAAAAAAAAAAGTGGTCCAATTTGTTGTATTTGACCATATCACCATTGTTTTGCTGCATTATTTATTTTTATTTAGCAATGAAAAAGATTTACAAAAAAAATCTAAACGTTAACAATAAACATGTTCATTTAACAGCAGATTTGTGTAGAAATTGTTTTTTTTCCCAAAAAATTAAAATGCACGAAATATCGGTATAAGTTATCGGCTATCGGCCTGAAAGTTCACAGGTTATCGGTATCGGTATCGGCTCTAAAAAATCAATATCGGTCGATCCCTACTTTGGTCGCTCTGATGATGTTGCTTGACTGCCCCTAGAGGCAGTCAGCAACAGTGCAATTTATAAAAAATTTAAAAAAATACTTAATTAGCTAAAATCTAGGGTTAGAATAATGGTTAGTGTTACAATTAAATTAGGGTTAGCATAAGGGTAAGGGTTAAAATTAAATTAAAATTAGAATAAATTAAGGGTTAGCATAAGCGTTAGAGTTAGGATTAAATTTTACAGTTAGGGTGAAATTTAGTGTTCGGGTTGGGGTCAAAAGGTCACTGCAGGTGAAAAAAACAAAACACTATTTTTGCCCTATAAATCGCAAACAAATGCAGAAAAACATGGAAACAAGAATATTTCTAAACTCGGGACAAACTTTAGAAACTATTTAGATGGGGTCTTTTTTTAATGATTGTATTTCTGTAAATTATTTTTTAGGTCAAAGTTAGAAAATGTGTTGCTTTTTTTAATAGTTTCATCATATTTTATGATTTTGTTTGTAGTAAATTATTATTATGGCGATGAAAAGAATATATAATTTGTGTGGGTTTAGTATTTAAGAAAGAGGTAAATTATAGCTAAACACAAATAACCCCGAAATGTCAAAACAGCCCATGTTACCAATGGAAAGACATGGTCAAAAGTCATGTCACTAAGGGGTTAAGTTGCGATTTCATGTGAAAGCCATTTATGTTAAGGCAATCTTGACATTTTTAAAAAGTACATGAGTGGCCTATAATCAGCTATTACTGAGCAACAACTTTCACAGTGGTCAATTGACAAACTGTAATCAGTAGCACAGTAACTTAACAACATCTGAAGATTTAACCTCAGGCCACCACTTTCCTAAAACCTTTAATACAAAGTCACAGAGATAGAGAGAAGATGTGACAAACTTGTAAGATAGTAAGGTTAAGATTTCTTAAAATACATGTTGCAAAAGACATATTTTTGTTAGTAAGAATGCATACTTCCATTTCAAATGGCCAAGGAGGGTCACTTTTGCTTTCAGGGGGACTGGTTGTAGGTGTGGCTGGGAATGGGGTATTTTTGGAAATTTTGTGTCCAAGTTGGTAAGCCACTTACAAAGCACCAAATAACTGTTTGAATTGTATACACTAGGATCAGCAGTTGAAAAAGCATTTTCATCTGGCAGAAGTGGCATTTGCTTAATAAAAACAGTATTTAGGGTTTTATGGCCAAAGAGGGACACTTATGTTTATGGGAGGGGTTGAAGGTGTGGCTATGAGCGGGGCAATGCTGGAACTTTTAAAATAACTTTGTGGCCATTTCAAAGATATTTTCTATCTTAAATAGTCATTTAGAAATAAAATATTTTATTTATTTACACAAATTAATATTAACACCTTCGCGACAATGGACGTGCCTGGCACGTCCTGTGGTGAATCAAGCGGTGCTGGCGAAAACCGCTTTAATGGTGCTGGTCTATTGCCTAGATGTCGAGGCAATAACCAGCACCAAAATTTATTTTCTGGGGCACCCACGATCACCCGACGGAGAGATCGTGGGAGCCATATTGACGGAGCAGTATGCTCCGTCAATATGTCTATGCCCTCTGGAGGTCTGAGCTTCGGAAGTGAAAGTAACTTCATTTCCGTCGCTCTGAATATGCTGCGTGACTGCCCCTAGTGGTAGCCAAGCAGCATAGCAATGTAAAATAATTAAAATACATATTTAATTAGTATAAAACTGGTTAAATAGTTAAATTAGCCTATAGGGTTAAAATTAAATAATTTTTAGAATAAAGGATAGGGTTAAAATTAAATTAAAATTAAAATATATTAAGGGATAGCATAAGGGTTAGAGTTGGGGTTAAATTTAGTGTTGGGGTTAAATTTTGGGTTCGGGTTGAGGTCAAAATTTCAATATAGGAAAAAAACAAAAAAACACTATTTTGGGTTTTTGCCCCATAACTCACAAAAAAATACCGAAAAATATGTAAACATGCATATTTCTGTACTCGGGACAACATTTAAAAACTATTTAGACGGGGTCTTTTTTAATGATTGTATTTGTGTAAATTATATTTTAGGTCAAAGTTAGAAAAAGTGTTTTTTTTTTAATTTTTCATCATATTTTATGATTTTTTTGTAGTAAATTATAAGATACGATGAACATAATGGTATCTAATGAAAGCCCTTCTAATGACGATAAAAACAACATATAATTTGTGTGGGTACACATATGTGAGAAAGAAGAAAATTTCAGCTAAACACAAATACCCCATGTCAAAACGACCATTGTCACCAAGGGAAAGTCAAGGTGAAAATGTCTTGTCACTAAGGGGTTAAAACCTGTATTGCACGTATACGAATCAAAAATTCTGAGCTCCCAAAAAAGGGGACAATAGAGGAGGAAAGCGGACAGGCGGATGTGGATGCAAAACAGGGACTACCCCTCCTAAATAGGGACACTTGGGAGGTATGCATATTCTAAGGAATAATAATGAATTAGGTTAAGACTACTGTAGATAATGTAAATGTTTAACGTGCACCCAGGCACTTTTACTTTCCACATATATATTTAGATAGGCATGTGTGCTAATATGGTGGCATTGTAAATTTTAAAGTTATACCACCATTCCCTGTGTGAACTCTAATTCTGGTAAACAGAACTTAAATAGTATCAACTTATCAAAAGCCATTCCATTCCACAACACTTGTACAGCTGGGTACATAATATATGCACATAGTAGGGGATGTCAAATGACACATACTCAAATTAAATGAAGAGGGCAGTGCCCATGTGCTCACAGGCTAAAAGGAAAATAAGTAAGCAACATGTAATTGAAATAATTGCCTAAATGGAACTGGAAGTGATAAACCCCCATTTGAATTTCTAGCTACATTTATTTGTGACTGTGGTAATGAACATCTACATCACAACGTAAAGAAGCATGTTTGATTTGGCATAACAACAAGGCCTTGATGAACTGGAGACAGTAAAGTAATCTCCAGAGGCTCCTCTGCCTGACCAACTTGCGAATCCTATCTGTCACTGGTATGGAGAATAGGCAATCAGCTTTCTGGCCATTCTGTTTATTCAGCACTTTTCAGACCCAACCAACGAAAACCGCTAAAAGCTGCAAACAAAACAAATGGCTAGATGTACCACATAGCTCTTATGCTGCAGATAAATCCCTGAACGTTCTGCTTAAGCTAATGACAAAGAAAGGTAATGATGCTAAACAAGGCAAAGGCAGCTAGCTATTGTAGCAGAGCAAATAGAATGAGCCAGTCCTCTCTCAGTAGTGGCACAAATACAGGAAGACATGACAGGATTATGTGCAGAGTTTTACTTCTTGTCATCTATTTTAACAAGCTTATAGAAATAAAGAGAAAAAATGCAAATATGAGACGATAGGATCTCAAGAGTCATAGGATCTCAAAAGTCAAGCCACTGGCTTTTATGCAGGGATGAATATTTGTTTGCAACCATAATGTAGTGTTATAGAATGTGTTAGTAGGTTATTAATAGTAATTCACAATTATTTCCAAAGCTTGCAGAACTGGCCATGTTTTATCAAAAACATTTTTACCCATGCATTATGTTCAGAAAGAGGGCCATATTGACATGCTGGGTGCTCCTACGTAGAGACTACACACTCTTCCCATAACAATTAAAACGGTCTTTATTGTTTTTGAATACGATGATGAGACAGAGCCAGGAGAATACATAGACCAAACCAAGTGGGCAGAGCATGATGAACAAAAGGAATTTTATAAGCAAAAATACCAGTTGTGATGAGCAAATGTAGAGTATATCCCTGATGGGACCATTAAAAAAAAAAAAAAAAAAACTGTAGGTAAGTTCTTGGACTACATGAAGACTCTGGCCCGTAAACTACACGTAATTATTTTAAAGCTATGTGCTTGTAATTAATGAAAGTATTCGGGAAACATTTTATTATTAGGATAATTTTGAGGATATTTTCATTTTTATTAAACATTGATTTTGTTATCATACTGAATATTTCACATACAAAAATAATAAATCTTAAATATATAAAAAGTCACAAAAAAAACACATTTACAAAAACATAAAAAAGGAAGAGAGAAGAGAAGCAATATATAGTGATTTTAACATCAATTTATTCTGCCGTGCTGTATTATTAGTAAAATATAAAAAGTATGGAGAAAGTAGTTCTTTTAAACTGGAGTCATGCTGCCATGTTAAAAATAAATATCTAAATCTCTGAAAGCAAAAAAACTGGTAGTCGGCCAAAGTGAATTTCATTTAATAGAATGTTTACATTATAACCATAATGTATGTTTAGCCCCTTCTTTAAATTCTGTACCACTTTACACAGAATTACCAAAAGACGTCTCACAATGCAGGGTGCAGCAGAGACAGATCTATAGATACGCTGGAAAAATCACTGGAGTTTGTGCATTTTTTCAGACCTTGAAGGAATAGTAAGGCAGAGTTAATTTTTTTTGGCTAGGGTAGTGGGGTATCTCCTCTACTTAGCAAAATAGCCTGGTTACCCTATCTCAGTTACACTTCCTCATGGTCCTAGGGGTCTTGTGAAGGTCTCTGCCCTCAGAGGTTCGATTTCAGTGTTGCAGAATGCCTCAATATTGAGGCATTACAGCAACGCCGGCTGAGCATCATTGATTGATTCCAATGCATAATGTACATATACATCCTGTATGATTAAGGGGTTAAACAACTTAATTAATTCTGAAATTACTTGACCACACAATTAAATAATAAAGGGGCATACTCAGGGAACAAGGCCTGTTGCATTTCTGAGTGGGCTATACTAGGATGAAAGAAACATCTCCTTTTCCCCCAGCGCTGATCATCATAAATAGGGTGGAAAGCGGCAACACTTCATCCACAGGGTATAGGTCGCTTGGGATCGTCCCGATGGTTTCTCTATGGTAGCAGAGTTATGCAATATATCTTTGCAGCCACATGTCCAAGCCCCCAGTTATAGAGCATTTGTGAACATTTACCCACTATGGGTCTGGATGAATGCAGTCATCCCGTTGTTTTTGGAACACAACTCCTATTAGCCTCAGCCAGTCATAGGCTAACATAAGCAACTGAAGGTCTTTTTATAAATAAGATGAATCTGAAGTTGCCCACTCCCCCTGCCTGTAATTTACACGCTGCGCTGGTGAGAAAGAAGAGGTTAAGTAGAAATGTAGAAAAGCCTTAATATTATTGCACTCTGATTAAATGAAAATAAAGAGTAAGGTCGTCAGCAGAAAGAGCCCACACAGGCTGGACAATGTAACAGCATCAACCTGAAACACATCCAAAATCCCCACAACTCAGGTACTGCCAACAACACTGATGTCATTTTCTCTTTTATAACCAAAATTAATTATTTGAAATACATTTTGCAAGGAACATGGACATTTCCAGATTTTTATTGCCTGATTTACTTTCAGCTAATGCTATTACTGATATTAAATCTGTGAGTGAATTACATGCTGTGGATTAGTATATTTCTGAACAGAAATAAAGACCACTGTAGTGTAAGTTATCGGAAAATGTATACAAATATCCGTATATTAAGTATCGAACAAAGGATTTACACATATCTGTATATACACATATCTGTATATATAAATATGGATATAATAATGCATGTGTGGCATAATGCATTAGATCCTCTATTTCCTTACTGACGGCTATAGGACAATATACACTATATGGACAAAAAGTACTGGAACAGACCACTTAACCCCTTCCACGGTTTTTGTGGTTAACTGTAATTCGACTTTTTCTCGTGTACCCACACATAATGTATACTGTTTTTATCACCATATGTAGGGCTTTCCTATGATATTTTCATTATTTGATATTATGACTACTAATTATAACTAACTGAGCGACGGAAGCGGTCAGGCTTCCCCGCAAAAGGGCAGCTCCATTTCCGGTATGAGCTTCCTTTCTGGTGTGGTGCATACTTTCGCTACTAGGAGTGATCGTATGTGCGCTGCAGTGGCTTTTTTTGGTGTTGCCCAAAACCTCCTCATTGAGGCAACACCGTCTCATCGTCGGAGGCCTTAAAGGCGCATGACGTACATCTACGTCATGTCGTCGTTAAGGGGTTAACTATTTACTTAGCCTGACTGCATTGTGCCAACTGTAAAGTTTAGTTAAGGAGAGATAATCGTATGGGGCTGTTTTTCAGGAGTTGGGATATTCTCCTTACTTCCATTGGGACAAAGGTATTACCATGGACCAGCAAAGAGGCAGAATAGTATATTCCTCCTGTGAGTCAATACCCCTTTTTAAGTCATGCCAAAATCTTATTTGCCTAAATATTTTTCATTACTAGATTTCCGCAAGGAAACACCATTTAAACTACATGTTGTATTTTTATTATTATACCCAAAATGCATAATTTTACATTTGTTTTCATCAAATCCCATTTGCCATTTTTTTCCCAAGTTACCCAATTTGTACAAAATTTCTTACAGTAAACACACATCTAGCTCAACCTGTACCTGGGTGTCTGGTATAAAAAAAAAAAAAAAAAAAAAAAAAAAAAAAAAAAAAAGCCATTATGGAACTAGAGAAAGTGTAGAGGAGGGCTACAAAACTAATAAGGGGAATGGAAACTTTTAGTTATGAAGAAAGACTACAAAAGTAAAAATTGTACACGCTAGAGAAACAGCGTCTTAGAGGGGATATCATAGTGTTATATAAATATGTACAGGGCCAATACAAAGGGCTCTCTAAAGACCTGTTTATTAACAGAATAGTACAAAGGACAATAGGCCACCTGCTAAGACTTGAGGAAAGGAGATTTAGTCTATGGTGTAAGAGATTTTTTTACATTAAGGACAATAAAGTTATGGAATTCACTGCATATAGAGTTAGACAGCTGTTTTGGGCCACTGCACTAAGTCTAGGCTCTCGGCAGCTACCCCATCTGCCCTACTTTAAAGATGGCCATGTTTGAAGTGGCTCTACCATTAAAGATTCCTTGTATCACAATATACTACAACTTTTTGAACAGAAATTTTAGGGTAACCAATGATGAATTTACTATTCATACAAACGTCATGCAAGTGTAAAACCAGCTTCTGCTCAATATGATCATGGAGGATTTTTTCTTTAGTATATTTTGTTGTGTTTCACTACTCATTCACTTCCATTTCATTTAACATTTGCATCATTGTATGTGTAGTAGGATTCTGCTATATTTATTTAGCTATTGTGTATTTGCTCTCCTAGTGTTTGGGTTATTTTATGTATAATGCTTTTAATTGTGCCATTTGGTGATGACATGGATAAATGATGTGACTTTGTTTACTTAAAGAGCATTCAATTTTGTATTCAGAAAGAATGTATGGCATCTTTACGCTCAGATATAGTGCTTCTGTCCCCGTCTCTGCTTATAGATCACTAGCAGCTACAAATCTGTAGAGGATGCAATGTAAATACATCCTTAAACACTGTAAAGGAATTGAAGAATGTTGGTTTATAATGTGTTCCCTAAAGAACAAATAAATCTCAAGTTTAAGTAAAGTCAGGCCGGATGAGCCAGTTGTGTTTCCTCAGTGGTTTTTGGGGGAGTAGATATAAATCTATGATAATATAGCATTATTCAAGTTTTTCTGACATTCTTAAAAGGTAAACCTGAAACACAAGTACTTATAACAAAAATGTAATCTGACAGTTCGAGCATGTTCTCACTTTAGCATACCTTGAGTAAATGACTGGTTTATAACAGAGAAGCAAGTGAATTTTTAAAAATGAATGTTTTTCTTCTTAGTCAATTGAACCACATTCAAGGTTTTTTAAAAGTCACCAATTTATGATAACATATTTACATCTAGATTATTTCACAGAAACGCACTGCTTCACATATGATCTCAAACTGTATTTTATCTTTTAAGACATTTGTTGATTTTATATGAAAATGCTGAAGGATATATATTTTAGTAGACAAAAAGTAACCACTGAAATTAAATAGAAAAGCTGCATGGCATGCAGGGTTTTCAACATCCAGACATCTGCAAGCTATTTCTCAATATTTTCTTAGTTTATTTACAGCAGAAGTTAGCTCAACTCCTGCAATGAACTCTGGGGGAAGTCTTGGTTATAACTTATCTTAGCAAATGATGCACAATGTGGCCAACCAACAGCTTAAAAGTAATGGACTCAGTCAGGCATGTACTCCTAAAATTGAACTTGCTGTCTGTGAGCTGAAGGATTACTTTCAAGGTCTAAAGTAACTATTTAAATGTAGTTAACTCTTTAGTATTTCAGCTTCACAGTTAAATGGTTATATAATGTAAAGAAATAAGAACCACCAACTAATTGCCAAATTGCAAACATTATCTATTGTGACAGGCCGTACATTTCTATTGAATAAATCACCCAGGAAATGTACAGTACTATACAAAAGATTTAGGCAGGTGTAATAAAAATGCAGTAAAGTAAGTATGCTCTCAAAAATAGACATAATAATAGGTTGAGTATCCCTTATCTGAAATGCTGAGGACTGGCAGCATTTCGGATAACGAATACTTACGGATGATGGATCATTTTGGCAGCACCACATTGTATTTAGGTAATATAGATAATTTCCTGCAGTGGAGCTGGTGAACTTACTTGCTCCATGGTGCTGCCGAGATGATCTGTCTGTCGTGTGTAGTCGCTTCCTCCCGTCGCAGTGACTACATTTCCCATTAGTGCTAGCTTCTCATTTACAGTGCCAGAAGGGTGAAGCAAAGGAGCTTCATCGCCGGAAAACAGGATGGTAAATATCCCTTATCCGAATTGATCCACATCAGAAATGTATTCATTTCGGCTTTTGGATCTTGGGATAAGGGATACTCGACTTGTAGTTTATTGTTAGCAATTAACAATATACAAAGTGATTGGCCAAAGAAAAGAAAAAAATCAAATCAATATTAGTGTGACCTTTGCCTTCAAAAGAGCATAAATTCTTCTAGGTACACAAAGTCAGGGATTTTAATGTGGGTTGAAACATAATCACTAATGGAAACAGAAATAGCTATGTAGGTGGAATAGAACAGGATGAGGAATAACCAAACTCCGCTAACAAGGTAAGGTTGATGAAGACAGTTTAATGTCAAAAGTCATACACAATTGCAAGACTGAACATAGCAAGTTGTGGAGAGAGAGGAGAAGGGGGCCACTTCGAGCTCACTTTTCTTTTACCAGATTCCCTGGGGAAGGTAATGAAAACCTAATTAATTTGATTACATGTGTTGGAAACTGGGTGTATTCTGTGCGTATTCTTTAAATCTAGGTGTAAATTTGCTTATAATCATAAACCAAAATTTTCATATATCAGCAGCATCTTTGTTCATACGAATTCAATTCGTGTCTCACAAACTGAGACTTTCGTATTATGTTTCATAAACTGATATTTTCGTATAACAGCAGCATCTCTGTTCATCCGAATTCAATTCGTATCTCACAAACTTTCGTATTATATCAATATAGACTCAATTCATATGAACACAAGAACCGAAATGATCGCATTATAGTAAGACCAAGACGTTCCATTCATTTATTGATGAATGAATTCGTCCTTAGCTAAACCGAAATGGATAGTTAAAATGGAAAGCGTAATACTATAAACACGCCTGCTCGCAGCTGATTGGTTGTAGCGATTCTAATACTAACCAATGAAACATATTGGCGGGGGTATTTAAATGGCTACCACTACTACACTCTGTTTGTAGTCCTGGACGAAACTATGTGCTCCCGTGCTGGAGCTACGGCTGAATGACTGTTTGTCAAACCATTTGAAAAGGAATCAAACCTCAGCTTTGCTTTTTCCTGTACTGTCGATATACCTGAAATAACAGTTTTGTCTAAGTGGTGGACTTTATTACTGGCTGCACTAAGAGGTGTAGCCGAAGGCAGCAGGCTAGTATACAGATAAGCCTGCGGGCACTGACTGCCACATTTACATGTCCTGAAACCACTTATAGATGTCTGTTTAAAGCAACAACACTTATATATCCTTTAGTAACTATATAGGATAACAATAGCTGAGGTTACTGTTTCCACATTTTTACTAATCATAACATCATCACATTGACTGTTTAATCGAGGAGTTATGATTACAGTCAAAACACTCCCTAAAGATGTTTGGGTTTCATTACTGAGTCACAGCCGAATAACCATTTCAAAAGGAATCAAACTTCAGCTCTGCTCCCTTTGTCTTTCTATCTGAATTAACAGTTTTTTCTAAGTGGTGGACTTTTTTACTGGCCGGACTAAGCGGCGTAGCCGAAGGCAGCAGGCTACTATACAGATATGCCTGCGGCACTGACTGCCACATACGTATGTCCGGAAACCACTATTAGATGTCTGTTTAAAGCAATTACGCTTACGTATCCTTTAGTAATTATATAGGATAACGATAGCTGAGGTCACTGCTTCCATACACAGTGAAGCCCACAGTGGGCGAAACGCATTGCTTGAGCCCTATTTCTTATGCACTGTTTTTGGACCTTCTGTTATTTCTGGGATTTTTGGATGGTTAACAAGCTGGAAATTCCAGTTCATTAATGTAAGATACTACTTATTTTCTGTTAGATTTTGAATGTCTTTATACTTACACCTACTCCGCTGCTATTTTTCCACTTATGTGAGTGCAATCATATAATACATTGCATGGAAACTCTTGTTTTTACTATATTACACTATATATTTTGTATCTCTTTCTATGTCTATCTATATGAGATACTGTGAAGATTTCAGCAACCATCTAGCAGGCAATTAAAGTTTGCAACATTTTAGGTGGTGGTCAGTAAGCGCACCAACCACATAGTTTTTGGTGTTTTATATATATATAAATTAGTTTGTGTGTGGGTGCAGAAAGATAGTTTGCTGTAGCTTGTGGGGAGCAAGCACTACAATACATACATTTTTTCCTTTCTTACATTGTATAAGAAATATCGCTTCCAGCCAGAAATTTTGTTAGTTAGTGTTAGAATTAGGGCTTTGGGGTTAGTGTTAGAATTAGGGCTTAGGGGTTAGTGTTAGAATTAGGTCTTAGGGTTAGTGGCATACCGGGGTTTCCAGATGTGTTCTCCTAGCTTTTTTTTAAGAAGCAAAAACTAACATGCAACGTTGAGGATCGTAGATGAAAAGGGCAACTTTGAGGACCATACCCAAGGAAACAATGCAACAAAGTCAAGACACATCATTCTTACTTCCCTTCATAAAATGGAAGTACTATCAGCTCAAAATTGCCTGAAAACTGTAGATGACATATGATAAGTTTGGTTGAGGCAAACATAGAAACGTAGAATGTGTCGGCAGATAAGAACCATTCGGTCCATCTAGTCTGCCCAATTTTTTTTTTGAGTACTTTTATTAGTCCCCCGTTCCCGGTCTTATAGCTAGGATAGCCTTGTGTCTATCCCACGCATGCTTAAAATGCTTGACTGTGTTTACCTCTACCACTTCTGCTGGAAGGCTATTCCAGACATCCACTACCCTCTCAGTAAAGTAATACTTCCTGATATTACTTTTAAATCGTTGCCCCTCTAATTTAAGACTATGTCCTCTAGTTGTGGTAGTTTTTCTTCTTTTAAATATACTCTCTTCCTTTACTGTGTTGATTCCCTTTATGTATTTAAATGTTTCTATCATATCCCCCCTGTTACGTCTTTCCTCCAAGCTATACATGTTAAGATGCTTTAACCTTTCCTGGTAAGTTTTATCCTTCAACCCATGAACCAGTTTAGTAGCCCTTCTCTGAACTCTCTCCAAAGTATCAATATCCTTATGGAGATACGGTCTCCAGTACTGCGTACAATACTCCAAGTGAGGTCTCACCAGTGCTCTGTACAATGGCATGAGCACTTCCCTCTTCCTACTGCTAATAACTCTCCCTATACAACCAAGCATTCTGCTAGCATTTCCTGCTGCTCTATTGCATTGCCTACCTACCTTCAAGTCCTCTGAAATTATTACTCCTAAATCCCTTTCCTCAGATGTTGAGGTTAGGACTGTACCAAATAGTCTATATTCTGCTTTTGGGCTTTTACGCCCAAGCGGCAAGGATAGATGATAGAGAGGAATGGAGCTAATACATAAATTGCCATTCATCACTACTTAAATGGGTTTTTAGGGATATTTTTGTAGAGGACAGTCTAATAGGCCATTGCATGGCATCCATAGAATGAGGATGAACCTGGTAAGTTCTGTACGCGAGATGCCACAACCTAATGTCCATTAGGGATGGGATTATACAAATGGGATTGTTCTTCGCGACTGCTTCATTGAAGTCGCTTCATCGTGACCTCCCGTGCGATGGCGAGTTTAGTATGCTTAATAATATGCCACAGCAAGTATGCCCAATAATATGCCAGTCAGTATGCCCAATATTATGCCACAGCAAGTAAGCCCAATAATATGCCAGTCAGTATGCCCAATAATATGCCAGTCAGTATGCCCAATATTCCACAGCAATTATGCCCATTAATATGCCAGTCAGCATGCCCAATATGCCACAGCAAGTATGCCCATTAATATGCCACTCTATGTCCATTAATATGCCACAGCTAGTATGCCCAATAATATGCCAGTCAGTATGCCCAATAATATGCCAGTGCAAGTATGTCCAATAACATGCCACAGCAAGTATGCCCAATGACATGACAGTCAGTATGCCAAAAAATATTCCATAGCAAGTTTGCCCAATAATATGCCAGTCAGTATGCCCATTAAAATGCCACAGCAAGTATGCCCATTAATATGCCATAGCAAGTATTCCCATTAATATGCCATAGACTGTATGCCCAATAATATGCCACAGCAAGTATGCCCAATAATATGCCACAGCAAGTATGCCCAATAATATGCCAGTCAGTATGCCCAATAATATGCCACAGCAAATATGCTTAATATGCCAGTCACCATGCTTAATATGCCACAAAAAGTATGCCCATTAATATGCAACAGCCATTATGGCCATTAACATGCCACTGCCAGTTCCCCCCCCCCCCTCCTCCCCCTTCCCCAGTATTTACCTTGCTTCTGCGAGAGACAGCAGCCTTCCATGCAGCCTGTCTCGCACTCCCTGCTCATTGATCTGATTGAGCACAGGAAGGTCGCGAGATACCAGGTGCTCTAACGTCAGATCAGTGCGTGCACAGCGTGATACTAGCAGCATACAAGCATGTCTGCGCATTGCACAGACACCATGCTGCCTTCTCACGTAGAGTCACTGGCGAGAGATCTCCCCAGCCAGCGACTCTGTTGGAACGCGCTATATATATATATATATATATATATATATATATATATATATATGTAATGTATATTAAAATCATTATATTTTTTATGCATAATGTTGGTGCCTACCTTTGGTCATTTTCCATCAACTAAATATCCAACAATTTATTTAAAGGAGATTTTACTCTAATGCCCATCTAGATTATAAGCTTGTGAACAGTAGGACTGCCACATAAAAGGGTCAATATTAAGTGCACGCCAGCAAATTAACACTGTCTGCATTTTTTCAAAATGTTGGCCAACTATGTGCCTTTTTGTGTCTGTTGAATTGAGTTTTTAATATACTTTATATAAAGGATAGGAAGTTTTATTATAGTGAACTTGTTGGCTCTGTGACAAATGCTAATTATTCTAGATGAACTTGTAATAGCCGTAAAAAGAGAAACTATCAAAAGATCCTAAATACTTATTTTAGGGCTGTTGTAAATGCCAAATTACTTTTATTTAAATTTTATTATAAATGATGTTCTGTGCTTGTAATTCATATTAAATATACAAAAATAAAATGTGTCACCTATAGTGTGGCCAGATCTCCTGCTACACCCATTGTTGGAGATCTATCCAGAGATCCCAGTGGTCAGCATCCATACCCCGCAGGGTGCAGTGTTCCCACCAACATTGGAGGATAGTGCAGCATTTGGCGAAGGGTTCCACATAGAATGTGTCAGCAGATAAGAACCATTCGGTCCATCTAGTCTGCCCATTTATTTTTTTTGAGTACTTTTATTAGTCCCCCGTTCCCGGTCTTATAGCTAGGATAGCCTTGTGTCTATCCCACGCATGCTTAAAATCCTTGACTGTGTTTACCTCTACCACTTCTGCTGGCAGGCTATTCCATACATCCACTACCCTCTCAGTAAAGTAATACTTCCTGATATTTCTTTTAAATCGTTGCCCCTCTAATTTAAGACTATGTCCTCTAGTTGTGGTAGTTTTTCTTCTTTTAAATATACTCTCTTCCTTTACTGTGTTGATTCCCTTTATGTATTTAAATGTTTCTATCATATCCCCCCTGTTACGTCTTTCCTCCAAGCTATACATGTTAAGATGCTTTAACCTTTCCTGGTAAGTTTTATCCTTCAACCCATGAACCAGTTTAGTAGCCCTTCTCTGAACTCTCTCCAAAGTATCATTATCCTTCTGGAGATTCGGTCTCCAGTACTGCGTACAATACTCCAAGTGAGGTCTCACCAGTGCTCTGTACAATGGCATGAGCACTTCCCTCTTCCTACTGCTAATACCTCTCCCTATACAACCAAGCATTCTGCTAGCATTTCCTGCTGCTCTATTGCATTGCCTACCTACCTTCAAGTCCTCTGAAATTATTACTCCTAAATCCCTTTCCTCAGATGTTATAATTTATATTATAGATATAATTTCAGGGCACTGCTACAAAATTTACTGGAGGCGTGGCTAACTAGTAGAGGGCTATTTAAACACCAGATTATTTTGTACCGTATTGCACTGATGTTCCAGTCTGCCTCCAGTTCCTGTCGAACATCCTGTAGATCAGTGATCTCCAAACTGCAGCCCTCCAGCTGCTGACTGTCTACATCTGCCTTACTCCACAGCCAGCACATTAGCTGACAAATTATTATAGGAGATTTAGGCCATCAGCAGCTGGAGGGCAGTTTGGAGATCCTTGTTGTAGAGTGATCTGCTGTCACCCGTCGTGTATGCTGCCTTCACACCAGCTTTCCCATTTGAGTTGCAACTTATTCCTTATTCTACCGCCAACTGTATTACCAGAACTACTGACCCTTTGCATACTTTCATAATAATAAACCAGTACATGGTGAACTAAGACTCAGAATATGTATGAAAAAAAAATTCCAAATATGTCTATCTACCTCCAGGTCATCTAGCAGAGTCTTCTACACCTATGCCAATAGATATTTTGGGTTGCTTTCACTTCAGGTGCCTGGGTGGTGTAGGTTGTGCTGCAAGGTAACATGATTTGCACCTGTGGCTCAACCTTAGGGCGTGACTCCACTGGGGTGAATGCCACTACCTCACCATCTGGAATCCTTTAGTTTCAACCAACTCCAGGCCTCGCTCCTAGATTCCCCCTGGTTCTTTGGACCCAAAAATTACACAACTTTATGTTTTGTCGGGTTACAAAAGGTTATCATCGAAGGAATATTTATAGCAGAAATGAGGTAGAAAGAAAATCTGATTAATCAGTCAGCTAATTACTTAACAACTTGAAAGACTTGAAGACTTTTTTACTAAAAGCTTACAGGGGGACAGTATGTGTTAGGAAATTGTTCATTCTCTTACAATTATAAACAATCTTCATTCATTTCAGATAATGTTACATTTCAGATTAGTGTCTATCATGACATTATTTAACCCTTTCAGACAAATGTTTTAGGGATTTCTTTTTTGTAATGTGTGTTTTTTACTGTAGTTTATGCCTTTCTCATTCAATATACCGTATTTGCTCGAATATAATAGGAGGTTTTTTTCAGAACAAATGCTCTGAAAAAGACCCCTTGTCTTATATTCGAGGTCGTTTTCTAGTCTGACCTCAAATCAAGGTCAGGCTATAAGACTGGGATCCAGGTCCCCCGCAGAGCTGCAGGGGACCTGGATCCCCCTCACTAACAGCCGGTGGATTTTTGCACGATGCACGCATATATCCTCCGCTGCTGCCAGGCACGTCCGTCGGGACTTCTATGATAAAGCAGGGACCTTCCGGGCAGCAGCGGAGGATGTCTGCAAGTATCGTGCAGACATTCTCCATGCTGCCCGACACTCCCGTCTATTATGACAGACCGGCTGTCCGTCCACTAGCCACCAGGGAGAGAGAGACAAGGGGAGGGGGAGAGAGAGACAAGGGTAGGGGGAGGGGTGAGAGAGACAAGATGAGGAGGAGGAAGGGGGGAGAGATAAAGAAAAGGTTGGGGGGAGAGAAAGTGAAAAGTTTTGGGGGAGGGAGAGAACGTGGGAGGGAGGGGGAGAGATAACACTGGGGGGAGAGACAGAGACAACACTAAGGGGGGGAGAGAGACAGCGCTGGGGGGAAGGGGGGCGAGAGAGAGACAGCACTGGGGGGAGGAGGAGGGGGAGAGAGAGGCTGCATTGCCACATAAAAGGAAATAAAAACAAGAAATGCATTTTTATTAAATACTAAAACGCTAATTACATGTGAATATATACAAGTTAAACTTTTTTCCTATAGGGTAATCTTATATTCAGGCTTTTAGTTTTTTTCCTAAAGGAATACCCAAAGTTTGAGTTCGTCTTATAATCAGGGTCGTCTTATATTCGAGTAAATACGGTATTACTATTCAATTGAATGGGAATTAATTTAGATTGGCTGCTGTTCAGGGAGGGGGGGGGAGAGTTTTACAATGCAGCTATGCTGAAAGACATTAAAAGAGAACTGTGCAGAAGAGAGATGAAGAATCTTCCTAAAAATATAAGTTTTGCATTAAATGCTATAGGAAATGGAAAATACAAGTGGTTATGTTTTTAAAACACATTTATGGGCACCAGACCTACCCATTAATGGCGTGCTCTTACTGATCTTGGGCTAAATATTTGAAGACCTATTAATAAGTGATCTAGGACAGGTAAGTCCTAGAGAGAAAAAAAAAATTAATCTGTGCTCCAAGCAGCAGTGCTATGTTCAGTTTAGGCCTTCACAAACCCCAGGGGACAATAAGCCATAACTTCTAAAACGGTTATTGTTGGAACTATTTAATTTATCCAATATTTGGCTCCTGAACAAATCAAGTAGGCTTTAAAATTTTATTTAATCTATCCAATAATATTGGAACTGGTTTCAACAAGAAGAGAAAACATTTGGAGTTGTAATTTACTTACAGAAATGGCGAAAACAGAAATGATAGTGTTGTTTCTTTTTTCTGTGCCATCTTGACCTGGAGAAAATGAATTGTTTGGTGACTTAAAGAACAATGTACAAATTACAATTTTGTATGTACAAAAGTGATCCAGTGATAGGTAACATCACACTTTCTACAAAGATTTGGTGCTTCTCAGTTAACCTAGTGTAATCGCATAAACCACTCTGAATCTATGGGTGGTATTTATGAAAAGGTGAGATGAAATGTTCAGATGAAATGTTCATCTCACCAGTTTAGCTGTAAATTGTGCAGAGAAATATCTGGTGAGTTTTCCACAGTAAGAAAACTCACTAGGTTTGTTACTGCACAATGTATCGCTAAACTGGTGAGATGAAATATTCATCTGAACTAAGCTCTTCTGAATAAACCTTTTTTTTTTTTTTTAACTCTCAAGGTATATTCTTAAACAATGATCTTCAATTCTATTGAGTGGCTCCAGAAAAAAAACTTGATTAGCCCAATAATGACTGAATAGAGGGCATTATATAATGTCTTTCATGAGTGGGACCAAATTCTTAATTTTTAGTTTATTTATCAAAGTTATTAGGCTTTGATAAAGGTAATAGTTGGGGTTGAATATATAGAGCAATTCTTGGCAATGTCCATGTCAAAGATGAACAATCACCAGGAATTGGAATATTCTACAGAACATATAGCGTTGCTAATTCCAAGATTTTTATGGATCATCAGTAGTTGCAGGCAGCCATCTTTTTTTGCATTTGAGCATTAGAAATCAAATTTGAAAGTTTCATATATTCAGTCATTATGAAAAAAAATCATCTCATCTCTTACCTTAAACTGCTCCAAAATCTGAATAGCATTTGTAAGCATACTCTCTGCTTTAAAGTGGTCACTGTTGTTAAGATATTCCACTGGCAAAATACCCTATATAAGCAATAAAAGCACACTTCATTATTCACATAGTCCACAAACTGAAGCAGGTGTTAGGATCTTCCATGGTAACAAAAGAGTAAAAAAAAATATAAATGAAATAAATGGAATTGCATTTTATTAAAATAATACTGTTTGCTATACAGAATATAATTTTAGAGCAGTTGAATTTCTTAAAAACCAAAACCAGTCTGTCACACAGGGAGGGATAATTATCTTGTGAACAATTTTACAAATATACATTTGCTCGAATATAAGACGACCCTGATTATAAGACGACCCCCCCAAACTATGGATATTCCTTTAGGAAAAAAACTAAAAGCCTGAATATAAGACTACCCTATAGGAAAAAAGTTTAACTCGTGTATATTCACATGTAAATAGCTTTTTCATATTTAATAAAAACTTATGATATAAAAAAAAATGCATTTCTTGTTTTTATTTACCTTTTATGTGCCAATGCTGCCCCTACCCCACCCCCAGACTTACCCAATGCTCCCCCCAACGGTGTCTGTCTCTCTCCCCCACCCTCCCCCCAGCATTGTCTGTCTCTCCCCCACCCTCCCCACAAGTTGTCTGTCTCTCAGATCTGTCTTGATAAAGGTCAAGAGCATTATATGCTCATGTGGATACAATGATACTGTGAGTAATTAAAACATTGACTATTTTCATTCAAGTCCTGTGAGTGCGTGCTTTCGTTTGGATATATATATATATATATATATATATATATATATATATATATATATATACATATATATATATATATATACCCTGTGTTGTCAAGGGTTTAGAGGGGCAGTTCCACCTGCTGTGTCCAAAAAGTTTTTTTAGATGAAAGCTGTATGATGTC
The DNA here is from genome assembly GCA_036172795.1 of Pelodytes ibericus. NCBI lineage: Eukaryota > Metazoa > Chordata > Amphibia > Anura > Pelodytidae > Pelodytes > Pelodytes ibericus. The sequence continues at coordinate 113,380,755 of CM069859.1, forward strand.
AAAAAAAGAAACGTGTCTTACCAATCTTTTCGTCCACGCGTATGATCTCCTAAAAACTGCATATGAAGTGTAAAAGATGCTATAACAACAGTTCTGCAACTCATTCCAAGCCCTCCTAACTGACTGTCACTGAATTAAGAGGCCCCCGTTCAGTCATTTCCAATCTAAAACTACAGAACTGTATATTGTTTTAAAGTGAAAATAAGCGCATTTCACATATAGTTGAAGTGAAAATAAGTGCATTTCACATATATTCAAAGAAATTACAACACATAGAAAACAAGCTAAGTGGAACATCCCCTTTAGAGAAAGAAAACAAAATCTATGTTTAGAGCTGGTCTATGCTAATAATTAATCAGACAAGCACGCTAGTGAAAAAGAATACGTTACCACAGAATTCAGAGGGTAAGGAACGCCAATAAGTGATGCCATCAGAGGTGCCACATCAGCCTGTAAACAAAGGACCATATACATGTCAAGGGAGTTAGCGGACATACACTAGCTGAATGTATGCTAATATATTTATTATATTCAAACAAGTTGTATAGATCCCTTTCCACAATTTCTACTATTTATCGTGCCTTGTGCAACAAATGCGAAAGCTTATACAGTGCTCTGATTTATTCCTGTATGTATCTACAGCAGGTTGGCAGTAGCATGCTTGTGGCATAAGATCAATCTTTAAAACGAAAACCAATAAAGACTCATTAAAGAGAAAGTCACCTGAACTATAGACAGTCCAAGTTCTTAAAAATCAGCATTGGCCAGAACTCACACTAACACATTGTTTATCCTTTCTCACCAAAAAGGGCATCTAGAGAGGACACCGCAAGGGCATATATATGTTAGGGTGATTTATCAACATGTTTCCCAGCTGTTAATATTACAAATATGTAATGGTGTGCCTTCTATCTGATGACCTAATAAAAACATTATATGGGTTTAGTGTGCATCTGATAGGGTGCTTAGTGTAAATTTGGTAGGTTGATAGACAAAGTATCTGAAGGTGTGAAGGTTCATACAATAGTATTACATTGTATATCACAAAGTCCATTGTTGGTGCTTGTTCCAGTTGATATAGCATGCCTAGTATGACTGAGAAACTGGGCAAAATAACTAATTTCTAATTAATTGATTTTTTTTTTAGGAAGAATGTCTTCTCCATATCCTCGTGAATAACCAAGCCTTAATTATCTGCTAAGAAATCTTATAGAACTACACTGGACCATACAGGGAAGACTTGAAAAGAGGACATCAAATAAAAGGAGGCAAAGATGAAGATAAGCAATGCCAGATTCCAGAAAGCCACAAACTACAGGATCAGGATATGAAGCAGTAACAATAGCTATTGGAACTCCTTGACCATTCAAGATAGTAATCAACTTGACCGATATCTTCCTGGAGTAAAAGTAGCTGCAAGTCTCTGAAAAACCTCACAGTGGTTATGGCCAGGGAGAGACTCATGAGTCATGGCCAGGGAGAGACTCATGAGTCATGGCCAGGGAGAGACTCATGAGTCATGGTCAGGGAGAGAGAATGATGCTTCAAAAACTCAGGAGAGTAAAATATAATTTGTTTCAGCAACTCTATCCAGCAGTTAAAGAAACTGGTAGATAAGGAACAGGAATTATGGAATACCAGACACAGGAACAGATAGCAGGAACAGAAAACAATAAATGAGCAATGAGCTGGGAGTTTAAAGAAATCTAAGTGACTGTTTAGGACAAACAGACATGAGAAATAGTCACCTAATTAAAAGTCTGAAAACCTGACAGAGAATGTTCTTGGGTTAATCCAGCAAGAGACGAGCAGGAAGCTTACAGAGCTATAGTTATAAGAGCTTTGACTCCCAGTCACCAGGTTACAGGGTTTAATCCGGAAACAAGAGACACCTGGCATGCTTTCTGTGCGACCATCAGCTTTATGGCAGATATAGAATCTTAGATTATAATGACCACATATATTTCTTGATCTTAGCTTCCTAACTGGTATCCAGAGCAAGGAAAATTCCGTACGAGTGTGTTAAGGTTAATAAATCACTAAAATTATTCTTTAGTGAAAAATATCATCAATATAGCCATAACAACACGGATACCAGTTCTATGAAGAAATGACTCTATGGCTAAAATACTAAAGAGGGAATTAACGGACAGGCAGACCCCCATGTAATAAAACTAGGAAAGAAGCCCGAAATCAATCAGACAAAACAAAGATAAGCAAAGAAAAGAAGCAATCCATGGTATGAATAAAATGGTTCAGCTGTGCAATCGGCATGTCTGTGTTACAGTTTGAAGGCACCAAGTGGACAGCTTTTGCTCCTAATGACTCAAATGTGCAGTCTTGGCGTACCCTGGCTATTAGTGAAGAGATCAGTCAGTAGCAGAGATGACAGTTCTTAATATGGCAGGGGGTTGATGCCTAATGAACCGGAGCAGGGCATAAGCACAGATGTGGTCAGAAGTAATATTGGATGGTTATCTACGTAATTGCACATAACAGAATTAAATGCAATACTGCCCTTAAACATTAACAATGTGAACATTTTATAAAATGCCAAATGTGCAAAAAAAAAACTAAGAAAAACAAAAATTTTGTAAAATCAGGTTGCCGAGAATGTGCAAACTCAACTAGCCAATATTTTTACAAAACATGCATTTGAAAATTCGGAAACATTAAGTTGACAAAGGCTTCAGACATTCATATAAAACACTGTAAGAAGTGTATTCCTGTATCTAGGTGTTTATATATGTATGGGTAGATATGATTTAAATACAATAATTTATTCAAAAGGTACAAAGTTCATGACCTGGAAGTCAACACACAATGATGGCAGATAACAATGGGGAAATCACTGAAACCAACACAGAAATACATTGTTAATGATGTCAAATTCTGTCCCATTCATGTTTTTGTTTGGCCTCTTGTCGTTAAACAAAAGAAGTGGATTCTGACAGGTTATTACCACAAAAAAGCTTCTTAAACAATAACTTAACATTCAAATATGCAACATTATTAACTTTTTTTTGTTCTCCTGAGCTGGCAGACTATATTCCCCCAGAATACCTCTTGTGATAGAGGTTTAGTAAGAAGGTCTTAGTATGTTTCTTTATATCATGGGAAAACAAAAATATGATGTGCATGCAGCTAGCAGTTAAACTTAACATTAGATTTTAAAAAACAGTAAATTTTTCAGATTAGGATAATTTTATTGTACCATTTTTATAGCTTTAATGCCACATGATCTGTGTACTTCATAAGCATCAAACTAGCAATGACTAATATAAGCTTGCATTAACAAGCAGCGATTATATTGTAATGCATGACTCCTAATATAATGCACAGGGGGGCCAAATATTGTTTATATTGAATTATTATTTGTATTTTAACACTGATACATATTATAGTCACATACAATAATGCTAAATTCCTATTTCGTTAACCACATTTATACAGAATTTAATTTAAAGGAAAAATAACCACTAGATGTCCATATGTCTTGGAAATACAGGAAACAAGTGGAGTTCAAAATGATACCATTTATCGGCTAGCTAGCTAATGAAAAAGTAAATCAGGTCTTTTAGTTTTTTAAGAAATATATGAATTAATCTGTGTTTATATGATGCTTTCTACTCTCGTAGGTGCATGTCCTCAGAATGCTCTGGTAAACATTCGGAAATATAATACCGCAAGCTTATATCTGTAAGGTGATGATTTCACTAATATGCAAAATGTACAAAGGATAGATATTCCTACCTGGTTGACATCAAGCCTCTTCAAATCTCCCAACTTCCACTCTGTGAGGAGTATAAGATAATTAGTGCGGCACGCATGTGATCATGTATCTGATGATGGTCATGAATAAAAAACATGATAGGAAGGGGTTCCTGCCAGCAAGTAACACACACAGCCTCAGGCTTCAAGAAGCATCACCAGCTGGAAGTTTTCACCATCTCCCCCAGCATGCACGAAAGTAAAATGGGAGCGCTTTCGGTGCAGTAAAAACCCAACATTCATTCTTCAGTTAAAAATATACAAAAATAATGCACACAGATGCATAGGACATACCTACCACCCCACCTGTTTTGCGCCTAATTAAGTGCTTATTTTTGTATATTTTGTATGAAGACTAAGGTTTGGATCTTATTTTCTATGTCAACAAGGATCAAACAGTTAAATCTTTTATTCATTTTAACTTATATTCAGTGTCTAGCATGAGCACATCACATTTACCTACTCCTGTCAAGAAATAATAATAATACATTCATTTTTCTGATTTGATGTTGACCAAGCAAAAATACTTGGCATTTTATGTTTGGTTGAGCAGCTTTTATGAAGATTCACAAACTACAATATGTAAATCTTACAAGGAAGGTCTATTTATTTTCTTTGTCTGTGTTTAAATACATACGTTTTGCGACTGAATCTTCTGTGTGTTGCAGAGGCCTGCTGGCTGGATAATGAATCCCAGCTCCCCACGCAACCAATGGTGTCAAGGTCTCAGAGGGGTGACCAGCTCCATGGGACCCTGGATAAAGTAAATATATATTAATTATTTGAATTAAAAACACTATGAAGATATTATCATGCCAGATTGACTACTTACGTGGTTATAGGATTAGGAGAATTTTATAAACCTGGTTTAGGTATTTTTATGGCACCCAGTGCCCAATTATTCTGATTCCCTAAACAGAACAGTGTCATATAGCATTTGATGAAAAGGGGCACTGTAGCATACAATAATTTTATCTTTAATTTCTTTTATAGGTCTGGTTCATCAGATGATGTGACTTGACCTCTAATCAACCACCTGTCAATCATCCCCCTTCTGCACATAATTACTAGCAATATGTTAATCAGATTTACCTCCCACACACTTTCCATTTTCACAATCTACTGTGATTTTTACCTCTCCCCTTTTTCTTTCTGCCTTACACTATCCTTGTGTGTCTCATGTTCCCCATCCCCTCTAGAATGTAAGCTTGCGAGCAGGGCCCTCTACCCCATGTTTTAGTCTGAAACTGTTTTGTCTAAATTTGTTTGTAACTCCCTTCTCATGCCCTGTACCAAGTGCTGCCTAATTTTTTTTTGCGCTATATAAATAAAAGGTAATGTAATGTGTGTATCCCTTTAAAACTCACACAACCCACAGGAGAGACATAATAAGCATTGAACACACACATGTATTTGCTCACCCCAGTCTGTCATGCCATGGTCAGAGGTGAAGACAAACGCTGTTTTATCATCATTTCCATAGAAATCATCAATCAGTTCTACCATTTCTTTGATTCCTTCGTCAACTTTCCTCACATTTTCTTTGTACTCTCTGTTTTTTGGGGGAATTGATCAGAAAAAAAGCATTCATTGGAATGATGAGCAGATAAGACAGTAAAAAGAGAGAGCAATAGGTTCCCTTTTTCAGATATACATTTGGAAGAAATCATAGATATTAATTTTCTGTCTCAGAGAGAGAATGGGCTTTGTCTGAGGAAAAGTTTGACCTTCCCGTCTCATCTGTTTGCCGGATACTTTATTCTCTGAACAATACAGCTAAGTCTCCTGGGGCACAAATGCCTCTTCTTACAGATCAGAGAAAAAGCAACATGTTAGATAGTTGTTTGTTCGTTTCAAAAATCTGTACGTATTGTGGGTGACTGAAGCTTTATTATGAGAGCGTTACAATGGGAACACTTTATTTTTAGAAATAAAGAAAAAGTAAGAGTTGTCCAGCAATGCTATGCCTATAATTACAGTAAAACGCCCAAATTAGCCTCAACCAGAGAATAAAATCTCAACTGCAACACATTAGTATCTGAATGTTTAGCATTGTTACCAGAAGCCTTGTGGACTTGACCTAAAGGCAGTAAAATAATAATATATGCATACCTCCCAACTGTCCCTGTTTTGGACGGGACAGAGCCCCAACAATGGACCGGCCCTGGGTGGGAGATAGCCCCAAAACGGAACAGTTGGGAGGTATATGAGGGAGCTCCATCGCTAACAGTGAGGTGTGGACCAACCACACCGACGGGTGAGCACAGTGTGACGGGTGCAAGCTCCGCTCACTCGCACTGCGAGACTTCCGGAAACTATGAGAGCCGGATGTCAACTGACTTCCGGCTCTCAGAAGACACCAACTGATGGTGTTCTGCAGAGGCAGACACTGTCTGGACGTGACTCCTCCCTGCATATGAAGGTAAATAAGCAGGAAGGGGGACAAACAGCTTGTTCATTCAAGTGTGTATGTATGTGTGGAAGTGTGACTGTGTCTAAATGAGCATGTGTAAGGGTTTATGTATGTGTGACTGTCTAAGTGTGTGTGTGTCTATGGTAAGGGTGTCTAAGAGTGTGTATGAGTTTGCGTGTAAGGGTGTCTAAGTGTCTGTGTGCAAGGGTGCCTGTGCATTTCTGTGTTTGTGTGTAACAGTGTATATGTATGTGTGAGTGTGTAAGTCTGTGTTTGTAAGTGTAACGGTGTCTGTAAGTGTATGTGTGTAAGGGTGGCAGTGTGTGTAAGGGTTTCTGGAAGTGTGACTGTGTGTGTATTTCTGTATGTAGTGTGGCTGTGTATATGTGTAGGTGTGACTGTGTGGTTATGTGTGTAGCTGTGTTAGTGTGGCTGTGTATGCACATTACTGTGAGTTTTATTACATGGCTGGGGCTTGGTCAAACTGTATGACAAAGCGCCAGTCATGTAATATTGTTGCGGCATGCCAGTTCTCTGGGGGGGATACATAAAAATTGGCCCTGATAAAATGTTGTCATGTTTGTGAAGAAAGTGTCAAATACATAGTAGTATACTAATTTAGGTTGATAAAAAGACCTAAGTCATCAAGTTCAACCCTTCTATCTATCCTTACTGCTTTTGATCTAAAAGATGGCAAAAAAACCTAAATTAAGCTATTTTGAATTTGCCACTTATGGGGAAAATTCCTTCATGACTCCAAAAGGCAATCAGATTTCTCCTTGGATCAAAAAGTTCTAAAATGTTTATTCTACTACTTATAGCCTGGTATGTTCTGCTTTTCAAAGAAAAATCTTTTTATTGCATCTAATGTACATGATAGCACCACCTCCCTGGGCAGTGTATTCCATATATCTTTATTGTCCTTACCATAAAGAATCCATTCCTTTGTGGTCTATGAAGGAAGGGATTCTTTACGGTAATGAGAATTGCATAATGCAAATGCTCCATGATTTTTTTTGATCTTGCGATTTTTGAATTACTTTCAAAATGACTAATAAAAGTGGGCATGGTCTAAGTTTTAATATAGACCAAACATTGTAGAAATATGTATGATTTGTTGGGGCCATTTTATGGTAAAAAAATAGCCTTAAAAAAAAAAAATTACTTTTTTTTCTCTTCATGGGTTTCAAACTACAGAGGATGAAAATTGATCATTTTATTAATGCAACACAATTTATACCGTATTTGCTCGATTATAAGACGAGGTTTTTTTCAGAAAAAAAAATCTGAAAGCTACCCCTCGTCTTATAATCGAGGTCTCTTATAATCTGACCTCAAATTGAGGTCAGATTATAAGACATGGATCCAGGTCCCCAGCAGAGCTGCAGGGGACCTGGATCCCCCTCTCTAGCAGCAGGGGATGTCTGCGCAACGAGCGCAGACTCCCCTGCTTCCGCCCGGCACGACGCCGGGGCTTCTGTGAAGAAGCCGGGTACTTCCGCTTTCGTCACAGAAGTCCCGGCGAGCGTGCCGGGCGGCAGCAGGGGAGGTCTGCGCTCATCGCGCAGACTTCCTCTGCTGCCCCACTAGGCACCAGGGACAATCGGGCAGCTGGGGGATGTCTGCACTATACGTGCAGATATCCTCCATGCTGCCCGTCACGGCAGACTATTATGACGGACAGCTGTCCGTCATAATAGACTGCCGTGTCGGGCAGCATGGAGGATGTCTGCAAGTATCGTGCAGACATCCCCCGGCTGCCCCCACTAGCCACCAGGGATCAAGGTAAGGGGAAGGGAGGGAGGGGGGGCAGAGAGACAGGGGGAGGGAGGGAGGGGGGCAGAGAGACGGGAGGGAGGGAGGGGGACAGAGTGACAGGGGGGAAGGAGAGACGGGGGGAGGGAGGGGGGACAGAGAGACAGGGGGGAGGGAGGGGGTTAAGAGACAGAGACAAGGGGAGGGAAGGGGTTAAGAGACAGAGACAAGGGGAGGGAAGGGGTTAAGAGACAGAGACAAGGGGAGTGAGGGGGTTAAGAGACAGAGATAAGGGGAGGGAAGGGGTTAAGAGACAGAGACAAGGGGAGTGAGGGGGTTAAGAGACAGAGACAAGGGGAAGGGAAGGGGTTAAGAGACAGAGACAAGGGGAGTGAGGGGGTTAAGAGACAGAGACAAGGGGAGTGAGGGGGTTAAGAGACAGAGACAAGGGGAGGGAAGGGGTTAAGAGACAGAGACAAGGGGAGTGAGGGGGTTAAGAGACAGAGACAAGGGGAGTGAGGGGGTTAAGAGACAGACAAGGGGAGGGGGGAGAGAGAGAAAAATGGGGGCAAGGGAAAGAGAAAGGCAGCATTGGCACATAAAAAGAAATAAAAACTAGAAATACATTTTTTGATATCATAATTTTTTTATTAAAAAAGCAATTTACATATGAATATATACAAGTTGAACTTTTTTCCTATAGGGTAGTCTTATATTCAGGCTTTTAGTTTTTTTCCTAATGGAATATCCAAAGTTTGGGGGGTCGTCTTATAATCAGGGTCGTCTTATAATCGAGCAAATACGGTACATCTCCACCCATCTTTTTTTCTACTTTTGCCCTCAGTCCTTAAGTTTTCCTTGATAGTCTGTCTGTCTGTCTGTCTACCTGATATCAAGCTTAATGTTAAATGGCCATCGACTAGTGATAGGAACCAACATTGTTTGTGGTGAACGTTTACTGAAGTTTTTGATAGATCTTCACAGACTTTGTCCGTACAAGAACCCAGTGTCCATTGTACTTTATCTTTCCCTGTCATGGACTTTACTATATTAGAAAGGTCCTATATTTGTGTAGCAATGTATGGCCAGTTCCTTGTGTTTGGGCTGGCTAGGTCACTCAGAAGAACATTCAATACTGCACATGAATACCATCTCCCAGATCTGAATCTTGGATTTTGCATAGCAAGGAGTAAAATGAATGGCTGCTGTTGTCACAGGTGACTAGCACACGGCCACATAAGAATGGGGAAAGTGCCTGAATTATGCCAGTCCCTGTGAACCCACTGCAACATCTTAGGCATGGAGTATTCCTCATCTGACAAAATCTACAGAACTAATTCCATCTCACTCCTCATTGTAAACTTGTGAAAACCAATCATATTCTTTCAACAAGAAACAGTTAAAATAGAAAGGACCCATCACACAAATATATTATTTTATTTTTAATATGAGAACTCCACTGTGCACATTTTTTGATTTAAGTATCCTGAAATTAGAAATACAGTAATATTTGGATTGACAAATCTAGTACATGAATCTATTACTTGGGACCATGACAGTTCCTCTTGAATCATCCATTGGATCACTAATCATCTAAAAACAAAATTAGCCATGCCACACATTTACATTCTATCACTACTCTTATGATGACGTGCCACATCACTGAACCTGTTTTTGTGCCTCTACTTAATCGTACCAGCGACTAAAGGCTGTTACAGTGCCGACGAAGCAACCTCCCACGCTTTCTATTACATCCGTTTCTACTTAGTAAGACAGATTCTTGTTCTTTAGTGAGCTCTGTTTTTGTATGGATTAATCAAAGCACTGTCAAATCCCATAGATCATCAAGTGAAGCACTAATAAGCATGTTTACAGTGCAGCTTCAAGTCATCTATTTCACAGGACTTGTCAATTATAGATCCGTTTCCCTTTTATGAACATTACACAGTGCCATTTTAAACATCACTGTTTTTATTTAAAATCTTGGGGGAGGTTAACATGGTTTTAATTTATGTGCTGTTTGAGCAAACATAGGATACAATTTCTGTATATTATTGTACAGTTTGTCAATAATTTTGCTAGTGTTGTAGAAAAATAAAGGTTATCCTCAATAAGGTTGCTTGGCTTGTCTTCCTCTGGACTCCATGCTACGCTCAATGGTACAGTGATTTGGAAGTGACTGATAACCCTTTGTCTCTCTTCGAACATTGAAACTACAGGACTTTTACATTATCGGATTTATTTTTATTTTTTTTAGTTCACCATATAATGAATAGACTGCACACATACAGGCAATAAAGAAAAATATATAAAAAGCGGTGTATGTATATCATTATATACATATATACATAAAACACACACACATCATAATAAATAAAAATATTTTACTAAACAAGACACAAATTTTTATAAAGACATACAAATTGTGTTACACCAGAGAAAAGAAATGGCATAAATAACAGCACTTTCTCCGTCGCAGATATTAAATGTTTATAAATTGACATTCCAAATCAAAATGTCAACACCAATATATCAAATTTAATCATTGATTAAATCTTCATTTTCATAAGAATAGATATTCTAGAGCAACATAAGCAAGCTATACTGACAGCAACAACTGCAGCGCTGGCTCTGCCAACAAGCTGACACAATCTGCATTAAACATCATGGAATGTGACTATTTTGAATGTAATGATACACAATAATGTCACTGGACAGAAAAATGTGTTTTAATCATCACTGTCAGCGAACCACATGACTTGTTTATGTTTTAATTTAAAAATAAGCATTCTATCTATTAGACTTGTGAAAGGTATCTGTGTTTGCTTTATGGACAGTCGCTATGGTTGCCAGTGCAGCCATTTTTTATCAGTCGCATATAACTTTTGCATGCTGCCTTGTAGTATGTAGAAGTCATTTGTGACCAGAAGGAAATCAATTAAATAATCAGCATGGTTCTGATGTATCCACTGCTTGATTAGGTAATTGATTTCCTTAGGGTCACATATGACTTCTACACACTGCAAAGCAGCATGCAAAAGTTATACGTGGCTGGTAAAAAATGGCCGAGGTGGCAACCCTAACAGTTTCTTGCTCTTTTCTGCAATCCAATGCTTTAGCCATCATCCCTTGGCCTAACTAAAGGTGTTTTCTCATTGAGGTTTTTTTCAAAATTTTAATGTGTCCACAAGGCTCTCACACAAAATTCAAAGGCAATATGCAGTACCAGTTGACATAACTGTTGTAAGCCAATATATAATAAAGTTCTAAAGTGCTGATGTATCTTACTCTAAGACACTGCACGTGATTTTGACGTGAATTACTGGATATATACCGAAATAATGAGAGTTAACAGACCGATTCAGTTGCGAGGCATTACAAAGCTGAGCTTTCTAATTGCATATTTCTGAAAGTAGCAGGATAAAACAAGAAACTCTGCATTCATTAAAGTACATAAGAATGGATTAAAATTCAAGATCCCTGAGAATTTATTGAAATGTCATCATATTAGTGTTTGTTGGAAAATTGTTTTGTTAGTTTCAATAACCTTATCGAAAATTCCCCCAGCAACCACATTGCACATGCATCACCCCAGGATATGCCCCATCACCCACACTGGACACCCAGGACTTAATCCAGCACCCACATTGCACATATAATGCGGGGCTATTCACTAAAATTGAAACAAACAAAACAAAAATCAGGAATAGCCGAGTTGGAAAAATCCTCCTACTTGCCTTCCAAATCAGCTAGTAATGCCTGCTTTTGTGGCTCACTTGTCAATTTTGTTTTGGTGAACAGGCCCCAATTACAGCTGAGTGGATGGATGTAATATCAATGGTTTATGTCAGGGGTGTCCAAACCTTTTTCAAAGAGAGCCATATTTGATGAAGTGAACATGTGTGTGCCGACCATTTTGCTTGACATTCTTTGAACCATTAAAAATACACACACACTTACACTATGCGACCCTCTTACACACACACTTACACTATGCCACCCTCATACACACATACTTACACTATGCAACCCTCATATACACACACTTACACTATGTCACCCTCATACACACACACTTACACTATGTGACCCTCACACACACACACTTACACTATGTGACCCTCATACACACACACTTACACTATGCCACCCTCATCCACACACACTTTCACTATGCCACCCTCATCCACACACACTTTCACTATGCCACCCTCATCCACACACACTTTCACTATGTCACCCTCATCCACACACACTTTCACTATGTCACCCTCATCCACACACACTTACACTATGCCACCCTCATACACACACACACTCTCTGCCTCAAACACAGTTATACTATTCCATCCTTATACATACACACACCCCGGGCTGAATTAAAACATTTTTTTAATTTCATTAGTATTACAATGCTATTTAGGATCTTACCTCAAGGACCTCCTATCCGCAATACAAAGCGGTAGAACCCGCTGTGTGTGCCGAAAGTATACAATGGGGGAGGTCATGTGACCTATGTCACGTGACTTCTGCGTCGCGTAGCTATGAACACCAAATCCTGCAATTCACTGGGGCCACAAATTACCTGTAGGGCCATATTAAACCGGGACTCGGGCTGCAATTGGCCCGCGGGCCGGACTTTTAACATGACTGGTCTATGTGAATGATATTGAAATGGAGGCCATGCCTTCACCTATGATTCAAAATGATACATAACCAGTTAAAAAGCCAAAGAGGTATAAAGGTACTTTCTGTGAAGAAAGACTGTTCTGACCTTTGCAATAATGTCTTTTCAAGCCCATGTTGATTGTTTTTGTCTTTTAGCATTTCCTTATATAAAAAAAGTTCTGATAGGTTTAAGAATAGCAAGAATGGAAGGTACGTCTGAAAACAAAAACCCTGTTATCTGTGTCTGCTGCATAACAGTAATTTAAAGTGACAATAACAGCTATTGTGTTGTCATATCTATAATTTCCTTTGTTTTTTTTTTCCACACAGTGCTTTACTTGGGTATTTGCAGCACTAATTTTAGTCAAAAATAATTGTAATTTATAAACCACAAAATCAATGCCATAAAATAGCTGACCTTTTTTTCACAGCGTGTCTAGTTACAGTTTATCAATCCTGTGTGAATAGATAGAACAAATGTTTATTCAACTGATGGACTGCTCAGGCAGACTAGTCCTAAGATATATATACACACGTACAGGATTTTTTAATATATATATATATATATATATATATATATATATATATATATAAAACATTTTTAACAAAATTACTAAAATTACTGTTTTACTGAAACCTTTACATTCTTTTTTAGGCTTTAATTAGCTTTAAACAAATTGGTTCAAAAATTAACTTCAGTCACCCGACAAATAATATTAAAAAATATATTAATGGCACAATCATAAATGCCATCCATAATGAGGTATTTTCAATACACTGAGTACTATGTTGAAATTACAACTAAATAGCAAAAAACAGTAATTAATAGAGGAGATGAAAAATATATGATCTTCAGATTTGTTTCTAACCTCCTGTTCCTGATTGGCCACTTTCTAAATCTATTTGTACATTTTCTTAACAAGTTTTTTTTAAGTTGTGTACAAATCAGAAAATATAGGGTGGACCACAATACCAAAGAATAATGAGAATAATAACACGCAGAACAAAATATATTATTTAAAACATCTTCTATGACTGTTGAACCATTTTAACAGACATGCGTTTGATGCACTAAGAAAAGGAGCTGCATCAGCACTTAATCCGTATATAAAACCTTCCTGCCAACACAAATGTAAAAATACCAAACATATTACTCCAGGGCTTGACAAATGCCTAGTCAGCGAGTCAGGGCTTGACAAATCCCAGAAGTCAGGGAGCTATGGCTCCTAAAAATCCTTGCTCTTGACTTCCAACGTTGTAATTGTTTTACACAGACCTATGGAAGTTCTATTTTCCTAAAATTAACCAGCCTGGCTACTGAATTGGTCTGCAATAATTTGTCACTTAAAACAATTCGTTCTGAAATTTCACTATAACTGAACTGACAATTGCACTGTGAAGATTTAATAGACTATTTGCAAATATAGATATAATTTAGTGATAGGCGCAACCAAAGAATTCAAAACATTAAAGCATGCAGTTCTTTTCCCGGTGGAAAAGATACCTCAATTTCCACTAAAAGAAAAGTAAGTGAAGTGTACAGGAGGAGCGCAGTAATATCGGCAAAAGAAAAGTGTATGAATAAATCAGTTTGTGTTTATATAAAAAATATATGTTTTTCCAACCATACTTATAAAACTTGATGGAGGACAAAATGGATTTTGATTGAAGATCTCAGATGTAGATCATACCCAAAAAAGGACAAATAGACAGACAATAGTGCACTCTGTTTAACAGGAATTTGATGTTTATATATACCGTATATACTCGAGTATAAGCCGAGTTTTTCAGCACAATTTTTGTGCTGAAAAATGCCCCCCTCGGCTTATACTCGAGTCAGTGGGGGAAAAAAAAAAAAAAAATCTAAAACTTACCTCGTTCCTGCTCTGTCCCCCGGTGCTCTGAAGCTGCGTGGCTGTGAGGGAAGCGTTGTGAGCTTCCCTCCGGTCGCGCGGTCAACAAAGTGTGTTTTTTTTTTAAACAAACTTTATTTACCGCGTGTCTGGAGGGGAGCTCACAACGCTTCCCTCACAGCCACGCAGCTTCAGAGCACCGGGGGACAGAGCAGGAACGAGGTAAGTGCTGGGGTCTGGGGGAGGAGGGTGGCATAACGAGCATAGTAAGGGGCAATATCCTGGCATATTGGGGCAATATCCTGGCATATTGGGGGCAATATCTTGGCATATTGGGGGCAATATCCTGGCATATTGGGGCAAATATCCTGGCATATTGGGGGCAATATCCTGGCATATTGGGGGCAATATCCTGGCATATTGGGGGAAATATCCTGGCATATTGGGGGCAATATCCTGGCATATTGGGGGCAATATCCTGGCATATTGGGGGCAATATCCTGGCATATTGGGGGCAATATCCTGGCATATTGGGGGCAATATCCTGGCATATTGGGGGCAATATCCTGGCATATTGGGGGCAATATCCTGGCATATTGGGGGCAATATCCTGGCATATTAAATGGAATATTGGGTAATATATTTACCAGTAGCTGCCGTATTTTCCACCCTAGGCTTATACTCAAGTCAATATTTTTTCCCAGTTCTTTGTGGTAAAATTAGGTGCCTCGGCTTATATTCGGGTCGGCTTATACTCGAGTATATACGGTAGGTGCTGGGAGTATACTGCTCTCTGTACCGTGTTGGTAGGGTCCCTTTAAGGTTTTGCTTCTAGTGGGACTTTCAATTTCTCTCATCAAAAGTGAATGTGCAGGATGTTATTTCAAGTGTGAAGGTAAGAAGAAAAATCCAACAATCGTGAAATATGTTAACACAAATTTAATAGAAAAAGTATAAAAAGGGAGTCTTACTTAACAGTGATGTGAGGTATGTACATCACTTAATATGCTGTCTGTTGCTGCCAATTTGGAAGCTGCTGTGTCTGATTATGAACATGTGATTAAATCTCACACGGTGTGTAACTAGCCCAGGGATTGGAACAGAGGAGGAGGTGTGCCTGAGTTTGAATTGATAAAGAGCAGGTCATGCCGAGCAGAAATCATCTTCGTGATGATTTGCCTTAATAAAGGTGAAAACTGTTCCTTTTAACGCTGGCAAAGACACTGCTGCTTGCTTCCTCTACAGACAGGGATATTGCTGCCTGGTTACCTTAAACAGCAGGTCAAAAGCTGTTAATGCGTTTTGAGTGTATGGTACATACCTCACATCACTGTTTAGTAAGCCCCCCTTTTTTTTACTTTTTCTATTAAATTTGTATTAACATATTTCACGATTGTTGGATTTTTCTTCTTACCTTCACACTTGAAATAACATCCTGCACATGCACTTTTGATGAGAGAAATTGAAAGTCCCACTAGAAGCAAAACCTTAAAGGGACCCTACCAACACGGTACAGAGAGCAGTGTACTCCTCCTGTTTTGCGAGTATAACTTCCAGCACCTATATATAAACATCAAATTCCTGTTAAACAGTGTGCACTATTGTCTGTCTATTTGCCCTTTTTTGGGTATGATCTACATCTGAGATCTTCAATCAAAATCCATTTTGTCCTCCCTCAAGTTTTATAAGTATGGTTTGAAAAACATATATTTTTTATATAAACACAAACTGATTTATTCATACACTTTTCTTTTGCCGATATTACTGCGCTCCTCCTATACACTTCACTTATTTGCAAATATAGGTAAGTTGGCAGTTCAGCTATCAACGAGAAAAAAAAAAAGAGAGGTAGCAAAAAATGGCACTCTCGAGATGGTAAGTGTAAAAACTAGTAATTTTAATTGGAATGAAAAAATATCCAGTATAACGGTGGTAAATCAGAGCAGAGGATAAGGAGTCAAAATAAAGAAGTGAGGACGGGCTTGACGCGTTTCGCGCTCTTAGCGCTTAGTCATAAGCTCATCAATTCAGCTAGCAACCTCAACATTGCATATGGTGTGAATGTAGAGAATACAAAAGTATGAAAAAATTAGCTAAACATGGTGTAAGCATTATTGGAAACAAATGCATACACTAGGAGAGAAATACCGTATTTGCTCGAATATAAGACAAGGTTTTTTTCAGAGCAAATGCTTATATTCAAGGTCGTCTTATAATCTGACCTCAAATCGAGGTCAGACTATAAGACTGGGATACAGGTCCCCCGCAGAGCCCAAATATCCCTGGTGCCTAGCGGGGACAGCCGGAGGATGTCTGCACAATACACGCAGACATCCTCCCCTGCCACCCGGCACGACCGCCGGGACTTCTATGATGAAGCCGGGTCCTTCAGACAAGGTGAAAGTGAGGGGGGAGAGAGATATACGCACAGACATCCTCCCTTCCGCCCGGCACGACCGCCGGGACTTCTATGATGAAGCCAGACAAGGAGAGAGGGAGGGGGGAGAGAGAGAGAAAAGGAGGGAGGGAGGTGGAGAGAGAAAGAAAAGTTTGGGGGGAGGGAGAGAGAAATAACACTAGGGGGGGGGGAGAGAAAACGTTGCGGGGGAGAGAGACAAAGCTGGGGGGAGGGGGAGAGAGAGGCAGCATTGGCACATAAAAGGAAATAAAAACAAGAAATGCATTTTTTTTTAATATCAGAATTTTTATTAAATATTAAAAAGCAATTTACATGTGAATATATACAGGTTAAACTTTTTTACTATAGGGTAGCCTTATATTCAGGCTTTTAGTTTTTTTTCTAAAGGAATATCCAAAGTTTGGGGGGTCGTCTTATAATCAGGGTCATCTTATTTTCAAGCAAATACAGTATGTTTTATGTGGTGATATCATCTTTAGCTTGATATGCAAATGGCCTACTTTTTAATGGGAAATGTTTAATTTGCATATCAAGCCACAAGGTGATGTAACAGGCAAGAGACAAACTTATATTGTATTCCTTTTTTAAATTTGATAAAATCTTATTGACCCATTCAAATATTCATCTGTTTTAAGGATTCCCCTTGGATAGGAAAGAACCACTACATTTCAAAAATGTTCCTCACTCCGAATGAAAAACATTACATACATTAGAAGATGCATGAAGCATTTTATGCTGATATGCTGCAGACATGCTGATACAGATGTCAATGTACTGCCTGCAGCCAATCAGCTGTGGCTAGAGGTGCCCAAGGTGAGCCTTCGCTCTCTACTAATGCAATGAGAATTTTTAAGTGAAAATGTTAAAGGGAAGCTAGTTAACATTCCCAAAATTGATTCCACATAATACAATATTTCTAATACAGAAATAGAGAGTGACAGTCAATGACTATTATATTGAGCATAGAGATTCCTTGTAACAGAAAAAATGATATGATATTTTAGCCACATAAAAGGCTCATTTTCCCACAATACGAGACAATGTAAAATGAAATAAAAGTCCAAATAGTAAAACTAAAAAAACAGACTCTACCACTTTCCCAGGCAGATTACTATGCTGGAAATAAAAATGAGACAGACAACCCTGAAATAAAAATGAGGCAGTGCGAGGCATCCCTGAGGTGGTAGGGTCCACCGCCCATCGAGGTTCTACTTAGAATGCCTGCTGACTCACCTACAATCAATCCTGCACAACTACTGGATCAATTCTAGTTGAAGAAAGCGGTAAAGGCGCCACAGGACAGGGGCGGGCTGGGCCGGGGGGCAGGGTGGCAATTGCCCCCCAGGCCGCCCTAAACTATGTAAAACACGGCCGCTGGGCCAGTGTTTTTAAAAAAAAAAAAAAAAAAAAACGCGCTTGCAGGCAGAGACTGAGAAGGGATCGGAAGATCCCCTCTCACCTCCGCTCTGCCTGCAAGGCTGCACGGGGAGCCGAACAGGCAGCACAGAGAAACCTCCGTGCTGCCTGTTCGGCTCCCTGTGCAGTCTGACACGGAAGTGCCGACAGTCACGTGATCGGCGCTCTGACGTCAGACGCGCGCCGATCACGTGACCTGTCGGCACAACCGCCGGGAGGCCGAACAGGCAGCATGGAGGGACCATGCTGCCTGCCACCAGGTAAGTCCTCCAGCCACTGGCCACCAGGGAAGTCCTGCCTCTAGCCACCAGGGAAGTCCTGCCACTAGCCACCAGGGAAAAAGGTAAGGGGGGGGGGGGGGCAAAAAACACTGGCATATTATTGGGCAAATTGGCTGGGGCATATTACATGGCAAATAAGACTGGCATATTATTGGGCAAATTGGCTGGGGCATATTACATGGCAATTAACACTGGCATATTATTGGGCAAATTGGCTGGGGAATATTACATGGCAAATAACACTGGCATATTATTGGACAAATCGTCTGGGGAATATTAAATGGCAGAATAAGACTGGCATATTATTGGGCAAATTGGCTGGGGAATATTACATGGCAAATAAGACTGGCATATTATTGGGCAAATTGGCTGGGGCATATTACATGGCAAATAACACTGGCATATTATTGGGCAAATTGGCTGGGGAATATAACATGGCAAATAAGACTGGCATATTATTGGGCAAATTGGCTGGGGCATATTACATGGCAAATAAGACTGGCATATTATTGGGCAAATTGGCTGGGGCATATTACATGGCAAATAAGACTGGCATATTATTGGGCAAATTGGCTGGGGAATATAACATGGCAAATAAGACTGGCATATTATTGGGCAAATTGGCTGGGGCATATTACATGGCAAATAAGACTGGCATATTATTGGGCAAATTGGCTGGGGAATATTACATGGCAAATAAGACTGGCATATTATTGGGCAAATTGGCTGGGGAATATTACATGGCAAATAAGACTGGCATATTATTGGGCAAATTGGCTGGGGCATATTACATGGCAAATAAGACTGGCTTATTATTGGGCAAATTGGCTGGGGAATATTACATGGCAAATAACACTGGCATATTATTGGACAAATCGTCTGGGGAATATTAAATGGCAGAATAAGACTGGCATATTATTGGGCAAATTGGCTGGGGAATATTACATGGCAAATAAGACTGGCATATTATTGGGCAAATTGGCTGGGGCATATTACATGGCAAATAACACTGGCATATTATTGGGCAAATTGGCTGGGGAATATAACATGGCAAATAAGACTGGCATATTATTGGGCAAATTGGCTGGGGCATATTACATGGCAAATAAGACTGGCATATTATTGGGCAAATTGGCTGGGGCATATTACATGGCAAATAAGACTGGCATATTATTGGGCAAATTGGCTGGGGAATATAACATGGCAAATAAGACTGGCATATTATTGGGCAAATTGGCTGGGGCATATTACATGGCAAATAAGACTGGCATATTATTGGGCAAATTGGCTGGGGAATATTACATGGCAAATAAGACTGGCATATTATTGGGCAAATTGGCTGGGGAATATTACATGGCAAATAAGACTGGCATATTATTGGGCAAATTGGCTGGGGCATATTACATGGCAAATAAGACTGGCATATTATTGGGCAAATTGGCTGGGGCATATTACATGGCAAATAAGACTGGCATATTATTGGGCAAATTGGCTGGGGCATATTACATGGCAAATAAGACTGGCATATTATTGGGCAAATTGGCTGGGGCATATTACATGGCAAATAAGACTAGAATATTATTGGGAAAATTGGCTGGGGCATATTACATGGCAAATAAGACTGGCATATTATTGGGCAAATTGGCTGGGGAATATTACATGGCAAATAAGACTGGCATATTATTGGGCAAATTGGCTGGGGAATATTAAATGGCAGAATAACACTGGCATATTATTGGACAAATCGTATGGGAAATATTAAATGGCAGAATAAGACTGGCATATTATTGGGCAAAATGGCTGGGGAATATTAAATGGCAATTAACACTGGCATATTGGGCAAATTAGCAGGGGCATATTAAATTGCAGATAACCTTGGAATATTATTGGGCAAATTTACTGAGTTATATTAAATTGCAGAATAACACTGGCATATTATGGGACAAATTGGCTGGGGAATATTAATGGCAAATAATATTGGAAATGTGTATGTAATGGGGTGATGGAGGCATGTAAATGTGGTGATGGGGCATGTCCTGGTGTGCAACGTGGGTTATGGGTCATGTCGTAGGTGTGCAACGTGGGTAGGGGGGGGGTGCCCAAATTTTGGGATATTGGGTGTCTAAATCCTGGCATGTTGAGGGGCATAATCCTGGCATATTGAGGGGAAAATCCTGGCATATTGAGGGGGCATCATCTTGGCATATTGAGGGGAAAATCCTGGCATATTGGGTGTCTAAATCCTGGCATATTGAGGGGCATAATCCTGGCATATTGAGGGGCATAATCCTGGAATTTTGAGGGGCATAATCCTGGCATATTTAGGGGAAAATCCTGGCATATTGAGGGGGCATCATCTTGGCATTTTGAGGAGAAAATCCTGACATATTGGGTGTCTAAATCCTGGCATATTGAGGGGCATAATCCTGGCATACTGAGGGGCATAATCCTGGCATTTTGTAAGGGAAAATTCTAGCATATTAAATGGCAAATCCTGGCATATTGTGGGGGAAAATCCTGGCAATATTCGTTATAAAACAAGGAAAAGATGGCCGTGGATGGGGAGGCGATTCGATGGTGCAATGGGCCACTTGACTGGATTTGCCCCCCAGGCCTAAGGCTGCCAGCCCTCCCCTGCCACAGGACTACCTGAGAGATGCGATTATGAGGCTAGGCTCTTTAACAAATAAAACTATCTACATTTTGGCATCACGACAAACTTCAACTTACTTTTTGACAACCAGCAGCTAAACATGTTCGAAGATCTGCCACCAGCATTCTTGGAGTGGAAAAAATCCATGACCTAACTAATCACGCACCTCCGTGAACAGGAACTCTCTGGAGTACACGGATATTTCAGTGTATCTGGTGGCATGGGACATTCCACCTCTTCCACCTATTCAAGATAAGTCTCAACTACCGGCTGACAGGAGCCCTGAGACAGACCACAATTTGAACTGAACTCCCTGTTTACTCTGCGGATGCTCCCAGCTAAACCAGAGTTTATCAGTTCCCGTTCCGTACAATTTGGCTTTATATGTTTATTTTCCATTCCCCTGGGCACTACCCTATTTTTCTTTTCGGCCGAGTCAGTGGTTGGTCTCTTGGACTTGATCACTTGGCCTATTTTTGACAAAGCTCCTTTACGTTTCCCAGAAGTTCCTCCCTTGTTTTCCTACTTTTCTTACCCTTTTGCTCCTGCTTGATGCTCCCGTTCCCCATCACTTTTTAAACCATTTTTCTTATGATTGTCTTATTCTGTTATTATCAAGACAAAGTCTTTTTATGTCTGTACAGAGAAGGGTTCCATGTTAATGAAAGTCATCTGTGTACTGACAAAAGCGCATCCTTATTCAACGCCAACCCACTTTTAGTTCCATACAATGCAAATTTGATATGGATTACACAGTTTGGGTATTTTAAAACCACAAGCAGCTCTAATTGCCCACCCAAATTTGCCCCTCAGCCATTCATGCCAAATGTTCTTTGGAAAATTATAGTATTACCCGTGAGATACCGGACAATTAATGTCTGGAGGTTAGACATTTAAGTAAGTAAGGCTGGTAATGCATGAGTCTGACAGGTGACTCTGCTATATGCTTAATCCAATAAATCACAAACTACAAGATGGCCATATTGTATCTTCCTGAGACTTGTGGTAATTTATTTGATGGTAGTAATAAGTCTGTTATCACAATGTTGTTCTATACTACTGTAAAAAATTCCAATTTACAGTGTAAACTTTGTTGGTATACTATTGTATATTATCTTACTGACCAATAAAATAAGTATTTTAGTAAAAGAGCTTCCATCATTATTTTTCCAAACAGGGGACTTTCTAACCTAAAAAAAACATTTATAGTAAATTCAACCTTGCTTATTGTATTTGTAAGTTGACCCCTAATGCATCATTTCATTGCAAAATAAAATAGCAACATACCTCGAGCTTGGTCTGTGGGCATGGCCATTGGTATCCAAACCAAGCAGATGAAGGAAAAACACAATTTTCTCTTTATTCAGTTTATTTAACAGTGTTTGGTTACTTTGGGCAGAACTAAAGAAAGTCTGAAACAAACACAAAAATTTAATTAGAACAAGAAATCATATTTAATAAAAACTTGCAAAAGAAGAGACACTGTGAAGGAAACACGCAAAATATAAGGTTTGAATAGTTTAAATATTTATATTAAAGTCATTGATATCTTATGTTATGCTCCAACTTATTACATGACAGGTGCACTTTAATGACAAACGAGAGAAACTATAAAAAGGAAATCCGCCATTATACACATATTGTACTGACCTTCACCCTTTCAAACACCCAAGTATCAAGTTTGGTGGCATCTTCAGCTGCAAAGTCCTCGCTTTCTGCCAAGTAACAATGTGTATAAACATGATCTCCACTTGCACCTAGACAGAAATGGACACATTTTAGAAAAAGGACCACGTAGTCCATCATGGCTGAATTCGGATCCAAAGCAGCAGTTCGGCGTGGGAAATGATTACAATTGTGGAAGATGAATTTATACCACAACATAATACCTGTCATTTTATACCTTGACCTAACATCCGACATTTTGTATGTGTCTTCTTTGTTGTATGCAAGAATTAATGGGTTAATGTGAATGATTGTTCTACTTTTGCTCTGAGAGATTTTAGAACTAGGCCTGTCACAAATGCTAACATGGAGAACTGATTACACAGATGGAGACTTAAACAAACTACATTTAGTGTGTGGTTGTCTGATTTATGGCATGCCCTAATGTATAGCTAATCATAGTTTACTAATATAAAGCAGCTAGCTTAACAGACATGACTTCTTGTCTAACTTCCCCTGACCTAGACTCCATGAGGAGGAAGAAGGGGGGCTACCTGACATGTCACAAGTTACTCTGTACGTGACATTAGTGAACTTAAAAATAAATTTTGTATTTGCTCTGTAAAAGAGGCATGTATTTTGGAAAGGATAGAGCAATCTGAACTCTCCTTGTGCGCACTCGTTTGCAGTAAACAACTCTCAACATTCAACTCTATGAATCCAGGTTTGTCTTGATTTTTCCTGACATCCACACAATGAAAAGCATAGATTTCACCCATTTCAAATCTCCATATTTTAGAATTGAATAGAAGTGTAAAAGAATTAAATTAAACATATTTCGGCTACGATTTCCAAATTGCAACATTTTCGGAGTCACATCGGGGGGGCTACATGGGTCCCAATATGCAATTTGAAGGCACCATTTCAGGGCTGATTATCAGTGCATAATGAGTCGACCCTTTTGGTATTAGTTGTTATGAATCAACAAATATTTTTCTAGACTCGTTTCCTGAAATCTTCTAATAATTCTTATTTAGGTACAACACATTCAAGTCCTAACAAAAGATTAGTATCTCTAGGTCTAGTTAGCACCCCATGCCCTCTAGTGCTGTATTCCCAGGGGGGTTAGTGAAGTTATATGGAGGTTGTTTTACATTAGACTTAGGCAGCAGTAGGACTTTGGTGAAAGTCCTAACAAAGCCCTGCAAAATCTATACCATGTAGCATTATGAAAGTAAATTTCTTAGATTCGTCTAAGGAACTATGAACACAGAACAAACCTTTAGCAAACATAGGTAAGATGTCAGGACTTCCCCAACTCCAAGTGTATGTACTCTGATTGAATACAGAGTCAAACTGAACAGGGTTCTCCTTCCATCCTACAAGTGACGGTAGAAAAAACAGCAAAGAATGTAAAAAACAGCACTGTATTAATAGACTGGAACAAGATGTATATTATGACTTATTTATTAATAACTTTTCAACTGATAACTGAACTATGTATTAACCCCTTGACGACAAAGGACGTGCCAGGCACGTCCTGCGGAGAATCAAGCGGTTTTCGCGATCAACGATCGCGAAAAACACTTTAACAGTGCTGGTCTATTGTCTCGATGTCGAGGCAATAGCCAGCACCGAAATTTCTGCTCTGGGGCACCCACGATCGCCCCATGGAGCTATCGTGGGCGCCATATTGACGGAGAATGCTGCTCCGTCAATATGGCTATGCCCTCTGCCGGTCTGAGCTTCGGAAGTGAAAGTAACTTCACTTCCGTCGCTCTGAATATGCTACTTGACTGCCCCTAGTGGTAGTTAAGTAGCATAGCAATGGAAAATTTTTTAAGTAAATATTTAATTAATTAAAAACTGGTATTATAGTTAGATCAGCCTATAGGGTTAAAATTAAATAATTTTTAGCATAAGGGATGGGGTTAAAATTAAATTAAAACATATTAAGGGATATAATAAGGATTAGAGTTGGGGTTAAATTTAGTGTTATGGTTAAATTTTGGGTTCGGGGTCAAAAGGTCAATATAGGAAAAAACCAAAACACACTATTTAGGTTTTTGCCCCATAACGCGCAAAAAAATACAAAAAAATATGGAAACAAGCATATTTTTGAACTCGGGACAACATTTAGAAACTATTTAGACGGGGTCTTTTTTAATGATTTTATTTGTGTAAATTATATTTTAGGTAAAAGTTGGAAAAAGTGTTTTTTTTTTTATTTTTCATCATATTTTATGATTTTCTTTTTGTAGTAAATTATAAGATATGATGAACATAATGGTATCAAATGAAAGCCCTTCTTATGACGATAAAAAACAACATATATTTGTGTGGGTACAGTATGTGAGAAAGAAAAAAATTACAGCTAAACACAAACACCCTAGAAATGTCAAAACAGCCATTGTCACCAAGGGAAAGTCAAGGTCAAAATGTCTTGTCACTAAGGGGTTAATGAATTGCAAACATTTTAAGAAGAAAGGATGGGGGGGGGGGGGATCAGTGCACATTATGCATTTATTCATTACTTAAATTATCTGTTAATTGATTAAAGAGAACCGGAAGATGCCCCAACTGGGTGTCTTGTGTCTGCAAGGGAGTTAATTGGGAAAGGAAAGTGTATTATACCCACTACAAATTATAATCAATATGGTACATTCCAATATCCTTTCAGTTCTCAGGTTACTGTTCCAAATGATGTCCTTATTGCTGGTGTGAATAATCTATGTTAATTATGTATCTACAAAAATGTATTACATGTATTTACAGGACACTACACCTGTTTGATAGGCTTAATTTTAAACATGTATTTTATTTGAGCCTGTGACATAGCACACCAACATTTTACTTTTGCCTGCGTGTCTAACGAACAGTAAAAAGATGTCACTGGTTTGAGATATGTCCCTGCTGCACAAAAACACCAGATAATACACTGCCATAGCTGGCTACAAGTATTAAAAGAATGACAACATAGAAAATAAATTAGTGTGACTGTTCCTTTAAATATTTTGACTGTCATATTTTTTTCATATAAAACGCTTCTCACCTTTGGCAACTGCACTGACATCTTCATAGAAACCAGCTATAAGCGCCACATGTCCTGGTCTCGATTCAGTGGGGACTCGAGTGTGAGAAACACCCCAGCTTCCCTTTGTTTGTATTACATCTCTAGAGTAAAAAAATATGCATAAATAAAGCCTAATGGTATTTACTGCCTGTGAAAAGTATATAAATATAATTCTGTTCACACTAAAAATACATACAATATGAACTGTTTTAAAGAAACACAATAATAATAGTTATAAAATACTAAAGAGATTTTTTTTTACTTTGATTTATAAATTGGGTTGGAATTTAACGAATGATAACATCAGTCAATTACATGCTCATGACAAATATTACTATATGACCAGTTCAATTTAAATTATTTGTTGTAGTTTTCAGATCAATTCAAATAGCAATTTTCCTAAACAAAATGACTATCTTTTGACTTGATATAAGTTGGTATTTTGGTTTTGATTTAACAATATCTCTGGTTTAAATACATTGTTTTCTCATGATTTTGTTATTTTATTATTTCTTTGTCTCCGATACTGGCTGCTGTTTTCACCAAACAGGATGGTAATTTCCAAAAAAAAGTCTCTGACCCCCTTGGAGAGTTTTAATGTCTAAAAAATACTCAAAATTATCCCCCTCTGTACACACATTGGAAATTAACAAGAGAGAAAAACAGATTATAAAATAACTTCAACTGTGTTCTATTACTGTGGTGTTATTTATAAAGGGGGAAGTTCTAAAAGAGAAGAAGTCACCATGGAAACCATTGGAATGTTCATGCAGATGAGGTCACTTTTAGAACTTTGCCCCAGAACTGGGCTTTACATATAACACCCAATGTATTCAAACCAGAGACCTTGTGACTTAAACACCAATAACAACCCATAAGTATGAAAAAAGGTGGACAGTAGACAAATTTTTATGTGTTTTTCCTCCATGCTCCAAATGCAATTCATTTACTATACAATAAGAAAAGCGATATACACTCTAGCAGGCAAATAAGTTATGTTTAGTACGTCTTATGGAAATATACTAATTTTATTACAAAACGTGATATTTATAATCCATATTGTTTTGAAAATTAGAAACTTTGATAACAGAGGTAAAAAGAAAAAAAGTGGACTATTCCTTTAAAACTGCATATTGGATTGTATGTTTCAGTATAAGAGGCAAGCCCACAAACAGAGATGAAAACAAATATTTTCTATACAATTTCATGTGAACGATACATTTAGAGTAGACAATAAGTAACAAACTTAATTTTTACTTGCTGTAATATATTTTAACCTTTACTTGTGGAGAGCAGATTGTAAAAAAAAATGTGTATTGGGGGTGAGTTAATTAGAAAAGTCCCCTAATGCAGTATAATTTACCACACAATGGAAACTAAACCCATAACCGCTACACCTATAACTGAATAAACATACCTTAGGTAAGGTGCTCTAGAAGTGCCATTTTCAGCCAACTCAAAAAAAGTGTCCGCTCTCAAGCCATCAGCCACAAATAGCACCAGGCGCTTTGCTGGGGGTGATAGGAGTGTGTGGTGTGGAGTCATCCCGTGAATCAGAGGAGATGTAAAGTAGATATCAAAAATAGAGGCAAAAAATACAAGATGTACGAACAACCCCACAATAAAAAATAGCAGCATTTTTTACATGTAGTTTAAAAAGTAACCGGTGGCCACACCTGGTAACAAGAAAAAAGTAAAGATTACAGATTATTTGATTACAAACACAACATATAACTGTAAATGAATTTGCTATGCAAAACTAGGCCACAATCTGTCAAAACATGTGGCATCATTAACACAAGTTGTGCCAACTATTGTTTTTACATTCTAGCCAATTTATTGCAGAAATAAAGTATTTATTGTTTAACTTGACACACGCAGATATAAGTTAACGCTATAACGCTATAAACTCACGCTATAAACGAAAGAAACCCAGTATATCGGTACTAACTCACTAGCCTTAGCACATGTGTGGAGCTGCACTACCTCTCATCCAAAGAGGAGAAAAAAACTGTAGCTACTCACTCCTAATATGAAGTGCCATTGGCACAAAACGCATAAAGTGGTCGGTGGATCCTATTTCACTCCACTGCTGGACTTTTAATCGGTCGACTTCAATAAAAGATTTTACACAGGAATATCCTAGCGGTAAGAAGTTCCTAAAGTAGCTTTTGACCTTAAGGACAAAAGTACCCAAAAATGTTTTTTTTTGTTGTTGCTGGCCCCAACAAAAGAGTGATCAAGAGCTGGGGCCCTATAGGAGGCAGAGACCCAATCAGGGCCTTTGCAGAGGAGTGCTCTACCCTGGGAGTATGGGCACGGCACGATTTGGTTAAATATAACCGGCGTTCACTTTGAGCATCATCTACATTTAACCTGGTAGACTGTGGCCAGCCACAGTGGCTTCATCTGCTAGAGGGCATCCCTCTGCAGCGAGATCACAACAAAGCTCATCGTACTGGGTCAAGATGAGTTGCAGAGCAAAGGATATTCTGTGCTATCATAATGATTTGAGCTCTATATGTGAGAATGGAATAAAACATCCTTAGAAGTGATTAACGAGTCATGTATTGATCCTAAACAAAGCCCAGAAATGAAGTAACAGTAAACTACAGAATTATCCTTAGGATTGTCCACCAAGATATATTATTTTGGGGGAAAAGATTTTCATTTCTAAAATGCCTTTCAGCGATTATTATTATTATTTATTTATAAAACACCCTCACATCTTGCAACAGTACATAATGGGATTAAAGCTAAAGTCTATACACAAATTGTTATTTCAATGCCTAAGTACATACCAAGATAAATTGTTTGATTATATTCATAGCCCAAAGATGTGTTTTCAATTACTGCACTGTCAGACAATGCCCGCATTCAAGAAAAATAAGTATATTTTTAATATGATTGGCTCTGGCAACAATAGATAAAAAATAATGTATATTAATAGTTTGAAAAAAATATATTTATACTTTGCATAAGAAATTATCATAATTTATACTTTTTACATTAGCACAAACACTCAATTTAGGTTCGCCATTTATTTTGTTAATTTAAAACAATTTTAACTAATTTACTATAATCTTGTTACTATGTCATGAGTCTAAATATTTTGTTAATATTGTGAAAATGTTTGTCTGGCACATTTGTTCCTGATGTTTATAATTGTTTTTTCCCCAATCTGGAACATTTTGTATGTGTGCTTATCTTTCACATACCCAATTTTATTATTTGTATAATTTTATTGTACAGGCAATTCTAATTCAACACTCGCAGTTATTTTAAATAAATTGCCGTTTTAATGGTGCATATGTCATATATATATATATATATATATATATATATATATATATATATTTACATATTTTTATAGCAACACATGTATACATCACACACACATACAGACGTGTAGAGAGAGAAGGGAGTGGGATTATAGTACCCAAGGCAATTTGAAACTCCTGAATACCCACTGCAATAAACATAAGAAATAACATAAGAATATTATTGTTTTGCTATTTGGAAGATGCCCTCGTACACCATATTATGAACACCTGTTTGTATTTCATCTGATAACCTAGGGCTAGTAGATTAGGACAATCATTTGGATTGAGATACAAATGCAGTGCCAGGTGCAAACTCATTAACACATTCCTCTGGTTCAGACAAAGTACAGCATTGCCACCTACTGTCAGTTTGTCATACTACAATCCAGAGGAAAAAGAAAGAAATAATAATGGAAATCAACAGGTTCAGTTCCATTAGTTAACAGTTAATTGGGATTGTCTTAAATTGACATTATATAAGCTATACAGAAGATTCTGTATGATACATGGGAACATGTCTCCAGGTGCATGTTGACAGATTAGAAGCAAAAAGTAAAAAAACAAGTCTCTCTCTAAGAACAAAATAAAGGTGATCTATCATTAAGGGCAGACTAGATGGACCATTAGTTCTGGACTGCTTTCACAGTATAGGTTACAGCTGTCACTGTACATCTAATTGCAGCTGATTTTATGGAAGGTCAGAGCCACATCACTGCAAAATATGCTGGAATTACGTACAGTGAGGGGGAAAAAAGTATTTGATCCCCTGCTGATTTTGAACGTTTGCCCACTGACAAAGAAATGATCCGTTTATAATTTCAATGGTAGGTGTATTTTAACAGTGAGAGACAGAGTAACCCCCAAAAAATCCAGAAAAACACATGTCAAAAAAGTTATAAATTGATTTGCATGTCAATGAGTGAAATACGTATTTGATCCCCTATCAATCAGCAAGATTTCTGGCTCCCAGGTGTCTTTTATATAGGTAACAAGCTGACATTAGGAGCACTCTCTTAAAGGGAAGAAGCAATCAATCAATCAGATTCCAAACTCTCCACCATGGCCAAGACCAAAGAGCTGTCCAAGGATGACAGGGACAAGATTGTAGACCTTCACAAGACTGGAATGGGCTACAAGACCAACGGGAGGATCTTGTTAATGATCTCAAGGCAGCTGGGACTATAGTCACCAAGAAAACAATTGGTAACACACTACACCGTGAATTACTGAAATCCTGCAGCGCCCACAAGGTTCCCCTGCTCAAGAAAGCACATGAACAGGTCCGTCTGACGTTTGCCAATGAACATCTGAATGGAGGAGAACTGGGTGAAAGTGTTGTGGTCAGATGAGACCGAAATCAAGCTCTTTGCCATCAACTCAACTCGCCGTGTTTGGAGGAGGAGGAATGCCGCCTATGGCCCCAAGTACACCATTCCCACCGTCAAACATGGAGTTGGAACATTATGCTTTGGGGGTGTTTTTCTGCTAATGGGACAGGACAATTGCACTGCATCAAAGGGATGATGGACGGGGCCATGTACCGTCAAATCTTGGGTGAGAACCTCCTTCCCTCAGCCAGGGCATTGAAAATGGGTCGTGGATGGGTATTCCAGCATGACAATGACCCAAAACACACAGCCAAGGCAACAAAGGAGTGGCTCATGAAGAAGCACATTAAGGTCCTGGAGTGGCCTAGCCAGTCACCAGACCTTAATCCCATAGAAAATCTGTGGAGGGAGCTGAAGGTTCGAGTTGCCAAACGTCATCCTTCGAAACCTTAATGACTTGGAGAGGACCTGCAAAGAGGAGTGGGACAAAATCGCTCCTGAGATGTGTGCAAACCTGGTGGCCAACTTCAAGAAACATCTGACCTTTCTTATTATCAACAAGGGTTTGCTACCAAGTACCAAGTCGAAGAGGTCAAATACTTATTGCACTCATCAATTTAGAACTTTTTTGACATGTGTTTTTCTGTTATTCTGTCTCACTGTTAAAATACACCTAAAATTATAGACTGATTATTTCTTTGTCAGTGGGAAAACATTCAAAATCAGCAGGGGATCAAATACTTTTTTCCCTCACTGTATAAAAGATAACTTAAACAAATAGTATTGTTTCTCTTCAGATAATTCCTATGTTATTGTTGACTTGATTTTTCTATTATGTAACTGCGGCAATAACCTCATTGTAAAGCAGTGTGGATGATTGTTTTTACATAGAATTCTCTGGAAGTACCATTTCCTTAGATCGGTCCTAAATTTTTGGGGCTTTTACAAATATTTGTTAAGCCCTAAAAATAAGGTTACCTACCCGACTTCAGACGCTTCCAGCAGTGACAGTAACACAGGTTTCCATTTCACAACCCAAACGGGAGTGTGTCCAATTATCACTTAGGCGACATCCATTATTGCCATATATGCATCTTCACATGAAATCTGATGGGATATCAAGTATGATAAATGTGGTTATAAAAATGCCTTAAATTCTTCATGACAATAGTGGAAAAAGGCACTGAGTTGTGAGGTGATATGGAGCTTATCTGAGTAATAGACAAGCAGCAAACTGTCTGTCACAGTTGCCTGATACTAAATACAGAAAACAACAATACAAAGTGACAGTGCGCTAAAGTGTGGGAAAAAAGTACTAGCTGTATGACATGATAATTTTCCATGGTACTGTTCTTTAACTCATTGGGCACATTTAAACAACAAGAAAAAACAACATACAAGAGAATAATGGTATGGTACAAGACTCGACAAACCCCAGGTGCTAGGTCGCCATAGCAACCAGGAAATCAGACCTGGCACCCGGATATCGTGAGCCCCACATGGTGCCCTCGTCACAAGGTTCGTTTATTTTCTGCTTTCAACCCGGGGGTGCGCTACAGAGCATAGTGTATGCACTGAATGCACAGACTTCCTGCTCTGCCCCCTCGCACACCGCGTTATGGTGTCAGAGCCCTGGGTGTGCTCAGGAGGGCTAAAGCAAAGATGGTCTGAGTCTGAGGCACAGACAAAGTTGGAAAGGATACGTCCCACTTCCCTGCAATAAGGTATAGCAGCAAGGAGGGGGGACATAATGAGAGATGAATGTTTTTTGTGTGTTTGTGACATACTGTGTATGTGTATGTGACAGACTGACGGTATGTGTGTGTGTGATTGCGTGTATGTACTGTTGTCTAGCGCCTATATTGTTTTGCTGGCTCCTAAAACTCAGTTAAGTTTGTACGTTTGAAAGTGGAGTGTGTGATATATTCCAAATTGTGCACTTACACTTTCCTCCACAGAATACGAGCATATAAGGTGATTATCTGGTTCCTCTCACTGGGTCTGGACTCTTGATTGAATCCAACTGATGAGAGAATACACAATGTGTAAATAACACAGTATAAAATATTTATTTAAAAGTATAAAAACACCTTACACTTAGGTATCTGAGGAATCATATACATGTTTGGGCATTGTTCCATTTGCATTGCATTGTCACGATGTACGTGAATTGTCATGAAGAGATTAAAATAGTATAGTTTTTTGTCATCACAACTATAGAGAGTTGTTGTTTTATAGAGTGTGCCTTTTCACCATAATGAGAGGGGGGGGGGGGTCACTACATATAAAAGCATGTAGTCATCATCTTAACACGTTTAAAACTGTTTAGATATTACTCTGTTTCTAATAACAGAAGTTATTCATTATCCGTTTCTAGCTTAGAATAAATAATTTACCAGCATACACCTGTTCACCTGCCACTGACCAGCTGCTAAATGTTGACCTTTTTACATCTTTGTAACATGAGTTGTAGCTGTTGCTGAAACAGGAAGAGTTAAGGTGACTGCCCAAAATGCCGATAAAATTGATTTCATGATTGCTGAACCACTGGTGTGGTTAACATTTTCTTAATGCTCTGATCAGTGACAAGAAAAGCTATTATTTAAATAGGACCAGTCACTTAAATGTAATTAAAATGATTTTTAAAGTTATTTACATGTCAAGCCCAATTTAAAAATGTAACACCAATAACAATCACACTTACATTTTGAAATACATATATAAGAAGTTATAAGTATGATGTGCGTTTCCAATAAATTAATTAAAACATGCCTTATTTTCAGCTGCAAAACAATTTATGTAGTTTAATTACAATATAAAGATATCACCTCTTTGGGGAACTCTCTCTTTAGCATCCTCAAGGTATTGTTGCCAAAATATTCATTCAAGAGGCAGTAGAACTAAATTATGTTAATTAAATTTGACCCCCACATACCTAAAGAGTGGATGAGACATTTTCTATATAGAGAATCCTATATGAGATTTACCTTATTCTAGACAATTTGGCAGCAAATATAACAGAATAACATATATTTTACCTTAAAGGGACAAAATGCATCTTCTAAATATTAATGCATATTAATGTGTGTTCAAAGTAATTTAAGATGCATGTCTTTCATTTTGCATTGCTTAAAATATAAAATACTTACAGCTAGAAGACATTGTGAACTTACAGCAGTTTGCAAGAAACAAGGACTGCCCACACTAGATGAGTAAAAGTCATTTCCTTTTTCTTTTTGTTGCAGGAACCAATGAGAATAATGCCATTCAAATGAATGGAATATCCTGTCTCTCTAGTAATGTCATCAGACAATGTGTTGCACTGTTAAGAGATCCTACTGTGTATAAGAGCCAGGTCACTTACAGGCCACACAATGTATTCAATTTGAAGGGCGCAGGAAGTGACTAAATGAAACAAAACTTTATATCTTCAGTGTCTATATAATCAGTGCTGCTGCACCTGCAGTACACATGCAGAGTAATCACTGGGGAGGGCTTGAGTTAAATATTAAAAATGCCTGCATCAAATCACATTGGAAAAAAATCCTGTGCACTATACAAGCAGTAATCTTTACCTTGCACCAAAGTGAGTTTGGGGACATAACGCGGGCGTGTTTGTGAACAAAGGCGGGCGTGTTTGTGAACAAAGGCGGGCGTGTTTGTGAACAAAGGCGGGCGTGTTTGTGAACAAAGACGGGCGTGTTTGTGAACAAAGACGGGCGTGTTTGTGAACAAAGACGGGCGTGTTTGTGAACAAAAATGGGCGTTAGTGAATATTTTTTCTACCTTTTTTTTTTTTTAGCACTTGCTTAAAGATGCTGTCATTTTCAAAAAATATTTAGCATTCGCAAAAAAATATGCCCACTAAATAAAAACAGAAGAAGCACAAACCGGGGAGGGGGGAACAGTCAAGCGTTTCAAACACAATGTTATATCTAAACATTGATGGTGTATAACTCCATGAAGAATTGATCTGGTTAATAGCTGTCTGTAACGAATAAGGAAGCTTACTATTCATCCAACTAAAACAACCATTAACCCCTTAACTCTAATGGATGGACCCCTTAAATCAAAGCATGGTCCTATACGTCCTATGTTTTCATGTAGCTACATGCCTGCAGTTACTCTATGAGGCTGCTTCGGATCCGAAGCAGCCTCTGAGAGTGCTTTCGCAATCCCCCCCCCCCCCTCCACGTGCGAATACGATCACCGCGAATGTGATCACATGCGTTTTCAACACACATAGGCAGTGATCAGCTTTCACTGCCTATGTGAAAAGTGATCACGGGTGCTTTATTGGAGGAGCATGATCCTCCAATACAGCGTGCCCAGCAGAGAGCGACGGAAGTGAGAATAAAAAATCTCTTCCATCGCTCTGAAACTGTTGCTTGACTGTCCCTAGAGGCAGTCAGCAACATTACAGTTAAAAAAATAAATAAAATACAAAAAAAAAGCTAACCCTAGATCTCCTAACCCTAGATCTAGGGTTAGGGTTATAATTAGAGTTACAGGGGGGGTTCGGGTTATATTAAGGAGTGGGGGTAGATTTAGGGTTAGGGTAAATTTAGGGTTGGGGTTAAAAGGTCACTGTAGAAGAAAATGGTTAGAAACAAAAAAAACACTAATATTGCTTATTGCCCTATTACTTGAAATAAAACATGGACAAAAATGGAAACATTGGTATTTCTAAACTTAGGACAAATAACAATATATAGACATGCTCTTTTTTTACCATTTGTAATTGCTTAAAATAAATCAGATCAAAGTTAGAAAAAATATTTTTTTATGGCATATTTTCATCATGTTTTATATTTTTTTTAATAGTAAATTATACCATATGATGAAAATAACTATCAAATGAATTATAAACAATTATATATAATTTGTGTGGGTGGACTGAAAACAAAGGAACAAATTCACAGTTCAGTAAACATATGACAAAAATAATGGAATTCTTGTCTTCAAAGTACATCAAATGCAGCATGGCACTCTGTCACTAAGGGGTTAGTTAACCTCTGGTCAAGCCCACCAAGTTTCCACTTTCCCCTACTGTTACTACCACCACCTTCCCCTTTAACTTTTTCACTCACCTTATGTTTCTTTGTTTCTCCTGTCACCTCGCCGTCTAGATTGTACGGTTGTGAGCAGGACTCTCTACCTCATGTATCAGTCTTATCCAACGTCATTTGAAGTTCCCTTCTATGCTCTGCACCCAGCACTATGTAAATTGTTGATGCTATATACCGTATTTGCTCGAATATAAGATGACCCCCAAACTTTGGATATTAATTTAGGAAAAATAGAAAAAAAATGAATATAAGACTACCCTAAAAAAAAAGTTTTACTGTAAATATGCACATGTAAACAGTTTTTTTCATATTTTATTAAATTATAATAGGGAAAAAAATGCATTTCTTGTTTTTATTTGCCAATCTACACCCTAGACATTAGATTTACAAATTAATAAAATAATAGCATCACACTTCATGATTTGAATGCATTTCTGGGTTCCCCTCACTATTCCATTGACACTAATGAGTCCTAATCCACATGTCCTGATTTGTTACTCTGGTACCTTGTACATCGTAGGTAGTACAGTATTTTCCGGCGTATAAGACGACTGGGCGTATAAGACGACCCCCCAACTAAGTCATCTTATAAGCCGGAAAAATCGCATCTATATTTTAACCTTTTAGGTTAAAATATAGAGTTTTCCACCCTCCTCCCCCTTTCCCCAATCCCCAATACTTACCTATTTTCTGCTCTGTCTCCCGCTGTTAAGCCGGTCCGTGGCTGTGAGGGAAGCGTTGTGAGCTCCCCTCCAGCCGCGCGGTCAATAAAGTTTTGTTTAAAAAAAAGTTTAAACAGACTTTATTGAAGCCGCGTGGCCTGAGGGGAGCTCACAACGCTTCCCTCACAGCCACGGACCGGCTTAACAGCACGAGCGGAGACAGAGCAGAAAATAGGTGAGTAAATCCCAGTACCCGGCGTATAAGACGACCCCCCAACTTTTGAGAAGATTTTCAGGGGTTAAAAAGTCGTCTTATACGCCGGAAAATATGGTATATTCTGCACATGCAGTGTGTGCCATTGCGACACATGGGGTGTTCGTTGGTTGCAGGTTACATGCGACTCATGCACATACATTATTGCTAAGCCATAGCATTCCTGATTAAGGGACAGCAACGCTGGGAGGTATGAATACTCTTCTATGGTTTTCCTCATGTTTATTTACATCAAATGGACAGCGAGATGGACATAATATTGGAAACATGAAATTAAAAAGGATGGTTTCTAAGCGATCCCTTAGAAAGAAGTTTGTGTGAACAAATATTGTTTTAATTATTAAGCAAATGAATGTCTAATCTGTACTATAATATCAAATACTATGGATTTTATTAATATTGTAAGTTTATTAATACACCGATCAGCCATAACATTATGACAACCTGCCTAATATTGTGTATGTCCGCTCTTGCCTCCAAAACAACCCTGGGCTGTTGAGGCATGGACTCCACTAGACCTCTGGAGGTGTGATGTGGTATCTGGTATCAAGACGTTAGCAGCAGATTCTTTAAGTCCTGTAAATTGCGAGGTGAGGCCCCATGGATTGGACATGTTTGTCCAGCACATCCCACAGATGCTCGACTGGATTGAGAGCCTGGGGAATGTGGAACCAAGTCAAAACCTTGAAATTGTTGTTGTGTTTCTCAAACCATTCCTGAACCATTTTTGCCTTGTCACATTATCCTGCTGAAAGTGGCCAATGCCATCAGGGAATACCATTTCTATGAAACAACAATGCTTAGGTAGGTCGTATGTGCCACAGTAACATCCACATGAATCGTAGGAACCAAGGTTTCCCAGCAGAACATTGTCCAAATCAGTCTCTGCCGTTTTGCCACCCGTCAGTGGTCATAATGTTATGGCTGATCTCTGTATGTTCCTAAGTAGTAGAAAAGTACAGGCACTTATTATAAGAAATGCTGCAAAAAAAACACCCTTGTGCCCTTTCCTTACTGCACACATAAAAATAAACAGTGCAAAATACAAAAGAGGATATAACACAAATCTGTTTGGTTCTTGCTTAAGCCTTGGTATATCCTCCCTAAAGAAAAAACACTCACACCTTTCAGAGCCAAAAGAAATTCCATATATAAAATGTCCTCCATATTGCCACTTCAATTGAAGGCGCCCAGGACCTCAGTGTATGCCGTGTTATATGCACTGCAAATTTTTTATTTTTTTTTAAACGGTGCCAATAAATCTGTTTGATATACAGTATTCAGCTATATGCTTATGTTTCTCTCAATCCTCCTATGTTTTTTCATGATTTGTGAGCTGGCTAGTCTCTAATTGAAGTGGCAATACGGGCATCTTGCATATCAAATTAACCTAAAAACCAGAGCCAGAGAATATCTTTTGGCTCTGAAAAGTTGTGAGTGTTTTTCCTTTGGGGAGATACATTGATGATATGTAATTTTACTTTGAGACACCAGTAATGTTATTTGTTTAACTCCACTGTTCTCCACCTTAAATAGTTAATTTGTCTCCCTCAAGTCCTAACCTAGAACAGGATGTAGTTGCAAGACCGAAATTAGTCAGTGTGTAAAGAAGCAACCTTGAATAAAGACTCTGCTGGTTAAGCTCCTTTATGGTCTCTCAGTAACGTATGTAATTTCAACACATGATCCCAGAAGTGGGGTTAAACAAATTGCATTACTGGTGCCCCAAAGCAAAATCAGATGCACACATGTTTTTGTTTGTTTGTGTTCTTCATTTCATGCAAAACCACCTCTGAGACCAGATCATCAACATTTGTGAGAGAAGTTATTTTTCTTTTTGTATGCTCCTGTCCAGAAATATTCAATTTCAGCACCGTTACTGAATTCATACAAAAGACTGTTA
Organism: Pelodytes ibericus; assembly: GCA_036172795.1. Classification (NCBI taxonomy): domain Eukaryota; kingdom Metazoa; phylum Chordata; class Amphibia; order Anura; family Pelodytidae; genus Pelodytes; species Pelodytes ibericus. Next base: position 113,419,281 of record CM069859.1, read on the forward strand.
AATAATTCTTTGGTTTCTTTGCATATTTCCTTTCCTTATCTCTTCCCTATTCGAGACACTGGCAGGCTATAGACGATGGGATATGTAGTGCACAAAAACAATTTAAGGATTGCAGTTACTCAGCCCTACCCAAGATTTTGTTCTAAAGTTAGGTACTGGAAGAATTTTTTGCTTTATGAATCATATCATGTGCCCTAACAGCAATAACTTACATAGAGTGTTTTCTTCATGAAAGAGAAACTACATGGAATTGACAAAGGAACTGCAGAATTACATCCAACATTGCAGAGTTTGAAGTGTAGATGAATGGATCATTTTTACAACTGTGCTACTTTATCCTTAAAAGGAATATGTAAACTATCTATACATTGTGTTAATAGAATTGCATGAAAATGCATAAATTAATAGAAAAATATGTTTTAAATGTATCTGTGGTGTCTCCTGCTTATGACATCACCTCGTGGCTTGACTTACACATTACACTGAAAATGTGTTCATTTGTATATCAAGTTACAGGTGATGTCATAAGCAAAACACCACAGACATTTAAAACATATTTCTCGTATTTTATGCATGTTCATACAAATAGGCTAACATAATATATATAGACCATTGTTCCCCATTGTTTATACTTCCCTATTTCAGAATAAAGCACCCAATATAAGTTTGTACTATTATATCATTGAACTTTTAATACAAATATGAGATCATAATAAAATATAATAAATTGTATCAATAATTAACATAAAATTAGATTGTGCTGGAAATACCTTTTTAAAGTATATTGAGAAGCATCCTGTATTACATAAAACATCTGAGACACAACAGTTGCTATTTGTCGCCTGCTGACATTGTCAGTGCGCGCACAGCTAATCAGAGTAGGGGCTCTTCTTGCTCCGACTGCAAGGGTCTCACTCTGCTAGCGCAGAGAGACCCTCGTTTTTGCATGGGATCAGCAGGGAGGGGACCTAGTTAACACACTGTCTGATGACATCACTAGAGAGACAGGAAATTCTATTCATTTGAATTAAATAATTCTCATTGGTCCCTGAAGCAAAAAAAAAATTGAAATGTAATTTTACTCAGCTAGTGTGGGCACTCCTGGTTTCTTGCAAACTGCTGTAATTTTACATTTTCATCTAGCGGTCAGTATTAAAGCAATGCAAAATGAAAATGTACTTGAAAGCATGGGCGTCCGCAGGTGGGGGCAAGGGGGGGGGTGCAATTAAACACCCTCAGACTGGCTCCAAGAGATACCGGGGATGTCTATTCTTTCAAAGTACTTTAACCTCTTCACAACAAATGACGTGCCAGGCACTTCACGCAGAAAATTGCAGTTAAGGATAATTGACGTGCCAACCCCAACCCCCGATATAAGGGCCAGCTGGCTGAGAATGATAGGCAGTGCATTCACCACAAATTCCAGTTGGCTGAGAATGATAAGTATTTCATTTATATTGGAGGATGTTCCCTGACACAAACCAGGCGCTGATTTTTTTTATACATAGGCTGCACCCAGCGCAACAAGCACTGACACAACCTAAATCTACGCATCCGGCATAGATAGGGCAGACTCCCGTGAGTGTGCTTTATATATTGGCGCTCATGCCAACTGCACCAGTATTTGGGGCAATCTTCATTTGCGCTGTGTTTATACATGCCCCCTATATGTTTGTTTTGTGTTGCTCAGTTACTATACAAACATCCTTAGTGCTGGAATGAAATCAATACCTCTCACCAACACACATTAGAAAATACATAGTTTTCTTATTGTAATTGTAAGCCTTTCATACTCTAAAATTAAATCATGCAAAATGTAATTCAAAAGTGGGGTGTCACAAGTTATAGCCTTATGGCCTTATGAATTACATCACAACATATTCGGCATAACTGAACAACTTTTCCTTTCTTCTATTTTGTAATTTGCACAGATCCATTAAAAGCTTCACTCTCACCGAAATTCTTCTATAAAACCTTATCTTTTTTCACTGCGACTGCCCCTCGTTTTCATTAACACCGGACGCTATCATATTTTATTTTATTTTTTTTCATAAATCCTCACTCACCCTGATCACCAGCTATGCAAGCTCCTTACTTTCTCCTACTGCAAACTTCATTCTACCATACACATGCTTACTTCCGGGTCGCTTTATTATTACGTCAGATTTCCAGAGCATAAAGGGAAGTGTAGTCTCACATATTTTTCAATCGTGCTGGCAAACATACATGGGAATGAAATATATGTGGAACTACAGCGACATGAGCTCCCATAATCTCTAAAGTTACTTCAAATATTTAAGCATAAGTTATTAAATTCATGATTTAAAGCAAGTGTCCAGTTTTCACTATTCTTATCTATCTTTAATAGAGCACATGTTGGTAGATTGGCTCAAATAGACCATTATACATTTCTTTAATTACAAATTGAGTTTGGGAAAGGAATATTGCTAATGAATGATACAATTTAAGATATTGTCCGAGAGTTGCTGTTTGTTCTCCTCATAGTACTTATTATTGGAGTGCATAAATAATACATTTATTTAAAATACAATTTAGACAGTTATCCTGGAACTGTTTTATTCATAGTTGGCTATGAAGGACTGCATTAGGCAGAACAAAGCCTGCAGACAATCAACATTTTTTGAATAAAGCCCTGGAGTGCAAATGAAAACCTGAAACTCCACTGTGCCATTTGTATATCAGAACCAGAAACAAGCTACAATGTATTTCTAGCTGGCAGCAGAACAACAAGCGCTCAATGTTTGTATAACTTTTTTCAGAGTACCTCTTCTACAAAATAAGTTAGAAAATCAACAACAGGGTCTATTCACTAAAGTCCGAGTTTGGAGTTCGAGGTGGGCGCTCATCATTTTGACACATGGGATTTGTATGGAGCACATTACATAATTGAAATGAAAGAAAATACACCAAAAAAAAAAACATTTTATTGTTGAAAAAAGGCTGTGATCTTTATTTTTTTATTAACATAAACAAAACCAATAAATTACTGGATCATAAAAAATTTTTTTAAACATTGACCATTTTGCTTACTATTCAGCCCAGCCGCAAAAACCTGAAGTGTCTCTCTCTATCTGTCTATATATATATAATGACAGGCAGGTGACTTGCACATAAACCCCAACTGTCCCACTTTGCCATACAGTCCCAATATGGGGGACTTGTCTCTCCGAGCTCTACTGCTGTCCTGCCTTTCTGGAGGGAGGTAGAGTTTGGCAGGACAGAGGGATTCAGGACCACAATCATTCTCCAGTGTCTGGGACTGAAGCTGTCTGCGCAGACAGCTTCAGTGACTGTTCTACCACACAAACCTGGTAGTGTTGACATTTAACCTCTCAAGGTCGGCCTCAGCATCCTGATTCACTGGCAGGAAATTGGAGGTATATATACACTCCCCAAAAAAATCACAACAGAACAAATACAGCATAGGGAAGGGGGGCAGAGGCTTCTTCTGTAGCCATTGTGAATGCGGTAATTTCCACCTAACCATTTGTGACTTAAATACCCCTCATTCCCACCGCATAATTGCCTCGTGAACCTCACCTAACATAAAAAGCGTGCTCCCCAAAAATGCGTGCAAATGTAACCCTGCCAGCCTAATTAGGCTCCCACCCTCCCCATGTGGACAGATTATTTTCAGGCTGAGTCCAACTGAAAAATCCTTCTTCATAAAACAAATATGAAAGAAAAATTCCCTCCTCTGTTAAACTGGATCCTGGGTACTTCTGAAATGGACCCAAGTCCTTTAACATATATAGGGGGCCATGGTAAGTAGCCCTGCCCCATAACAGAAATGGTACCTGGAGTTGCCGGTGGCTCCCAGCACCATATTGTTTATAAAGAGGCAATGGATGCTCTAGCAAGAGCTCCAGCCGAAACTCAACACCCGGGTTGCACCCACAGGTCTTGCTACAGCACCCAGATTGCACCCACAGTTCTTGCCAAAGCACCTAGATTGCATCCACAGTTCTTGCAAGAGCACACAGAGTGCACCAATAGCTCTTGTCAGAACACCCAGATTGCACCCACAGCTATTGTCAGAGCACCCACAGCACTCGCCCCAACACCCAGATGGCACACCCAGGACTGGGCCCAGTGCCCAGATTGGAAGCACAAGACTCAGCCCAGCACCCAGATTGCACACAAAGGACTCGCCCCAACACCCAGAATGTACACACAGGACTTGCCCGTTGGACGCCTCTGCATGCATACTTTGGCACACTTGCCATAGGTTTCTCATCACTGAGGTAGGGTAACCACATTTTTATTCTATTCTGGGTCATGTATTGAAAAAAATGTATTGTATACCATAGCACTGTAATCAGTCAAATGTAGAACAGTTTGCAGTCTTTGTTTAAAACCATACAGTCCTGATGTTTTTTTATAAACATTCCTGGATAACAGTAATGTAGATAGGTTGCAAAAGCATTAACTATAGCCGAATTTGCTTTGAACAAACTCCAAAACCTTTTGCCTTGGGCCTACCTGTTTTGACGATTCTCTCAAACACTTTTCAACTATATTCGAGAATTTTAAAAATTGACCTCCCTCTACCCCATCTCGTAAACTCCAACTCAGACTCCCATCTCGAACTCCCTTAACCCCTTGGCGACAGATGACGTGCCAGGCACGGGGTTAATTTTTTTTACTGCAATTCATTACAGTATAAAAAAGGCTCTTTTAAGAGCTATTAACCCCTTGCTTGCTGTAGATCACTGCCTAAGCAGCGATCTGACGCAAATGCAGCAATCTTACTGCAGAAGCATTTTTACTTTTTTTAAAAACTTTTTTATTACACTCGTGTGTGTGTGAGGTGTTTGTGTATATATGTGTGAGGTGTTTGTATATATGTGTATATGTAAAGTATGTGTGTTTGTATATATGTGTGTGTGAGGTGTTTGTATATATGTGTGTGAGGTGTTTGTATATATGTGTATATGTAAAGTATGTGTGTTTGTATATATGTGTGTGTGTGAGGTGTTTGTATATATGTGTGTGAGGTGTTTGTATATATGTGTATATGTAAAGTATGTGTGTTTGTATATATGTGTGTGTGAGGTGTTTGTATATATGTGTGTGTGAGTTGTTTGTATATATGTGTGTGTGAGGTGTTTGTGTATATATGTGTGTGTGAGGTGTTTGTATATATGTGTATATGTAAAGTATGTGTGTTTGTATATATGTGAAGTAGGCGTGTGTGTTTATGAATTGTGTTTATGTTTGCGTGATTGTCTGGCTCCTAAAAAAAATGTCTGGCTCCTAAAATCAAAATAAATTTGTCAAGCCCTGCGTTAGGGGATTACGTTTAACGTCAATTTTTTTTTTTTTAGCTGTCTGAGCGCATGTATAGCGATCAGTAACAGCTGATCAGTGGCAATGGCGGTTTGGTGCTCAGATGAGCATCATCATTCGCCTGGTTAGATCAATATTTGTCAATATTTGATCTGACCGGTATAGATCTCACTTGAGTTTTAGTGAGGGAGACAGACAGAGCTGTATAATGTGAGTTTTTAATTATAATATATTTTATAAAATTGAGACCCAAAGGCTTTTATAAAAGCCGTTTCCAGTGTTTAACCCCTTCCCTGCAATTGATCGCTGTGGACGCAGTGATCTTACACAGCAGCACATTTTTTGCTGTCTGTGCATTTTTTTAGAGGTTAATTTTTGTTACTTTTTTTTTTTTTTTACAGTATATCAAAGGCTCTTTTAAGAGCTATTAACCCCTCTGGTCGCAGAAGGATTTTTTTTGCCATCAGCATTTTTTTTTGTCACACTCGCTAGGCGTTAATTATACCCACTAGGGGATTACGTGTATTCCTATTGAAGCTGTCTGAACACATGTATAGCGATCAGTAACAGCCGATCAGTGGCAAAGGTGGTTTGGTGATTTCTCAGATGAGCATCACCATTTGTCTGGTTAGTGGTAAATATTGTTCTGACCCATATGGATCTGCCTCCCTCTCCTCACTTAGTGAGGGAAAGAGACAGATCTGTATAATATAAGTTTTTCATTGTAATAAATTAAATAAAATGTTAAAAAATTGTGAGACCCAAGGCCTTTGTATAGTGTACCCTGTATAGTAACCCCTTCCCTGCCACTGATCACTGCACAGCAGAACATTTTTTTCTTGTCTGTGCCTTTTTTTCGGGGTTAATTTTTTTGTACAGTACTATAAAGGCTCTTATAAGAGCTATTAACCCCTTCCTTGCCCTACATGTCAAAATTCCAAGTTTGAAAATCAAAAAGCGCACCTCTTAAATGTAGCCTTTCAACCCGCAATAAAGCTGACCTATGCATGGGTGGTATCCCTGTGCTCGGGAGATGTTGCTGAACACTTATTGTGGTATTGTTTGTCAGTGACACATACCGAAATATGTGAATTTGTGTCTAAAGTACAATGTATGTGGGAAAAAATACACAATAAAATTACTACCACAAACTTTGACAAAGGCTGGTGGTAGAATTGGTGCATGGAAAGTGTTAAAATACCACTATTTAAAATAGCCTAGGGTGTCTACTTTTACAAAATATATATTTTTTGGGGTAAAATACACTGTCTGGCTTAAAAAAAAAGTCCCAAATGAAAGATGGGCTCAGGCTGACTACACGTCAAAATTCCAAGTTGGAAATGCGCACCTTCAAAATGTGGCTCTTTAGCCCCCAAACAACCCAACAAACCTATGCATGGGTGGTATCCCTGTACTCAGGAGATGTTGTTGAACTCATATTGGGTTATTGTTTGGCAGTGACACATACCGAAATCTGTGAATTTATGTCATAAATATAATGTTTGAGGGGAAAAAACACACAAAAATTACTACCACAAAATTGGACAAAGGCTGGTGGTAGAATTAGTGCATGGAAAGTGTTAAAATACCACCATTTGAAATAGCGTAGGGTGTCTACTTTAAAAAAATATATGGGTTGATGGGGTAAAATACACTGGCCGGTTTTAAATATGTCCCAAATGGGACTTGGGTGCAGGCTGTCTGCATGTCAAAATTTCAAGTTGGAAAACCAAAAACTGCACCTCCCAAATTTGGCCTTTCCCCCCCCCCCCCCCCCGAACAACTCAACAAACCTATGCATGGGTGGTATCCCTGTACTCAAGAAATGTTGCTGAACACTTATTGGGGTGTTATTTGGCAGTGACACATACCAAAATCTGTGAATTCATGTCTGAAGTACAAGGTTTGTGGAAAAAAATACAAAATAATTACTACCACAAACTTTGACAAAGGCTGGTGGTAGAATTAGTACATGGAAAGTGTTAAAATACCAGCATTTGAGATCGCCTAGGGTGTCTACTTTAAAAAAATATATGGGTTGATGGTGTAAAATACACTAACTGGCTTCAAATATGTCCCAAATGGGACATGGGCGCAGGTTGTCTTTATGTCAAAATTTCAAGTTGGAAAACCAAAAAGCGCACCTCTCAAATGTGGCCCTTTAACCCCTAAACAAGCAGACAAACCTATGCATGGATGGTATCCCTATACTCAGGAAATGTTGCTGAACACATATTGGGGTGTTATTTGGCAGTGACACGTACCAAAATCTGTGAATTCATGTATGAAATACAATGTTTGTGGAAAAAAAACACACAACAAATATCTACCACAAACTTTGACAAAGGCTGGTGGTAGAATTAGTGCATGGAAAGTGTTAAAATACCATCATTTGAAATAGCCTTGGGTGTGTACGTTTAAAAAATATATGAGTTGATGGGGTAAAATACACTGGCTGGCTTCAAATATTTCCCAAATAGGACATGGGTGCAGGCTGTCTGCATGTAAAAATTTCAAGTTGGAAAACCAAAAACTGCACCTCCCAAATTTGGCATTTTAGCCCCCAAACAACCCAACAAACCTATGCATGGGTGGTATCCCTGTACTCAGGAGAAATAGTAGAATCTAGTTAGCATTTTTGTTTGTTAGCTTTTGGTGATGAGGAGAAGATGTTTCAAATAAAAGTCAGGAAATTTGTGTTTTTTGTTTTTTTTTACCAAATTTTCTTTTTTTTTATATAATATTATAAGATATGATCAAAATGATGGCATCCAAAGAAAGCCCTTCTTGTCCCGATAAAAACAATATATAATATGTGTGGGTACAGCAAATGACAAAGAAGAAAATTACAGCTAAACACAAACAGCACAGAAATGTTAAAATAGCCATTGTCCAGAATGGACAAAAATGTTTCAAAGGCTCTGTCCTTAAGGGGTTAAGTGAAAAGCAAAACAAATTGCTATTCACTAAATAACGAAGGAAGTTCAAATTGGGAGGCGAATTGGACTTTGATGTCCAGAACATTTCCCCCAACTTTCCACCTATGCCCCACCCATAACAAACAGATCTGGGAACTAGACAAATGCTTAACAGGGTCCCTCTAAAATAATAATTAACTCCCGCAGGTGTGGCATTTGCCCAAAGGCCCCCCCCCCCCCCAATAAAATGAATAAATTAATACCTAACTACCATCCCTCCTCCTAACCGTGGCCAGGTTTGCGGGGGAGGGCGGAAACAATATAAACTAATCTGTAAAAACTACCTTTTGAGTGCCATTGGGGTGGGCAGTAAAAATCATTGCCCATCACCACGGGTGCTCTGCAAATAAAAAGTTTTAAAATATCTGATGACGTCCGTGATGCTCTCAATCCTCAGCTTCAGCCGACCTGCCGGGCACAGCCAGGGATGAACCCGATGTGTATGAAACTAGTGATTTGCCTGAGAATGATTGGGCAGAATTTGACGCAGACAAAACTTACAAGCACCAGTGCCGAGCATATCATTGTCAATCCCAATGCACTGTATGTCATATTTAAAGACAAGAAAGTTGGTACCAAGGGCCTGGATTTCTCTGATCTATTCAGCAAATCGGTTATGAATCAGACGAGCATGAAATATTCGGGGAAGATGTAGGATTAAATGAAACTCCACAGTAGAAATATCAACAGCTGCTGCATGAATTACAGACAGCACATGCAAGGCCACAGAAGAGAAACTGACCCCGGTTGCTTTAGCCAATTTAAAGCTACAGTTTGTGTCCATTAACTTGCATAAGCCCTGATGCTGCCATCAATCTTTCAGATCCAGATGGAGCCCTTGCACTATGCTTGCTAATTCAGTTGGATGTTGCCAAAACTAGAAAAGGTCCATATGGGAAAAGACCAGGAAATGCTTCTGTCCTGGAAACTGTGAGCTTGGTGACTTATGAGTCCTGAACAAGCTACATTTTCTCATTCTGCTAAAGTCAAAGAACTAGAAAAATGGCTGGGAGAGCGTTAAGCTGCTGAGCGCTGTGATCACGACACATAGAATGCCCTCACTGTTGTACTACAAGGGTCTAGCTTGATGGACACTAAAATCCTACAAGCTTAATTAAACATGTTCAATGTTGCATCTCTAGACAAAGGGGAGGCCAGACTGCAGAGTGTTCTGGGAAAGATGAATGAGATTGCAAAACACAAGGCAGCAATTGACGATGCTGACACAGAAAGCAAGGGGAATCATTTTGATTGTTGAGGAGTGGGATTCCATGTCTTATGCATTACCCAAAGTTGTTCATACTTTGGTGATATTAAAGCAAGCCATCCAGTTTGGGCAGCTTCTAACCCATCTAGACACTACCCAACAGATAAACTCTCTTAAGGATAACGTTGCTGCTCTGGCCATGGTCCAAAAGACCATGAAGGAAAATGTGGCCACTATCGAGGACAACTTTCCAAGCTTCGACTCAAGAATAAAGAAACCTGTAAAATCTGCACTAATACCTCCCAGTTTCCCACACGTAAAATGAAAAAGGTTTTACCATTGTACATATTTAGTCTTGTTAGCCTAACCATTCCTCTGCTCTGTCCCCTAAATATACTTAATATTCCTCCTGTATCCACCCATTACCCGAATTTTACTGCACCCACAGTAACAGGTGCTTTTACCTGGTTAGATCGCTAGATACCAATAGTATTTCTCAAGGTGTTATATTTGCATGTTGGCACCTGCAATACAATAAAATTCTGAGGATATTAGGAGAATGTTCATAGACTTTTTTTTATTTATATATGTTGTATATGTTTTTCTTAACCTGTTCTGGTGGCAGAAAGTTAGCAGCACATACGAGAACAAGATGTTAGAACGCCCAATAAATCCTTATAACAAACTGTGTTGCTGGTCTAAGGCGATAAAAAATGTTTTATATTAGTACCACAGAAAATAAATTATAATGAATATATTGAATCGTTATAGCTTCTTACGGTATGCTTCTTTGTCGTATCATTACCATGTTTCTTGATATGGGTAAAAAAAACCAGGGCAGAGCTCTGTCACCCTGCCAGCTTACAAGGTACATGGAATTCTGCACCCATATTTTACCTCAGCTCCCAGACTGCACTCACAGGATTAACCCCAGCACCAAGAATTTACCCCAGCACTCAGGGCCCAGGTACCGGATTTTCATTAAGGACTTGCCCCATCACCCAACTTTCCACTCGTGACTTTCCCTAACACCAAAAATTGCACTCAGTACTTGCTCCTCACCGTGCTGTCGCCGCTGTCCAGCCTCATGCTTACTGAGCGCCGTGATGATTACATGATACCTTGTGTTCCGGTTTTTAATCCAGGCCGAGAGCACACAAAAAATTGGGCATGCACCTAGGTCAATTGACCTAGCCGGCACCATTACAGCTGAGGGTTAATGCTAATTGATGCTTTAAACCCAGTTATATGGATTATACCAGGGTGGGAGGAGGGTTAGAGTTGAGGTAAGCTGTAATCTATAGAGTTAACCCTTTATCTAACCCTATATCCCCCTGGTCTAATCACTCAGACAGCATATAGTTGGAGGCAGGAAGCTTCATGGGAAGTGTAATTTTCTCTGAGATGTCAAATGACCGATTTGAGTCGGTGCAGTTCACTCAGTGGGAAGATCTGGATTCCCACAGGAAATGTCAGAACACCAGCTCTGTGTTTGAATGGGCATTTGGGGGCATTTTTTGTTTTGGCGCCCCCTCAAAAACACCACCCAAGGCCGGGGCGTTGCTGGCCTCGGCTAGATACAGCGCTGACCTTTATACATAACCATATATTCTTATTTTAAGTTAATCACAAATTGTTACTTACAAATTCTTGGTAATGTTCTGCCCATTTTGAGGCCACTTTACCTAAAACAAGGTTGTCTCTTTGGTAATATGAAATGTTTGATTTAATGCCTTCACCTCTGTAAGCCTTATTTACTATAGAATGAAGCAATACCTCCTCCTCTATGTATTTTGCATTTTGAAGCATAACTCCTACTCTACATATATTTCCAATCTATAACTCCTCCTCTGTATATTATTCATGAGGCAATGCATCCTTTCTTTATATTATTTATTATGATGGAATCCCTCCTCTCTGTATGATATGTATTGCAAAGCAATGATTCTGTATATCACCATGAATCAATGCATCCTCTACATATTTCTTGTGATATCTATTCTCGCTTCACATGCAGTGGCCCTGCTCTGTATATTATAAGGATAATCTCTCCTCCCTCTTGTACTTGTCTCCTCCTCATTGCAAGATGGCGGCCCCTGCAGCAGGTTCAGGCCCGGGCGGCTCCCCGGGTGTCACTCCTGGGGGCCCCTCTGGTGTTGTGGCTTCCAGCACTAGTAGCAGCATTAACCCTTTCTTGAGCGATTCAGATGAAGACCATGAAGAAGAGGAAGAAGATGAGCAGGAGGAAGAAGAAGAAGATGAGGAGGAGGATGTGTCCCCATTGGACCATCGTTCTGCCCCCCTCGGTGCTCCCCGTTATCCCCCTGAGGAATCTGGACACCGCTCATGTCTTGCACCGGGGGAGCCGGGTCGTGTGCCTCTGGACGCGGTGGCCGCTCAGTTGCTGCGGGATCAGCTGCTGCTGACAGCTCTGGAGCTGCACACCGAGCTGCTGGAGACTGGCCGCGAACTACCCCGCCTCCGGGATTACTTCTCTAACCCCGGCAACTTCGAGAGACCGACAGCTGGAGGACCGCCCGGGCCCGGACTTGCCAGCACCGGCGGACAGCTGAGTGAGTAACCTGGGGGAGCAGGTGTCATGATATTGAGCAAGTGTATGGGACAAGAATGGCAAACCTCTGGCACCCAGGTAGCTCGGACTATATTTCCAGTGGTGCATAGATTTGGTAAAGCATCATGGGAAATGTAGTGTAGAAGAGATGGAGTTACTGCTTTGGGTGTGGAGAGAGTGAACGCGAACAACCTGTGTCTCTCCATTCTAGAGGGGTGGGTCTGATGGATGGATGTGTCTGTGAATATGCCGAACTGAATGGCTGGGTTTGTGATATATATATACACAAACCCATATAAAAAAATATATATAAATATATATAACAATAACGAAATGGTAAAACTACATTAGATACACGATACCAATTCAATTATTTAAAGGAAGCGAAAACGTTGTCCATTTTAGCTTTACGGAATACATGGTACACTGGGACGTGTAGTTTATCATATATGGGCGTGTATTCAGTGTATATGTAGTGTGTTATTTTCTAAGCAGGAAAAATCAGCTTTGTATATTTGGAAATATTATATCCTCTTGTGTGTATTGCGCAAATTTGTGCTGTTGTCATCTGGTGTACCATCTGTGACTTTTCTTCAGACATGTTTGGTAATGGAACAAAAATACCTTTTATATTTTCAAGGTGCTTTGTAACATTTCTTTTCCATTTTTCCCAATTCCTGACATTGCCACTAGAAACTGTGTGAAAGACTCTGTCTACCATAGTACCTATAATGTAGAGAATACAAAAATATGAATAATCTATATGTTCTGTTAGTAAAATTTAAAGCAAATGCACAAATGAAGAGAAATATATGATTTAGGAAAGTATCTGTGGTGTCTCCTGTTTATGACATCACTTTGTGGCTTGATATGCTGTCACACGTTTCCCATTGATAATTGGTGGTCATAAATGGGAGATAAAACAGAAACACCCTAAAATTTATATTTCTCCTTTTTTTTTTTTTTTTAACATGTATTTTCATGCATTTATGTTACCACAATGTATAGATATTTTTTTTAAATCTCCACACACACTATATAATCAATGTTTAGGTTGCCATAGTACCTTTTTAAGATTGTCTGTCTGCATAGTTCACCTCTGGTTCAATGCCAACCTACTTTCTGTGGGAGATACATTTGGGCCACTGGTGGTGCATACAAACAAATTAATTGTCTGCATGTGGCCCCACAACACTAAAATGAATGGTAAGGGTCAGGGTGCAAAAATCTGACACAGGGATGTTTCCCTCAGGGAGCCCATAAACCTATAGCCACCCTGTGTGGTATTATACCGTGCGAATTTGGGTATAATTCCCCCAAAAGAAACTGTCTGTGACGTCCATCTGGGAAACTCCTGTGAACAAGGAAGCAGTTTTCTACTCACCGACCCCGCCTCCATCACTGCCAGCTGACGGAAAGTGCACGCCGTCGGATCTACAGTGTTTGCCGAAATCGGAGGATCGGTGAAGTGTTTATTGCTTTTAAATTGATGTTTGTCTGCTTTTAACGTAAAGCCCATCTCTTGCTTTTGGGGCAAATAAATTACATCATAAATATTTAAGTGTATTTCTCGGATAACGAAAGGAGGAGCTGTTTCTGTTGAGAAGTCACACCTAAAAAGTGATAGGACTTTTAGTCCACATAGCGCAATATACTCAGAGCCAGTACATAAGGCTCTGCACTTCGTGAGTGAATTTCTTTTGGGGGAATTATACCCAAATTCGCACAGTATAATACCACACATATATACCACACGTATATGTTTGTTTTTTTCTTTTCATATTATTTGTGAAAGAAGAGCACTACGAGATTCATCTCACCTGGAAGCAATTGTCTTTTATTCATTTTTTTTGATAAGTATTGTTTAATATTTTTATCTCACATTTATTCACTTAATACTTTTATATATATTTTTTTCTGCGCAATACTTATTTATTTTTATTACTGTATTTTGTGCCCTCTTGGGGGAACTGCACTAGTGTTTTGCTGCACATTTTTCTTGCATAATTTTCAATATAAGCGCCTGTCACTTTATATATTCTTTCTATAGCCACCCTTGTTGGCCAATGTCTTTGTGCACATGTGCATAATTCTGGACATATCTCAGTTGACGTGTCTCATTTCCTGTTCGCCATGGTGACCTGGCACCTCAATATTGCCATCCAAAATGGTGCCCCTCACTTTTCAAGGTAACATAGTATGAGGGGCCAAAATCTTTGCCGCCTGCTCTGACCCCTTGTTCATTGCACTTTTGAGTCTGACCGCCAAATTTTACACGACCTCCTAGCGCTCAGTGGGACACCACTTGAAGATGGTCTGTGTGAAAGGTGGAGATCAGGCTGGAGTAGATGTGACTCTCCCCTGCGGATAATGAAAAGTGTGCTGTCAATGTGACTGATGTAAATATTTTTGTTTTTAAACACCAAACTTGTGACAGCATGTGTATGTTTGAGTGATTGTGTGTGTGTGTGTGTGTGGGCTGTCGTCTGGCTCCTAAAAATTAATTATATTACATTACCATTGTAATGTGTAAGGAGTCAGCGCCACTGTTTACACTTCAATACACTTCAAATAAATGCTGTTTTTCCCCCCACACAATTCAACTGCGTGAAGGGGATCTCTGTGTCCCGGTCCAATTTTTCAAACGGAAAAGCTGTTTGACAAACAAGAATAGACCCTGCTCGCAAGCTTACAAACTAGAGCAGTGTTTCTCAACCAGTGGTTCCTGACCCAAAAGTGGGTCGAGAGCTGGTGTGGAGTGGGTCGTGGACAAGTTCTTTGGATTCATCAAAAAGTCAGACTTTTGATTTGAGGGAGGGACAATGATGTAGCAACACACACAAAGTCTAAAGCTGAAAAGCCCACCAAAGAAAGCATGGCGTTGTTTCGATAGTTTTGTTGAATTAATTAAAATGCTTTAGAAATGAAATTATTTTTAGGTTGTGACTTAATGACCAAGGCCAAATGTACACAAGGTGCACTGCCTTCTACTGTCTGTATATATGATAAGTGGACCACCTTGGCCTATTGCACTTTTATCTCATATAATTATAACCCCAACGTAAGCATATGTATTAGTAAGCCTAAATCCACATCTCCAAATACAGTGGATATCAATTCAATGCACTCTTACTGAAACTACAGTTTTTGTTGAAAAACACAGTCAACCTTTTAAAAAATATATTTTTAACCTTTATAATAAGGTCATGTAACCTGCAATATTCATGTGAAAAACAAATGGATTATTCCTTTGAAAAATAATTGTTTGCATAAGTGTTCATATGCATTACAATGGGAGTTGTAACTGTTCAGATATAGTTACATTGCAGATGAAAAACATATACGAAATCCAATGTTTATGTGCAATATCCTTGAATGTTTCTTGATAGCATATTTCAAAGATTGCTACAAGTCTACAGTATTTAATGGAACATGAAGTATATTAAATCATTTTCTAATCCATTAAATGTAAAGGATCACTGAGTTTTGTGACCTATTTAATTAGGCATATCTTAACGTTAGGGAAGGAATGCTCTCTATTTCATTAAATATGGGATTTAGAATTTTCAGAGTATTTTCCCCAATAATACATTTCCATAACCTTTTTAGTGACCATAATGTTTTAGAGTAGGGATCACAAGTAGAAATGTAGTAAACATTACAAAAAATATATATGGCTGACTTTATTAATACAATAAGGCAGGGCTCGACAAACCCCGGGCGCCAGGTCGCCATGGCGACCAGGAAATCAGACCTGGCGCCCGGGTGCTGTTTGTCACAGGGAGCCCTTGCCGGCTGCCATGCGTTTTACTTTCAGCGCGAGGGGAGAAAGTCTGTGCGGATCACACAGACTGTGAGCTCCGCCCCCTCGTGACAACACGGCACAGGAACCGAAAGAAGATCGGGCTCCTGCATAAATGTCCCCCTCCCCTGCCATGAGGTAAGCAGCAGGGAGGGAGGACACCCTAAGAAATACATTTTTGTTCTTTGGTCTGTGTGTATGTATGAGTGAATGTAACTGGCTGTGTATGTATGAGTGAATGTAACTGGCTGTGTATGTATGTGTGAATGTAACTGGCTGTGTATGTATGAGTGAATTTAACTGGCTGTGTATGTATGTGTGAATGTAACTGGCTGTGTATGTATGTGTGAATGTAACTGGCTGTGTATGTATGTGTGAATGTAACTGGCTGTGTATGTATGTGTGAATGTAACTGGCTGTGTATGTATGTGTGAATGTAACTGGCTGTGTATGTATGTGTGAATGTAACTGGCTGTGTATGTATGAGTGAATGTAACTGGCTGTGTATGTATGTGTGAATGTAACTGGCTGTGTATGTATGTGTGAATGTAACTGGCTGTGTATGTATGTGTGAATGTAACTGGCTGTGTATGTATGTGTGAATGTAACTGGCTGTGTATGTATGAGTGAATGTAACTGGCTGTGTATGTATGTGTGAATGTAACTGGCTGTGTATGTGAGGTGGGTGTATGCGACTGTCTCCGTGCGTTTATGATATTGTGATGTGCCGTTGTCTGGCTCCTAAATTTTTTAGCTGGCTCCTAAAACTAAATTAAATTTGTCAAGCCCTGCAATAAGGATAGATAAGCCTGCTGTTTCTCGTGATATTGGGTGTAATGATGAAAAAAGTCTGTTTAGAAGTTGAAATAAACAGTGTAAACTACCTGACCTCTGTCTCTGTCAAGTGATTGCTGCTCTGCATGTACATGTTGCTGTCATTTTGATGAAACCTTCAGTAGGAAATTAGAGCAGCCTATGTAAATTTAGCAATTATCTCCCCAAATCATGTGGATAAAATGTCTGCTAGTATGAGGCATAGGTGCAAACAGCTCATCACCCAATGCAATAACTGCCCTTTGCCAGAAAGCTAAATTTAATAAAAACCTTTTTAATGCTCTCGAGTGCATTGCCAAATCATCAAACAGGTAACTTTCTAAGAAGAGATCAATATTCTGAAATAACCCCCTTAGAGCTAGGCGCTAAATCCAATAAGTAGTCTGGGCATTTTCCTAAAGCAGACTGTGTACAGGAGATCCTCTCACAATATCACCTAGTTTGCGCTCTTTAGTAAAACTGCAGAATACAGATTTACTGATCTGATGAAAGTATTAGTGTGCCCTCGTGCAACAAAGACCTTTTTATTTCTCTGAGAAGTGAGCCATTTTTTATTTTTTTTTAACTTCGTAATGTCTTGTAACAAATATTGTAAGGTGACAAAAAGGTCTGAAGTGGCTTGATCTCGGCATTTCTATCCACACGCGCTGCAATTTCAGTAAGGGTGAGAAGACTGATTCCACTGTGCTTTTTATGTTTATTTCACAGGGCTGTACTTATAAATAGTAAAGCAGGTGGGGTAATGTCATCCATCTTTACTGCTTGCTGATGCGGACCTCCTTTTTTTATTTTCTCGCTCGCCCACCATTTTCTAGTGTGGATTGTACAGTTACCATGTGGCATTTATAGTTGCAACCTGGACATGTGGGACACTTTCCTAGGTCGGGGTCCAGTTCATTTAGTTGAAGTGTTGTTTGTCTGTACAGTGATACAGAAATATCATTGCACAAATGGTAAAGCTAACTTAAGTGCGTTTTACTGTGCATTTCTTCACTAATTTATTATTATTTGTGTGTTGTACATGGGTTTGAAACATTGCAGCTGTCCTGTAGTTTTACATTGAAATCAATTTCACAAGGCCCTGTAAATTTAGTTACATAACTGTGAGGGAGTACACAGGAGGCGAGCTAGCTTGCTCTAATGCAGTTTCTCTGTTCTGAGAACGTTCTGTCATTATCCATTGCTGTCTCCGGTGTTTGGAATGCGGGGGGACAGTGTGTGTGTCAGCTTTGTGTACTGTATTATAGTACAAGATGGAGGGCTTCAGGAGCTGGGCAAGGCTATGGCAAAAGCAACAGCAGGAATAGGCAAAGTGACTGTACAAGAACACCAGTGCCGGAGGCAAGGTCTGTGAAGGTCCATAGAACATCATTAAATTGTCCCCACCTAGTCCAATAAATGTCCACCATTAATAATATTGGTGTCTACCTCTGAGCAACAGCAGTGATTTGATCATATCGAATATGCACTTTTTAGAACATAGGAAGGAAAATGTGAAAAGGCAAATTAGTTTCTTTACTTTACACAATAGTGTCTAAAACATGTTTTTTTGGACATGTAGGTGAAACTGCCCCTTAAATAGACAATAGTTCTTTATAGCTAGATAACGGTAAAGATTTACATAACACCTTCCAAAAACATGAATATACATATGTTTTTAATCAATACAATCTAATCTCTTGCATTTAAACAAATAGTGGTACAAGTAGCTGTGACCTCATTTTTTTTCCCCCCATGCCATGTACCTTGATCATACTCCTGAATGGTTACCAAATTAGTAATGAAAGATAAGTTATACAAGCAAAAAAACTCATTGTCAGAGCCTAAATGTAAACTTACTTTTTACCCAACAACGAGAATGCACCATACATAAATGTTATAAACGTGTAAATGGAATTAGAGAGTGCAAATGATACAAAGGGGGAATTAATTGTGTTGTGAAATAGCTGAAACAGTACATTACTATTTTTACATTTGTGTGTGGGTTATTTTTTCTTCTCCTCTAAACTTGTGACCTTTTGCTGATGTGTGACTGCCACGGGATCTTTTCTTGCATGCCATCCCAATGTATCTTCACACGTCATCCTTACTGTAGTGTGTAGCATTGTGTTGGGTATCTTCCATGTTACTAAACTTTTCTTTTTGGCACTTCTGTAGCAGCTACTGCTTACTTTATGGAAATTAATGGATGGTTGAAGTTTTGTCTCATGTTCTAAAGACCTTATTAAAGCAGGCGTGGTATTTTCACTTGGTAATGGTAGATGAATCACAAAACTCATTTCTATATTTAAATTATTTTTTTTTTTAAACTAGATTTCTGTGTAATCCATAGGAGAAATATTCTAGTGTACACTTGATAAGCAGGAGACTTACCTCAGTAGCAGATGGACACTTTTGAAACTTTAAAAACCTGAACATGTCTGCGCACGTTTGTGCACAGTCATTTATGCGCTTTGATTCACCCGTTATTTTTAACATACTATGATGCCTGAGCAATGCATCTTGAAGGTCCCAGATCTTTGTGATGCTAGACTTTGTGGGATGCTTATGTCACCTTTTAAGGTTGCTACCTGTGTTTAGCTGTTTTAATGTGTAAATTTGCTGTCAACTTAATAAATGCAATGTATGTTTAATATACCCAACTGAAGCTAACTGTTTTGTGATCCATGAATTTTGTTTTCAATGCAACATATTCCACCATATTCCCTACCCTCTGAACCAAAAATTGGAGAAAGTGGGCTCTATAATAGTAGGGTCTGCTCACTAAACAGTGAACTTAAAAGGGAATAGCAAAAACTAGGCATAAATAGTGGATTCGGAAATATAGACAAACTAGAAAAATAATCTTTCCATTCTCTGTGATTCAATTTGGCACTGATGAAAGAAAATGGATAAGGGAGATAAAACCTAAACACTTAAAAGCGCTCATTTTTTGTCAGCCTCCCACCATTGATATGTATAACTGAATTCTTCCTTCCCTTTCAATATGTATTCTGCCACATTCTTTTATTTATCACAAGAAAGTATATTGATTTGTGGTTTTCTCTCTCACATAAAACAAAGTTTAAAAAAGAAATGGTGCTTTCAAGGGCCTAAACACACTTTACATTTTGATTTTCACTTGTGCTCTTTCGCGATTCTACAGTGAATATCTGCAATAACTGAAGAGTAGGCGGTCATACCAACATAAATATATATATATATATTTTTTTTTTTTTTAGACCATTAGCAATATGTATATATATTTATCTAGCTCAATATTTTGCTGCTATTAGCAAAGAGCTTTGTTCCATCCATGTTTGTGCATGTATTATGCATGTATGCATGTATGCCTCCCCAAAACACATCTTCATATAGTAATAGAGTTAAAGTTACTAAAACCTCCTTTATTTTCTTCTGCTGTGTATATAATGACGCTTTATAAAGTTATGGTAAGATGTTCTCAAGTGACCAAGCTACTTTCAAAATGGAGAAGAATATAGTTAGAAATGTCAGTGAGCTGCAACTCTAATAATACTGAGCATTGCTCTTTTTAGGTCTGCTTTGTAAAAGCATTAATGCATTGAATTGTGAGCCGTGGATTTACTTGTCTGAGTTTGCTAATTATCCTTTAAATATCTAGACAGACCCTTTATTTAATTAGCTCTATTTTTATCCATGAAAACACTCATGATTTCTGATCTGTTGCCAATCAAGCCATTTCCCTGCAGCACTCTCAAATAATGCTTTATGAAGTGCACATAAGCGTTCATCACTTCATTCTGTTCAGGGAGACCAATTCCATTTAACCCCTTCCGCATGTTAAGACCACTTTTACCATCATGGTTATAATGGTCCATGTGACAAGGTGACCTGTCCTACATTAAAGATGGTGGCAATTTCCCATGTATTCCGCTGCCTTCCAGTTTGCAGTTCCCCGCAACAAAATGTCTTGTAATTTGCAGTGACGATCAACCTGTGCAATCACGACATACATACATACATACATTGGCTTTGTTTCCAGATCAGTCTTAGTATCACTCACCATGATAAGGCCAAAAATAAAAAAAAATACACTGAGACAATAATGTCATATAAAAAAAATCATTCTTGACTCCTAGGCAGTCTGATTCAACCTAGATCATCATTATCTACTTTTACTCGCAACCTGTATGCTTTTCATATCTAGAAAAACATCCAAACTGTTTGAATACGTTGATTGGATCAGACAAGACGCATTAAGATGGCTATCTGTTTCACAGTTTAACTAGCCTGACCATAAAGAAACTGTCTTTGTTTAAATAAAAGCGTCTTTCTTCCAGTATTAAGGGATGCCCACATGTTTTCTAGAAGGTACCATTTATTAAGATATCGCGGCCACCAAAACATGTTTTATAAATGTGTTTGTGGAGTCTCCAGTTTATGATGTCACCTATGGCTTGATATGCAAATTAACTTTCTATTGGCAAATGTGTAATATGCATATGAAGCCACAGCTGATGCTATGCACAAGTGACAGCACAGTATCATTTAAAAAATATTTTTATCTGAATTTATGCATTTTCTAACACTGTATAGAGCATGTTTCATTATTCTTTTATTCTCTACATTCACGGTGTTTTGGTGGCCGACTTTTTATTTCTGTATAAGATCATAGCAACCATTTTTTTTCAGACATGTCAAAAATTATACTCCAAACATAAGAGGGAACATTTAAAGTGAAAACATATGTAAAATGTCAGTTTCATAAAATGCAAGTGTTTCAAGTCACTGACGCGCTTAATTTGTGCATTTGTCATCATCTCATAGTAATCAAATTAGTAAAATTGCAGGGAGAAGCCATCTTGCAAGAGAGTACAAATGAGCTAACTTCAATAGGATATCTCTAGGTTGAGAATTAATGGTAAATAACTGTAATTATTGCTTATAAAGAGCATTATAAGCAGTGGTCAGTGTGATGTTTCAGTTGCTTTTATGTGTTTGTTAAATTTCGTAAAACCAATTAAGTTCAGTTTTACTGTTTTATATTAGATCGGTATCCCTATATTTTATATAATTGTGCTTCACAAAACTTACAGTTGTTGATAAATAATTAAAAAACAGAATACAGGAAATGTGTCTGCATAGATTTTCAATATTCCTAATTAAAATTGAGACTGAACTGTCAGCTCTTACATAGCTGCAGCCGCGTTATACTTCATTGCTGACAGTTCAGCGTTCTAACTGCCGCGCTGAACTGTCAGCGATGAAAATGCGGCGAAGAAGTGTCCTAGACCCCTCAGGAATAGCTGTATGTGTGTATTTACCTGCCCCTAAATTGTGCTTGCATTTCCCACAATGCTAAGCTTTGAAATCCACATACTATGCAGTGTGCTGTCAATATCATTGTTTGGTAGTGGGTAGGTGCATGCATCTCTACTGGTTAGGGTTGCCACCTGGCTGGTATTTTACCGGCAGGCCGGTAAAAACTTGGCTTGACCCCAATGTTAAGTCTATGGAAGCAGTGCCAAGGCCGGTATTTTTTTTGAAGAAAAGGTGGCAACCCTACTACTGGTAGCCATCTTGGTGGAAGTGTAACATATCTTTAGGTTTATCTTCTAATGTAAAAAATATTTGTGTTTGATTTTTACCAGTTGTCCATTCCTGTGTAAAAGATATAGTTGTCAGTCACATGTGTGGGAGTTAACCGGTCCACTTTTATGAGTTTTCAGATGTCATGGTTGCTTACTGCATTGAAGAGTTAGTGATATTGTTACAAAATATTCCAAGAAATATGTACAAAATATGCTTGTAAGCTTGCAAGTGTATCTGTTGTGGCACTATCTTGTTATACCTGAAAATCAAGCTACATAACACTACTTACCCCAACAGGCATTTTAACAGCTGTTACGCCCCTTTATTTAAAGCAGTTGTCTCAACCTGTCTAACCTTAGGATCCACATTTGTCCTTGGCCATTAAGTCACAACCCCAAAAAAAAATGTTTTCCGATACATTTATAATTTATTCCACAAAACAATATACTCCATATTCCATAATGAATGTATATATGCACTGTTGAAAACATGAAACAAACAAAACAAAAAAACAGGGCTTATTCACAAAATGAATAGTGCAGTAATCGCAGTGCAAATGAAAATGAAAGTGCTACTGGGCTAAAAAGTAATTGAAACAAATGAGATTAATTTGAGCTAATAGGAAAGCTGGGGATGCTTTTTGCTCTTGGTAAGTGTAGGTGATGCTAGACAAAGCAACTCTGAGGTCGTGTCCATTCTGTTCTTAGATTTTGTCTTGAGCTGGGCCAGAGCTGAGAATTCACTTTCACAAAGATATATACATTAAACACACACTGTCGTGGATCTGCCGCATCAAAACTTCACCTGATCCATCTCAGGCGAATTTTGAAATTGTATCCCCAATGTGAATGGTAAAGCCCTTGCCTGTTTCCTAAACCTAGAGGGGTTATTGGAAGAGATGTCTATTGAAACAACAGCATCCATTCCTTGGCAACTTCTTGGCTTTAGACGGTGAACGCAGCAGGTGCCACTATATTGTTCCTCCAACAATTAAAATACTTTTTGACGAATCTGAAGCACACGTCCGGGACCTACTCCACACCAGCTAGCGACCCACTTTTGGGGTGTGACCTACAAGTTGAGAAAACCTGATTTTTTTTTTTTTTTTTGATGTAATATAATAACCTTTATTACTCATATGATAATGTCCAAGATTAAATAGGGAAACAGACTTTTATATACTTTTTTCTAGAACATGGTTCAAAATGCCCAGAAAATATAGTAAAATATCTTGTTGAAGTTTATTTTTTATTTTTTTATTTACATCTTTTATTTTCCAAAAGGAGATGACATACACATTATATGATTGGGGCGTAACATATGCATACATGCTTTGTCTGATACACAGTACAAACAAGGGTTGTCAGAAATTCAGATAATAGCCAACAAATCATATTAAGCATAGTGACATATATATTACGTTAGGCCTTTCATAGATGATCCATATCTGATTTATCCTGACAGAGACATTTGGCGGATAGGCTGCCCCAAGGAATGATAATAAAAACCAGAGCATGGTATTACATTGACCTATATATTGTGGTAGCTTTATTTCTTGGTGAAGGGACATGTCTCAGGTATATTAAGCGGTATTCCAGATCGCTCATGGGTTCTATCTAGCTTATATATACACCCAAGAACAAATATCTGTCCATCTTCATCCCTGCCGTGGACATCTTTTGCACATGTATATGAGAACATGAATGTATATCATCCCTGTTCAGGCCATCGGGTGATACTTAAAAACTGAACTGTGAAACATAACCAAACTCAGTCAAAGTAGAGACAGGTAGCGGTGGTCGCCATATCCCGGTCTGTGAACCCTCACTTTGGGTTAATGTCTTATTCCACTCCCCCCCCCCCCCCCTTATTCAAGCTGCTGTTCGCCCCCCCTTGTCTGTCGCAGGTCTCCCCAGTCGCCCTCTGTCCACCCTGTCCTTCTTACCTAACTGGTATAGGGTCAGACCCCTCCAAAAGTTGTTGTGAATACCATGTGGTCTATACAAAAGTCTGGCGTATTTTGGTTTGAATTGTTTGGTCTAGCTGGTTAATGTATTTTCCCCATGTTTGGAAGAATTTTTTTGTGAATAACTCTTTATTGGTTGTTGCATTTAACCATTCCATATGGGAGAAACCCTGATTTAATGTACAATTCATATTCTACTGAAATATCCAACTCTCAGAATACTAAGCTTTATGTCACTTTTATTTAAAGGGTTAGTAAAGTGTTTTTGCACAGAGGCAGCTCAATATCTGTTTTAGCCCACATCCATCTTTTCAAAAGAGTTCTTCCAGGCAAGGGGCAGAGGATAATGAGGATTATGGAAAGTGTATGTATATAAATACAAAAATGTTTCCTTACCCAGAAGAAGAACAACAAATGTTTGTTGTTTTTTTGGTGCACATGTCAAGCAAACTAGACTGACTTATAGATTGAACCGTTTTTTAATACCTCTCTGGCTATATGTAAACTATTGGCATCCTGACAATTTGAGTGATGTATGAAAACTATAAATATGGCCATGCATTCTGATGCACACATTCGCAATGTTCAGTGTTCATACCCAGAATACTGTATTTTAGTCATTCAGGGAGCAAATTTGACACAATAAAGATCTCTAAGAAGAGACATTCATGGAAAGCATACAACTTAATCTACATATTTGCTGGCGATTTCTGTAGCACGTGTAGAGGTCGTGAATTATTACTTTTTATCCCTTCCTGAAGGGAACTGATTATCAACTCTTTTGAGCTTGCTTCACTTTTACATCTTTGTAATATGACATTCTTTATTGCTGTGAAGGGGAGCACCACTGATAGGGTTGCCACCTTTTCTTCAAAAAAATACCGGCCCTGCTACTACCTCCATAGACTTAAAATTAGCTTCAAGACAATTTTTTACCGGCCTACTGGTAAAATACCAGCCAGCAACTCTAACCACTGACAACAAGTGATGTCCTTGCCCCGTACAGCCTGGTGTGGGTTTGAAGGGCCCTTTTTTTTATTTACCGTATATACTCGAGTATAAGCCGAGTTTTTCAGCACATTTTTTGTGCTGAAAAATGCCCCCCTCGGCTTATACTCGAGTCGGTGTCTGAAAAAAAAAGAAAATGTAAAACTTACCTCGTTCCTGCTCCGTCTCCCGGTGCTCTGAAGGTCCGTGGCTGTGAGGGAAGCGTTGTGCGCTCCCCTCCAGCCGCGCGGTCAACAAAGTGTGTTTTTTTTAAACAAACTTTATTGATCCGCGCGGCTGGATGGGAGTTCACAACGCTTCCCTCACAGACACGGACCTTCAGAGCACCAGGAGACGGAGCAGGATAGAGGTAAGTACTGGGGTCTTGGGAAAGGGAGGAGGAGGGTGGCATAACGAGCATACTAAGGGGCAATATCCTGGAATATTAAAATGGCATATTGGGGGCAAAATCCTGGCATATTAAATGGCATATTGGGGACAATATCCTGGCATATTAAAATGGCATATTGGGGACAATATCCTGGCATATTAAAATGGCATATTGGGGGCAAAATCCTGGCATATTAAATGGCATATTGGGGGCAATATCCTGGCATATTAAATGACATATTGGGGGCAACTGATCGTAGCAGCCATTTAAAAATGGCTGCGCCCACTGCACACGTGCTTAGGAAGTGAACGATCGTTCGCTTCCTAAGCACCTCCGGTGTTGCTAAAGTGCCTCGCTAGCGAGGCACGTAGCAGCACCTTCAGGCTCCCCAGAACCGATGAGCGACCCCATCGGCTCAGTAGAAGGGAACAGGCATCGCTTCCCTTCTAATGGCAAGAGCATCGGAAGTGAAAGTATTTCACTTCCGATGCTCTAGGGGGAGCCAATCAATGCCGGCACAGCAGATCAGTGTGATCTGTGTGCAGGCATGTATGGTAAGTGCTCTGATGAGCACTTATCATACAGTCAAAGGCAATATTACTAAATATTGCCTTTGACAAGTATTGATCTTCCTCCCTCACCTTACTAGTTTTTGTAAGGGAGAGAGACAGATCAGATAAAGTAAAGAATAAAATTAAATTAAAAATATTTAATAAAATTTTAGTAACCAAGGGCTTTTATAAAAGCCATTTCAAGTGTTTAACTCCTTCCCTGCCATTGATCGCTGTGTACGCAGTGATCATACACAGCAGCACATTTAACAGGTTAATTTTTTTACTGTAATTCATTATAGTATAAACAAAGGCTCTTTTAAGAGAGATTAACCCCCTTGCTTGCTGTAGATCACTGCCTAAGCAGCGATCTGACGCAAATGCAGCAATCTTCCTGCAGAAGCATTTTTACTTTTTTTTAAAAGCTTTTTTATTACACCCGTCACGGGTTAATTATACCCGCTAGGGCATTACGTTTAACGTAAAAAAAATTTTTTTTTTTAGCTGTCTGAGCGCATGTATAGCGATCAGTAACAGCTGATCAGTGGCAAAGGCGGGTTGGCATTTGCTCAGATGAGCATCACCATTCGCCTGGTTAGATCAATATTTGTAAATATTTGATTTGACCCGTGTAGATCTGCCTCCCTCTCACTTGAGTTTTAGTGAGGGAGACAGACAGAGCTGTATAATGTAAGTTTTTAATTATAATATATTTAATAAAATTGAGACCCAAAGGCTTTTATAAAAGCCGTTTCCAGTATTTAACCCCTTCCCTGCAATTGATCGCTGTGTACGCAGTGATCTTACACAGCAGCACATTTTTTGCTGTCTGTGCATTTTTTAGGGGTTAATTTTTTTTACTGTGATTTATTACAGTATATTAAAGGCTCTTTTAAGAGCTATTAACCCCTTCCTTGCCGTATATCACTGCCTAAGCAGTGCATATGGTCACTGCCTAAGCAGCGCATATGGAGCAATCTGGTCGCAGATTTTTTTTTTGCTATCAGCATTTTTTTTTGTCACACTCGCTAGGGGTTAATTATACCCACTAGGGGATTACGTGTATTCCTTTTGAAGCTGTCTGAACGCGTGTATAGCTATCAGTAACAGCCGATCAGTGGCAAAGGTGGTTTGGTGATTTCTCAGATGAGCATCACCATTGTCTGGTTAGATCAATATTGGTAAATATTGTTCTGACCCATATGGATCTGCCTCCCTCTCCTCACTTGAGTTTTAGTGAGGGAAAGAGACAGATCTGTATAATATAATTTTTTAATTGTAATAAATTAAATAAAATGTTAAAAAATTGTGAGTCCCAAGGGCTTTTATAAAAGCCATACCCTTTGTATAGTGTAGCCTGTGTATTAACCCCTTCCCTGCCACTGCACAGCAGAACATTTTTTCTTGTCTGTGCATTTTTAGGGGTTAATTTTTTTTGTACAGTACTACAAAGGCTCTTATAAGAGCTATTAACCCCTTCCTTGCTCTACATGTCAAAATTCCAAGTTGGAAAATCAAAAAGCGCACCTCTCAAATGTAGCCTTTCAACCCCCAACAAAGCTATGCATGGGTTGTATCCCTGTGCTCGGGAGATGTTGCTGAACATATATTGAGGTATTGTTTGTCCGTGACACATACCGAAATATGTGAATTTGTGTCTAAAGTACAATGTATGTGGGAAAAAATACACAATAAAATGACTACCACAAACTTTGACAAAGGCTGCTGGTAGAATTGGTGCATGGAAAGTGTTAAAATACCACCATTTAAAATAGCCTAGTGTGTCTACTTTTACAAAATATATACTTTTTTGGGTAAAATACACTGTCCTACTTTTAAAAAAAAGTCCCAAATGCAAGATGGGCTCAGGCTGACTACACGTCAAAATTCCAAGTTGAAAATGCGCACCTTCAAAATGTGGCCCTTTAGCCCCCAAACAACCCAACAAACCTATTCATGGGTGGTATCCCTGTACTCAAGAGATGTTGCTGAACACTTATTGGGGTGTTATTTGGCAGTGACACATACCAAAATCTGTGAAATCATGTCTGAAGTACAAGGTTTGTGGAAAAAAAAACACTACCACAAACTTTGACAAAGGCTGGTGGTAGAATTAGTGCATGGAAAGTGTTAAAATACCATCATTTGAAATAGCCTAGGGTGTCTACTTTTAAAAAATATATGGGTTGATGGGGTAAAATACACTGGCTGGTTTCAAATATGTCCCAAATGGGACATGGGTGCAGGCTGTCTGCATGTCAAAATTTCAAGTTGGAAAACAAAAAACTGCACCTCACAAATTTGTGAGGTGCACATTTTAGCCCCCAAACACCCCAACAAACCTATGCATGGGTGGTATCCCTATACTCAGGAGAAATAGTAGAATCTATTTAGCAGGTTTTTTCGTTCGCTTTTGTCGATGAGGAGAAGATGTTTCAAATAAAAGTCAGGAAATTAGTGTATTTTTTTTTTTTTTTATAATATTATAAGATATGATCAAAAAGATGGCATCCAAAGAAAGCCCTTCTTGTCCAGATAAAAACAATATATAATATGTGTGGGTACAGCAAATTACAAAGAAGAAAATTACAGCTAAACACAAACAGCACAGAAATGTTAAAATAGCCATTGTCCAGAAAGGACAAAAATGTTTCAAAGGCTCTGTCCTTAAGGGGTTAACTATACTATTTGGCACAGTCTGTTGTGTTTTTCCTATTGTTATGTATTTAAGCACATATTTGGGTCTTGTGTCGATCCTCTCCATTATCTGCTTTTTAAGAGTTTGATTTATTAAAATGCATGACTTTTAACTCTATTTTCGCCATACTAACGCCACAGGTTAGTTATTTTGTGCTTTGTCGTTTAATCAATGTATGTGTTGACAGGGGCTATCCTGTGCCATAGCTAACTATACACCAATATGAGCATTTCTATACCATGTCAGTGTCAGGCTGCTGGTCTACAGAAAGGAGTTATTCTGTACCAATAAGAAAATCATCAGTTTTGGAGATCAGTCCTTATTTTGTTTAAATACATGTGTCCATTTTTATTTTATTTTTTGGACCTCCAGAATATTTTGTTTCACTGGGTTTGCCAGCTCTAAAGCAATAAAACACAATTAAATCTATAGGCATGACTGTATCACAGAGCTCCACAGCAAAACAACTTAGTTATGTTTGTGTGAGAGAGTGTAACGCTTACATTGCTCTGGCTTTTCTTTTTTTTATTTTATTTACAGGAGCACACATATACACCTCAGCACTGGTAAAACAAATGCTATATTGTCCTTCACAGCCTGTGATGGCCTTTGCCACACGTTCCTTGTTTTAAAATCTATTTCGGGCAGTCCTGCCCTAGTCATAAGCTGATTATGATCAAACAGGCAAAGAAAGGAGTGTTTATGGAACAAAGTCCTCTGTGCCATATTATTCTAATTCACTTGTACTATAAGATTATGTTGGTATGATGGCAAAAAAATAGCTGTTTGATAGCGTTTGTCTTAAAAGTATTGCTGGAATCAGTATCTGTTTATATATGATCCATTACTAAATTTTAATTTTATCTTATCCAAAATATATGGGGCCAGAAGTATTTTGGATAACGAATAATTTTTGATAATGGATCATTTTCATCAATAAGCTTTATTGTAGCCTCTCAGCATGAAACAGTAATAGCAAGGAAAATAATGTATAGAGCATATATATCACTTTTACTATATAGAGCATATATATCACTTTTACTTTTACAGCTTTGATGTGAGGCATTGTTGGGAACCTGCAGTTGGCGCGTCAGCCCTGCACACGTGCACTTGTCTTATTTTTTGTGGACGTATGGGAATGAGCATGCAAAGAAAGCCTATATCACAGCTTAAGGGGGGTGGACACTGAATAAACTACTCTGATTGCATGGATTGACATAATTGTGTGGAATATGCCACTTGTGGCAAAATCCTAAAAAATGTTTGGATAACGGATCATTTTAGATAATAGATTTCTGGCTAAGGGATACTCGACATGTATCCTGTTTCTCTAGTAATGTCATCAGACAATGTGTTGCAATGTTAACAGATCCTACGTGTACAATAGCAAAGCCACTTAGGTTGCACACAATTCATTCTATTCCACCAGCAGAGTAGCAGAGGAAGGGACTTAATGAAACAAAACTGATACATGCTCAGTGCCTACACACAATCAGTGCGGCAGTACCTGTAGGATATGATGCAGGGGATGGTTTGAGTAGAATATTAAACATGGGATGTATGCAGACACCCTGCATCAAATCACACTGGAAACAAAGCCTGTGCAATATTCAGGCAGTGGACTTTCACCATTTGAGCATGGGGAAAAGACTGTACCTTTTGATTGCCAGGGTCTTCTGAGTCTGCAAGGTAACACTGGTCCAGAGCTTGCATGGGATGTTTGTAAGACAGATAACCTTGTACATGGTGGCACAAACCAAAAAAACATGCCTTTATAAAATGTGCACTTAAAGGAAATATATTGCTCCACCATAAAATGATATTCAGTACCTTACCAAAATTACAGGAATGAAATATAGCAGATAATAGAATGAACCTCTGCAATAAAGAAAAATTGACATAGTACAGGGCTTGACAAATTTAATTTGATTTTAGGAGCCAGCAAAAATTTTTAGGAGCCAGATAATCACGCAAACATACATGCAATTCATAAACACACGCAATTCATAAACACACACACACCTACTACACATATACACACACACACCTACTTCACATAAATATATATATATAAATATATATATATATATATATATATATACATACACACACCTACTTCACATACACACACACACACACACACACACACACACATACACACTTACTTTACATATATACACACACACCTACTTCACATATATACACACACACCTACTTCACACATATATATATATATACACACACACACCTACTTCACATATATATATATACACACACACACACACACACACACACACACCTACTTCACATATATACACACACACACACCTACTTCACATATATACATACACACACACCTACTTCACATATATACACACACACACACCTACTTCACATATATACACACACACACACCTACTTCACATATATACACACACACACACCTACTTCACATATATACACACACACACACACCTACTTCACACATATATACACACACACACACACACCTACTTCACAAATATATATACACACACAAACCTACTTCACATATACAGACACACACACACAAACCTACTTCACATATACAGACACACACACACACACACACACAAACCTACTTCACATATACACACACAGACCTACTTCACATATACACACACAAACCTACTTCACATATACACACACACAAAAACCTACTTCACATATATACACACACAAAAACCTACTTCACATACACACACACACCTACTTCACATATATACACACACACAAAAACCTATTTCACATACACACACACACACAAAAACCTATTTCACATATACACACACACCTACTTCACGTACGTACACACACACACTTTGTTTTTTGTTTTTGTTTTTCTTAACGTGTCCCCCCTCCCTGCTGCTTTACCTCATTGCAGGGGAGGGGGAACATTCATGCTGCAGCCGATCTTCATTCTTCCATCTGCTGAGCGCTGGGTTGTCAAGTGACAACACCCAACACTCAGACACGCGGTGCGCGAGGGGGTGGAGCTTGCTGTCTGGGCAATTCGCACAGACTTTCCCCCCTTGCACTGCAAAAAACAAACGAATGGCAGCAGCAAGGGGACCATGAGGCTAACTGCACCCGGACGCCAGGTTTAATTTCCTGGGCGACCTGGAGCCCAGGGTTTCACGAGCCCTGACATAATATAAGACTGCATAAATATAATCACTGTGAAACGTGGATAAACTCACAAATAGGGCTCCAATAATGAGGCGCTATATGTATGTGCCTTCAATGGATCACCAGGTCCTTACAAATAAGTCCGAAAATTAAGTTGGTGCAGGCTAGTAAACATTGTTTTATAATCAAACCTTTCACTCATATCCTTATTTGTCTTCTTTATGAGTCAGATGGAGCCAGTCGAGTTTTTATAGGAGCCAGGCAAATGGTACTTCCATAGTGTTCTATGTAAATAAAAAGCAGGGATTTTATGAGCCATGTGTCTCTAACTCCTACGATTGGTCAAGCCTGGTCTTGAAGCACTCTCAATTTTCCTTGTTCAGGTAACAGTACTAAACATTGGGGTACAGATTTTTCTTGAGATTTTTTCAGTGTTTTTTTAAAATTTATTTTTCTTTTCTTTTTTTAAATTAGTTTGAAGCTTTTATGGGATTATATATTTTGGCTTAATACAGAATAGACATGAAAAGTCTTTGTGTGTGCTCCATATTTGTGGATATTGCCATAATGAGGACTAGGAAGCTTACTGATAAATAGGTCAAAGCATCATTAATTGTTTTGCTTGTCAAGCTAAAATTACATAAATATATTCATTCATTGGCTGCTTTGATTTGCCATGCCTACCACTGCTACTTGCCTGCAAGTTCATAATTGGAGAATACCATGTTTGTCACAAGTAGTGGGCAGGAATAAAAGTTTGTGTCAAAAGTAAATAAATTGGAACAGTTCTTTAAGTAATGAATTTAAAACCTAAATGGACTTTTCATGGCCTTTGTCAGTATTCTGAAGTACCGTATTTGCTCGATTATAAGACGAGGTTTTTTTCAGAAAACAAAATCTGAAAAATCCCCCTCGTCTTATAATCGAGGTCGTTTTATAATCTGACCTCAAATTGAGGTCAGACTATAAGACTGTGATCCAGGTCCCAAGCAGAGCTGCAGGGGACCTGGATCCCCCTCTCTAACAGCAGGGGATGTCTGCGCGATGAGCGCAGACTCCCCTGCTGCCGCCCGGCACGACCGCCGGGGCTTCTGTGATGAAGTCACAGAAGTCCCGGCGATCGTGCCGGGCGGCAGCAGGGGAGTCTGCGCTCATCGCGCAGACATCCTCTGCTGCCCCACTAGCCACACATGGGTGAATCGGGCAGCTGGGGGATGTCTGCACGATACGTGCAGACATCCTCCATGCTTCCCGACAAGGCAGTCTATAATGAGGGACCAGCTGTCCGTCATAATAGACTGCCGTGTCGGGCAGCATGGAGGATGTCTGCACGTATCGTGTAGACATCCCCCGGCTGCCCCCACTAGCCACCAGGGATCAAGTTAAAGGTGAGGGGGGGGAGGGGGCCGAGAGACAGGGGGAGGGGGTGGGACAGAGAAACAAGGGGAAGGAGGGGGGCAGAGACAGAGAAACAAGGGGAGGGGGGGGGCAGAGACAGAGAAACAAGGGGAGGGAGGGGGTTAAGAGACAGAGACAAGGGGAGGGAAGGGGTTAAGAGACAAGGGGAGGGAGGGAGGGAGGGGGGAGAGAGAGACAACACTAAGGGGAGGAGAGAGAGAAAAATGGGGGCAAGGGAAAGAGAAAGGCAGCATTGGCACATAAAAAGAAATAAAAACTAGAAATAAATTTTTTTATATCATAATTTTTTATTAAAAAAGCAATTTACATGTGAATATATACAAGTTGAACTTTTTTCCTATAGGGTAGTCTTATATTCAGGCTTTTAGTTTTTTTCTTAATGGAATATCCAAAGTTTGGGGAGTCGTCTTATAATCGAGCAAATACGGTAATAGGTGATATATGATCTTTCAGTGACTGTATATATAATGCCACGACTTGACATATTTGTAGACTTTGAGCCAGTATAGTTCTTTTTTTAGAAGCCAGTGAAATGGTTCTCCCATAGAGCTATGTACTAAAAAAGAAGCCCTGGCTCCTGCGATTTGTCATGACCTGCAAAATAACATCCTAATTGCTACATATTTTGTTTCCAAATTTGTTCTGAAAAGCATTACAAATACCAATATTAAACCCATGTATGGCTTCTGCTGTTAAATGGCCAACTTGCAGTGTGCTATTACTCTATCCCAGGGGTTGACAGACCCAGGTCGCCATAGCGACCAGGAAACTAGACCTGGGGCCCTGGTGCTGTTGTCACAGGGAGCCCCTTGCCGCTGCCAGCAGTTTTTTTTCTCGGGAGGGGGGGGGTTTAAAAAATGGCTGATTTGTTTATGTTTGTATGTGACTTACTGGATGTCTGTGAGGTGTGTGTGTATATGTTATGTGTGTATGTTTGCATGAGTGATGTGCCATTCTGGCACCTACATTTTTTTTTTTTTTTGCTGGCTCCTAAAACCTAAACTAAGTTTGTCAAGCCCTACTGCTCTATCCAGTGTCATGTTTTATGGTCCTGTAAGAAACAGAAATCTTGGTACAGAATACTCCTCCAGACAAATTCTTAAAAAAAAAAAAAAAAAAAAAAAAAAAAAAAATCTGTTACATAGTATTTGATTAGCTTTGCTGTTTCATCAAAATGTTCTTCTCTGAGAACAATCCTAACATCAGTGTGATTTAGTTTTACTGCAGTCGCTGCTCTATTCCTCGTTTGATTACCAGTAGCTTGTTTTATGTACATAATGACTACAGTGCTGCAATTCAGATAACTTTGTACTTGGAAGTTGGTTGACATGCCTTTTCTGGTTAGCCTTGGGAGTGGCAAAGCCAAATTTTGCATCATAATAAAATAAATAAATTATAGGGAGATATTGCTGCAAAACACATTGGGTGTCTTTCCTGCATCTGTCTTACCACAATGTATCCTACAGATAAATAGAACCCATCTGCACATGGCCAGATACTATTCTTCCAACATATAACAATTTATAGTTTCCTCAGAGGTTTAGCAGGTAAGAATGTTGAAGTGACTATGGATCAAGATGGGAGACACAGGCAGGAGAGTGACTGGGGCTGGCAGCAATGGATTAAATGTGGGTAAACATGTGCAGGCCTAATGTTTTTAAGCAATTTTGTTTTTATGATTATTTTAGACCGAGCTGGCAGCATAAGCACCCTTGATTCTCTGGATTTTGCGCGGTATTCTGATGATGGGAACCGAGAGACTGATGAACGCGTGGCAGGTGAGTAAAATCATAGCCATCTTCTCTTTTCCTCTGGTGTGAACTGACAAAGGAAAGTTTTATCTTCTATCAAAGACTATGATAATAACAAACTAAAATGATTTAAATGGTTAAAATGATTAATGCACGTTAGCAGCTGATTTTTGAAAGAGACCTCCTGGAAACATCAACACACAGACATACAGATGCAGCCATCCTTGGTGTCCATGATTTCCCTCTCTTATCTGTAACTCTCTGTGCAAAATAAGCAATTTCCCCATGCAAGTCAGTGGAGATAGAATCTTCCATGTCTAATATGCAATCTATGTTACTGCATCTAAATCTACCAGTAATAACTAAATATTAAATTTTTATTTGATATGGTACTTCTTGTGGCAGTTTTTCAGTTTTCAGGTACTGGTTATGCTGGTTGCTGTCTAACTTCTCATATTGTTTAGTCTTGATCATCAATACAAGTAGGTGGTAGCTGGCAGTGTAGTACAGGACCTTTTTGTCATCGACCACCTAGCTGTGGGAGCGATCCCTCTAGGTATAGTTGTCTGTCTTCCTCAAGCAGGTCATCTTTGTGGGGTGAGAGGTTGACTGTTGAATGACCAAAATGATCTGGTTATGGTCCATTTTGATCTGACATTCAGTTTCTCTTGATGTGCTTGTAACCTACTGGTAATTCTGTGTACATTGGCCTATGCTTTGTATACATTTGCCCCACACACAAAAAGCATTTTAAAGTTTTTTTTTTTAAATATTTTCCCTTAAAATCAGAGCCAGTGATTCAGTAAGTGTTGTACATGCAAGTTTATGGAGTAACTTTACAAAGTATGGCTTTTACCCTCTATTCAATACAAATGAAGAACTCTACACTTCCCTTTCTAATTAAAATATCAGTAGATTGAAAGAGACACAAGGAACACCAATGTGTTGCTGGTATTATATATTTTAATAAGTGATCCATTTATTCACTGTTTGACAGTGTATCGTATCACTAGAACTAGTCATTTTTTTCTAGTAAAGGAATAGTAAATCTATTCAAATCTTTTCTACAGATGAACACTTTGACTACAAATTTAGGTTTTCAGAATGTTTTAATAAATTTACTTGAAATAATCTGCTAATACAGTTTAAAAAAAAAAAAAAAAAACAGCCATTTTGGTTTTAAAGGGAAATTAAATCTAAACAGGTATAAGGTAATTGCCTTTTACAAAGAGGTACTATTTATTCGTTATATCTTATGCATGGCAGCTGTTAACCTGCCTTGTGCAAAAAGGGTGTGATCTCAATGGTATTAAGATTGAACTTTACATCAGTTTGCAAATAATATTCTCAAAGCAGAATAACTGGTATGTTTTGGAATGTGTAATAATTCTTTGTAAGCTGTCTATTGTTAGGTGTGCTACATGATAGGCCTATGCATGCCTAACTGAACACTACATACATCAGAAGTGTCAGATGTTGATACTCAATATTGAAACTTTATTTTTTATTTTTAACCTGTGAGGAAGATGGGCCTATTTTACTATTTTGGCTTATGTTTTTTGCAACTTTTTTTTATTGGGTGAAATCAGATTTGTTTAATGAGCTGGTAATTGGCCAGAGCCAGATTTACATTCCAAGCACTCTCGGACATGGTCTACAGATGCTTCACCACATACCAAAAAAGAAAAGCCGAATGGCTGGAGTTTAGATGGAAATGAGCAAATACTCTAGTGATTGCTTTGCTTAAGAAACCTGGCCCAGCTAACCGTGCAGTATAGCTCATTCTATTACAATGATTTGTTGGACCTTGATGCCTAATATTGTTTATCGATACCTTCACATATGTAATAGATGCTACTAGTGTGCTTAGCAACAATGGTCATCAAATTTATTCTTAAGATAGTTATGTTTTTTTGAAGTAAAATGAAGTTGCATTTCCTAGCAAACTGAGTACTTATATGCTTTTCAACTAAAGGTAGAGCAATATTCGGTTCCTGTACTTCACAAACTTACTCACAACTCTTCATTGGAAACCTTTTTCTGCATGTCCTGTTGACTTTACTGTGTGGTGGGCTAAAATCCAAAAAATGGTGGAAGGGTGAGAAGAAAAAATGGGAATCATTTTAGATGGTGATTTTGGACACAGTCCAAACGGTAAGAACTGTCAGCCCTGGTCCTGTATACTGCCAAACGAAACATGCAGCAGAGTGACTATTTTAATGTTGGCCTTTTCCCCTGTAAACCTGAAGTGGTCTGTCTGATCATTGCTGTTACACATTGACTTTTCTTCTTGCCGTCTGACATGAGTTTTCATCACTTTATTTTTGCCTGTATCTCATACTGCAACACATGTATTTATTTTTTGTCTGTTTTTTGTTTTGCCTTTTTTAAGATTTGTATATTTTGTTCTACTTACTTGTTTTATATGTATATCATGTTGAATTGGCTTCTTGTTGTAAGATTTATTGGCACCAGTAGAAAAGCATGTCATTTATTAACATGATTACGTTTCTACTAAGAGTTTTGACATGGTAGGGAATTTTCCTTTTTTTTATGCCTAGGATATACCATTAATTAAAGTTGAAAATACTTGGGAGTTATGTGCTCCTTCAGCTATTGTGCTGTCAGTGCATCACCTTCAGCCAATCATTTTCAGCCGTCGGGGGAATCTCCCCCCTTGCTACCAAAGTGGAAGGTCCTCTTTTACAGTGGACACTGCTAGAAGTGAGTTAACAATCACAATATTAATTTATTTTTATTGTTAATTTTTTAAAAGTTTTTATTGAGAAATAATTTGTCTCTGTGGAAACAGCATTTTTCAAGGGATCAGCCTGCACACTTCATATTACACATGTAACTGTATCATTCGCTATTTTAAGAACAATTTAATAGCCTTTTGATTCTTTATTAAAAACAATACATCATAGCCTTTTTAGGTTTCAAATAAACAGTAACAGAAAATTATTCCCAGCACAATTTTGGGTATTCTCTTTTTTCATCCATAAAAAAGAATATGGACAACACTCTCACAATGAATAAAATAAAGCATATGTTAGAAACTATTTTGACAGCTATGTCTTGTGCAGGATAAATCCATTATTTAAACATCTAGTTTAAGTTGCAGTTTCTTGTACATTTAGTATTATGTTGAAAAAAGCAATAAAATGAGTGCAGTGTAATTTTCAAAAATGTAGTGCCACGTTTGATGGGCTAGCCCCACACCTTTTTCTTTACAGATATAGGTGGGTTTGCATTAAGTTTTGCTTCTCAGCTTGGGAAGTAACAGACATTTGGAAGGATAGATCCCAAACAGAGAAGTTGCTTATGTCCTGTGCAGAGACCTTTGATATCACAAATATCTCGAGGTACCCTTTTAGGGTCCCCTAAAAAAAAATTGATCTTGTACTTTTGCTTCTATAGTAGAAATGCTAGGGAAAAACTGTCTCATCAAATCCAGTTCTTTCACACAGGTCTCAGTAAGCAGGGTTATTGTGGAATACAGAGAAAGTCAACGATCAGTCTAAATACCCATCACTGAGTTAGTATGGCTCTGTTACAGTCCAAGACATTCTCGAAACACATTTCACATTTGGAAAGGATAGTGCTGTATACAACTTTTGGCAGTAAATTGTAACTGATCTTTTTGTGGCAAGTGCAGTCTTGGAAATACAAGAACACATCTCTCTTTTCTTGTCACTCTGTATAAACTCCTTGTCAGACAGCTTGAACTGATATTGGCTTTATTAGTCTCATTTGTGCAGCTGATAAGAATATTTTTTTCATCAGTTTGCTTCTAAGCCAACTCTGCTGCATGCTTCCATTAGTTCCATTTAGACTGCATGCTTTCTGTTTCGATACAAACTGTGTATATATATTTTTTTCCACACCCATCCTTGCTTTTTATTTTTATTTTTGTTTCCCTTTTCTTGGTTGGATGCCTGTGTGTGTTTAATCCAAATCCCTGTCCAGTCCTGGAGTTTGAACTACGGAAAGCCAACGAGACCATTCAGGCCCTCAGGGTCAACCTCACTCTGGCTGCAGGTGGTGTACATACAACTTTTTTTCTTTCTAGTCTTTCCATAATATCTATGTCGAGTCGGTACAGTAGTACTTTTGAGAATGTCATTTTGCTTTATTTCTGTTACAGAAAGTGAAGTTCCTTTACAGGAACGAAAGAATTATAAATCCAGTCCTGAAATTCAGGTATGTGTATGTATTATGGAGTGTGTTTCCTAAACCAATAGTTGCAGACACTTTCCCTGGTGGTTGCATTATTTTTTTACAGTGATACTATTTCTCGGGCCTGAATCCATTTGATGGTGTCTTGGATGTATTTATTTCAACGTTGCTGTGTACCTTTTAGTGTAAAAATGATTTTACACTTACCTGTCCAATTCTGCAAAGCTGTATGCAGTTGTGTAACATGCAATATTTTCGGCAATGCTGCTCTGAAGGCCAACGCCTTAAATCCTGCTTGTTACTCAACCCGCCCTACTTCTGAACATTAAGTCACCCCGATTATACAGCTGTATCATACACTTAAGTATCTTTTTTTTTTTATTTTTTGGGGTGAATTTTTTTACTATCTGTTTTATTACCTTGCCATTTTAAAGTGAACATGTCATCCCTTGGGTAGGTATTTATCCATGAGCTAAATGTTTGCTTGTGAAGTCACTGAAACTGACACCTTCTCCAAGATTGTCATGATTGGTGCAGGCATAGACGCATGCTCATCGGCCTGCTCTCTGACATCTCCATCCCACAGTATTTTGCATACAAGCTTCACACAAAAGGTGTGCATCATGGGATGCCGATGTGCGCGCCTCCATATT
Source organism: Pelodytes ibericus (assembly GCA_036172795.1). NCBI lineage: Eukaryota > Metazoa > Chordata > Amphibia > Anura > Pelodytidae > Pelodytes > Pelodytes ibericus. Next base: position 113,459,300 of record CM069859.1, read on the forward strand.
CCCCACCACAGCATAGCGCAGAGGTATAAACCCTTGCTTCTTTTGATAAAAAGATTTTCTTCACAGCCATCTTTTTATCACCTGTAAAGTGATTTCCTATCAACTTTAAACTTCATTCCTTTTGACATCCTGTATCGCAGCCATTTATTGAGAAACTTACATTATGATAAGAATGGAATGTGCGTGTGTCAGTTGGTTGGGGCAATCAACTGGATACAATGATACATTATTTTATCCTTGCAAGGCTAAGTACCCAAGCTAACTTCTGAAAGCAGATAGTCATGATTCAGATACAAGTTGTACATCAAAAGAAAAACAAGTTACCTGCGCTCTCTCCTTTATCCCTATGCATTTAAAACAAATGGAGGTTTTTAGTTACCTCCAATGGCCATGAGAGGATGAGCCTGAATGGTTAGAGTTAGGACCCACCTAGGGGGGTCTGCCTTGACGTTGGCAGGTGGGCTCATCCTCTCATGGCCATTGGAGGTAACTAAAAACCTCCATTTGTTTTAAATGCATAGGGATAAAGGAGAGAGCGCAGGTAACTTGTTTTTCTTTTGTTTTTACTATATATTGGGGCTGATGTGTACTGTAGTCATTGCAGCCGCCCAGTGATGGGAGTGAGCGCAGGACTCTTCTTTATGTATTTGTTTTCAAGTTGTACATCACACTTATTAATGAGAGGCAAAAATCGCTGGTGGTCCCAAGGGAAACAAAACTTATCTAATCTAATGACAACAGTTGCTTATAAAGCCTTTATGGAAAGCAATTCTGTTCTGGTGAGCTATCTGCATTTGCCAGCACAGCTACAGAGTGCAAATATTTGTTTTGCCTTGATATTGGGTTTGCAGATTTGTACATTTATATCTTAAACAACTTCATATGTCAAATTCAAGATACGGGTTAATAAATCCTTCCATTGTCATAATAAAACATAAACAAACAGTTTCTTACTATATTTAAATGGGGACCATCCCATTTTCATAACTTGCATTGTCTCAAACCACGGAAGTCCTTCATTTCCTCCTTGGAGTATTGTTTCCTTTTTGATAGCTTTGTGTACTGGACAGAACTCACTCCTCGTTTCTACAGTTTAGATAATGTAAGGCTGATGCATGCTCAGGAAACAATATATTTCGGACAGCTCATATGTTTAGGGTCTTCTGAAAGAAACATGTCTGTGTGCAACTGAGCATATCCATTAGAACATGAACCTCTAACTAGCAGCCAGTAGGAAACAATCAAGGGTATTTGTGTGGCCCCCATCTTGGCTGAAAGGATAACATAGATAAGCACTTAGGATTAACCACATCTGTTTCATTTTAAAAGGGCGCGTAGTCTCTTCAGTCTGAATATGTCCCATAGGCAGCGGTGTAGTCATAAGGAGCTTGAGAGATTTCTTCAGTATTATGTGGAACATTGCACAAAACAAAGGGTCTCTCTCACTGTGCTACAGTCAGCATCACGATCAATCATGGAGGCTGCTGGCTGGAGATTTAAATGGTTTGTAACTTAAAAAGTAGCATTTTTATCCTCCAATTGGGGCCATTACAATTTAACATTGAATATGCTAGTGTAAAGTATATCTCAATATTCAGTGATCTTGTAGAACAGGGCTGTACAAATCCCAGGAGCCTTGGCTTCTAAAATCCATGTTGTTGACTCAGAACTTTTTTTATTGCTTTACATAGAACTCTATGAAAGTACCACTTCCCTAAATTTTAGTGGGCTGGCTCCTGAATTGGTCTGTTTGGCTCATAAGGTCTACAAACATTTGTCAAGTCTGATGTAGAATGTACCCTTACTCCAAAAATGTAATGTAACTGATTATATCAGCATGAATCTGACTTTATGATGGTGCTACCTATTAATGTTCATATGAGATCTAGATTGGTGTCTGTAAAACAGGTAAATGTTGTGCCAGCTTCTGCTGTATAATACCGTGATATAACTGGTTGCTTAGCAAGAGCAAAGTGTAAAACAAATCAGTTAATCATTTTTTTAAAATGTATTTACATTTTTCCGGCAGACAGGATCCTATTGTAATGGTAAATCCTGGCTAAATATGTTAGCGGCCTCTGTTTGTCACATGGTTAACTGCTCAGCTGAATGTTCGCTTCTAAATGTGTCTGTCTTACAACATGCGTCTTAAAATTATTAGTACATTGACCACTGTTTACAGGTAATTAAAGTATCTGTAACAATAACAACTGTGACGTCCTTTTTTTAAATCCTTGATGCTAAACATTGTTTTGTTTAATTTTAGGAGCCTATTAAGCCTCTTGAGAAAAGAGCACTACATTTCCTTGTGAATGAGTATTTATTGAAAAATAATAACAAGCTTACTTCAATCACCTTTTCCGATGAAAATGATGATCAGGTACATTTACATTTTTTTTTTGCTTTTATTTTTTCATTGAAAAATTGGACATTGTTCCTCTTAGAGATCCATGCACCTAATCAACAATAATCACTCTGTACTCTGGATGAAGAAGAAATGAAAAATGGAATATTTGATTACCACTAATTTCTGTTTACATTTTAACTGAATTATTCTAATACTTATTTTTAGCGGCCCGGAGATATTGTAAAGTTGTACACTTTTGTGAACAGTTTTATAATCTTCATTAGTCTATCGACTTTTATAGTATTTCACTGAAAACCATACATGAAAGTGATGCGTTTCATAGAAAAACCAATAGGACCTCTCCAATGAATTAGAACTGCTGGGTCTATATGCACACGGTATGTTTCTAGCTACTAATTGGCAACCAAGATACATTCAATAACCCATTACCAAAGTATGAAGAGGCTGCACTTGTTATAGTGCCATCTGGTGGGTAACTTAATGAAGTGTATTTACATAGTAACAGCTTCATATTATTGTCGATTTGGTTTTGAGTAGTTTTTTAAATGTTTCACACTAAATTACATTTAAATATTTATTCTATCAAAACAGACTTAAATCTCGTTAAGAAAACCGTATATTTGCTATACTAAGTGACAGAGAAAAAATTACAGATCATCTCAAAAAACGAATGCAAAATATCTGTTCTGATGGGTTTTGAGGGAACATTTAAAAATAGCGAGAGAAGGTGGATGGAGCTGGATTTTACATACTAATGAGTTCTTGTAAGGAGCATGTGATAAGAGGTGGAGTCATATTACTGGCAGAATTATCACTGACCTCATTTGACTGGCTAATTATGATTAGTGTAATAAACCACTGAAGACCCAAGATAGACACTGTGGTGACCATGGTATAGCTATTAGGAGAGCTTAAACATCAGACACTTTTCCCACAACAAGTGAGTCCACATATAATGAGCTACATGGGTTTGCATTAAACTGTAAGTTCACATCATTCAAAAGCAGGACACATATGGTGACATTTAACAAATGTCACACCCTTGTGCTTGTTTGTAGACTTACATTTCAATTACAAAATGTCTGCATCACTGCTCACGTACCCTCAACTACGTAAATTATCTATTGCGTCTCATCATGTGAGCAGCTCATGAAGACTTGTGCTTTAATTGAAAAATTTGTCTGAAGTGTAGACAATTTATAAAGAAATCCTTTAATGAAAGAATACAAATAAAGTACCTTATTGAGCCTACCTTACTCCATATCGTTCTCTCAGGTGGCAGACATGTTGTTTAGAATCTTCGGTCAGATCTTCACTCACCTTGGCTCAGATGAAGAAAGATCTGACCAAAGATTCTAAACAAAATGTCTGCCTCCTGGTATATGCTATGCAGTAAAGATTGCTCAGTAAGGTACTTTTTTGTATTCTTCCATTAAAGCATTTCTATTTAAAATGTCTACAATTGATGCAATCTTTCAATTAAACATAAGTTAATTTTTTTCTACAGTTGTCCTTTAATTGAAATAATACATCAAGTGTAGGCATTTTAAATAGATATGTGTTAATGAAAGAATACACATTATTATTATAATTACCTTATTGAGCCATCTTTGCTCTGTATAGCTCTCTGTGGATGGACATGTTTAGAATCTTGGGTCAAATGAAGGAAGAACGGATATTTCTGAACCAAGAGCTATACAAGGAGAGAGGGATCAATACATTACTTATATGTATCCTTTAATTATCGTTTAATTAGAGCATTTCTAGCTAATCTTTTAATGAAACAAAACTTTTCCTTTAATTATCATTTTATCTAAGATTGCTCCATAAGTATCACATTTACAATGCAATATCCTAAGCATCTGTCAGATGTAGGAACTCTTCCCTGACTCAGGTGCTATTTCTTTACTCGGCTTAATTGTAATTGTTTTGTGTTTGTTTAAGAGGACTTCAGAAACTGCAATTTTATTCCAGTAATAAATCTTCCCTATCGTTCAGGACTTTGAACTGTGGGATGATGTAGGGTTGAACATTCCAAAGCCCCCTGACTTGTTGCAGCTTTACCGGGACTACGGAAATCACCAAGCAGTAGCGAAAGATGCTGCTGATGTATCTGTGGGTGTGAGGGAAGATGACCTTGAGCCCAGTGCAGCAGGCAATGAAAAGGCTTTAGAGGTAAAAATGTATTGCCTTAAAAAAATGGCCTAGTGTTGTTGATGCATTTCAGTTAACCTTGAAAATATGACTGGTCTACTTTAGTTTTTTTTTGTGTGCGTTGAATGCAGTCAACCAGACTCAAAAGGTATCTCTCAGGCATTGGCAAGTTATACCGTATTTGCTCGAATATAAGATGAGGTTTTTTTCGTCTTATATTCGAGGTTGTCTTATAGTCTGACCTCAAATTGAGGTCAGACTATAAGACTGGGATCCAGGTCCCCAGCAGAACTGCAGGTGACCTGGATCCCCAACGCTAACAGCCGATGGATGTCTGCGCAATGCGCGCAGATATCCTCCGCTGCTGCCCGGCATGTCCGTCAGGACTTCTATGATGGAAACCGGGAGGTCGTGTGACCTCCCAGCTTCATCATAGAAGTCCCGGCGGAAGTGTCGGGCAGCATGCAGGATATCTGCACGTATCCACGATATCTGCACGTATCCAGCTGCCCCCACTAGCCACCAGGGGGGAGGGGGGGGAGTGAGAGGAATCGTTGGGGGGGAGAGGGAGGCAACGTAGGGGTGAGAGAGCCAGCATTGAGAGAGGGTGCATTGGGCGAGTCTGGGGGGTAGGGGCAGCATTACACATAAAAGAAAATAAAAACAAGAAATGCATTTTTTTTTATATGATAATTTTTATTAAATATGAAAAAGCAATTTACATGTGAATAAATACATGTTAAACTTTTTCCTATAGGGTAGTCTTCTATTCAGGCTTTTAGGTTTTTTTCCTGACGGAATATCCAAAGTTTGGGGGGTCGTCTTATAATCAGGGTCGTCTTATATTTGAGCAAATACGGTAGTTAACTAGTTTGAGGTCAATCCTCACCTAAACAGGTCTGTTTATTTTATATTAACCATTGTACCTTGGGTGCAGTTTGGTATATGACCTCTGTAGGAAGGATGGGTATGTGTACAATGCCACATTCCCAAAGAAACACTTTTCAATAATTTTTACTTTAAAAAGGCGACTGCATCACCTAAACATTGTATGTATCGTGAATATGAAGAATAAACAATGATATGCTCTCTGTGGGCATCAAATGCAATCAAAGCATAGATTACCGGGATATTTCTTACATCTGTTTGTATGGACTTAAGACAAAACCCTGTGGCTTGATATGCAAATTCTGCATTTCCTGTTAAAGTAGTTAATTTGAATATGAAGCCACAGGGTGATGTTTTTAGTATTATTTCTTTGTTTTACGGTGATAGAATAAGCTGTTTGGTGTTTTAAAGTTTGTACTACTGAAGTGATGCAAGTACAAGATGTTATGTAACCCCGCTTTTTCTATCTTTAGCAGTCTGCATTGGTGAAGGAACTAGAAAATACAATTGGCAAATGTAATAATGAAAAAGCAGTTTTGCTGGATCAAATACATAAGCTTGAGAGGTATGTTATGATAGTGGGTTAATGTATTTTCACATGGGGAGCAGCTAGTACCAAAAGACAAATAAGTTCATATATGAAGTTCACTATAGAAGTGTTTAGCCCAACCCAATTGGCTGTGATATAGAATGCACTACAGTTCTCAATTTTACATTTTCTAAAGCGAAAAAAGAAGGCAGAATCCCCCAATCCTAGTAAGATGTAACTTGTAATGGAAAATGTAATTAAAATCACCAATAGGTGAAAATAATACGCAACCTTCAAAAAGTGAGTGGAGTGCAAATCACTTGGTGTATGTATGTATGTATGTATGTATTTTATATGATATATATATATATATATGTATATTTGTGTGTATATATATGTATGTGTGAGTGTATATATATATATATATATATATATATATAATATAAACTGCTGCACAGTACATCTAAGATCTCAACCATAAAAATATTTATTTCAATATGCGGAAAAGCCTGAAGTCACGGTAATGAAGTACCCTATAGTAAATCTCCAACTGAGAAAAATGAGCTGTGACTGAAGCAAGTGATTTAGAGATATAGGCTTCCCTATGGTGATTATCCCACAACTGCTAATCTGCTGTAAACCCCACATTCTGTCCTCTACCTAAAAACTTTTTTAAATCATCCTCCCACCCCCTCTAAATCTCAAATTATGGAAAACATACATTTCCATTGGGGGGGTTTGAAATGAATAGATGATTGGTTACCAAAGTACTACTGATGCATTACTACAAGCTTCTTGGGAACAGATGATTCTTCAAAACATTGTGGGGTGCTCTCTGCAAGGCTTTAAATAAACCCTTTAAAGCCCACAGCTCATTATGTTTGACACTTTGTGTTAATGCCACTCCCCCTACAAAATCCAGGTAGCTGTGTGGTGTTACTCATTCCACATGTTCTCTCCTCTAAGGTACATTTTCTAAAGAGAATGTTTTTGTAAGAGGAGAATAATAATTTTTTGACTCACCAGAACTACAAATACAATAAAGTTTTTAAACATTAAACCAATCCGACTTACCCTGAGTTATTTTTCCTCTTCCTTTTTTCCTTATTGAATCACTCAGCACACTGTCACATGGAGTCCAGACTGTAACTTAACCAAATTATGTCAGAAGCTGGCTAGCAGTTGGTTATGTGGGTAGTGTTTCCAATGGAATCTGTTCCCGCAGATGTGTCACTGTCCATAGAATTTATAGACATTAATGATCCATCAGTGTTTTAACATGCAAAGGTTTATTATTTATTCTCCATTTAGACTTATGTTAATGCGATGACCATACATTTTACCTTACTGTTCAGAAATCTTTTCTCGTCAAATGTATAAATAATATAATATATAAGCTTTTTGGATTCCAACTCCACAGTTGTAAAAAAAAAAAAAAAAAAATTGTGAATATTGGATTATTTTCAGGGAAATTGAAAGTCTTAAAGCAAATTCTGCATCGAAGGTTATTACTTTAGAGCAGCCAGTGCCTGATAGACTGCAAAGCCAGACTTCCGAGGAGAGCGACCTCTACATAGACATTAAAACCTCACACAGGGATAGCAAATCGGAGAAGGCAGAAGACCAACCTTCCGAGGAAGCAGACACTGAGGTAGACTTTTGCCTGCAGCAGATTCCTCCAAGCCCTGACTTGACAAAGGTTAAACGGAAGACACCCAAGTTTGCTCCACCGGCTAAAGATGGAGTCAAGTTTGATAAACCTAACAGGTATGTGACTGACTTGTTGACATATCTGCAATAGTATGTTTATAGAATGCAGCAGTCTAGAAGATGACCAGGCACAACGAGAAGTATGAATTTAGATAAAAAAAAAGAGAACAGATGGAAAATAAAATACATTTTATTTTTGCCTACATTTGAAACTACCATGAATTTCTGATATTGGCAAAGACTGCAACCAGAGTAGTACATTGGTGTGCCAAGCCTTTTGATTGCACTTGTAAATCTGTAATATCAGGAGGGGTTGGAGGTGAAGTTACTGTGAGAAACACAAGTAGAACGTGGGGAGGGACTGAAAGAGAGGCAAAACTTAATTTTATGAAGAATGGGGTTTTCTGCATTATGTGGAGGTTACCCCTTGAAATATGGACCTCCTCACTAAAAAAAAAAAAAATCATAACAGTTTATACTGGAATAAATGGTGATTTATCTTTTCAGCTAGAGCCTTTGTATGTTGTGGTCTCTGTTTATTTATAAAGAATTACATAACTTGTTCATTTTCTTTTGATAGAAAACTGTCACCTGCCTTTCTTCAAGCACTACTATCCTTCTGTCGAATGTCAGCAGACAGTCGCCTAGGTTCAGAGGTAACTAGTAGAAAATACATGTATTTGCACTATGCAGGACCATTTGGGAGCACTTTGAGGTTTATGTGCTCAAAGTATGTGTTACTTAAATGAATGCTTGTACATTTCCCATCTCCCACAGATCCATCAGTTGCAAAGTGTAATATGGACAACTGCAAACTGTTCAGAACCAACACTAATGTGATTAAGCAGTGTTGTAGAATCATTTAAAAAAAAAAATATATATATATATATTTAATATTGTTGTCTGAGAAATGGGAATTTGGGCCTAAATTACTCATTCTCTTGTGAAGTAGTTCATTTGTATATGAAGCCACAAGCGGATGTCATAATTCAGAGACGGTACAGACACAGTCTTTTCTTTTAGTCTATGTTCCCATAATCAATAGCGGGCCCATAGGTGCTCATAATCAACCTGCAATGGAGTGTGGCTGTGTATGAAGTAGTATGCATCTCAGCTGTTCTGGTATAGTCTACTGACTATAAATCCATTGACCGTCCAAAATGCCCATGGGGTGAGCAGTACATTGCTATACAAAGCATTGCACACCTCAACATGGAACCAAGTGATATATCGATTGCCCATTATTGTTACCCTTTTTACGTAGCTGGATGGCCTTAAAGATCGGGTTCCATAATATTTAGCATAGTGCTTATATGGGCTAAACTAATTTTTTGGAACAGATTGTTGTCCAACAGAGGTGTATACTTGATTCCTCCTGGTCTTTGTGTTCTGTTCTCTCAGAAGCTGTGTTTGAATCACAGGTCGCACGTATCGCAGACCATGAGAATGGAGTCTTGTTGATGCTGGGACGCTGCCTGCCTCATATTGTCCCCAATGTGCTGCTTGCAAAGCGAGAGGTATGATCCCCTCAGATCCTGTGTACTCATCCCCTTGTGACTCTGTCCCATTTAAACCTTGTACATGATGACCAATGAAAGTAGTTGACATTGTTATTTCTGTGCATGCCTCTACTTCTAGAGATTGGTTGTGCATCTGTGTCAGGTGAGTTAAGTACCGCTGCATGGTAATCCCACCCTTTCCCCCCTCTGTGCTTCAGAGAGAATAACCCTGCCAGTATGAACCATATCCTGCTAGAACATGCAAGTTCTGCATATTGGGAGATTGTCTTTTTATGTTACTTGGTGTCAATGCATAATGTCAACACCTTGGATAACCAAAAATAATGTTTATTCAAAAAACTAAGCAGACTTTTTTTGTTTTGTTTGTGTTTTTAGTAGATATACATGCGACTGTAGTCCTTTTAAACTGATTATCCTGTGTGTTGTCTTACATGATGCCCCACTTACATAATTCCTTTAAACAAATCTGAACATGTGGGACAAAGTCTCATCCCAGCATTGGCCTAGCATGCACAAGCAGGCCTCTTCATGAAAGTGACTTGATAGGCTCACTCTTGTACAGTAGTATTACCGTTTCACTTTTATGGTACTCTGGTCAGTGGGCCGCCATTTATGTTCTTTAATGCTACCATAGAAGTAAAGGGAAGCACTACCACACGTACAAATTTCTGAAGAGGCCTGCACATATGTTCTGTGCTAATGCTGGGAGCTGTTCAGACTAGTGGGTTCCAGCACTTGCATATAAAGTGGACCGTATCATGTGCCGAATCCTGGTACTGTTTAGAGTCCTGGTGTTCGTATAAAATGAAACCCAGACTGCACAGTATGGATAAACACTCCACCATTAGTCCTTATATATATGCGCTGATTAGTAAATTAAAAAAAAAAAAAAGCTTAACCCCTTAAACCAACTTTGTGTCACTCGTTATTTTTTATCGCAAAGGTGTTTTTTTAATTTTGTTTTCAGATGTAGATGTAACTATAATGAATTTTAAGGGAGCAGAGAAGATAATTTTTGAACGTTATGCTTATGTAGGTTTTTTTTTTATTGGAGATTTGAAGGCTTTATAAAATACTCTGCTTTTCTTGGCTTCAGGGTCTAACCGCAACGGATTCCAGTTGCACTGTTAATGTGCTTTCTGTATTCTGGTATTTAAATATATATTTTCTGCTAATTTCTTTACAGTAGGATAATTTCCCAAATACCATTTTTTCCAAGCATTACCATTGGCATATTTCTTTCTATGCTTCTCTTATCACATTAGTTGTCATTATTATATATTTTAGGAGTATGCTATGCATTGACATTACTTCTCGCTTTTCTTTTTATTTTGACTGCGCCTCATGTCCAAGAAACATGCACTGATCCTCTGGTAAACAATACATCCAACATATAGTATAGTATTATTTAAGAATCATCCATCAGGCATGTTTACCATTGTTATTCATTGAAACATGCCATAAATTCCATTTTAACTACATTCATCTTCATTCTGCAGTACCGTTATTTTTTTGCGGACAATACTGTGCTCTTTTTGGAAGGGATGCGGTTTAGACATTATGGTTAAAGTGGATGCATTGCATATTCTCTCTCTTTGTAGTCTGTATTGTTTATATTGAGTTGGCTATCACAACCCTAGTCTTTAATTTGCTAGTTTATAGTTGGATCAGTGCTGGATTTCTGACTGTATTGCTTGGCTTATCCCCTCCTGTCCTTGTAATGTGGCAATCCTTGTATTGTAATTTCATTTCCCCTGTGGAGTCTGCCTCGAGCAATTTACTTCATGAAAATGTTAGTTTTGCTGTCATTTGAAAAAGCTTCATTTGATAGCCATAGTCTTTCCCAGACCTTCTGTAAGGAGTTACAAGGCTTTCATTAGGCTTTGTTTCCTGTTTGGACCATGCAAATTGACTTTTGGTCCAGTAGGCTTTCCTCAGGAGCTTAACACTTACTCCTCCATTAGTCCTTATATATGCTCACAAACAGAAAAGAAAGAAAAAAACTTAACCTCTATAGGCCCTATATATAAAGGATATTAACTCACATATATGGCTGAAAATATGTAATATACAGTGATGGTAACAAACACATAACAATAGAAAAGTAAATATGCAAAACAAAATACCCATCTGGAAAGGGAAGAGAAGCAAAAGCAGTATCCAGTCTAAAAATTTGTTGTTTTTTCTAACAAATGTAAATATGCAAGTCAAAAACCAAATTCCTTGCCAATGAGTATAACGTTTTCAATGTATATACCAATTCATCTCTGCCTGACATATTTTCTTCTGAAATCACCTCTCTCCAATTCGTAGAGACTACTTGGATGCCCACAAAAGACAGTTATTTGGGGTTGCCTTTATGATGCCTCTTAGTTTCAACACATGTTAATTAGACGTTCTCCCCTTTGTACCTTTACATTGAAAATAATTCCATGGGAATTCAGTGACATCAGTTAGAGGGTGTGCTAAGGAATCGGGTGACCATATTGCCATTTTATTCAGGGACAATTATGATTAATGACTACTTCAGGTTTGTAATTGGTAAAGTTTTCATTTCAACAGTTTGATCATCACAATCTGTACGTGCTCCGTCGCAGCAATTATTCGCTGTTACTGCTGATTCATCTTTTCCGTTTCAAGTTAATTGGTGGCCTATCCAAACCACTCCTTTGATAAAGCAAATCTTAGATTTTGGTAGCTATACTTTAAAGATCAACTAAAAACATGCTCACAAAGTAGAGACCAGTGCCAAGTGCGTCACTTAATAGAACAGTACTGTAGTCTAAACATTTTAAATTCTTATGCCTAACTGAGCTAAACATTGTCAATAGCTCTAAATAATTCTACCTTAATTTGTGTGTGTCAGAGATAACTATTGTGTTGGGATTTCGGCTTTTGGTTTCTGTATGTATCTGCACTTCCAATGGGTTGGCCAGATCGGGCAAATAGTGTGTACACCATTCACAAAGTCAGATGTCTATTCTAAGCCTTTCCTTATTATTAAAAATTTCCGTCATGTGATAATGGGACAGATAATAACTACCGTATTTGCTCAAATATAAGACAAGGCTTTTTTCAGAGCCTGACCTCAAATCGAGGTCAGATTATAAGACATGGATCCAGGTCCGCCGCAGAGCTGCAAAGGGACCTGGATCCCCCTCTCTAACAGCCGGGGGATGTCTGCGCGATGTGCGCAGACATCCTCTGCTGCCTCCCTGCACTACCACCGGGACTTCTATGATGAAGCCGGGTCCTTCCGGCTTCATCATAAAAGTCCCGGCCGAAGTGACAGGCAGCAGCAGGGGATGTCTGCGCGTATCGTGCAGACATCCTCCGCTGCCTCCACTACCCACCAGGGATATCTGGGCAGCCATGCTGCCCGACACTGCCGTCCATTATGACGGTCCAGCTGTCCGTCATAATGGATGGAGGTGTCTGGCAGCATGGAGTGACCTGCATGTATCGTGCAGACATCCCCCGGCTGCCCCCACTAGCCACCAGGGAAAGATACAAGGTGAGGGGCAGGGAGGGGGGCAGAGAGACACACAAGGGGAGGGAGGGAAGGGGCAGAAAGGGACACACGAGGGAGGGAAGGGGCAGAGAGACACACAAGGGGAGGGAAGGGGCAGAGAGACACAAGGGGAGGGAGGGAAGGGGCAGAGAAAGATAAGGGGAGGGAGGGAAGGGGCAGAGAAAGATAAGGGGAGGGAGGGAAGGGGCAGAGAAAGATAAGGGGAGGGAGGGAAGGGGCAGAGAAAGACAAGGGGAGGGAAGGGGCAGAGAAAGATAAGGGGAGGAACGGGGGTAGAGAGAGAGAGAGAGAAAAAAGTTTGGGGGGGAGAGAGACAACGCAGGGGGGGAGAGAGGCAGCATTGGCACATAAAAGGAAATAAAAACAAGAAATGCATTTGTTAAATATCATAATTTTTATTAAATAATAAAAAGTAATTTACATGTGAATATATACAAGTTAAACTTTTTTCCTTCAGGCTTTTAGTTTTTTTCCTAAAGGTATATCCAAAGTTTGGTGGGTTGTCTTATAATCAGGGTCGTCTTATAGTCGAGCAAATACGGTATGTTTGGATATGGATGCAATATTTCACTGCAACATCCCAAAGGACACATTATAAAAAAGGTAAAAGCTGCTGATAACTAGATGCACTAAGCTTGTCATGGGGTCAAACATCGACAACTGCAGCAGCAGGAATTTATATAGCACTTTTCTCCTCTAAACAGGTGTGAGGGTGCTGCAAGTACAGGGCAATTGGCTGTAAAGCTTATACAAAATAAAGGAGGCAGCTTAATTGCGTTAGCAGTATCTACAGATTTGTGTGGCCCCTATGTAGTTGATAAAGTGGGGCTTCAACCCTATGGAGCGTGCACCTTGACATGGCTGGGGAGATTAATGATGCTTTTGATAGTTCATGTAACCAAAAGCTCTCATTGCTAGTATGTTTATATGATCGTTTCCATCTTTTTTAGGTTGAAAAGAGCAGATCATTTTTATGTGTGTAATAAAATAGCTGCTGTCTATTCATACCCAAATCGCTTGGACCTTTTAGTCAAACCAGGTTTCCTAGCGAATAAAGAAATTCTTCACATGAATTCATTTTTCTTTCTTCTTCTCCTATGCTTGAATTCATACAGCAGAGAACTTGCTTTTCTAGCAGACTGTAGCAATCATAAATGCTGTGATCTGATCATTACAAGTAACATTTCAGTTATTTGTTTTTATTGTTGAAAAGTGTTGTGTAAACCAGATCTCATTATAAGTGATCTGCCAGTTTAATTGCTTTAATTCAAACACGCACAATACTTTTAACGGTGGTCCGCTATTTTAATATTACTGACTGGAATCTGATGATTACAACAATATATATTTAAAATAAGCCATTTTTGCTATGCCTCCATTTAGCAAGGAAGCCACACATATTAGTTATGTAGTCTTGTAAACCATCTGAAATCTGTTTTTATAATCAGTTGGGAGAGACCACATTTACATACTTATGTTTCTGTAAGTGCTAGCAATAAAATAAGCTGTACTTAGTTTTTTTGCTTTCAATTTAATACAGTAATATAAAAATATTTCTGCTCTTCTTCCATCTTGCCCAAAGGAACAAGTTTCAAAAAAGGAGAACAGGTCATTTCCCTTGTGAATATTCTCAAAGCAGTACGACCGCAGAGGTGGAAGTGAATAAAGAAATTTAAACCCCTTCCAGTTTTTGTCTACCCGTCACTGCTAGAATGAAAATCATATTTGAATAGATGTAGCATCACAAGTTAAGAGACATAAATAGCATTAAATAAATTGTATACATTGAGAAATGTACTTCCATCCACAATCTAGCTCGAAAAGAAAAAATACATTCTCGGCCAATCAGAGCGAGATATATATCATCTTGGTGGCCCCAATTTCAGGATAAAAATGACTTGTTTAAGCTCCATGCAGGGCAGGACTGGACTAAAGGGATATACTGGGAAATGTATTTCCCAGTATATCCCTTTAGTCCAGTCCTGCCCTGCATGGAGCTTAAACAAGTCGTTTTTATCCTGGAATTGGGGCCACCAAGACTATTCACTTGCCTCTACATAAGAGATATCACACAACTTCAGGAACGTACTTCAGTGTCTTATGCATATAGACTGGGATGTATGATGCATCTTACTCCTAATCCACTCTCCGTCTTGACGGGGGGACAGGTTTGTACCTTTCAGTATGCTCTATTTTACAATGGCTTTTCTTCATTTCCATACATACACAAGACTGAGGACTTGTTCCTTACCAGTGTGTATTTGATTTTTGTTACATGTATATTATGAAATAGAAAATTTTTTTTACTTTGCCCATTTTTCTTTTTTTATGCATATTTTCTGTTTGAAAATGTTCTGTAACCACACGGTGGCAGTATAATCACAGGATACACTTTGCAATATATTGGGGAATACACTGCTTCTTATGGACTAGGATCCTGACTTCACATGTCTAAGCTGACATTTTATTAGAGATGTGCAAGGTTATGATGTACACAGACCTGTACAATGATGTGAGTGGGCTTACCGGGTAGAGCTGCAAGAATTAAACTGCTGTAAATACTACTCTTTTTTTATTTCAATCATAGTCTTCATGATCTCAGTAGACTAGTGGTCCTGATTTTCAACATCTACAAATAATTACATTGGTTATGAAATAGTTGTGTGTTTTTATTGTATCTGTTAATGTACTGGACACCTTCCTAGGCTTGTATGGTTTCAGGATTCTATAATATAAGCACCGAGCAGTGTCATATGTAGCGTGCTTTTATTAGTTTTGTTCATGGACGTGGCCTGGTCTAACGTCTTCATTTTGCCCAATGCAGCATTTTTTTTTTAATTGTATGGTCGCATCAGTCATACATAACGTAGATCTTCAATTTGAATATACACCAAGGAACAAATATATAAATCTGTGTTTATGTTTGGTAATCTATGTATAATGTAAGATTATTTTATCATGCAAGCCCCAACAGCTTATTCTGAGGTGTTGTCACAGAAAACCACCTTACTTAATCATCACCATACACATGCCATCTTCCTGACAAGAACCACGTGTTGTTGAATGATGGCCAAGCATCTATTCTGTCCTTTCATTTACAGTCCTTTTGTAGTCAGATCAGCATTGTTTTCTTTATGCTGTATATTTAACTTGGAGCCATGATGCTGCTACTGAATTTTAAAGTTAAAAAAGCAGAGTTGAATATACAGAAGCTGTGTGTATTATTTGTGTTTACTTGCTGCCAACTGCGCAACAGGAACAGCCCTTAAGCTAATACAGAGAAAACCAAACCCAAAATGGTGTAACAATAGTGGCTTCTTAAGGGAGGAAGATATGCAAACAATCTAGTGTGGCTTCAATTCTTCACTCTTGTTGATTTTAATAATAAATACTTTAAGTGGAAAAACACTCCACGATGTCTATATTAAGACGGGCACAAAAGGTTTTTAAAGTCCTTTTTGTGTATGCTGGCAATCTAGTGTTTACATCACCTTTACACAAAGTTCTCAGCAAGATGACCTGTGAGAGGACAAAGACAATAGAGGATGAGACAAAGGCTTTAAGAGAGCAGAGAGACTTGAAGTTGATTGCTAGAGATTTTAAAGCAAAGCATAGAAGCTTGCAGGTTGTAAATTGTTAAAATATTAATGGGACAATTAAGCATATAAAACGAGAGTAGGTCGTAATTTCTCTTAGGAATACTGAGTTAGAATATTACTTGCATGGAGACACCTAAAAACAGGGATGAGTAGGTAGATGTTGGCCGGGAATCCCTGGGATGTAGGTTGTTGCTTGAAGCTGCTGAGATTTGTAAGTTGATAGAATGATGCAGTTTTTTTTTAAACCTGGGGGCAGATAAGTTTGCACTGTTTTACCTATTCTAATCCAGTGTTATCATGTTTTCAATGTGGAGGGACACATCTTGCAGTTTGAGAGTCACATCTAATCTCTCTGATGTGGTAAAGACTTCCCACTGAATACACACAGGCTTGTGTCTAAGGTGGAAAGTGAAACTGTCTTTTTTCGAGCATTTTCTCTTTAATTGGAGAGAATGCCTATTATACCCCTGCAGAGTTGTGCTTAACTATATACCCACATATTAAATCACCTTACTTATGCTCACCCCCATTTTTCTCAGTCCTATTTCTGACACTGCTAGGACATATCTGCATCCATGAAAGTTCGGTCTCGATTGATGCCCTTTATGTGCCAAGCATGTAAAATGTTGACAGATCTCTCTTTAAGGGTCACTTGATTATTTTTACTTGGTCCCATATACAATTTTAAATTCCTGTATCATATTTCTTGTTAAATTCTTTATTTTTTTTAATTATATTTTAAAGCAGTGTTTGACCTCAAGACCCACATTTGGTCATTCGGTCTCAACCCAAAAAGAATTTAACTTCCAAAACATAAAAATGTATTCCACAAAACAATTTGCACAGTATTCCACAATGTATATATGGAATGTTCAAAACATGAAACTAACAAATAACAAGGTTTCTTTACAAAATGAACAGTGCAGTAATTACAGTGCAGGTGAAAATGGAAGTGCTACTGAGCTAAAAAAATAAAAACAATAAAATAAAAAAGCTATTGAGTTTATATGAGACTAATGTGAAAGCTGAGGATGCTTTTTGTTGTGATTTCAAAATTTGGGGTGTTGGTAGACAAAGCAACTCTGAGGACATGTTCAATGACCATTGACTGTTCCTAAATGTTTCCTTCAGCTGGGCCAGAGCTGAGAAGATAGGTACATTACACACTCCCTGCCAGGTATCTGCTGCATCAAAACCAAACTTCACTTGCCCAGTCTAAGGTGAATGTTGACATTGTATCCCCAAAGTCAGGGCTTGACAAATTTAATTTAGTTTTAGGAGCCAGCTAAAAAATTTAGGAGCCAGACAACGGCACATCACAATATCATAAACGCACGGAGACAGTCGCATACACCCACCTCACATACACAGCCAGTTCCATTCACCCACGCCACATACACAGCCAGTTCCATTCACACATACATCCACAGCCATTTCCATTCACTCATACATACACAGCCAGTTCCTTTCACTCATACATACACAGCCAGTTCCATTCACTCATACATACACAGCCAGTTCCATTCACACATACATACACAGCCAGTTCCATTCACACATACATACACAGCCAGTTCCATTCACACATACATACACAGCCAGTTCCATTCACACATACATACATAGCCAGTTCCATTCACACATACATACATAGCCAGTTCCATTCACACATACATACATAGCCAGTTCCATTCACACATACATACATAGCCAGTTCCATTCACACATACATACACAGCCAGTTCCATTCACACATACATACACAGCCAGTTCCATTCACACATACATACACAGCCAGTTCCATTCACACATACATACACAGCCAGTTCCATTCACACATACATACACAGCCAGTTCCATTCACACATACATACACAGCCAGTTCCATTCACACATACATACACAGCCAGTTACATTCACACATACATACACAGCCAGTTACATTCACACATACATACACAGCCAGTTAAATTCACTCATACATACACAGCCAGTTAAATTCACTCATACATACACAGCCAGTTACATTCACTCATACATACACAGCCAGTTACATTCACACATACATACATAGCCAGTTACATTCACACATACATACATAGCCAGTTACATTCACACATACATACACACAGACCAAAGAACAAAAATGTATTTCTTACGGTGTCCTCCCTCCCTGCTGCTTACCTCATTGCAGGGGAGGGGGACATTTAAGCTGGAGCCCGATCTTCTTTTGGTTCATGCTAAGTGCCGTGTTGTCACGTGACAATCGGCACTACAACGTGCTGCGCGAGGGGGCGGAGCTTACAGTCTGTGTGATCCGCACAGACTTTCTCCCCTCGCGCTGAAAGTAAAACGGATGGCAGCCGGCAAGGGCTCCCTGTGACAAACAGCACCCGGGCGCCAGGTCTGATTTCCTGGTCGCCATGGCGACCTGGCGCCCGGGGTTTGTCGAGCCCTGCCCAAAGTAAACCGTAAAGCCTCGGCTATTTCCTAAACCTAGTGGTGTTACTGGAAGTGATGTCAGCGGTACTATTGAAACGACACCATCCTTTCCTCTGAGGGTTTCTCAGCTTCAGTTGGTTAACACCGCATGCATTGCTAAATCATCGTTCCTCCACCGAGTCGAAAGTTAGACTTAGTGCCAAAGCACGTGTCCGCGACCCACTCCACACCAGCTCGCAACCTACTTTTGGGTCAGGACCCACCGGTTGGGAAACACTGTTTTAAAGGATACAAATGTATTAATCCATCGTCTTAGCGGAGTTGCAAGCAAATTCCTAGCTTAGAGTCCTTTTTTTACACCTTATGGTTTGGTATTCAAATTACACACTCCTCTATTGAAGCAGTTAATTTGCATATCAAGCCACAAGGGAATGTAATAAATAACTGACCTAATCTGACAATCATTTTATATTCTCTACATTTATAGTATAAAGCAGTGGTTTCCAAACCTTTTCAGTTCACGGCCTCCTTAGTGTATCGGTTGCAGTGTGCAGTTGGTTAAGACTTATTTCTATAATTTAACCACGGTTAAGTTAAATATATGTGTATATGTATCCGGCAACACCGAAAAAGCTGCTCCGCTGCACATACAATCGCACATGCGAGCGAAAGTATGCACCATAAAGGCAGTGCCATACCAGAAATGGTGCTGCCCTGTTGTGGGCATGAGCCCTGTCATTAAGAGGTTAATATTCAACATGTTTTTTCATATAAAATAGAAATGTTATTGTAAAAAATGCATTTCTAGTTTTTATTTCCTTTCTCTTCACCCACATTGCACCTTTGGTTTGGTGTCATTCTGTCCTCTATAACACCACAACATCTTGTTACAAAGCATCCTTTTGTACCTTGTTACCTCAGTGCCTTGTCCCTAGGTTTGCAAGCCTTACTGGCAAAACGTGTTGCTGACCTCTTAATCCTACAGCTGACTTAGTTTAGGCTCTATCAGATATATCTTAGATTGATGCTTAAAGTGTCCCTTTGAGAAAACCAGGAGAAACTGAGAAGAAGAAAATCAAACTTTTTATTTATTTTTTTTACAAATAATGTAAAGTTCCAGCAGCATATCCCTTATATTAACCACATTAATGGAAATGTTCAGTTGGTGCATTGTCATTTAGACTATACATGGAAAGTCTGCTTTGTGTCCAGGTTTCAGTATCTGCCCTTGGCAGATGGCAGACATTCGTTTCACTCCTGGAGGTTGTCAGTGCAGCGTAATGCAATTTGTTTACAGCTTGTCTACTGTACTGTTACCCTGGCATGTTACACTTCATTGTTCCTCTCTTCGTCTTCCCCTCTGATGTAGGAGTTGATACCACTCATACTGTGCACAGCCTGCCTGCATCCTGAGCCCAAGGAAAGAGACCAGCTTCTACACATAATGTTTAATTTAATTAAGCGTCCTGATGATGAACAAAGGTATGTGTTGTGCTTTTCCCACCATTGCATGGGAAAAATAAAACATTCAATTTGCCCAATACTTAGGAGGGATCTTTTAATTTGTATTTGCAGCAAATACAAAATACATTAGCCTTTCAATGCCCATGGCACAAGTATATCTTTATTTTGTTATGTTTCCTTCTATTAATTATAAAACATGCATTACTTGTCTTTTCCTCTATCAAAACGAGTAACATTTTTAGGCAGCTTATTCCTGTTGATAAACTCCTCGGTCTCTCGCACAGCATCATGGGAGTTGTCATTCATCAATTGCTTTTGAGCAGTGATGGCTAACTTAGGCACTGCAACAGTTTGAGCATCATGTGATACATAGTTCCCTGTCAGTCACTAAACTGATTGAACATCATGGATATGCAGTTCCTAAACTACAGTGCCAGGGCTAGCAATCTCTGCTTTAGAGCCATAGGTTACCTAACTTCCAGGGCAGAAACATATTAAAGTTGTATATGGTGGACATGTTTTCTAAGAATAAATGAAATCACAACTGAAAGTTAGAACTGTTTTGAAACATAAAAACTTTATTTGTTTTCCAACTTTTCACAGGACATACTTTCCATGTAAAATCTGTACCACATACATGACCTGCTCTGTCTTCATTTCTGCTCTGGTTATAATTTTAGAAAAAAATTGAAAGGGAATTTGGGAACTGGCGCTTGCTGAACAGGAGATGGGCAATGTAAAGCCATTGATATGACAATGTTAAAGTACTGGACTAATTTGAGTATTTTAATATTTTCATATCCGTGTTTTTCCATTGCCCATCTGCTCTTCAGCAGGGGTATGTTGTGGGGTTATTGTGCAGGTGTTTATTTTTTTTGTGGGGGGGGGGGGGGGGGTTCTTGTTACAACAATGGTGAGCAACTTAAATAAAGGTATTTCCACTCAAATCACAAAAGTATTCCTCCATTTAGGCAAATGATTTTGACTGGATGTGTTGCATTTGCTCGGCATGTTGGACCAACTAGAGTAGAAGCAGAGCTTTTACCACAGTGTTGGGAACAAGTAAGTAAAGAGAAATACAATGATTGCTTTTTTATTTTTCTTACAACACTGAGGGCTTTATTCATGAAAGAGGGAAATCCAGAGAATAGAAAAGGAAATTTCAAAATGAAGGCCAAAATAGCAGAGTTTTAAATATGGATGAAATGGTCTTGTCTAGCTCTGCTACTTTTGGGCCTTAAGTTTGCGTTTCCCTTTCTCAGTTCTTTCTTTCATGAATAAAGCCCCTAATCTGTAAATACGAGTGATGTTGTATTAAATATGGCCATGCAAAAATGACATGGTATCACAATATATGATTTTTTTAAAATAAAATATTGTGTGCTAGTCAGATTGTTAGAGAATCGTTGGACATGCTTATTATTCTGTGCTGTTTGGAAAGATAATACTTTTTAATACGTAGATTGTAATTGAGAAATGATAGGAACTGCCTGGCATATTTTTTCTCTTGTATATTGGCAGTACGCTAGGTTTTACTCCTTCCATATGGACAAGGTGTCGGGACAAATTTTGTTTGTAAGTTTGTTAGCTCCTCCCTCCATCTCCATAAAACCCCTTGTTACTCTCTCATCCAGTAGTTCCTACTTGTCCCTTTCAGGTATTGTTAGGAAGATGTTTTGTTTTTTTTTCTTCTTAAAGCGTTGCGGCACACAGGTTGTTGCCTTAGGGTCTCCAGACGGGTCCGATCACTTCCCAGGTGGTAAGTGGAGAGATCCAGCTCCTGAAACCTTCAATGTTACGGAGCAAATGAATGGACAGTTTTTTTAAAAGTAGCCTGGAGGCATTCACTGATTGAGTGGGCTGGAGCCTGTGCACAGCAGTGGAACACACATTGGATGGCGTTACATTCCACAAGAGATCCGATCATGCTACTGCACATGGTCAAATTGGATCTTTCTTTTGAGTGCCAAATTTAAATATTTAAGCTGTGCAAATCCCTTCTGACAGGCTTTGCTGCTCATCAGGAAGGGATAATCGTGTCACTAAGCCCCCACACAATTGAGAGGTATAGTTAAGGTGAGATACAAGTTTTTCTCAACCTTGTCTTACCTCTTAAAGGTACAAAAAATGTTTTATTTTTTTATATATTATATTACATTTTTTCACTGATGTCTAGTAATGCACCCACGGATAAATATAGAATATCAGCTCCCAGAAAAGCAACCTGAAAATCAAAACTTATAGTCTGTTCTGCTTGTGCTATTCCTTTACCAGACGGATGCAAGAAAAAATTTTGTTCTGCGTGCGCAGCTGGGAATGTGGAAAAAGAAAGGCAAAAAAGACACAAGCTCTTTTTTGGGGTGGTTTCAAGAGAACCTATCGCAAACATTTGACAATTTCTATTAATCTATTACTGCACCTGCTCTTAGATCTGATACTAAGTCTACTGGCCGTTTAAAGAGACAGAGATACCCATCTTCATCAGAAGAATCCTCATAGGAAGGTCAGTCCTCTGAATCAGAAATAAGAACATTTATGAAAGTGGTGACCGCCAACTATTCAAGATAATCAAGAAATCCCTACTAAAAATAAATAAAGGTTTTCCTGTCATGCCTAATGTCTGGACTTGATCTATGGAGAGTGGAAGAATCCAGGTAAAAGAGCATTTATATCCAAGAGTAAAAAAACCTCTTTAAAGCACAGTCTGATGAACAATGGGATGAAATTCCAAAAGTTGATGTTCGGGTAGCACAGCTTTCTAACAACAACTACTTTGCCTATTGAAGAAGAGAGTGGAAACATCCTGTTGCAGGATATTGCAGACCATGGGTTTCCAATGTAATGTCGCTTTAAACGGCACGGCTGTGGCGAGAGCACAGAACATCTGGCTTCATTCATTGGAATTGATTTTTGGAGAAAATACCAATAAAGAGGTCTTCCAGTTGATGAGAAATCTGACGCTATCGAATTAATTTCTACTAGATATGACAAGTGAAGCTCTGATATTGGCATCCAGAGTAATGGGTTTGGCTTCGGTCGCTAGAAGGGCATTGTGGTTAAGATCCTGGTCACTGCTTCAAAGTTCTCATTGTGTGATCTTCCCTTTGAAGATATACATATGTGTTTCACATGCTGCAGAAAGAGCATGCAAAGTGCAGCCCGGCAGTATGTAGGATGGATATACACATAGACTCAATCCAATTAATTAATCATGATAGGTCCTTTGATATCTCCACCCTGATTAATTAATTGGATTCTGTCTGTGGGTATATCATCCTACATGCTGCCGGGTTGCACTTTGCATGGTCTGTCTGCAGCATGTGGAACAAATATATGTCCACGTTTCCTTCTTTCATCTTACCATACAAGTGGAAGAAATGCTTCACTACTGACCGAAACACTCAAACTACTAAACAAGGGAGTGATAGAGCCGGTCCCTCTCCTTCAACTATTTCAAGGATCGTACTCAAGACTATTCCTGGTTCCGAAGCCAGACGGCTCCTACCGTCCAGTATTGGACTTGAAGAACGTCAACAGACACATCCTATACATGAGGCACTGTATGGACACAATCATCTCTGTCACCAATATCCTACAGAAAGGGGATTTCATGGCTACAATCAACTTATTGACCTACCTGCATATTCCTATGGAAATATCAACCCAAAAATTTCTCAGATTTGCAATAAAGTCAGGATCCAGACGTCTTCATTTCCAATTCCAAGTATTAGCATTCGGCCTGGCATCCGCACACACTAGAAGTCTATCTCTCTCAGTCTAGTGCATACAGGTCTTCGAATTATCTTTTTCTTAACTTTTCCGGTCACTATAAAGCAGTCATGTCCAAAGTCCGGCCCGCGGGCCAGTTGCGGCCCGTCCTTTACTTCCATACGGCCCCAGAGACACGGCTGATCAATGTCTCTCTCTCAAAAATATTTTTTTCTAAGTCCAATTCTCGCGAGACGCGAGATTTTGGCCGTTTCGCGGGCTTTTCTCTGCAGGGAGGAGGTGTCCGTCCAGGGACACGGAGCAGCAGCTACCAGGTAAGTGATGGGGAGGAGGGTGGTTCCTGGGCATCTGAGAGGCATAATATTACTGGGCATCTGAGAGGCATAATATTACTGGGCATCTGAGAGGCATAATATTACTGGGCATCTGACTGGCATAATATTACTGGGCATCTGAGAGGCATAATATTACTGGGCATCTGACTGGCATAATATTACTGGGCATCTGAGAGGCATAATATTACTGGGCATCTGAGAGGCATAATATTACTGGGCATCTGAGAGGCATAATATTACTGGGCATCTGAGAGGCATAATATTACTGGGCTCTGACTGGCATAATATTCCTGGGCATCTGACTGGCACACTATTCCTGGGCATCTGACTGGCATAATGTTCCTGGGCATCTGACTGGCATAATGTTCCTGGGCATCTGACTGGCATAATATTCCTGGGCATCTGAATGGCATAATATTCCTGGGCATCTGACTGGCATAATATTCCTGGGCATCTGACTGGCATAATATTCCTGGGAATCTGACTGGCATAATATTACTGGGCTCTGACTGGCATAATATTACTGGGCTCCGAGTGGCATAATATTCCTGGGCATCTGACTGGCATAATATTCCTGGGCATCTGACTGGCATAATATTCCTGGGCATCTGACTGGCATAATATTACTGGGCTCTGACTGGCATAATATTACTGGGCTCCGAGTGGCATAATATTCCTGGGAATCTGACTGGCATAATATTACTGGGCATCTGACTGTCATAATATTCCTGGGCATCTGACTGGCATAATATTACTGGGCTCCGAGTGGCATAATATTCCTGGGAATCTGACTGGCATAATATTACTGGGCATCTGACTGGCATAATATTCCTGGGCATCTGACTGGCATAATATTACTGGGCTCCGAGTGGCATAATATTCCTGGGAATCTGACTGGCATAATATTCCTGGGCATCTGACTGGCATAATATTCCTGGGCATCTGACTAGCATAATATTCCTGGGAATCTGACTGGCATAATATTACTGGGCTCTGACTGGCATAATATTACTGGGCTCCGAGTGCATAATATTCCTGGGCATCTGACTGGCATAATATTCCTGGGCATCTGACTGTCATAATATTCCTGGGCATCTGACTGGCATAATATTACTGGGCTCTGACTGGCATAATATTACTGGGCTCCGAGTGGCATAATATTCCTGGGAATCTGACTGGCATAATATTACTGGGCATCTGACTGTCATAATATTCCTGGGCATCTGACTGGCATAATATTCCTGGGCATCTGACTGGCATAATATTACTGGGCTCTGACTGGCATAATATTACTGGGCTCCGAGTGGCATAATATTCCTGGGAATCTGACTGGCATAATATTACTGGGCATCTGACTGGCATAATATTCCTGGGCATCTGAATGGCATAATATTCCTGGGCATCTGAATTGTTTTTTTTTCATCTGGCCTTCAGATATGAAAGGCAGAGTGATTTTACTACTGTTTAGAATTGTCATTCAAATCGTTTGCAATAAAGTTTGCATAAAATAGTTCATTTGTACTTAATTTTAACTGTCAGGCAAAATGGTCGGCCCTCACGCATGTTCACTTCATCAAGTCTGGCCCTCTTTGAAAAAAGTTTGGACACCACTGCTATAAAGGGTCTGCTGAAATCTACCATTGCACAGTGGCTTACTGAAACCATCAAGATTGCATATGAGGCTAAGAACATGATCCTTCAATTTCCGCTAAAAGCTCACTCTAGTAGAGCTATTGCGGTGTCTTGGCCGGAAAAAGCCACTTCTCCAGAAAAAATTTGCAGAGCTGCGCCTTGGTCATCCTGTAACACATTTATTAAACACTACAGACTAGACCTCTTTTCTTCTTCAGAAGCTGCGTTCCGGCGCAAGGTGCTCCAGGCCGTTGTCTCCTGATTTTTATCGTCATAAGAAGGGCGTTCATTAGATACCATTATGTTCATCATATCTTATAATTTACAGCAAAAAAATCATAAAATATGATTTAAAAAAAATTTAAAAAAATTTCTAACTTTGACCTAAAAAATTATTTACACTAATACAATCATAAAAAAGACCCCATCTAAATACTTTCTACATTTTGTCCCGAGTCCAGAAATATGCTTGTTTCCATGTTTTTCTGCAGTTTTTTGCAAGTTATAGGGCAAACAACAAAAATAGTGTTTTTTGTTTTTGTCCCACAATGACCTTTTGACCCAAACCCTAACCCTAAATTTAACCCCAACTCGTATTTATGCTAACCCTTAATATATTCTAATTTAAATTTTTTTTTTTTTTTTGCATTTAATGCATTTTTATTTCAATGTTGCTTACTGCCTCTAGGGGGCAGTCAAGCAACAGCATGTGAGTGACGGAAGTTATTTATTTTATTTTTTTTCCACTTCCGACGCTCTACCCACAAGAGGGCAGCAGCCATATTGGAGGAGCATGCAGCTCCTCCAATATGGTGCCAGCGATCGTGGGTGCCCCAGAACCAAAATATCAGTGGAGCAGCACCGTCAGAACGGCTTTCGCAATAAAAGTGATGTAATCAACAGGAACATTGACTGGGCCACTTTTATAGCTTTGCTCCACAATGGACCTTTATACATAACCCCCTAATGTAAAGTGGTATATCCATAAACAATTGATTGAGATTTTTTTTTTGCTCATTAGGTTATATTGTTCAGTGTTCAAATCTGAAACTTTTACACCAAATCACTAAATATCTCCAGTTACTTTTTATACTTTTCTATATATTTTTTTTAACCATATTTTTTTCCTTTGATACATTGTATAGGTAGCGTTCTGCCCGATTTGTCTGCCACATACACATATTTCAAAACCAGCAATAATATTAAAAAATACAGGTTCTCTGTAGCAAATAAATACTGCTAAATCACAAAACTATCCTGAAAGATTTATTTAAAAAAATATATATAAACTGCAGCGCACAATCATTTTTAGGTAGAATACTGCACTGAAGTGTAATATTTCTTCTAAGATTTCTAAGTACAATGCATGTCTTGTTCTTTAATGATCTCCCTTATGGTATATTTAATTTTATCAAACACTGTAGAGTGTTGGTTGATGTTTCTTTAAACATTTCTGGGGTTGGCATGAAAATGGGATTAAGTAAATTCATGAATAATTAAAAGGGTCATAAACGGGAGATTTGGGAATAATCTATTATGTTGAGCCTATTGTGTGCAGGCTAAAACAGTCATTAGTACATGAAGTTTTAACCATGTGTTTTTAATTATGTATTTCTAGATAAATCATAAATATCCAGAAAGAAGATTACTTGTGGCAGAGTCCTGCGGTGATCTAGCGCCATACCTTCCTGTAAGTTGGATTTGTTTCTGTGACTAACCTTATATTAAAACCATATATTATATATGAAATGACAGTTCTGGTCTATAAGAATGCCACACAAGGTTTGAAATGGCCAGGGGGGGACACTTTTGTTATAGTATCTGCAGGTCTGGCTGTAGGATGGGCATTGCAATAGAAAAAAAGAGAGCACACACACCAGTTAAGCAATATTTGGAGAATCATAACCAACAGCTTATTACTTCATCCCAATTAAGTGCATTTCTGCAACCAGTGACACAATACTGCTCTTGTATATGTGCTTTTGCTCTCCTTGATAAATATGTGCTTTATTAACATCATGAATGTACTTCTAAATCATTCTAATGGTTAACTCTATTCATGGACTCATTCGGATAGACATGATTTATAACACTCTGCCTGGATCAGCAGCAGTTCAAACCACGCATGGTGTAAGTTACTAACCATTTAAAGGGGTATGTCCTTTTGACATGCATAATCAGTATTGGTATGTTATATATGTGGTATGATGTGTACTTTTATATTTCATTATTACTATTTTTGATGCAATTACATTTTTCTATATATAAAATGGGGTACTATATATTTTTAATAGCATTAACCATCTGGTTCCTTGAGTGCAAATTAACTGGAGTGTTCTTTTTCTAATTATTTATTTTGCATTGATACTTTTGACACTCTTGTGCACCCCTATCCTAAATCGGTTGGGGATGGGAGCTACCAACTGAGCTCCATCCAAACCCCTTTTTTAAGTAGGATGTACGTTGCCAAGAAATTTTAAGTGACCCTCTGACCAAAAACAAGTTATTTTATTTTCAAAAACTAATACATAAACAAGATTTATTTTCTTAAAAAAAACTGATGCGTATGACATTGAATAAAACGTTCAGCTTTGGGATGGCATACTTTAGTGCTTACATGCAAGAGAAGGCCAACTGCATATTGTGCCATCTTCATCTACATGTTTTCAAATACATGCATCTACTCACACAAACACATTGACCTTACAAAGTTCAGAAAACATTCTAACAGAATAATCTAGAGTTCAGGAAAAAGCTACAGTTCCTTGGTGATGTATTGTGCATAACCCTTGTTTAATTAAAATGCATACTACACCTGGTTCTTTATATGTACTATTTGCACTAATGCTTTTCTGTGTCTACATATAGGTGAATATACATATAATTTTCTTTGATTAAAATATTCTGTGGTTTGGTAATACTATTACTCTATGCTTCAGCTTTTTTCCTCCACATATTGTCTTGTTTTGAGAATTGGCATAATTAACACATAACCCTATTCTTTCAGAAGGAAATTCGAAGTTCTCTTGTGCTGTCAATGCTGCAACAAATGTTACTGGAAGATAAGACTGACATGGTACGGGAAGCAGTAATTAAAAGCCTGGGGATAATCATGGGGTACATTGATGATCCTGACAAATACCAACAGGTGAGTTTTTTATACACAAAGCTAACTGCATCCACCAACAGTAGCTACATAATTACCATTAATGGGTGGGTCCTGGAAAATAGCATTACCAGTGCAGCTGGAAAGACACCAAACCTGCCTGGACTTCATCCACACATATCATATTAGGCCATACTGAAGGGATCACAATGGAACTACACTCACTTGGGAGAGTTGAACATAGTGAAGGTTCCTTGTAGAAGTATTCGGACATCAACTTATCTGAAAACTGACCATCTTGGGAGTTGTAATCTGACAACTGTGCTGACCAGTCTATGTGGATGGAGGGTGTACATTTGTAACACAATGGAAAACCTTATAAAGAGCAATGCTTGCTAACAATTATAGTAGAGGAGACTATTCAAAACCAATTTGAGGAAACCAATCCTTGTGCTCTGTAATATATTAATCAAACAGGAACATGACTGAGGCACACTGCACAGGATGCTAAAAGATTAACATGTTCTAAATATTGGGAAAATAATTTAGGCACTTAATACTCCAATGCTGGGTCTAGGACTCTTCTTCGCCGCGGCTTCATCGCTGAAGAATAACGCGGCCGCTTCATCGCGGACATGGCTATGTAAGAGCTGACAGTTCAGCGCTGAACTGTCAGCTCTTAAAAATTTAAAAGTAAAACGAAAATACTAAAATTAACCCCAAAACCCTAATACTAACCCCCGAACCCTAATACTAACCCCCGAACCCTAATACTAACCCCCGAACCCTAATACTAACCCCCGACCCCTAATACTAACCCCCTAAACCCTAATGCTAACCCCCGAACCCTAATACTAACCCCTGAACCCTAATACTAAAATTAACCCCCTAAACCCTAATACTAAAATTAACCCCCAAACCCTAATACCCCCTAAACCCCAATACTAATCCCTGAACCCTAATACTCAAATTAACCCCCTAAACCCTAATACTAAAATTAACCCCAAACCCTAAAAACTAATTCTAACCCCCTAAACCCTAATTCTAACCCCCTAAACCCTAATTCTAACCACCCTTAAAATAAACTAAAATAGATCAAATACTAAAATAAACTTACCTTTAGCGAGGAAATGTCCCGCGATGAAATCTCCCGCGACGAGCTGTCGTGTGGTGAAGAGACGGCGGTGAAACGGATGCAGCCGCGATGAAGTGTCCCATCCCCTCCAATGCTAACTTTTTTTCTTTCTCTCTGCTATTCAGGGTTTTGAACTCCTTCTGACCGCTCTTGGTGACCCTTCTGAAAGAGTTGTGAGTGCCACTCATCAGGTGTTCTTGCCGGCATATGCTGCATGGACAATGGAACTAGGCAACCTTCAGAGTCACCTCATTCCTACACTCCTCAGTAAAATAGAAAGGCTGCTTATGGTAGGTGTTAAAACAAAGCAGTGGATCCAGTGTGTCACAGTTTCCAAATTGGAAGAAATGTCACATGTTAAGGTTTGCTTTCTGATAAAGCTCTACTTATGCAGCAATAAGATGACTACTTAAAATTATGCTGGAAACATTTTAAATAGAGTCATATATTTAAAAACCTGTATTGCTCTGCTACCTGTGTGACATCAGGGTTTTATCATGCACATGAATTGCAACCAAGTAATAAAAATGTATGAGGTCAGAGGAAGGTCTTTTGCCGAAGATGTACAACTGGAGAGCTCCCTACTGGGAGACCGGCAAACTAATCGGCAGGTAGTTCTGCATGAAGAAGTCATAGTAGTCTCATAACACATCTGAGGCTCTGTAGAAGGGCACCAGAGGAACATAGCTGAAAGAACAAACCGGTCGCTCAGGATGTATAACACATAAAAAATATTTATTGTGCTTCATAGCAAAAAAATTACTGAATATACATGTTATTCCACAGTGCGAAAAGGTGGTTGATGTGCTCTGCTTAGGGTGGAGGTTTTTTTTTTTTTTTTTTGAGCTATGGAGTTTATTACATGTATTTTAAGTAAAGTTTTTTGCTATGATGCACAATAAAGTATTTTGTATTTTATAAATCCTGAATGGCTGTTTGTTCTTTGAGGTCTTTTGTATGTCTTGTAGCAAAAATGTATTGGTTGCTTTTGTGTTTTACACACACACATTACAATGGACATGCCATTCACAAAGAGGCTGTATAATCTATATATTTGAGAACAAAAACACACAGGATTGTGGGTGGCATGTATTTGAACAGCACGCTGTAGTGTTTAGCCACAGGTATGGTTTTTATCTATAGCAGTCGGCATGCCAACTGGTTACTTATCTTAAAATAAATTAATGAATAAATGTGCTGGCAGTTTGGCTAGCATAATCGTGTAGAGGAAATTATTCTCATTAAAGTGATAGCACATCATTTGTGCATGACTGGTGCGGTGATGGTCAGCCCTCAAGTAATTGCATTACTTACATAACAAAGGAGCTTTCAGTTCATGCATGGATAATAGCTCAGACTTCTTAAAACATTGTTTTTTTGCTCCTTACTTATGACCTCTGCAATCTAGCCTGTCTGATAGGCTTCCATGCTGTTGGCATTTATGAATGCATTTATGAATGCTACGAGAGTTGTGCGCAATAGTTTGCTGCCGTGCTTTTGATGGATCTCACTCCTATAAAAGGGAAAGTAATATTAGTACAGCATTTCACACCTATTGTGTGGCACATCATACTCCCTCAAATCAGCATTACAAATATTGTGGGTTTACTACCTTTTTAAACTGTTTAGCAGACAAAGTCCATTTAGCTTTAAATAAGATTTTTTTGTTCCGGTTTTTCTAATCGGAAGAGTGTCCTAACGTACGCACTGTATTCGCTCATCTGAAAACTGTTCGATATTGTTAGGGAGTGCCTATTTTGTGTTTATTGGCATGTTTCTTTTGTTTTTCTAATTTCTGTACTTATTTGCGGTTTAGGAAGTAGAACATGGGCTGGATGAGCACAAACTACACATGCATCTCTCTGCCTTGCAATCCCTTATTCCTTCTTTATTTGCAATCGTGTTGCAGAATGCACCATTTACAAGTAAAGCCAAGCTTCAGGGTGAAATACCGGCGATAGAAGGTATAGAAATCCTGCTTCTGTGTCCCACATTGATGATTTCACTAGTTACTTTGGCTCTGAACGATCTTTCCCAGCTCGTTCTCACACAGTCTTGGGTCGTGCTTTGCAAACACTGGCAAATGAAGAAGCATTTTTCTGTTGTTCCGTCTCTTACTTTATAGAGCACCAGTGGTTTTATTCACTTAAGAACTTTAATATGAGTTTTGCAGTTTCTAGTACATGTCTGTCTACTGACGCTTAAAATAGATCTGCTAAGTTTGTAAAAAAAAAAAAAAAAATCCTTCCTGTGACTCAACTAATCATCATGTGGGACTTTGTAATGTCCTCTGCTGCGAGCCTGTCTTTTCATATGGATTTTATGATGGTAGTCTATATTATTCTTTAATGTTTACTGTCCGCTTGCATTTTTACAATTGTGTCCACTTCTGGGTAAATACCCCTGCTGTGTATGCACATGAAAGGATTTATGACTTCATGTAATGTTGGCTGTTACTTAGGAGTGATAGTAAAATTGCAATCTATTTGCTAAGATTTTGCATAAAATGTTACATTACTTTCCAGTGATGCAAAAAAAAAAAAGTAGATTTGAGGAAAGAATATATTTAAACACCATTGCCAGACAAAAATGTACAGCTCTTTGTAATTGCTTCGAATTCTTTTCATGTGCAGGACAAGACACGTGTAGATGGTTAAAACATAAAATAGATGGGGGTTAGGAATAAATAATGGCACCGTTTTAGGTCTGATCCTGATTACTGTAGTTGGATCTTGTGCTTCTCTGGTTTAATGCATGAGGAAAAATAGGGACAAAACTGCAACCTTTTTAGTCTTGCAAAGAAACCTAGTATTAATAGTGTACAGCATGATGGGGCTTTATAATATTAGTAAAAGTTGAACATTGTTTGGAACTTTTTTGTTTTGCACCTGTGACAGCACAGGGAGATCTCTTTCAGTGATATTCAGGTCAGTGTAATGGATAGGTATTTGGTTCTTTCTAATTAAAATAGATGAAAACACCCCAATTGTTTATTATTATTCTTTTGCATTTTCAACGCTCATTTAATGCTCCCTCTGACCCAATCTCTTCTGCATCCTTTTACTTACCTATTCATCATTAATCCCCCCTTTAGTAGAATTTTTATTTTACTCTTCAATTCTGCTTCCTATAAAATGATTCTACCATCGTCACTGGATCATTTGTCACAACTTCATCCCATGCTTTGCCAATTTAGTGGTGGATGACTGTAAGGAAGGAATTTAATGTCCAACATCTTTTAATTAAAGGATTGCATCCTTCAAAACAGACATTTTAAATTTAAGTGCTTTAATAATACAAATAGAGTACCTTATAGAACCATCTGTGCATGAATCCTCGATGGACAGACCATTTTAGCATCCTGGGTCAGAACATCCTTCATCTGACCTAAGGTGAATGAATATCTGACCCAAGATTCTAGACATGTCCACTGGTAGAGTTAGGTTGGAGTAAAGTGGACACAATAAGTTACTTTAAATGTATTCTTTCATAAAATCATTTCATTTTAAAATATCTACACTTGATGCAATCTCTCAATTAAACCTAAAGCAGTTTTTTGGACGTGTGTTGTTTGGAGATGTTTAATAATAACCTCTGCTACACATTGATCTGAAGTGGGGGGGTTTTCCCCATCACCTTTACTCTGCCATATCTTATGCTGTGCCTGCTTCTTAATTTTGACACTATTCGTGTACTTCTGTAAATATTGGAACATAACATATTTATCAAAAAAGTGTTATATTGTGTATAGTAAAATTGCTCTCAGTACCATAATGCAAAGAATATCCGGGTGACAGAAGGATGGTGATATTGATAACTCATGACCTGAACACTTACTTATTAAGTTAATTTAGAGACAATTTAAACAGTGCTGCTTCTCTTTGTTAAATGACTGTAACTCTCTTCCTCCTTCAAAATAACCAAGAACACTTTATGCTCTTACATTTTGTGTCCATAAACTTGAAATTGTTGAATATATTTAACAATGTTTGCTGCCAAACAGGATAGGACAAATTACTCCAATGCTTGGCTTTTCACAAGCCATTTTTCTGGACCACACTTTGAATTTTATTACACAAGGGACATGTTTATTTGCTTGCATAAGTGTTTAATCTTTATTAATAGAACTAGAAATATTGCACTGTCCTTATGTAAACAATTTAGAAGACTCCAGTC
Organism: Pelodytes ibericus; assembly: GCA_036172795.1. NCBI lineage: Eukaryota > Metazoa > Chordata > Amphibia > Anura > Pelodytidae > Pelodytes > Pelodytes ibericus. The sequence continues at coordinate 113,493,619 of CM069859.1, forward strand.
TTTTCCCCCTCACTCCATTAGTGTTATACTTAGTATGACATCTCTCCTTGACATTGTTTCTCACTGTTTTGTGCTGATACTCTTCACAGTAACTAGGTTTCCTCGACCTATGTCACCTCTTCAGGATGTGGCAACCATCTTAGGGAGCCGTGAGCAGCTAGCCGTGCTGTTACAGCTGTATGACCACCAACTGGAACATGAGGGGACAACTGGCTGGGAAAGTTTACTCTGGGTTGTTAATCAGCTGTAAGTATGTTTGTATAGAATATATATATATATATATATATATATATATATATATATATATATATATATATAATTTATATATTAATCAAAATGAACTATAGAAAAATATTTGTAATATCATCCATGTAGACGTTTCAAGAAAATCCACTACTACAAGCAGTTCAAGAAAGTGTAGATTAATGTTATCCTCTGTCTGTCACTTCACAGATTGCCACAATTAATAGAAATAGTTAGCCGCCTCAATGTTGCATCAACTGCTTGCGTCCATGAGTTTTCCAGATTCTTCTGGCGGCTGTGCAGAACATTTGGAAAGATATTCACAAACACAAAGGTAACAATAGGAGGAATTATTAGAATTATTCATAGCTTTACGTAGTCCAAAAATGGGTCCATGCCGAAGCTTGTTCCAGAAACGGGCTGTGAGAGTAAATGAGTTTTGCCTTGTTCCATATATGTGGTGTTACATTTAAGATGGCAGTGTTCATTATTTGACTGAAGCACACCGTTTCATTCATCTTTAGGTTAAGCCACAGTTCCAGGAAATCTTGAGACTGTCTGAGGAAAATATTGGTAAGTAATATCTGAAAACAAGCTGTCCAGTACCTACAAGCATTGTAATTTGATTTTCTCTGGAACTGATCTAGACTGCTTTTAAGTAGACCACATATTGGGCACATTTTGGTCTTTATTGCCCTTTGCACTTTATGCGTGAGTTACAGCAAAATAGTAAACTTTTATTTTTATTGTCCGGCAGTTCACTGCATTATACCATATTTGCATGCTTATTGATTCAATAAGTTGCAAGCGTGCATCAAGTATTCCACAGGCATCACATAAAAGGGAACTACAACTTGTGTAGTTCCAGTCTATGACCACCAGGTGGTAAGATTTGGAATCTTTGGACAAGACAAGTAATGTTGGCAAGATCTTGTAAGAAGCATCTCATTCAAGAATACTTCACTTCGAAATAAAAAAAATTGTGGCGAAAGGATCTGTGCTAAGAAAAATAGGCATTTGTATGCTTACATATTTCCCTTTACTTGTTAAGCTATCAGAGTAAATGTTCAATGATATCACTCTGAGCATGGTGACCTAGATTGGTGTAATAGTACCCAAGGTATTGACATGGGTAAAATGGAGATAGTGCTGCTCCCCTCTTAATGTTAGATGAGTCATTTAAAAGGTAAATCTGCCATAGCTGCATCTAAGGTGTATTCTACTACCTAATAGCTAAAGACAGGACACATTTGATTTCCCTCTGAACTATTGTAACCTTTAAACTGTTTTTTTCTTCTTCTTTTTTTCTTTTTTAGATTCAGCAGCAGGGAATGGGGTTCTCACAAAAGCCACAGTACCCATATACGCAACTGGAGTCCTCACATGTTATAATCAGGTATGACATTATTGTAACTCCTCTTTAAATATAACAATAGCTGACGAGTTCCCATAGTTCCTCCATATTCCATGTTTCATTGGTCAAAGTGCAGGGAGTTAAAGGGACAGTCTAGTCCCCAAACTCACTTTGGTGCAAGATGAAGATCACTGCTTGTGTATTGCACAGCCTTTTATCCCTGTGTGATTTCATGCAGGCATTCTGTATAAATCACATTTTTAATATTTGACTCAAGCTCTCCCCCAGTGATTACTCTGCATGTTTACTACGGGGGCGGCAGCACTGATTATATGGACACTGAGGATATAAAGTTTTGTTTAATATAGTCACTTCCTGTCCTCCTCAAATTTGAATCTATTGAGTGGCCTATGAGTGACCTTGTTCTTGTACACAGTAGGATCTCTTAACAGTGCAACGCATTGTTTGATGACATCACTAGAGAGACAGGAAATTATATTCATTTGAATGGCATTATTCTCATTGGTTCCTGCAGCAAAAAAAAAAAAAGGAAATGACTTTAACTCATTTAGTGTGGACAGTCCTTGTTTCTTGCAAACTGCTGAAATTTCACAATTTCTTCTAGCTGTAAGTATTTTATATTTTCAACAATGCAAAATGTAAGATATGCATTTTAAAATACTTTGAACGCACATTAATATGCATTAATATTTGGAAGATGCATTTTGGGCACTAGACAGTCCCTTTAAAAAAAGCATTTGCTAGAATTATACCAACTTTGTGTTTTAGAACACTAGGTCATCATCTAATCATCTGACTGGACCCTTGTAATCCTTCAGACGCATATAGTAGGTTTAGTTATAGTAAGATCTATTTGGAACTATTAATAGCAATTGTTGAGGTGTAATTTTTAAAAATGGCAGGAAATAATTTTTGTTTGAAGCTGGCCTGTAAGATTCAGTATTGTCACAATGCATGCCTGTACTATTTGCCATTTATTAACATTGCTATAATGTGTGCATTAACATAATTCTTACATATTCAGGAAGAAGACCGTAAGCTGTTAGTTGGATTCCTTGAGGATGTAATGACCATGCTTTCATTATCACATGCCCCGCTGGATAGTTTGAAGGCATCGTTTGTGGAACTGGGGTAAGCACAATTATACAGGAGAATAGTAAATGGAGTACTTCACTACCAGTACAAATGATGTAAATGATGTTGCTACCTGTATATTACCCTTGGTGTAGTATTTCGTAAACATAACATGATTGTTATGTTTGTTTTTTATGTAATTATCAAAGCCTTTTCACTCTGAGGTTTCTTCCCTTTGAAAGATCATACATTGCCTGGTCAAAATGTACCTTCTTGACTTTTACTTCTTGTGTAAAGCAAATATATAAATTGATTTTCATCTTTGATGTTTTTGTCCTCAGATCCCAACCAGAGTAAGATAAATAATTAAAATTGTCTGACCCTAATAATATGTAACTTTAGGGGTGTTAACCTCAATAAGAAATGCATGAACCCATTGAATACTGCTGCACTTATCATTTAGCCTCAGGGCATTTTTGAATACAAGTCACAGTTGTGACTAGCAGGTAGAATATTAAACACAATGTATTTATAATTTTTTAGGCCGAAAATCAGGTTATGTTTTATACAGTTGGGAATAAAGTTGGACAAGAAAATACAGTGAAGCAATTTTAGATGTCATGGAAAAGTTAGTGCTTCATATATTCTATCCTCTCATTGTGAGATACTTGGATGCTTAGACACTGATAGATGGTTAGTATCTAAACATCAATTAGTGATATTAAAATGCAATGCTGTCCTGTTTAGCAATTTCATTATCAACACAGAAAATAATATTACATATATATTGCTAATATATCATGCTAATATAACAGTTTTGATCACTATCCACCTGCTGAGGGTCTTTTTATATTTTATATATAGGGTTATAGGGTTTTATATATTTTTAAACACTACATTTGCAGTATAAACATTGTGTTGAAGCTCACTGCTATGTAACATGCCAACAGTGGGAAAGGGGTTTCACTGTATCTTTCTTTTTAAATTGGTTCATTTGTAGGCAGGTTTTGATGCATACAGGACAAACTGTACGTCTATGTCTTTCTGACAACTTTACTTCTTTTCACAGGACAAATCCAGCATACCATGAGTTGCTATTAACTGTGCTTTGGTATGGGGTTGTCCACACATCTGCACTTGTTAGATGTACTGCAGCAAGAATGTTTGAGGTTTGTGACTGTTTCTTAATGACTAGAGGAATTATGTTACTTTGTATTGAAATGTGTGCTGTGAGATGGAGCAGAAAGTAAACCCACATTATGCCAAGCACATAAAACGTATACTTGATCTGAGTAGATTTATCCGACCGTGAGCAACTTCTACATACTGATCCCAAACTCTGTGCATTAAATAGACTTTGTCACCTAAACACAGTTTTATGTTGTGAATGTAGAGCATGAAAATTCATGTCACCTGATCTATACATTGTGTTAGGAGAATTGCATGGAAATAGGGACATAGGTTTAAAATGTTTTTGTGGTGTCTTCTGCTGATATCACCTTGTGGCTTGATATGCAAATTGCATATTTCCCATTGGAACCTAGTTAATTTGCATATGAAGCCACAAGGTGATGTCATAAGCAGGAGACGACAGAGCCATTTAAACATATTTATATTTTATGCATTTGCATACAATTCTGCTAATGTAATGTATCATTTAGCATCATCTTTTTATTTGCTACGTTCACAGTATAAGCAATGTGTAGGTTGACAGAGTCCCTTTAAGAAACAAAAGTGTGCCTAACATTCATAGAGTTTGGACTGCAAGTCCATTGGTACTTGATGCAATGTATGGTGAATCGTCCTGTTGTGAAACTGCCAGCGTGACTTATTCTGCATGTACATAGGAATGTACAGGATGTAAAGGATGACTGGTCATTGTTTCAGACTGATTGTATAGATTCAAGAGGAAATCTAATCTTCGTATTACCGTATTTGCTCGATTATAAGACAAGGTTTTTTTCAGAAAATATTTTCTGAAAAATACCCCTCGTCTTATATTCGAGGTCATCTTATAGTCTGACCTCAAATTGAGGTGCACTTAATGCTGCAGGGACCTGGATCCCCCTCTCTAACAGCCAGGGGATGTCTGCGCGATGAGCACAGACTCCCCCTGCTGCCAACCCGGCACGACCGCCGGGACTTCTATGATAAAGCCGGGTCCTTCCGGCTTCATCATAAAAGTCCCGGCGGAAGTGCCGGGCAGCAGCGGAGGATGTCTGTCCGTATCGTGCAGACATCCTCCGCTGCCCCGCTAGCCACCAGGAGAATCGGGCAGCCGGGGGATGTCTGCCCGATGCTGCCGTAGTGCCCGATGCTGCAGGACCAGCTGTAGTGGGGGCAGCATCCCCCACCTGTTCTGCAGGACATGTTGCTAAACTCCTGATTACTAGTTTTTTGGTTTGTCTTTCTCTTCTGTTTAAGGACAACTTCAAAAAAAAAAAAAGTTTAATTGAAAGATTGTATAACGTGTTGATGTTTTAAATAGAGATGCTTAATGGAAGAATACAATCAAATTAGCTTTTTGGTCTATATAGCTCTGTTAGGGAGCAAGCAGGTTTAGAATCTTGGTTGGGATGTCCAATCACCAAGATTCCGAACAACGTTCCCATCCCCTGAATAGAAACACACACAGACCCAGAGAGGAAGAGAAAATGAATCTCCTATCACGGTTACAAACAGGCTAAAACTGATGACAATCACAAAACCTTACATCAATAAAATGCAGAACTCAGACTCGCAACAAAGGCCATTCTCAAGTGCATGTTGCAAACACATTCAAGGAACTTGCTTATTGGAGTGTTTCTTGGATTGCTGTCATTGCTTAATCAACCAAACATGGCATAAATACAGTTAGTGAAATACCTAACAAATGAATTCACCTGCTACACACTGTACAGGTACTAGTTATAAAAGAAAATTCTGGGCAAACCTTTAAAAATGGTCGAGTTACCCTGGAAGCCAGTGGAATGTTCCTGCTGTTTAGACCACTTTTAGAACTTTGCCACAGCATTGTGATTTCTAAATAAAAACCCCTACATTTCTTAAACCTGTAATGTGAGTGCCACATGCTTTGTGCTATTGTTGTTTGTCACCTAAAGCATATTATTGTTGTACAGTTTCAGAATACATTTAATTTTAAAATAATATAAAATGTGAAGTGTTTGAAGCTGCAGGTAGCTTCTCATGGCTGGCATGCAAGATACCTATAGCAGGACTCTTTACAGAACCATAGGCATTATTTCATTGCCATGATGACATTGCTGATATTGTTGATTTAATATTCATCAGATTACTGAAGCCGTTTTAGAAAACAAGCCAGTTAAATAGATAGCTGGCACTTATAAGAACCTGCCAAGCTGTCAATATGCACTATACTAAAATGTTTTTTTTTTTTTAGTCATGTTGATGACTTTGGGATGTGAATGTAGAAGGTGTTCTGGGTTTACCATAAATAACCGTGCTGTGATGGGTTTTCTAATCTTGCTCAATTTCACGTTTGCAGATAGTTTATTTGCTACAAAGGAAATGTTATTTTGCTTTCTCCTTTATTATATAATGAGAGAACTGCTTTTTATTTCCGAAGTTGGGGGAGCAGACAATGGAGCTGGAAAGGAAATAGGATAGAGACCGAACAAAATGTTCAACTTCTGTCAATGTGTCACCTTTATTATCAAAGCAGTATTTCTTAATTTACCATTTCCTTGTGATGCTGCCACATTGCCACACGCCATTTTAAAGTGGGTAATACATGCCAACATTTTAAGACTGTTAATACACTGTCCCTGCTTTGCACACTTTATAAATTTCCCATCATGTTTAGAAGATATCACTGATCTATAGGTGGCACTATGGCAATACATTTGACCAATAGAGCCAAGGCCATCACTGACCACATCCTGTTAATGAATCTAGGAAGCAAACCTGCTACGGCTTGGCTTTACCTTCCATGACTTGTGATGTGTTCTTACTAAAACATGATTTCTTTAATCCAGCAGAACGGGGCCAGTTTATTACGTTTTGAGGTGTCCCTCTTTAAGTTTGTTCCCATCTGTGGAATTTTTGTTGTGTGTATAATGTATTTATTTGTACATATACATTATATTCCCAAAATGCCCAATATTTAGATTTATATATATTTTTAGATCTTTTTATCCTCATCTCTACTATTTTGTCCCCATCTTTTTTTTTTTCTTGTGTTCATACCAAGACATTTTTTTGCAACTATTAAACCCGTGTGTACCTAGTAGGAATGTTTTCTCTGTCTACTGTAGCAAGACTATTACTGTGTATATTGCAAGGTGTTTATATATTTATTGGTTTATAAAGTAAAGTTGGTGTTGGTCTGTTCCTGTTCTCTTCCATCTCTGCATATGTAATGCTCTAGAGTAAAAATAGTTGCATAGCTTTCTGATCTTTGTTTTCATTTTTTTCTTTTTTCCCCTATTTCTCTGGCTCTGTCATTCCGCCCCACATGACTCTGCTACATGTGCCGCACCATGCTCTGCCAAATCAGCTTCTGGTGAAGGGGGTGAATGAGACTTTGGTGGCTCAACGAGTTGTACCTGCTCTCATTACTCTTTCCAGTGATCCGGAAATGTAAGTTTCCTCACTGCTTTAAACATCAGGCATCCTCATTGTAAGAATTACCCATCAGTCTCTGTCAATACTTAATTTAGCCCATTAGATTCTGTATCATATGAGATTTGCGTGTCAAACACACTTTCAGTTGTACAATATGGCATACTCCTCCTATATTGTCCCTTCGTCATTGCCACCAATGGCATTTTGTTAATGTCTAGATAAACTGATGGTTCATATCTTACAAGTTGTATGATGCTTGTTATTTTTTATTTACTTTGAGTGCTGTCTACAAAATGCCTGTTTTATAGCGTTGTTTAATGATACCATGAGGTTAGTTAGTTTATTTGCCCATCCACAGCTAACAATGTTCTTTTTATCAGTTTACCAATCCTTTTTAATTGCATGTTGACTGGTTGCAGCTCATTCTCCAAGGCATGCGTGAACCCTTAGTTGACAAGCGAGTTGCTCCGGCTCTTGTTACCTTGTCCAGTGACCCAGAATTGTGAGTTTCCCTGGCTCTGACCTTTTAGTTATGATCTCTATCTGTTTAAGGATTTCCTCACCTGAATTTTATATATGCCACAACTTAAAAGAAATATAATTCTTAGAGACGGCAATGTTTAAAAAATGTAAATGTATACATTTGTCCTGAGGCCTATTTATTTGCGCAAATATCTTTATATCCTATTCCATTATTGTTTCTCAATTAGGGGAGAAGCCAAACATTTGGATCCTTATTTTCTTCCCGTTTCTGCTTTTTGGTTTGCACGGTGGTCAAACGCATGTTCAGAGCTTAGTGTACAAGTGATTCTCTTTCAGATTGATAATGACCGACCAACAGGGGGGACTCTTACACAGACAACACCCCACAAATGCAGAAACCGGAGGGAGAAACCCATACTAATAGAGTTCCTACCAAGTCAATATTATACTGTCAGGGCAATGTTAAGTCTATGGAAGTAACCACATGGCCCATATTATATATATATATATATATATATATATATCAGGGCTTGACAAATTTATCTGAGTTTTAGGAGCCAGCTAAAAAATCTAGGAGCCAGACAACGGCACATAAACACAAACACACGCAGTCACACACAGACACATAGTCTGTCCCATATACATACAGGATCCTTTATTTCACTAGGGTGAAAGTCCTCTCCTTGCACCCTCCACTTCTGAGTGCGAAACCTGTTACACCTTGTTTTTCTACAAATACATACAAACACACACACAGTCAGTCACATATATACACACACACACACATCCAGTCAGTAACATACAAACACATCCAGTCAGACACATATATATACACACAAACACATCCAGTCACACACATATATAAACACAAACACATCCAGTCACACACATATATAAACACAAACACATCCAGTCACACACATATATACACACAAACACATCCAGTCACACACATATATACACACAAACACATCCAGTCAGTCACATACATTTATACACATAAAACACATCCAGCCAGACACATTTATACACACAGACACACACATGTACACACAAACACATCCAGGCAGACACATATTTACACACAAACACATCCAGGCAGACACACATGTACACACAAACACATCCAGGCAGACACATATTTACACACAAACACATCCAGGCAGACACACATGTACACACGAACACATCCAGGTAGACACATATATACACACAAACACATCCAGGCAGACACATATATACACACAAACACATCCAGGCAGACACACAAACACATCCAGACATACACAAGACAGTAGGTTTTTGGGGGGGTTTTAAGAAAAAAAGTTCACCTATCAATGTCCCCCCTCCCTGCCATTACACTTCAATGCAGGGAGAGGGGGGGGCGGTTTCCGTTGCAGCCCGGTGACACAGAGCAGCTTCCCTGCTATGCTCCCAGGTGATCAGCTATAACGCGGTGCGCGAGGGGGCGGAGCAGGAAGTCTGTGCAGCCGGTGCACTCACTCTGCTCTGGAAAAAAAGATCACATTGCCGAGGGCACCACGCGGGGCTCACATTACCCGGGCGCCAGGTCTGATTTCCTGGTCGCCATGGCGACCTGGCGCCCGGGGTTTGTCGAGCCCTGATATATATATATATATATATATATGGCCATTTCTCCCATTCAAAAGTTAATACGTAGTCTTTGTCAAAGACCCAAAGACTTGGGAAAAAATCTTTTTGTGAAACTAGGTCATCCTAGTTTCATGTCTGTGATGTAAGATGGAAGGAAAGTATTTGCAAATGGCAATGCGAATGAAAATGGAAACTCGTATGTAAATGCTAAATCGAAACTATGATAGTAAAGTGTTAAGCAATTGGTGAAGCCTTTTATGCAGCAAATATTTAGGATTAAAGCCTAAATATTTCGTAAAAGGCATCACTTTTTATGGAAAGTTGGCAACCCTACCTAATGCTTGGTTTCTCCTCTAATTAACTAGTGTCCACTCCTAAACAAAACTGGATCATTGTAAAAAGTGATTAAACCAACAGGAACTTTGCAAGTAGATTATTTGTCTTAAAAATGTTACCGTATTCTGATTCATAATTTATTTGATTATAATGCATATCCTGGTTCCAAAACTATTTATTTATTTGTGGGGTCATCCTCTTGCAGCTCTGTAAGAATTGCCACTATCCCAGCTTTTGGTACTATAATGGAAACAGTTACGCAGCGAGAGGTAAGTTTTGCCATGGATGATTTTTTTATATATATAATATCATTTCTTCCATATATATTTAGTAAAAGGGGGATAGGAGTTAACAGTCCGTGATCTTTAAGGAACAGTGCTAAAACTGATTCTGTTTGATTATTGGTTAGTTGTAATTAACTTAATGATATTGTCTCTTGTATGACAAAAAGCTATGAAGATTATTCTGTAAGTGTACAGCAGTAGACTTTCTATTTTACTTCATTTATAAATCACCACTTTGTTAGTGTTCTACAAGAATTAGATCACAATCTGACTCCCTAAAACAGAAGAAGCTTACTGTCCTTTTAACTCTCTTGTATTAATTCTGTTTCCATCCCCGCCCTTCCAGTAAGTTGTGCAGCATTTCACACAAATGCTACAGATATATCATCCCCCTTCGTCTCCTCCTTTTTTTTTGTAAAAATGCCAATTTTTATGTCCAATGTATTTTTTCTTTCTCCTGGTTAGTAAAACTCTTCACTTTGTGAAATTCATTTTTTTTAATGTTGGGCAAGCAATCTCACACACACCTTTTGTGGGTTTTCCAGTATTTTGATACCTATTGCTGCCTTGGTAGAAAAGTAGAGCTCTTTCATCCGCCATTTTTGCCCATGCCCCTAGTTCAAATACCAGGGGCATGGACAAAAAAAAGTCATGAGTGAACAGCACTTGCCATATGTTTACACCAGGGAGTAGACTAAATAAACATGTACACAAGTAATAAAGAGGTCTGTAATGGACCTCAATATTTAATTCCACTTATTACTATGTTTCACTGTTTTTACATAAATTGCACTATTAAATACTGTTTATCTGGAAAAACATTGGGGTTTGACCCAAGTTTTTCTGGTGGCAATTTTGGAAATGTTACCAAACCTCCAGTATTCATGTTATTGGTCTGTCCATCTTTAAAGGCAATACCCAATGAATGTTTGGTTCTTTCACAGTTACTGGAGAGAGTAAAAATGCAGCTAGCTTCATTCCTGGAAGATCCTCAGTATCAAGACCAACACTCCTTGCAGACAGAGATAATAAGGACGTTCGGCAGAGTTGGTCCCAATGCAGAGCCTAGGTTCAGAGATGAATGTGAGTGTTACAATGACTTGCTATATGCACAACACAAAACTATGTTAATAGGGTGAAACTGGTATTTTATAGGGGTCTGGGAGCATTTGTCCAGCTCCCAATCCCATTCCTTAGTACTCTGACCCTTCATGATTATTCTAGGGGCCCCACAGGGGCTATTTTTTATTTATTTGTTTGACTATTCTCAAAATAGCTGAAGTCCTAACGAAATGAAAACTTTCGTTAGGACGTTCTCCCAAAATGAGTCACTATCCTCCCCATAGAAACCTATGAGGAGGATAGAGGCTACCATTTTGGTTTGGTGTGTTTTCGGGCATGTTTTGGCTGCTTTCAATCCAGTTTGAGAACATGTGGGGGATTTTGTTCTTTGATGTAGCTTTTGTGCAAAGCGTCCATGGAAACAGCTAGTTGTAACCAGTATGTACACCTGACTTATATTGTAATTTAAATAAAATAACAAAGGTATTTCCTTTTGACTTTGCAGTCATTAAAGTGTCATTAAAGTTTTCTTTCAAAAAATAAATATCTACAGTAAGTTAAAGAGCTATCATAACCTTGGATTATACGGTGGATGTTTGTGAAACTGGCACTTACTGGGAATAGCAAACCCCCCAGATGTCAATATTGAAGTAAAAGGTAGCGCTTAAGATAAAGGGTTCAAAACTGCAGCCCTCCAGCTGCTGATGCACTACACCTCTTTTAATAATTTTCTTATTTAAGAGGTTGGCAGGGGCACATGGGATATGTAGTCCTCTAACAGCTGTAGGGCCCCTGGTATAGATGCTAAACCACAGAAAGGAGGACCAGTTTCACTATCCTACAGTCTCTCTGCATAAACAATTTTGCGTTTTCTTTTGCCAAAATATAAAGTTTTGTATGACGCTATTATACTATCTGAATCATATTAGCAAATCTCTGTTTTATTGCAGTTGTCCTACCCCACTTGCACAAGCTAGCTTTGGTCAACAATCAGCAGTCTGTGGATTCCAAGAGACTGGACATTGCTACACACTTGTTTGAAGCATATAGTGCACTCTCCTGCTGCTGTATCCTTTTGCCAGGTTTCATTTTTTTAAAAACATTGCTTTCAAGTGTGTGTAAAGAATCATCCGGTATTACCAATTATATTTTATGTTCTTCCAATATACTAGGAGGGAATTGCTGATGTTTTTTTAGTTGGGGCATTTAGGAGCCACTTTTCAGTGTATAATACAAAAGTTAGGAGTGAACCAGACTAGAAGAGCCATTGGGCTATTTGTTCTGCAATCATGGGATCTGTCTACTAGGGGAACACCTTGGCAGTAATTTTAACACTTTGCTTTGTGACATCAATTACACATGGCCTTGCTGTAATGTTAAAAAGACACAAGCCTATTCCATTGTTTTGTTTTAAAAAGATTAAGAGTTAGTTGTGTATGAGAAGTGCTGTCACCACATAACTTCCTGAACGCTCTGATTATAAAATTAGCCTGTGCATTGTGCAATATGCCTGCTGGTGTCTCAACATAAATGGTTAGCTTGTATTAATAAATGAGAAGTTCCTGTCTGTCCGTCAACAACTGCTTCCTTTCCAACACGTTCCTCTTTTTTTTTTTTTTTTTTTAAATCTATCCTATGGCTTTATTGTTATTTTATAAGTCCCATATATTAAAGCACGCTGTTCAGATGCAAATTAGTGATCTTCTACCAAGCAATAGTCAATATAACAGATGTTGTAACTTCCTAAAGTGATATTGGCACTCAGTGTTGCATACTCTTTTTTTTAACTTTCCTCCCTTGGCCCAGAAGTGCAGAAACAAAGCATTCTTTTTAAATGATGCACCAACAAGTAGCGTTACTGTTTGTAGTGTTGCAGGACTACATTTACCATACTCCATTGCCAGCCTGAAAGAGCATTATGGGAGATGTAGTTTATCAGCAGCTGGAGGACAGCAGGTTCCCCACTCCTGCCTTATACCTTCATGCATATTCTGTGCCTGCTAATAGGGGCTCACTTGTCACATCTTTTACTTTTTTGTGTCATACACCATATTTTCCACTTGTGCCCATATGTCCCTCACAGAAAATAACAAAGTAAAGTCAGTGTTCGGAAGTAGACATGTCACCCTATAAATGGAGTGTGAAGTAAATGTGGTAGGGGTGTATGGACACATACTATTGTAATTTATGGGTGTTTAGCAATGTCTATAATACTGCATTGGGAAGTTGAACAGCTCAACATTAGATTAGTGATACTGATTATGTTGGTTTTTACAAAGGCTTTTTGAAGGTTAAAAGAATAATCACTTGCTTTGAAGCGGGGAGGTGACTTCATGAAGATGGATGGTGGGTGTAAACCTCCTGTATATAACATTAATCCAGGGCTTGACAATCTAGACTTGAAGCCAAATAAAATAAAGTTTGTAGATGAGGTGAGTGTGACAAAACATTAGCTCTGGGACATGCACACACCCAATTATATAGAACCATGCGTGCATGCATGTGTATAAATGATGACTCTGAGGTGAGCATGGAGAAAAGGTTCTCATTCTTCCAAGCCCAGAGAGCACTGATAAGGAAATGCAACCCTTGTCTTCCTGTTTGTCCAGTCACCAGCAACAGTCTAAAGCTTCCCAATGTGATTGCTATGCTGTGTCTTAAAGGGACTGCCTGGTGCCAAATATCAATGCATATTAATGTGCTTTCAATGTACCTTAAAATGCATGTTTTACATTTTGCATTGGTTAAAATAGAAAATACTTACAGCTAGATGAAATTGTGGAATAACAGCAGTTTGCAAGAAACCAGGACTGCCCACACTAGCTGAGTAAAAGTCAATTTCCTTTTTTCTTTTTGCTGCATTAACCAATGAGAATAATTTATTCAAATGAATGGAATTTCCTGTCTCTCTTGTTATATCATCAGACGATGTGTTGCACTGTTAAGCAATCCTACAGTGTACAAGAGCAAGTCTATTACATTTCACACAATTCATTATATTCCAGCAGCACCGGAAGTGACTACATGAAATGTATTTATATGCTCAGTGTCTATATAATCAGTGCTACCGCACTTCAGTTCTTGCTTGCAGTTTAGAATGCTGCTTCCAGCCCTCAAATGAAAACTCCTTTCTGCCCATCTACCACTGGCCCACCCTACACTCCGAATGCTCCACCCCAGGGGCCCAAATCTAAACATATCTCTCATTAGCACATATACCCCCTGGGACTAAATATCATACTCTTTTCTCTAAAAGAAATCTAGAGGAGACATACACAGCATCACAGATAACACCATGCACCTCATCACAATATATACCGTATTTTAACGTGTATAAGACAATATTTTTCCCCAAAATTTTGTACGTTTAAAATTGGGAGTCTTCTTATACACGGAATGTTGCAATTAAATATATAAATAAATGCCGCCATCCATATTCTTTCCCTCACTATTGACCTTGTGACAAACCCTGGTCTGGTAAGTGTGCCTCAGGTTATGTGTGTATAGGTGTCACTGTGTGTAAGGGTGTCTGTGTAAGTTGTAAGTGTGTCCCTGTGACACAGCTTGCCACACTACCGGTATTTTCAATATTTAATAAAATATCAAAAAGTAATTCTATTTGGTCTTTAAAATATTTCTTAATTTTGGGCTCAAAAAATAGGGGGCGTCTTGTACATGGGGGCGTCTTATACATGGAAAAATACGGTATATATATTTCATTTAGAGAGCTTGTTGTGTCTGTCTTTTTAAAAGTGAATTGTATGTGTAGGTATTCATAGGCATCTGTTTTATTAGCTAATCAAGGTAATTATTCAAAGCAAAGGAAACCCCTTGACTAGTTTGCTAAAGTTATTTCAGAGGATATAATGGTGAATCACTTTTTGCCTGGACTCAGGTGTTTGCGTGCTGACATGGAGCACCTTTCACCAGAACATGAGGTAAGTAGTTTTATATTCCTTTTACAAATTTGATAATAAAGTACATTGGGTTCTTTTCCACGCCAAGCAGAAATGGGGACATTTACCTGTTCCTATATGTGATTTAGTTAATCACATTTATATATTATACTAAACGTCTCTCACATAACTGAATGTATTAGATAAATTGCTTTATTACTCCCCCCCCCCCCCCCCACACCCCCCCCATCTAAGCAGAGTTGAAATGGGGCCAGCTAATGTGTAGTGTGGAGTCTTAATGCATCTGTGTGGAGAGGCATAGATTTGCACTGTTTGGGTGTTTGCACTATTCGGATTGCCACCCAGCTGGTGTTTTACAGATAGACCAGGAAATTGGCTTGAGGACCACGTGCCTCATGAGACAATGTGGCAACCCAACGCACAAAGACTTATAGCTGTACACACAGAATTTTAGCTTTTAACCAGTGTGTGGCACGTGCCAATATGGCATGATCCGTTATGTAAAAACTATCCCTAATAGAGACTTCCACCAAATAAAAAATAAATAAAAGGTTGGAATGGCCCTTTAATAACATTGGCTCCACACCATTGCAGTACGGTTTAAACAAATTTTAACCTTAATCCACCCAAAGTTTAGGCAAACAGAATCTGATTTCCTTAGTAATAATGCAAGGCTAATAAAGTGATACACGTTGTATGCTAAGCTATTCTACATTATGAATTAATATTGTTATCCCTTTAAGCATGTTTAAATGATTGCTAGCCTGGTAGCGCTGCAGAGTATAGATGACCAGCTAGCTGTCTGTTGGAATGAGGCTGCTGCATCACGCACCAATGATCAGAATAAATAGGTCCTTAATGGATCCAAGTTTATAGGGAGCAGGCCACTAAAACCAATGGTGTTTTTCTACTACTAAATAAATCCCTGACATTTCTTTTTAATGTTTTATGTATTGCAGGTCAAATGTATTATTCACCTATTTGAATATTTGTTTTAGGTTATTTTGAGTTCCATGATAAAAGAATGTGAACAGAAGGTGGAAAACAAGGCTGTACAAGAGTCCCAGGGGTAAGTATCCAGTTGGGAGGTACCACTAGAATGGTATAGTGAATTACATATTTCCATTTATGCAATCTTGTGTGCCTTAAAGCAGTGTTTCCCAACCCAGTCCTCAAGGCACACCTACCAGTCCAGGATTTAGGGATTATCTGGGTGTATCTAAGGTGTTTTTACAAAGAAGAAAAAAAACACCTTAGACACAACTGGGTAATGCCTAAATCCTGGACTGGTAGGTGTGCCTTGAGGACTGGGTTGGGAAACACTGCCTTAAATGACAACTGGTTTTCCAAAAAAAAAAAAATGTTTCTTTAAATAGGATTAGCATTGTTAACAACAACAGTTCAGTGAACTCTTAATGAAAGCATGTAGGAAATACCTATTTTTCAGGTCCCATTCTCCCGATAGAGCAGGGGTGTTCAAGTTTTTTCTGTGGTGGGCCACTTCAACAAATGTTGAAATGTATGTGAAAAAATATATATATATATATACATGTACACAAATACACTCACAGCCACACATACATACACAAATACACACACAAACAAAAATACAGTCACACGTATACACAAAAACACAGTCACATTTACAAGCACACAGAATCACATTTACACACAGACAGAGGCACATTTACAAAAAGACAGTCACACACAGAGTTACATACACGCTTACATACAGTCACACATACAGAGTTACACTGACGCACTTACATACAGCCACACTGACACACACACTTACCTACACACTCTACCTGGCTTCTTTTCTAGACTACAGTTGTCCTTTTATTACATGGTATACAACAATGACTGCTATAAAAACCGTTGCATATTTGCAGAAGGGGAGATTTTTAGAAGCAAAGTGTTTCGATGTTAGTGTTTGGTGTTGGCCATTTATTACATTACATTAACATTTATTTATATAGCGCATACTCTGTTAAATGGTACATGGGGGGGTCACTTTTTGTACAGTTTTTATTTATATCCCACTCAACATTTGTACAATGCATTGCAGCTGTGCCATTAGAAAGGAAGTATGACTTCCTTCCGTTTAGGTGAAGGAGGGGTGAAGCATTGTTGGATAGACTCGCATGTAATGGAATTGTTGGCTGTAGTGACAGTGATCAAGTAGAACAGTAATTGTAATATTAGTTTAGCTTTCAAAAGTAATAGTGAGCAATTTTTTTTTTTAACACTGCTGTGCATATTATATCTTATTGTAAGTGCTGTACAACTTACACAGGATTGCTTTAATTTCACCCTTTATAAATATGGCCACCAGCCTACACAATTTATTTTGGGGGGGGGGGGGAGAACTATCACTGTATTTGAAATATGAAGTGCCGTCTTTATTGTTAAACCAATACATATTCCACAAAACAAACTGGAAAAATACCTCTGTACATTTGCTACAGTCTACTTACCGTATATACTCGAGTATAAGCCGACCCGAATATAAGCCGAGGCACCTAATTTTACCACAAAGAACTGGGAAAAAATATTGACTCGAGTATAAGCCTAGGGTGGAAAATGCGGCAGCTACTGGTAAATATTGCCCCCAATATGCCATTTTAATATGCCAGGATATTGCCCCCAATATGCCAGGATATTGCCCCCAATATGCCAGGATATTGCCCCCAATATGCCAGGATATTGCCTCCAATGTGCCAGGATATTGCCTCCAATGTGCCAGGATATTGCCCCCAATGTGCCAGGATATTGCCCCCAATGTGCCAGGATATTGCCCCTTACTATGCTCGTTATGCCACCCTCCTCCCCCAGACCCCAGTACTTACCTTGTTCCTGCTCGGCCCCCCGGTGCTCTGAAGCTGCGTGGCTGTGAGGGAAGCGTTGTGAGCTTCCCTCCAGCCGCGCGGTCAATAAAGTGTGTTTAAAAAAAACACACTTTTATTGACCGCGCGGCTGGAGGGAAGCTGGAGGGAAGCTCACAACGCTTTAAAAAAAACACACTTTATTGACCGCGCGGCTGGAGGGAAGCTCACAACGCTTCCCTCACAGCCACGCAGCTTCAGAGCACCGGGGGACAGAGCAGGAACGAGGTAAGTTTTAGATTTTTTTTTTTTTTTTCCCCCACTGACTCGAGTATAAGCCGAGGGGGGCATTTTTCAGCACAAAAATTGTGCTGAAAAACTCGGCTTATACTCGAGTATATACGGTAGTTAGAAACTTGCTGCACAGAGAGCACATACTTAAATATTCAAGTTAAACACATTAGTAAGTCCTGATGAGTTGAAGAAGGGGTCTGTTTCCCAAAAGTGTAATGCTTATAGAGGGATTAAACCTTAAAAATAAAAATGTACCATATTAAAAGGATCACCTTTTGTTCTGGTCCAATATGTTGGAACAAACTACTTGCCTATTGTATAACTACTGGTTTCCCCCCTTTTCTAACTGTCTACCTGCTCCTTCTTACGTTCCAGTCATTCCAAACTGTTGCATTTGTGTTCACATACACACCTACTTCATTGTCATTTTTCTACTTTTTTTTTTTACTCACATTTCCACTTGCAAATATTTTCCTACATACATCTCATGACTGCCACACTACGAGGATTTACCAACTTAGCTCGCTCTGTGAACCTTATAGGATATTTTTGGACTGGAACAGGGAAAACTGCCCTTTCATGTATAAATAAGGAATTGTGGATATTGTACAGATTATTTGCAGAGAGATGTGAAGATTACAGGATTCTATAAACAATGATCATTCCTTCCATCATCAGTCCATTATGTCCTGCTTTGGTTCTTTAGTGGTTTCACTTTTTTTGTTTATGGTCTGATTGTTTTTTTTTGTTTGTTTGTTTTTTTTAATTTCAGTCAGACCATTTTTTCACAAATGCATCACATAGTGAATATAATTCTACATATCGGTAAATTATAACTGTGCATGAAGTTCTCTATTATCTATTGGTGAGTGAATAGACAGGGCTCCATCTTCAACCAAGGGCTGTGATTGTGGTCCCAGAAGAAAACTTTTGTGCTTGGTTATAGTCTAAATATACATGCTAGCAAGTCATCATGGGACTATGGTTACATCACAAGGAATGCTTGCATATAGCAAGTGTCGCTGTGGACTAGCATTTACTGTTTTTTGTTTTATAATATATGTTCGGTAAAGTAAGTATCTCTTTGTCCAGGCATTATTGGTTTTGTTATGGTAATCAGTTGTTAACTTTGAAATTGATTTGTAAAGTAGAATTCTGTGATTTGCTTGAACGTTTGCTTGACATAGCGTGCACATGAATTAAAGATTTGTCTTCTGAAAAGGGAAGTTCCCATTTTCGGCTCCATGTGTACTGCTTCCCTTATAACACCTTCCTCTTTTATTTTATTCCTTCCGTCTTCCTTCCAGCTTTGGATTTAAATCATTTCTAACTAATTGTTTTATGGAGTTGAGATTCTGAGATCTTGCCTAAATACTATAGTTTACTGTGCACAGTCTTTGTTTTCATAATGTTCGCTTTGGTTGATGTCTAATGATTTCCTGTAACACTTTTACACATAATCTTAAAAAGAGTAACATCTCCTGGATGCCAGAGGTCTCTCACAGTGATGCATACTGTATTTGCATAAGATGTCCGTTGCATGACATCACAGCCTTTCAATCATTGCAGTTAAACTCTTTTATTATAAAGATCTATGCTACATATGATGTGCCTTGATAACCAGAGTTTCTTTAAACTATTTATTTCATAAATATTACAGAAATAAAGTGTCATGAAATGTTTCTTTACCTTTTGCTTCACTTGAGTGGAATAAACAGTGAGCTCTGCCTCTGTCTGATCAGGGTCTGTATGATCGAACAGACTTTGAAGCTTAAGTGGGAAAAAAAACTTTAGTGGTTCAGTTGTGATTCCCTTTCTTAATCCTCAGTGCACCAAATTAAATAACAGAAACATGGAGCTTTCTTTCGATAGCATTTTTTTAATGTACAGCCCATTACCTTGTATTGAAAATATATACAGATGTATGTGGTAAAACATTCTTAATCTTTTATCTTATTAGTAAATTACGTCAAAATAAATTGCTTTACTTATAATTTTTTTTATAAATACCTCTACACATAGCATTTCCATTACTGTTTGGCAATTGTAGGACAAATATTGCAAGGTGAACATCAATTATAATGCTTTGCATTTTTACTATATGGTATGCTGGGCTCCTAACACTAATAGCAATCAAAGAACATATAAAAATACATTTCTGTAAAGCAGAAACCTTAGGATATTTCACTTGGCTACCATAATAATACCATTTTTTCCCACGCAGCTATTTCTGATAGGATAAATGCCCCACAATCACTGGTTTCTCATGATCTCTTGCCAGCTCTCCCTTCCCTCCACGCTGTCACCAGTCTGTACACAGTGAGCAGGGAGGGAGACACACACAGTATTGGGCAGAGATCAGACCTTCATGGGTTCCTTAGACATTGTCTGATGTAACCAAAGGCATGTCCCCAGCTGTTCAGCTTTGTTTTGGACAGTCCTGATTTGAGATGCTATCAGTGGCCCGGACGTTTTCCTCCAGTTTCCCTATTCTTTAGAACAGTGGAGGAAAATTAATACTGCTAATACGGGGGGGGGGGGGGGGGGGGTTCCTAAAACTAAGCCCAATCCTAGATAATCCTGTAAAGTATTATTCACATACAGTCAATCTGAAAGTAACTGTCAACCAGAGTGGACGCCTGGGGAAAATTAGTTTTAAACAACCACAAAAAACACCCACAGTGCAAAGTAATGTATCTGGTATGCGTCAAAATACACAATGAAACCAGATCTGAAATAAATAAACCTGTTTTGGAGATCTGATGGGATACAACCTTATATGAATTTCAGAGTTTGCACAGTGAGCAGATTGCCAAAGATAATCCTTTTTTTGGAGAGCAAAAGATAATGTTGAAACGTGTGTATATGTGCAGACCTTTCATAGTGGTTGTTTTTTAACAACCATTTAATTAACCCGGTTATCAATTTTTTTTTAAATGCTCCTCCTCTCACCCCTTTAGATGCCACGGACAGCTGCACAAACTCCAAAATCTGAGTTAATGAATAGATCCATACATGTGTATTTTTATTTACCCTGATATGAAATAAAGAGTTCATAGTGTGCCATGTAGATCTCGGCCATTCTTACTATCAAGGGAGGTCTAGACATTTTTGGCTACATGGTGCAATGTCACCATACCTTACATTGTTTCTATCTCAGAGGATAAGTAGATCGGCAAGGCAGATAAGGTACAGAGATTTGTAGATCCACAAGAAAATTTGGAAGAAAGACAGAGCAGTGGTTGGAACTCCATGTGTTTTTACCCAGTGTCCTTATCACTCATTGGCTACCTCAGCCCTATATATGTTGAGGGGAGAGGTAGGCTATAAAGGTGAAGACAGCAAGGAACTCTCCTCTCACACGTGCATTCATATGAAATCTGCGGACGCCCAGAATATGTAATATCTTACTTCAGGTCTTTCTAATCCTATTGATCCCAACCGCAGATGTATAGAAAATAGCATATAGAAGTGAAAAGTAGTCCTAACTGGGGTTACTTTCTTTTCTTCAAAGAAAAAAAAAAAAAAAACCTCCAGTGCTAATGCCTTCAAAGACTAAACATTGGCCTCATCCCCCATTTTACTAGCCTGCCCATTGCATCAATGTTTTTTTTAATATTTCATAGTGTTGGCCATAGGATATTATTATATCATTGTTGCAGTCGTGACCTGTTGTATGCTAAATTATGTTAAATAATTATTAATAAAATATTAAATATTTATTTAGACAAACAAGACTAACTGTACAACAAAAAATGTCTTTAATTCGAGAATACAGATGTGATACATAGTGACACACTTTATTTATACCTCTGGCGGTAAAAACAATATATCTGAAAGGATATCACAAACGAAGTTACACACATACAACTGTTATATTTTATACTATATAATTAGATAATGTGTACTCAACTTCAACCCCCCCCCCCCCCTCCCCCCCAGTAGAACAAAAGGTCATCACTCCCTAGTGACAACTGTTGGTAGGAGCAATGCACTTCTTACAATGCTACATAGAAAATCAGGTATGAAATGAATGCAACGGTTAAAAGGGTGTGTAACGGACCATCTACCGGACGTAGTAGACCCTCTGTCCGTTGTATGAAATCACCTCCTTAGCCCCCAATTAAAGCTCCGCGTTCACCCAGCAAGTCTTTCCTGGACCCTTGCTCTTTGTACCCAAATAGACAGGACATCTAGCAGTTAGGTACAGCAAACATCCTTTATTTGTGTAACAACACAGACTTATAAAAATACATAAACATGACATCACAGACATTAGTATACAATGGGGGGATGGAACTAAATATAGTTCTCCTACTAACTGGGTCTAGGAAAACATTAGACATTCAGACTGCAAACCAAATAGGAATTAACATAGAGTGAGTAGACCTAATTACAATACACACAGTAATGTACACAACATAATCAGTTTACCAGTTAATACAGTTAATACAGAACAATGGATGTTGGAGTAAACTATTGGAGTCACTGTCACATTATAAACCTTCAGAGTGGTCTACTCACAGAATTAAACATTACACATAACCAATATACTAACAGAATATAACTAACTAACAATATTAACGTATAGTGTTATGGCACATCCCTTACCCAGGTGGTCTGTTCATTCGTGAGTTGGTTTGGTAGATTCGATCTACCGAACACCAGGCAGAAAGGCACGAACAAGCCTTTCTGCAGGGGAAAATACAAGCTTTTACCATGGGGCCATAGTCCAGAGGCAGCAGGTGAGCAACCAGGCTTCTCCAGAACATAGTGGCGAGGTTGGTTCCGCCACACGGTGGTCTATTTAAAGGGAGGTACTTCATATCACTAATATGCACTTATGAAGTTGTGTGTGTGACGTGAATCACTAATAAATGACTACGCAAGCCATATCTAGTACAATCATACCATTTGCTTTGCATTAAATATAGAGCACTTTGTAGGTTCCAAAAGTCTGGTCATTTAGAATTTTATGGGAGTTTTCTATTATATACTTACGTTGTGTATAACATTTGATTTGATTTTTTTTTTTAACCGAAGATAAACTTCCAGATTGGTGCTCGAGCATATGATACTTGAGAGGTAAAAGCTGGCTGAGAACTTTCTGCAAGAACTACATCGGTGCTGTCACTTCCTCTTCCTGCTCATCCCCTAACTTGTTCTACGTTTGTTGCCCCCCGCTGGTATGCACTGTGTCTCTTCTCTCTGCTCTCAGCTTTTCTTGCTCTCATTCCAGAATGCTCTCAGCTTGTCTTTTTCCGGCAAATCTGTTTTCCATGTCGTCATGTGCTCGTGCTCCAACCTGGAACGTTTGGGCTCTGTCCAAGTCAGGAGCTGAAAAGAAGGGGTAGAAGTGAGTTTTTATATTGCTTTTGGTTAAATGTGTCAAATGTTCAATTTTTTTTTTCCCCTAACCACAAAGGCTAGCAGAGATAGTCAACTGACAAACTAACTTTTTATTTCAGCACTAGTTGCATTAGATTGCTGTTGTCTATTGTTCTTTAATGCACCAGATCCATTGTTTTTGCCAAATCAATGTTCTCTTGTATGCGTGGATAAATATTGGAATTTACATCTTGCATGCTTTACACAATGGTAACTATTCACTAAAAGTGAACTAGCTGTGCATTGTGCAGGGACAAACCTGGCAAGAGATTTCTGCTAGAAGAGCTCAGTTGGCCCAGCATAACTCACTGAATCTCTAACAATTCATTGGGTTGGAGCAACTCTGTTCTATCAGGAGAAACTCACCAGGTTTGTATCTGCACAAGGCACAGTTAAGTTGATTTAGTGAATAGCTCCAAATGTGTGTCTAAACAACAATTTTAATGACAATGGTGTTAATTAAACAGTGTCAATAAACAGCCAATTAAAACGAATAAGTGTTGGATATCTGTTTTTCAGTTCAATGTCTATTGCTGCAAGCCTTGTGAGCGAAGATACAAAGACCAAGTTCTTGAACAAAATGGGTCAGCTGACCACTTCCGGTGCAATGTTGGCAAATGTTTTTCAGAGGAAGAAGTAGATTGCTTTCCTGCTGGATAATAAACACTAAAGATGGACCACATACTACTCTTTGCTCCTTGTACTTGAAGTACTTGCCTTTTTCTTTCTTTTTCTGTCTTCTGTTCCTGGTTTATGGAAAACTCCAAAGATATTTGCACTTCATTGAAATGTCAGCATGTGTGTTGGTTTTGGAGTTAACACTGTAGTTGAAGTTTAAGCAGGATCATTAGCCTTTACCATGTCTCTGTGGTGTTTGTCATTTTTTTATACATACATATATATATATATTTGCATATATATATATATATATATATATATATATATATATATTAGTGAAAAGTATTTTTTTTTTCCCTGATAAAATAAAATATTGGCAATTCTGTTATATATGGCTCAAATTGCAATATTAAAATAATGTACATTTAAATTAATTGTCATGAATAATAAAGTTAAAGATATTTAAATTATGGAAAGAAAATCAATTTGTTTTTATTATTTTCAAATTAACAAGCACCAGCCAGTGTTATCTTGTGCCTTCCCCACCACCCACCTCTATTCTTTGAGACCATTTCAGAGGAAAAATCATTTAAAAACCTTACTGGATATATATATATATATATATATATATATATATATATATATATATATATATATATATATATATAAATTTTGAATTAAATGTTTCTAGTTAGAATAATTTAATTCCCTTAAATATGTAGTTACTGCACTGGTTACCAGTTTTAGGCAGGTATTTTTATATTTTCTTCTAAATTAAGATTTTATTATTATGTGAATGTAACATTGGCACAAAATATTATTTAAAAGGTCAGCAGTTCTGCAATGGACACCAGGTGAGAAGGAAATAGTATTTTGGTTTTATGTAATAGAACTGCTTAAAGATGCCATAGTTTGACACAATCCCTTTTCAATTCTGTGGTTGTATTTTGTGGTAGCTTTATAATAAAATGCACACCGCGAAGTTAATGTGTACACTATTGTAAGCCCATGTAGTTCAAGAGATCACTATAATTCTTCCTGACCCGTCAACATAACCATTGTGCGTTTTGTATTTGAAAGCCAGTTAACAGGGATATTTACTAAACTCAGTTTAATGTAGTAATATTGGTTAATGTACTGTACAGTTAAAGTAAACTAAACATTTGGATGACCAGAAAACTTCATCTAAGTACAATCATTTATCTGTACATTTGCCGACATAATTGCATGCAAATGTAGAGATGACATGATATATTTACCTGACGTTTTTTTCACCTGACTCTAAAATGTCATCCGAATTTAATACGTACATATCCACTTGTCCCAACAATGTAAAGTAGGCATCTCACTTGCTAAGAATTGTGGGATGGGGATGTCGCCATCTGCGGTGGGAAAACATGCACAATACTTGTCTTTTTATTTGAGGCTGCTTTTATCTCTGCTATAGACACAGAGGTAAACCTTTTTTTATTTATTTTTTTAGGAACTAGTTAAAAAAAAATGTATATGTTTTGGTGGCAATTTGGCTAGCACAATGTATATATATTTTTTTAATTATATATTAAGGGGCACACAATGTTTTTACATGATGGCCACACTTTTAAGTCTGCAAAGCTATAACTAAAATTGTTGTAGTTAATGCAAATTATTATAGTTTTGAAACTGGTAAATGAACAAATGCTACGTATTTAGAAAAATGACCACTTTGTGAGTTTTATACAAACACATAAAATGTTG
Organism: Pelodytes ibericus; assembly: GCA_036172795.1. Taxonomy (NCBI): domain Eukaryota; kingdom Metazoa; phylum Chordata; class Amphibia; order Anura; family Pelodytidae; genus Pelodytes; species Pelodytes ibericus. The sequence goes on from CM069859.1 coordinate 113,519,453, forward strand.
TTGATTTTACAGAAAAAGTTCTCTTAAGGATGCATTAAAGATATCCAGTTTCTGGTCTCAATTACTTTTAGTTAAAACTGATTGCACTGTCTTCATTTTTTATTTTCCTTTCTTTATCGTTTGAAATTCAACAAAAATGAACCATTTTCTAAATGTGAATATTCTTGTTTGTGATTGTGTAACATTTCCCTAGATGCATCTAGTCCTTTGATCCTTTTGTTGTGCCAAGAGTATTGACCTGAGCTCTGGAAAGAGATTATATTGCCACTGGATGGTTGCATCAGCATTTTTCCAGTTGTCAAAAATGTAGTTTGGAGACCATAAATGGTTGTCATCGACTCGACTTAAACTAATTTTATGATGAACTCCATTTTGTTTCCCTTAATCTATGCTCATTGAGGAGCATGCTGTGTATGATACAAAATAATGTTTTTTTTTCCATAAAAGATGTATGGGTAATACAGTGGAAAGCTTTTTCTTTTCTGTTCAAATAAAGAAATAATGAAAATTTACAAAAATAAAATGTTGTGTTGCCTCCTTAATTTCTCTAAATAGACTGAAATGTTGTCCTAATATATGTTGATACTTTACTTGCTGCACTGTTTCATTATATGTTCGTTATAACATTTGGCAATTTAATACATATTTCCTTAATGCACCACTTCTCAGCGTGAGCACAATTAAAGAGACTGTATCACTTAATCATTGTTCTTACTGTAAATTATTTCAAAACGATTGGAAATTATCAATGCATTGTTAGTAAAACTGCAAGCAAATGCCTAAATTAGGTTAAAAAAAATGTGTCTGTGGCACGGTGTGCAAATGAACTGCTTTTCAATGGGAAATGTGTAATTTGCATACCATGCCTCAGGTGATGTCATAAGCAGGAGACTCCACAGACACATTTAAACCACATTTTTCTACTAATTTATGCATTTGCTTGCAATTTTGCTAACACAATGTATAGATAATTTCCAATATAATTGTGTGCTCTACATACACAGTAAAAACAATCTTCAGATGATACTATCCCTTTAACTCATTGACTCAACTGGATCATTAGTTTTCTTTTTTTTTTTTCTCCTGTTTTTGCAGTAATTAAAAAAAAAACTTGCTTGTGGCATAGTTTCTACGTATATGGATATTCTAAATAGATGGATGCCTGCAGAATCTTTTAGGAGCCAATCTGGGGACTCTAGTAGAAAGTCAAGGTGATTCCCCATGCACGTGTGACAGAACAGACATATGCACATTGGATGTACAGTTGCATCTCTATGGGAAGCCAAATGCTTCCCCTGTTATTTTCAAGCACTGTTGTACATTCAATATTTAAGCTTCAGACAGGGGAGACCATGCCCATTGTTGTATGCGCAGACAAAATTTAGTGGAAGGCTGTCAACAATAAAAACAAAATGGCTGGAATGCCACATAAAAACTGCCTTTTAGGTCTCATGATCTTTCACACTAACAAGCCGTGCAAAGCTTATTAAGGAGACTTGGAATTTAAGTGGTTCAGTATTGTAAATTAACAATCCACAGGTGATTTTTGTAAACTTGCTTTAGTCTATCAGAGGAATACCTATCTACTGTTAGCAGGGATGGCTAACCTTGGCTCTGCAGATGTTTAGGAGCTGATGACTGACTGTTCATCATGGGATACATTGTTCCCAAACATCTACAGTGGCTCTTTAGAAACCAGTAACAAGGGACACTGGTTGAAATGAGTTAAGCTCCAAATATGAAATGGGCTTTCTGTCCACATGCTGCTTTCACTGTCCCATAACCTTATATTTGTTCCATAAGGACCTTTTAAGGTGAAGCCTGAATTGCATCTAGTGGATTACTACCATGTAATGAGTGTGCAATGTGGGTGATAGGGCACATCCTGGCTGCTGGGCTATGTCCTAGTTCTGCAATATTGGTGGTGGGAGGTGGCATCCAAATTTAATCTTCTGGGCACAGCACAAAACCAAAATATATGACTGTATGTGATCATGGTGAAAGTGAATACCAGATGGCACTGATTGGTTAGTGATTAACTTCCTGTTTCCTCTACTGATGATAAGTTTTCATATTTTGTTTGTCTATCACTAATGTTAATTTCCTGGACTGTGTGCTTCAGAAGATATGCAAAGTGGCTACATAGTATATTAATGAAGTCAGTAAAGTCACTATGCGTCACATAGTATGTTAAGGATATTACCTGCATAGAATTATATCCCTATTTAGTAAAATGTACTCTCTTGTGGAAGAAAAGGAGGGGCGGGGAACTCATCTCACAAGATAGGAACCAAGTGGTCTGAAGAATCGCCACATAATTAAATGTATACAAAATCAACTTACTGCTTAAGAGTGGAAATGTGTCAAGTGCCTCCTTCCCACTTTTTATATAGATTTGAATCACTGCCATTAAACATCCTTCTCCTTAGCCAACAAAAGTACACAATGGGAGAAGGTATGATATTGGGGAGAATATTTTGCACTAATAACATGAAATGCGTTGAGCTATCAGAAGTTGAGTTCTGCCTCCTCACGATATCACTTTATCGGTTATTGATTCCATGGATTTGTCTCCCCAATTTTCTGCAATAGATTGATGATTTCCACATGCCGTGAGTCTATTCCTGCTTTGATGCTTTTTCCTATGGACACCCATAACGCCATTGAAATGGTTTGACCAGCTGTTCAACTGCAACACATCCAGGCAGTTGTGTCAAATAGCATATTATGCTGCACATTGCCATTGGTGGTCATGGGTATTTATGATGTCATATTGTTAATATTTGTGGATAAAATAGCTTTATTACATTACATGTGCAATTGTAAAAACCATAGATATTCAATTTTTTATTTTTTTTCCCCCTTGCACACATTGGCAGTACCAGTGGGTAGTGTCTTTCTCTTCGGGACAAGATAGCCTGTAAAGTTTAATATTGTTAAACCCCGCCCCTTACCTTCCTCCCAGTATATAGGTTAGCTGCTCCGGAGGATCCCCAGTTCTTTCTTGTCCCGGGACGGTTCAGGATGGCAGGTGCGGCACACATGTTGCTGCCGGGGGGGATTCCCGGTCAGCCCGCAGGTACTTCTTGCTTCTGGGCTTACAGAGTCCAGAAGCATTGTTCTTTTTATGGAAGTCCGGGGGACTTCCGGGTTCGCTAGCAGGCTGGAGCCTGCGCACAGCGGTGGAACGCACGCGCAGGTGGCGTTGCGTTCCACCAGGGGGAGCCGGATCCGCTATACACATGCGCACTCGGTATCTCCCAGTTTCTGGCTGTGCAGTCCTGTTTGACGACTCAGGAAGTTGGTCAGCATAGGATTTTCGTGTGCACCAGCCCCCCACACGAATCTGAGGTTGGGAAGTTAAGAAAATAGTGTTTTTTCTTAGCCTTTGCCTGTTTCCTCATTTTTTCAACCTGGCTATTTGGCATTAAGACCTTCTCATGCTATTTATGCAGATGTCTAACCCTGTATCACCGGAAAGGTCCGAAAAAGAAAAAACCTGCACCTCTACCAAGAAAAGTCACATGTAAATCCAAGCATCTTACGTGTAATGGATGTGACATACCTTTATCGGATGGCTGCAAGAAAAAATTCTGTACCTCCTGTACGGCAGAAAATTTGGAAAAAGAAAAACGTAATGATATGCATTCCTTTTTATCTTGGTTCCAGGAAAACCTTTCACAAACATTTGTAACTTTTAACAAGTCGATTAAGAACCCGCAACCTTCCGTCCCCCACAAGAGAGCAAGGTCAGACTCACAATCGATCTCCTCAGGGGAATGCTCAGCTTCGGTATCTGATGACCAATCTTCGGATGAAGTTATTGGATTTCCGGTGTCGGAAGTGAAAAGATTTATGAAGGAGGTCACCATCGCCATACAAGAAGACAATCTACCTAGTAAAGTAAGAGGCTTTCCGGTGATCCCTAAAGCCATAGCTATGGTTTACAGGGAATGGAAACACACGGCCATCGGGCATTTATTTCAAGGCATTTCAAGCAACTGTTCAAGATCCAACCTGATGACCAGTGGGAAGAACTACCAAAGGTGGACATACAAGTAGCACAGCTATCAAAAAAGACTACTATCCCCATTGGAGAAGTGTCAGGTCTGAAGGACCCTATGGATAGAAGAGCGGAAACTTCTTGCAGGCAAATTTTTCAAACCATGGGGTTCCAGTGTAAAGCTGCGTTGGCAGCTACGGCCATTTCCCAGTCACAAAATGTGTGGTTACACAACTTGGAAACTTATACATCGGTCGATCCAGAGGGGTCGCTGTCCCAGCTCTTGAAGAATCTACGTCTGTCTAATGAGTTTATGTTGGATTTGTCTACAGAAATGTTAAAAATGGCGGCGAGAGGGATGGGTCTCTCTTCGGTGGCAAGAAGAGCTTTATGGCTCCGAAGTTGGAGAAGGTGGTTACACAACTTGGAAACTTATACATCAGTCGATCCAGAGGGGTCTCTGTCCCAGCTCTTGAAGAATCTACGTCTGTCTAACGAGTTTATGTTGGATTTGTCTACAGAAATGTTAAAAATGGCGGCGAGAGGGATGGGTCTCTCTTCGGTGGCAAGAAGAGCTTTATGGCTCCGAAGTTGGACAGCAGATAATGCGTCAAAATCGTCCCTCTGTGAATTACCCTTTGAAAGACAGAAGCTGTTTGGAGATCCCCTGGAAGAACTTATTAGACAGATGTCTGAAACCAAGAGGGCTCTACCACAGGGGAAACCCTATCAGTGGAACAGGAGGTACCCTTATAAAAGTCAACGTCCTTTTCCTCAACCTGACAGGTTCCGTAATTTTCGTCTCCAAAATAAGGAATTTCTTCCCAATAGACCAAACATTCCACAGGATAAAAGAAAGAAGTTCTGACAGAGTGGGTGGAAGGCTGCTGGGGTATGTAGAGGAGTGGGGAAAGATCACCTCCAACCAGTGGATTTTAAGAACTATCTCGAAGGGCTACAGAATCCAGTTTCTTCATCTTCCATCTCCTCACTTCACGATCTCATCGTATGTCTCCAGGGAAAAGAATCTAGCACTGCTGACAGAAGCTTCCAGAATGCTCCAACAAGGGGTAATCGAACAAGTTCCTCCACATCTCCGTTTCAGGGGTACTTACTCCAGGCTTTTTCTGGTTCCCAAACCAGATGGTTCGGTACGACCGGTTTTGGATTTAAAAAAGGTAAACACCTGCGTCATTTATCGAAGATTTCGGATGGACTCGATCAATTCAGTAACACAGATGCTACAGGAAGGAGACTTCATGGCGACCCTGGATCTCAAAGAAGCATATTTATACATTCCGATGGACAAGTCGATCCGAAAATTCCTAAGGTTTTCCCTGTTATCGGGAAACAGAATTATACATTTCCAATTCAAGGCCCTCCTGTTCGGGTTGACATTGGCCCCAAGAATTTTTACAAAGATCCTTTCTCCGGTCACAGCACATCTAAGGGAAAAAGGGATTTTTCTGGTCCTGTATTTAGACGATTGGTTCTTAAAAGCAAGTTCACAAGAAGTCCTTTCTGCCCACATCAACACCATGGTTGGAATATTACAAAAGCTAGGCTGGCTAATCAACTGGAAAAAATCTGACATGATACCAAAAACAAAAACATTATTCCTGGGTTTTCTGGTGGACTCTCAAGCTCTCTCTCTTTTTCTTCCTCAGCACAAGATAAAGAAGCTTTGCAAAGAGGTGTCGGTCCTACGGGCGTCCCCTTCCTGTTCGGTCAGAGAGGCGATGAGTACTCTGGGGCTGCTAACCTCATCCATTCCGGCAGTTCCTTGGGCAAAGGCGCAATTAAGACCCCTCCAATGGGACATCCTTCATCAGTGGTCAGGAAGAGAAACATATTTGGACAGGCCCTTCTACCTTTCCCAACAGGTAAAATCACAGATGAGTTGGTGGTCAGACAAGGGGAACCTAGCACAGGGTGTGTCATTTCACCCCACGCAGTGGACCACAATTTCAACAGATGCTTCGAAACAAGGCTGGGGGGCCCACCTGCACTCCCAATTCGTAAGTGGAAAATGGCTCGAAGAGGAGTACGTCAAATCATCCAACTACAAGGAATTATTGGCGGTGCTAAAGGCCCTGGAAAGCTTTGCTACTCTGATTACGGGAAAATAAGTGCAAATACAATCGGACAATTCCACCACAGTGGCATATTTAAACCTCCAAGGCGGTACAAAGAACAGATGCCTTCTACTCCTATCCGCAGACATCATGGCCTGGGCCCAACGCAACATATCAGACATAGCTGCGACACACATATGGGGCAAGGACAACGTGATTGCGGACGATCTCAGCAGATTCCGTTGGTCTCAGACAGAGTGGTCTCTTCATCTGGATACCTTTCTAGCTTTGACTCAAAGGTTCGGTTTTCCAGAGATCGATCTGATGGCCAGGGGTTGCAATGCAAAAGTGCCGGTTTTTGCCTCCCTGTATCCAGGGCATTATCCCTTTGTCCTGGACGGCCTGTCAATAAAATGGGATTTCAGGATGGCGTACGTATTTCCTCCAATAGCCTTCATACCCAGGGTATTGTCGAAAATCAGAGCGGACAAGGCAAGAGTTCTGGCAATTATTCCATATTGGCCAAACAGAAGCTGGTTCTCGGACCTCAAACGCATGGCCATATCATACTGGATCCTGCCGGTATCCTTAACGATCCTGGAGAACCGTTTAGTCACGGAAGAGATTCTGCAGATGTTCCGATTGACGGCCTGGCTTCTGCAAGGTTGATATTAGAAAATCAAGGTGTACATACAGAAATGGCTACATTTTTGCTCTGTTCGGTGAGACCTTCCACGGCTAGAACATACTTGAGAATTTGGAGAAAATTTTTGGAGTGGCTGAAGGAACGTGCGATCTTGGATCTGTCTCCTTCTGTTGATTCAGTGTTATCGTTTCTGAGGGACGGTTATTTGAAAGGCCTGGGGGTAGCGACACTCAAGGTTCATATAGCAGCACTGAGTCATTTTCTCCTCCAAGACTTGGCATCCCTCCTTCTGGTAAGAAAATTTGTCAAAGCCATCACGTGGCAGCGCCCTCCTTGGAAGTCCTTTTTTCCAACCTGGGATCTCTCCAAGGTACTGCAGGCACTCTGTGCGGCCCCCTTCGAACTTTTGGAATCGGCTTCTTTCAAGTTTTTGTCCTTTAAAACAGCATTTTTGGTGGCCATAACATCGGCTAAACAAATAGGGGAACTTCAAGCCCTCACGGCTTCTGAAGGCTGCTTACGTTTTCACCAGGATAAAGTGGTAATACATTTCCAACCTTCCTTTTTACCCAAGGTAATCTCCAAAGCCTTTATCAATCAACCAATTGTTCTGCCTGTGTTCTTTCCGAACACGTCTAATGCCATGGAACAAAACTGGCATTGTCTAGATGTTAAAAGGGCGTTGCAAATTTACTTGGATAGGTCCAAAACTTTTAGAAAGTCAGACCATCTTTTTTTGAACTTTCAGGGTTTCTCAAAGGGATTACCGGCCTCTAAACCTACTATTGCCCGCTGGCTTACAGATACCATAAAGTTGATGTACACCTCCCTGGGATTATTTCTGTCATTCCCCATAAGGGCCCATTCAACTCGTGCAGTGTCAGTCTCATGGGCGGAACAAGCCTCTGCCTCGCCTGAAGACATATGTAAAGCTGCTTCCTGGTCGTCTGTGAATACTTTTATAAAACACTACAGGTTGGACATCTTCTCCTCCTCAGAGGCCTCATTTGGGCATAAGGTGCTTTCAGCTGTGGTGCCCATTGTCCCTCCCTAGTGGTTATTCTCGCTACATCCCACTGGTACTGCCAATGTGTGCAAGGGAAAAAATAAATTTTCTTACCGTAAATTCTATTTTCCTTAACACATTGGCAGTACCATTTTCCCTCCCTAATTTGGATTAAAACATTTTTGGCATATGTATCGGTTTCTTGTCTTTTGTATAGAACTGGGGATCCTCCGGAGCAGCTTACCTATAAGGAAGGTAAGGGGCGGGGTTTAACAATATTAAACTTTACAGGCTATCTTGTCCCGAAGAGAAAGACACTACCCACTGGTACTGCCAATGTGTTAAGGAAAATAGAATTTACGGTAAGAAAATTTATTTTTTTTATTGCTTGAATATATGTTGTCTGAAAGAAAAAAAGAGAAACCCGGTCTCATTTAAGTTGAATTTTTTCTCACATAGAATGTGTGGAAGATGAGTACTGGGGTAGAGGTAATAGCTTTCTTGCGGTGAACTGTCTGGCGTATTAATGGGCATACTAACAGTGGCATATTAATGGGTAAGTTGGCATATTTGCTGTGGCCATACATTGGCAAGTTTGGTTGCAGAATGTCAAGTCTGGGGGTGCATTGACAAGTCTGGGAGGCAGATTGGCAAATAAAAGGAAATCAAAACAATGAATGCATTTTCTCAATCATAGGTTTTGTTAACCCCTTAGTGACATGACTTTTTTGGCTTGTCCGACGCTTGGTGACATGGGCTGTTTTAACATTTCTGAGGTGTTTGTGTTTTGCTGTAATTTTTTTCTGTCTCATTTAGTGTACCCACACAAACTATATATCGTTTTTATCGTTATAAGAAGGGCTTTCTTTTGATACCATTATTTTGATAATAGCATATAATTTGATGTAAAAAAAAAAAATATGGCATAAAAAATTTAAAAAATTTCATGAATTTTATTTGAAAAATCGTATACTCATGTACAAGAGACAACAAAATAACACTGCAAAATAGTTTCTAATATATGTCCTGAGTTCAGAAATAGCCCATGTTTTATGTTTTTGTGCTTTTTTATTCATGTTACAGGGCCAGAACTATAAGTAGTGCAAAGTTATTTTAAAATCCTTTTTTTCAAAATTAGCGATAGTGACATTGTAACACTGATTTCTGTACTAAATCCATGAATGACCCCCAACATGTACATATTTTTGAAAACTAGACCAATCAGGGCATTTAACTTGGGGTATTTTGACACATTTCATGTAGCAATTTTACCACCAATCTTTGCCAAAGTTTGCAGCAAAAAATCTTTTTTTTTTATTTTTCACATAGATTGCAATTTAGGTAAACATTACCTTAAAATGTGAAGGGGTATTTCCAAATAACACCTCAATATGTGTTCAGCAACATCTCCTGTGTACAGGGATACCATCCATGCATAGGTTTGTTGGCTTGTTTTTTGGCTAGAAGGCAACATTTGTGAGATGTGCATCTCAAAATTCCAACTTGGAATTTTGTCATGTAGTCAACCTGCGTCCGTGTCCTATATAAGAAATATCTTTGAAGCCAGCCAATGTAATTTACCCCCACCAAACCATATCTTTTTTTAACGGTAGACACCCATCACTCCTTGTGGCAAGGGCTCAGCAGCCACCGATACATCACTAGATGATGTATCAGAAAGCTGACCAGGGTCAAAATCGAACCCTGAGTCCGCGGCCTCAGAATCAGTGTGTAAGCAGTGATCTCGAGCAAAGAAGGGGTTAATAGCTCATAGAAGAGCCTATCTAGTACTGTAATACATTATAGTACAAAGTAATTAATCCATAAAACAGTGCAGACAGCAAAACATACTGTTGCTGTGCAAGATTACTGCTTATACAGTGATGAATGGCAGGGAAGGGGTTAATACACAGTGAAAGACTTTCATAAAACCTGCCAATTTTATAAAATGTTATTTTATATCACTAATACTGATCTGTCTCTTTCCGTCACAAAAATGTAAGTGAGGAGAGGGAGGCAGATCAATATTTGTGAATATTGATCCGACCAATTTTGATCTGACCAGGGCGAATGGTGAGCTTAATTGAGAAATCACCAAACCGCCTTTGCCACTAATTCGCTGTTACTGATCGCTATGCGCTCAGACAGCTTAAAAAAAAAATCTCAAATATTTTTACTTTACATGTAATCCCTTAGCAGGTATGTGTAAAAAAAATTAATATGCAGACAGATAAAAATTGCTTTGGTGTCAATATCATTGCGTAAGCAGTGATCAACAGCAAAGAAGGGGTTAATAACTCTTAGAAGAGCCTTTGTAGTACTGTAATAAATTACAGTACAAAAAAATTAACCCCTAAAAAATGCACAAACAGCAAAATAAATGCGCTGATGTGCACGATCACTGCTTACGCAAGATCAGTGGCAGGGAAGGGGTTAAACGCAGAGAATTGCTTTAATACAATTTGTTTTATTGTTTTATTATTCATGTGTTGTGTATTTATCATTTTTTTGTACTTTTACTTACTTTTCTTACTTTGATCTGTCTCTCTCCCTCACTAAAAAACAATGTGAGGAGAGGGAGGCAGATCATAACTGGTCAGATCAATATAGGGTTAATATTGATGTGACCAGTCAGTGGGGATGCTCATCAGAGCATCCCCACTGCTTGTCAGTGTGTCTGGCAGTCACTTATTGCCTCTGTGAAGAGGCAATCGTGTGGTAGCCAGAGAGCACAGGAAGCAGGTACTTCCTGCCTTCTGTGCTCTTGCCCTTAGAAGGGCAGCGCCATCTTGGTCACACAGTGACCAAGCTCGTGCATTTATTTTTTTTTGTGTTCCTGATTGCCTCGACTTGTGAATTTTTCGCTTCCTATGCTCGTTTTTGAAATGCCCGCATTTTAAAGGCGCTGTGCCTTTAAAACTGGCATTTCAATCGCTCTCCGGAGCGATCGAAATGCCGACGGGCATTTTTTTCAGTATTGAACGATGCTTCCATACGGAAGCATCGTTTCAATACCGCTTGATCACTGAAAGCGGAAAAACTCCGCTTTCAGTGCTCGTTTTGACACAGGACAGACTAGGTCCGTCCTGTGTCACTAACGCCTCGACACACAGGACGGACCGACGGACCTAGTCCGTCCTGTGTCGCCAAGGGGTTAAATATGGGGGGACGGAAATGTTTACATGTGAATTATTTACTTGTACAACTTTTATCTCCTGAAGGTCATATTTACTGGGGGCCTCACGATACCTGTAGCACAGGGGCCTACAATGTCTAAATCAGGCCCTGGACACCTGACATCCTTGCAAGTCTCTGACTCAGGAATTTAAAACTTTTGAAATTAAGTTGACATTTAGATCGTATATGTAACAGCTTAAATTCCTTTTACCAATACAGCTGGAACTACAAGAATGTTCTGTGGTTTCCGTGTGCTGGAACTTTGCAAAGCAAACATATACAGTATTTTGCTATCACAGCAAATCATTTAAAGCTGGATAGATAAACCACCCTAACATTATACTGTGGAATATTGTCAGAGATAAGTGGAATTATGAAAGATTAGATGGCCAATAACCATTCATATAAACAGTATCTCCCAAGTTCGTTTTACAAGGCGATAATATGACATATACTTAAACTACTATATATGTAATAATGCACACGGTAACAAAATATGAACATCTTTTGTCATACAGTAAAATAGAAATCACACACAAAAATAATACATTGACTGAGCCCAATACACCAATAAATAACCTATCAGTACAAACAAAGTAGCTACAGGCCATGCCTACGAAATCAATTTCCCCTCGATTCCCCTTGCCAGCCCTCCGTGGGTGGCTATTCTGTGTCATCTAGAACTAAATATCAATAAGCAACAATTTAATGTTTTTCATTTGTTCAGATATTGTCACATTCTTATTCCTAAAATTAAGGAAACATGGCTAGCACCACCAAGAGTTTCATATCTACAATAGCTAACCAGAGGTAAGCCACAGGCCGTGACTTTTGCAAAAAGGGGAAATACAATTCCTACAATGGAAGGTTCCCAAAGAAGATGCTTTAATGAATTATTTTATCATGTTTCAGTTCTGTATAAAACATATTACTGGCAAAATGATATTTATCATCAATGTTTAAAATGAAATTATAGTGTAATAGCATCAATGTATTTATATGTTAAACTGCATGCCAATGATGTGTGCATAAACACCACCAGTAAAACATTCTTTATTATGTTATATGTTTGTTCTGCAGAGGCACCTGATCCGTTTTGTGTTATGGTGAGTGTCTGACATTCTATGGGCAAATATGATGTTCTCCCATAAGTACATCATATTCCCATAAATTTAATAAACATGTATTAAATGACCTACTCGGTAAAGTGAAAATTGCAGGGAATTGAGAAACTATAGGTCAGTTCCCTGCAGTTCTCTTTTTATTGAGTAGACCTTTTAGTCTAAGAGTTGTAACTCTAAACACATATTCAAAGTATCTGTGGAAATGACCTTGTGTTATGATATGATTTTAGTAATTTCTTCTCAAATAAAACCAATTGGTATCTCCACAGAAGGAAATGTATAGGGATTACCATGATTCCATTTACACAAGAACTGTTTTGGATCCTTGAATTAGATATGTTAACCCTTTTGTGACCAGATTGTTTCGGAAATGTTGTACCCTTCTTGACAATGGTTGTTTTCCTGGCTAACCATGGCAGCAGTTACGTATGGGTTAGCTCCACCCTCAAGGTAGGTAGGACAGAAACAAACTTATAAGAGAGCCCCCGCCCCCTGTCTCCTCAGTCTTTTTTCTGTCCTCATTGGTATTAGGACGGGGCCCTTTGGGCCTGAGATTTTTATTATTTCTTCTATTTTACACTTTTTTACTCACCTTCCGGAAAGTTCAGCCTCTTTCTTTCCGAAGCCCGGTTCCTGTCATTTCAAGGTTCCCTGGGATATTTATTCCTCCGCACCCTTACATCTGAATGGTACTGGAGATGATTTGGATATGAAGTTTGGGCCCTGTTCCTCCGTAAGCTTACTGCAAGTGGTACTGGAGATGTATGGGATATTAGCATAGGTCTCCATTCCTGCTGTTCTTCATATGGTATGTATGGGATGTTTTTCTCCCTTCATTTACATTTTTTACACTTGGGCATGGCTGTTTTTCCCCCCTCCGTTTTATTTTCGAGGCTGTGCCTCTCTGTTGTACTCTGGGGCGCTTCTGCGTTCCAGCCCTACCTTTTTTGTGCCTTTTTTCTTCTGTTTTCGGGCACTGGAACGCATTTGCGTTCCAGGCCTCGTTTTCGGTGCCGTTTTTCGGCGTTTGGAACGCATATGCGTTCCACGCCTCGTTTTCAGTGCCGTTTTTCGGCGTTTGGAACGCATATGCGTTCCACGCCTCGTTTTCAGTGCCGTTTTTCGGCATATGCATTCCTAATCATGTTTTCTTTCCCTTTCTAGACAGGTGGAACGCATATGCGTTCCACCTCTTAATTTAGGGAGTTTTTTGTACTATTTAAGGGCTTCTGCTTCAGCCCTATCCTTTCAGGGTTCACACAGAGCATTTTCCCAGGACCTTTGTTCCCTGTGCCTGCCTTACTCCAGCCTCAGGTATTTCCTTTGTATTCTGTGAGTTGTTTTTCCTTACTTTTAATATGTTTTTTCTTTTGGGTACTTATGTATTTTTTCTTTCTCAGCCTGCCCTTTATATTTTTGCATTTAATATGTCCTCCTCATCCAAGAGGTCTCGTTCTCGTCACTCTAGGTGAGTTTTTTATTTCTATTTTTATTTTTATTTTTTCATTTTAAAGAGTGTTTTTCGCCTTCTCACGCTGGTGTTTTTTCCAGCCCCAGACCGGAATCCGATCATCCCAGGAAGAAAACAGAGAAGCGCCCTCGCTGTTTTGCATGTGACGCTACTCCTTTAGAGGGCAAACGCCTTTGTGGGGACTGCTTGACTCAAGCTGCCGGCCCCCCTGAGCCCTCTCCGGATCTGATGCACCTAGTTAATCAGGCAGTTGAAAAGAGCCTGAAGGAACATTTGGGTAATCTGGCCCCTGTCCAGCATACACCACTTACTGAGGAGTGTTTGTTTGCTGATCGGCCCGACTCTGAAGATCCTTTGGATTTTGGGCATTGCTCTTCGGCTGAGGAAGACGTTGATTCAGGCGTTCTTCTGGACCCTGCCCTTATTGACCACCTTATCGGTGCTGTTAAGAATACTTTGGGTATTACTGAGTCTCTTCCCGAGGTGGGTACGGCGTATAAATACTTCACCAGTCTACATAAGAAAAGGCCATCCTTTCCGGTTCATAGCTCCATTGAGGAATTGATTTCTACCGAATGGAAGAACCCTGATCGTAAAGTTTCTTCCGGCAGGAGGATCTCTAGATTATATCCCGTGGCTGATGAAGATGCCTCTTCCTGGTCTTCTCCTCCTGTGGTGGATGCCCCTGTCATTCGGGTGGTCCGGCGTTCGTCCCTACCCCTGGATGGTCCGGCACTTTTACATGACCCCATGGAACGACGAATAGAGGCCTCCTTGTCAAGAGCCTATGTTGCGGCCGGTGCTATCTGCCAACCTACGGTTGCCATGACATCTGTCTCTCGTGCCCTGAAGTGTTGGATCCTCGACCTAAAGGATGACATTGAAAGTGGGGTTCCCAGAGAACGGCTTCTGGAATCTTTCTCCAACATCAAACTGGCGACTGAGTTTTTTATTGAATCATCTTCGGATGTTTTGAAGCTCGCGGCCAGGTGCATGGGCTTGTCGGTTTCGGCCAGACGTGCTTTATGGTTGAAACATTGGCATGCCGACAACTCCTCTAAGAACTCTCTGGTCTCCATTCCGTTTCAGGGCAAGTTGTTGTTTGGCAAGGTTTTGGATGATGCCATCCGTAAGGCCGCCGAAGGAGAAAAGGTTTTTTTGCCACAAGAACGCAGACGTCTTCCCAAAGCCGTTTGGAACGATCGTCGGAATTTTCGTTCCTCCTTTCGGGATTCCAGACAATACCGTCCTGGCAGAGAGGTGGCTCGCTCATCAACATGGAGGGGCGGTTTCCGCGGGGCCGCAAAGGGTTCCCGCTCCCGCCCGGCCTCTTCCTTTCGCGGGAAGTACCAGTCATGACGGCCTTCCTGTCCGGGCCCCTCTGGTCGGTGCTCGTCTTCTGGCCTTTTCGGTGGTCTGGGCAAGTTTTTCCACGGATTCCTGGGTCCGGACCATTGTTTAAGACGGTTACAGCCTGGAGTTTCGGTCCCCTCCACCTCCTTTTTTTTTATCCGTACCAAACTTCCTACGGACCCCCAACGGAGGGATATCCTACTAAAATTTCTACGGTCCCTCCTCCGAGACGAAGTTATTATTCCTGTTCCTGGGCTCGAGCGCTTCCAGGGAAACTACTCCCCCCTGTTTTTTGTCGCCAAAGCATCAGGAGACCTAAGACCGGTCCTCGACCTGTCTGCTTTGAACCGTTCCATGATGGTCAGAAAGTTCAGGATGGAGTCCCTCCGGTCGATTGTTCCTTTTATCTCCCCGGGCGATTGGATGGTCTCCATCGATCTCCAAGATGCCTATTTTCACGTTCCCATCAGGATTCGGCACCAGAGATTTCTGCGCTTCGCCATTGGGGAGGATCACTTCCAGTTTCGGGCCCTCCCATTCGGCCTCAGTACGGCTCCTCGTACCTTTTCCAAGGTTCTGGTGGTGTGTGTTGCAGAACTTCGCAAGAGGGGCCTAACAATTTTTCACTACCTAGACGACATTCTCATCGTGGCTCCTTCTCGAGACCTTGTCACCTCTCAGCGGGACGAGGCGTTGATTTTTCTGCAAGAAGCTGGTTGGATAATCAACTTCACGAAGAGCCAACTCCTTCCGTCCCAAACCCTGGTCTTTTTGGGGGCGTGCTTCAACACCCTCACGGCTACTGTTTCCCTGTCATCGGACCGTCAGTCTCGTCTGATTTTGGCTATCCAGAATGTCGTCCTTCCCGGTTGGCTCCCCATCAGAAAACTTATGTCCCTTCTAGGGATCCTGGTCTCCACTATCGGCCTAGTTCGTTGGGCTCAATGGCACACTCGGTTTCTTCAGTCCCTACTGCTACCCCATCTCCCGGTTCCCAGGTCCTTCTTGGACGAAAAATTGTATTTACCGGAGATGACTTCTCATCATCTGGCCTGGTGGTTGGAGTTCCGTCACCTCAGGAGAGGTTTTCCGCTGACGGACATCACTTACAAAGTTGTCACGACGGATGCAAGCGCTCATGGTTGGGGAGCCCATCTGGACGGTCACTACGCCCAAGGAGAATGGTCCCCTGCGGAGAGTGGTCTTCACGCAAACGTCCTGGAACTGAGGGCAATTTACAGGGCCTTGCTGGCTTTTCATCGAACCATTCGGGATCATTGGGTGAGGATCCAGACAGACAACAAGTGTGCGGTTGCCTACATCAACCATCAAGGAGGTACCAGGAGCCTTTCTCTCAGCCGAGAGTTCGAGCCGATTGCTGTCTGGGCTCAGGAATCAATCGAACACCTGTCAGCAGTTTACCTTCCGGGTCCAGAAAACACGATGGCAGACTTCCTGAGCCGCACCACTCTCAATACAACGGACTGGAGACTTTCATCCCAGGTGTTCGATCATCTATGTCTACTGTGGGGTCGTCCGGCCTTGGACCTGATGGCCTCTCCCACGAACACTCAGCTTCCTCGCTTTTTTTCCAGGGCTCCTCACCCCATGTCGGAGGGCGTGGACGCTCTCTCTCTCCTATGGCCCAAGGAGTTCCTATATGTCTTTCCTCCTCTCCCTCTCATTCCGAGACTCCTGGGGAAATTACGTTTGGAGAAAGCAGAAGTGATGGCCATCCTTCCTTGGTGGCCCAGGAGGCCTTGGTTTCCGCTGGCGAACAGGCTGTCCGTCCAGGACCCTTGGCTTCTCCCACCTCGCCTGGACCTCCTGTCTCAAGGCCCGGTGTTACATCCTTGCCCCCGCTCTCTTCAACTAACGGCCTGGCGATTGAGCGGCAGTCACTGCGGTCCCATGGTCTGTCGGAAGGTGTCGTCTCTACCCTACTGAAGGCTCGGAAGCCTAACACCTCGTCCACATACCATCGTATTTGGTCTGCCTTCCTGGTTTGGTCCGAGGGTAGAGATTTGGATCCACTGTCACCTTCCCTGCCTGATGTCCTGGCTTTTCTCCAAGCTGGCCTGGATCGGGGTTTGGGTCTGAACTCCCTCCGGGTTCATGTCTCTGCCCTGTCTGCACTCACATCAGTTCGTTGGGCGTTGGATCCTTTGGTGATTCGTTTCTTCAAGGCGGTTCTCAAACTCCGTCCCCCGGCCCGTTCCTTCACGACCCCTTGGAGCCTTCCTCTGGTGCTTCGTGCCTTGTCTGGACCTCCTTTTGAACCCATGCAGGATGCCTCCCTGTGGTTGGTGACCCTGAAGACCCTTTTACTGCTGGCAGTGACTTCGGCTAAACGCTGTTCCGAACTTCAGGCTTTTTCCGTTGACCCTCCGTACACGGTCTTCTCTCCGGATCATGCCCTCCTTCGACCTGTCCCGGAATTCCTACCTAAGGTGGTTTCAGCCTTCCACCTTAATCAAGAGACTGTTCTTCCAGTGTTTTTTCCGAACCCCTCGTCACCTGAGGAATCCCGCTGGCATACCTTGGATGTGGTGCGCTGCCTGCACCTCTATATTACCGCCTCTTCTTCCCTGAGGAAGTCTTCCAGGCTCTTCATCCTTCCTCTGGGCTCTCGACGTGGTGAGGCAGCCTCTGTTTCCACCCTACGCCGTTGGATTGTGGCTGCTATATCCAAGTGCTACAGCTCCAGTGGTATTCCGATTCCCCCAGGTCTCAAGGCTCACTCCACTAGGGCTGTTTCCTCTTCATGGGCGGCTGAGGCTGGTTCTTCATTGGCTACTGTTTGCGGAGCTGGGAACTGGTCATCCGGTTCCACCTTTTTCCGACATTACCGTCTGGATGTCCGCCGGGCTGATGAATCCTCCTTCTCTCACGCTGTCTTGGCCTCTGTCTCCTCTAATTAAACCTTTTTCATTTTTGCAGCATTTTCTTCTGTGTCTGTGTTTATTGGTTGTGTGTTCTCCCATCCCTATCTGTTTTTGGCTTGGGTATGTCCCATACGTAACTGCTGCCATGGTTAGCCAGGAAAATTGAAAATTGTTTCATACTTACCGTAATTTTCTTTTCCTGGTTATTATCCATGGCAGCAGTCAGTTCCCTCCCTTGTTGTTTCTTGGTTTTGAGGAGCTGGTTACTAGACTGAGGAGACAGGGGGCGGGGGCTCTCTTATAAGTTTGTTTCTGTCCTACCTACCTTGAGGGTGGAGCTAACCCATACGTAACTGCTGCCATGGATAATAACCAGGAAAAGAAAATTACGGTAAGTATGAAACAATTTTCAATTTTAACACTTATGCAGTGTTTGTGTTTAGCTGTAATTTTCTTCTTTCCCATTTACTGTACCCACACAAATTACATGTTTCTTCTTTTGGGATAAGAAGGGCTTTCTTTAGATATCATTATTTTGATCAGATCATACATAATTTACTATCTAAAACCAAACACAATAATATGTGATGGGAATTTTTTTTAAAAACACATTTTTTTTTTTTATAACTTTGACTTGAAAAATCTTTTACACATCTACAAAGGCTAATGACAAATATTTTCAAATATTTTTCCGAAAGTTTGGAACTCTTCAGCTATGGAATCAGCAGAGCATTGGGGACTTTGTACGCATCATCTCGGCACTAGCTGAGCCCGCTCTGTGACTTTACCCTTCCAATAATATCACTTACGCTTGCATGCGGGGCTGAAATTTATTGATACTGAAACTATTCAGAACATTTTGCTAACAACTGTGGGATTCCGATGTCAGCTGTTTGGAGCCACTGGCTGTGCGCTTATCTGAGCACACACCATCTTGGCAGTATGAGTAGCATTTTTATTCAGGTAAGTAAGTGCCACTTAGTTGACATCAGTGTGCATGTGGTTTGTAGTCTGGAATCTCACTGCTCCGGGTCACTGAAGTAGGTTTCATACTCTCATATAGGTTAGCCTCTAAGGTATCAGATTTCCTTGTGAAACACATGTGGTGGGTTTCGGTTGGATAGAAAATGAACTAGTGGAACACAGCTTGTTGCCACATTTGTGATTTAAAAATCACAACGTAGGCAATTTTACCAAACGGCTTGGCAGTAGCCATGGAAGTACATATAGAGATGTGATTTATGTGGGAAATGTGTGGAATAATTCATTTGTTTAAATAAGTTGTTACAGGAAATGATATACTTAATTTAAAATCACTATGAATTTCCATCAAGTCTTTTCTCTCTCTCTTCTTTTGTTTGGGCAGTATTCAGTTCCAAAGGCAATGTAGCAATTAATTGTACTTCTACTGTAACTCTTCCTAGGTCTGTTGCCAAAAATGTCACATGAATTATCTGTTTTTTTGATTGTACTTAGTAGTCATTCAAATGTTCTTATGAATTTTTAGGGAATTATTAAAGGTCAGAGCCAATTATATTTTCAGTGTGTTGTTTTAATAAAATTTTAACAAAACATACTAAGATATGTTGTTATCCCTTATTGTTTGCTTATATTTTAGTAAACTATGAGAAGATAAAAACAATATTATCAGAGTGTGGTTTTTATTAAAACATAAGGGCACAGGTGGCTCTGATCTGCCCTGAAACGGAGTCAAATTCTAGTCAAATCGCCACATTTTCAGCAATTCTGCTACTCAGTATTGCCATTTTTGGTCTCAGCAATTTCCGTTGATTTAGCACTAATCTTTGGACATATTTGGTTTGGGGGATAATGGTCTTGGCCATCCTATGAATTCTCCCTACTTATAAAGGCCCAAAAGCCCCCCCAATGGCGCCACGTTCCACTGAGTTGTCGGCATTTTTATATTCTCCAGATTTTCATTTTAAAATTGAATATGAAAGTGTAGACAAATTAAGGTTAACACATGTAAAATACAAAAATAGCTATATACAATTATAATATGTTAATGTTATATATTATAATAGTATATACAGTATTACATTACTATATGCATTTTTACATTTTCATTACATTTATTTTTGTGTTGATTTACTTTTATTATATGTGTTTTAAAGGGCCAGTCTAGTCCCCAAACTCACTTTGGTGCAAGTTGAAGACTACTGTTTGTCTAGTACACAGTCTTTTTTTTCTAGTGTGATGTGATGCAGGCATCCCACTGCATAAATCAACTTTTTATTATTTTACTCATGCCCACCCCTCTCCCCCATTCCCCCCCCCCCCCCCTTGTGATTTCTTTGGATGTATACTACAGGTGCAGTAGCACTGATTATATAGACACTGAGCATATAAAGTGTTGTTTCATTTAGTCACTTCCTGTGATGCTGGAATAGAATACATTGTGTGGAATGTGATAACTTTGCTCTTGTACACACTACTACGTGACTATGTGCCCCATAGCACAAAACACGTCAAGCATGGGCTCCTAGCCCTCTTACCTGTCATCCCCTTTTTCTTCACTTTTTCCTGTTCGATGTGTGCTCTTTTTTTTATATATTGCATCACAATAAAGCATTGGATTTTACTGAACCTCCTATGGTGTGCGTTTAAAGCCTCTTTTCCCTGGATACTTGCAGGATGAGCCCCCGCTTTGATTGGCTGTGCGCACACTGACAACCAGAACTGCTGTGTTTCACATGTGAGACACAGCAGATAGTAAACCCTTGTTTATCAATTAAGATACACATTGGGTTTACTTAAAAGTCGGGGACATGCTTTTATTAACCCTTGCTTCCTCGGAAGCAAGGGTTAAAAAAGGTGCAATGTTCTTTTAATGAATACAGTCGCTTAAGTCACTTTTTAACCTGTGTTGCTTGGTATACTCTGTATGTCCAACTATTCTGACACATGGCCATCTATGTAAACTTAAAATTCAAGTCTGGACTTATCACTCCATAAAACTTTCTGCCATTTGTTGTCACTCCAAGCCTTATGCTCTTTTGTTCACTGCAATCATGGTCCTTGTTGACTTTCTGCACAAAATGTATTTGCCTCAAGACTTTTTCTTGTAACTTGAAGTCATGTGCGCTGTAGGTGGTAATGGATAAATAAAGACAATGACACAATAGGTTGGAGAAAGGCTGTGGTAGTTTATTTACTAAATTTAAATAACAACTTGTTCTTTCAAACATTGACCTATACCAAAACCTTTTCTAATCCAAATGTTATTATTAAGTAACAAACTCTTGACATTACCAATACCCAAAGTATTAAACCATTACTAATCCCAGTACAGCCCTGGTAGTCTGAACTGTCCACTTTTCTAAATATCCGCCGTCAAAGCTGCATTATGAGGCTGACTTACCTTACGACCCACGACAAAGTAGAAAAAAGGGGAGGGTTGGTGATTCTGGCTCCTTTAATTAATCCTGTCAAAGTGAGATGAGCTGAGAAGTACCTCAGCTATTTATATAAAACAAAACTGTTGTGTGCTATCCTAGAATGCTCCAATCACTGCCTAGCACACACTACTGAGACAGACTATTTTCCCTCTAAAAGCAAATTCAACCTAAGCCCCTCCCCTCACAGTTACATGTCGCGCAGGGCTATCAAGGTGTACTTTGGTGCCACATGATTTTTCTAAGCAAGCACTTTTCATCACACATGATTCTTTCCTAGGTGTGTAGTTAATGAGGTGTGTACTTTATAAGGTGTCTCATCTCTCATCAATCAGGGGATAGACACATGTTTCAAGTTCTTCAGATGGTTTGGTAGTGTAAGGCACTCATCTTTGGTGTGGTGTAACATCACTATAGACCAGTAATGCCTTTCCTTAGCATTGCAAATGTTTTGGGAACTACATATCCTATGATACTAATATATAAAATAAAGATTTGTTTACACCGTTCATCCATAACATTGTAATCACCTGTCAATATTGTTTAGGTCCCATTTTGACACCAAAACAGCCCTGACACATTGAGACATGATCTCCACTAGACCTCTGAAGGTGGGCTGTAGTATCTGGCACCAAGACATTAGCAACAGATCCTGTAAGTTGCTAGATGGGGACTCCATGGATCAGATTTGTTCAACACATCCAACAGGTGCTAGATTGGATTGACATCAGGGTAATTTTGAGGCCAAACACACCAGAACAGAGGTGCATGTACAAGGGAGAAAAAGAAAACAACAGCACTTATCCGACAGCTGCAGTACTATAGGATGACTCGTTTTTATGTTTTACACTATTATTTACTATTTCCCCTGTTTAGTGCCTTGTCTGTTTCACTAATTTTGAGGCCAAGTCAACACCATGAACTCTTTTTCGTGTTCATCCAACTGACTCCTGATCCATTTTTGCACTGTTGCACGGCGCATTGTCCTGCTTTAAGAGACCAATAACATCAGGGAATACCATTTCCATGAAAGGGTGTACATGGTTTGCAACAATGCTTAGGTAGGTGGTTCATGTCAAAGTAACACCCACATGAATGGCAGGACCCAACTATTCCCAGTAGAACATTGTCCAAAGCATCACACAGCCTCCGCCAGCTTGCCATCTGTCAGTGGTCATAATGTTACAGGTGATTGGTGTATATCAACATTTTAACTATAACGCAAAATAATGTATATCTTTGGTCAGGTGATAGATCCATTCATGCTAAAAGATTTAAAAAAAGCAAAGGACCTACTCAGCTCTGAGGTGGTTTCCAAGAGAATGGTCAAGTGTAGGTATTTCTCGTAGTATGACACTAAGTAGATTGAAAAATGATTCAACAAGACTGTGACGCAAAAGAACAAGGAAGTGGTATTTTCATATTTTATTAAGTGTCATTGTAATATGTTCTCTTTTCATAGGAAATGTAAGCACATGCTAGTGGCAAGTTGTGAGTATCAAATTAAAGGACAACTGTAGGCAAGAAGTAAACTTACTCTTGTTGGTTTAAGTGCCATACACGTTTCTTTTTTTGATACTTATAGGAGTATGTCTTAGCTATTTGCTGATAAGCACTTTGCTAATTAATATTTAATTCTTGGCATTTACTGGCCAGCTAAATAAATATGGATAAAAACTATATCTGCCTATTTTCATATTTCTCAAAAAAAACTGCTATAAAACTGCAAATATTGAGCAGGATGAGGATTTTCAAATTTTGCCTCAAGCACAGAAAGAGTAATCTTTGCTGGAATATAAGGTGAGCCTGATTATAAGGTGACCCCCTCCTCCCCCAAACACACACACATACAGTTTGAATCTGAATGAATGAAAAAAAGAAATGGCTTCACATTAAAAAAATTTCAGATAGTTAATAAAAATACTGCTGTGCATATCAATGGGCAAATTTGCTGTGGCATATCAATGGGAAGACTAGCAGTGACATATTAAGGGACATACTAACATATTAATGGGCAAAGTGACTATGGCATGTTAATTCGTACCCGACTGTGGCTCATTTTAATTGACAAAGTGATGCTGTGGCAATAACATACTATGCGGCATGTTCTGTGGGGCAAGGTGACACTGTTCTGTGGGTCAAAATGACACTGTGGCATTCCAAGTCATGGGAAGGAAGAGGAGAGAGACAGAGATAGGAAGCGAGAGAGACATGTTAAGGGAGATAAGAGAGAGAGACATGTTAAGGGAGATAAGAGAGACAGACATGGGAAGGGAAAGGAGAGAGACAGACATGGGAAGGAAGAGGAGAGATAAAGAGGGACATGGTAAGAGAGAGAGGAGAAAGAGACATGGGGGAGAGGAAAAGACAGACGGACATGGGGGGCGAGAGGAAAAGACAGACAGACATGGGGGAGATGAAAAGACAGACGGACATGTGCAGTGCCCCTGGCAAGATCAGACTCTGGATCAGCCTCTTAAACTAAAAACAAATAGTTTAAATTAAATTCCCTGAAGTTGCCTGGTGATGAGATACATGCAAACACAAACACAGTTCACCTGGACAACTGATGCCTAAATGGGAAAAACTCAGAAAGGTAGAATTCAACATCTCAAACAATGGATTATCTTAAGGAAGTGCATAATGGTGGTCAGGTGACCCTCGCTATCTTAATTTAACACACACAATATTATCTGTTAATTACAGTCACCCAATCAGCACAGTATTATAGAAAATAGAGTGATCCAGATACCCAAATTTACATATTTTATTCTCTCAAATATTAGGTTCAAGGAATATTAAAATTGGAACCAAAATATTTGCGTTTTTTTGGCATGCTATTGTTGTTTTTAACATTCATGCATCAAGAAATAGTGGTAATCCATAAAAGTGTAATCACCACAACAACACTAATAAAAGCCATAATTCAAAGATTGAAATGTATGGTACTTAACACATGAATAATAATTAATGACCCCCATTATAAAGAAACATTTTTGCCCATTACCAAAACTGGTAAAGAAACAGGTATAAAGTGTTTTTAGCTCCCTCAAAACAAACTATCAATGTAGCATGAAATTAAAAGTTTTTAACTGGAGAATTGAATGTAAAAGTAATAAAGAATACATGAAATCACTCAATGTTTCATGAAGATATCTTTGTGACAAGACTATTGTTTACAGTAAATAGATTTAACACAAGCTATTTGTAATGAAAAAGCACATTCATAAAGCTTCAATTTTAATAAGTTTGAAATCCATGCGGCTCCACGACTATTTCACAATAATATAAATATTAGGATAATGCTGTAGAGTAATAACTAATTTCCCCTGACTCCAGCAATCTTATATTACATATACTTGTTTGCTAGTGGCATTAAATTATTATATGTAAAATGTTGACAAATACAGGTGATACTCGAAAAATTTTAATATCGTGAAAAAGTTCATTTATTTCAGTAATGCAACGTAAAAGGGGAAACTAATATATGAGATAGATGCATTACATGCAAAGCAAGATAGTTCAAGCCGTGATTTGTTATTAGTGCGATGATTATGGCTTACAGCTCATGAAAACCCCAAATCTACAATCTCAGTAAATTAGAATATTACATGCAATCAAAAAAACAAGGAGTGTACATAGAACAATATCAGACCTCTGAAAAGTATAAGCATACACATGGACTCAGTACTTGGTTTGGGCCCCTTTTGCAGCAATTACTGCCTCAATGCGGCGTGGCATGGAAGCTATCAGCCTGTGGCACTGCTGAGGTGTTATGGAAGACCAGGATGCTTCAATATTGGCCTTCAGCTCTTCTGCATTGTTCAGTCTCATGTCTCTCATCTTTCTCTTGGCAATGCCCCATAGATTCTCTATGGGGTTCAGGTCAGGCGAGTTTGCTGGCCAATCAAGCACAGTAATCCCACGGTCATTGAACCAGGCTTTGGTGCTTTTGGCAGTGTGGGCAGGTGCCAAGTCCTGCTGGAAAATGAAATGTCAGCATCCTCATAAAGCTCGTCTGCGGAAGGAAGCATGAAGTGCTCCAAAATCTCCTGGTAGATGGCTGCGTTGACCCTGGAATGAAGCACAGTGGACCAACACCAGCAGATGACATGGCTCCCCAAATCAACACAGACTGTGGAAAATTCACACTGGACTTCAAGCATCTTGCAGTGTCTGCCTCTCCATTCTTTCTCCAGACTTTGGGTCCCTGGTTTCCGAAAGAGATGCAAAAGTTGCTTTCATCAGAAAAGAGGACTTTGGACCACTGAGCAACAGACCAGGTCTGTTTTTCTTTAGCCCAGGTAAGACGCTTCTGACGTTGTTTGTTGTTCAGGAGCGGCTTGACAAGAGGAATACGACATCTGAAGCCCATGTCCAGGATCAGTCTGTGTGTGGTGGCTCTTGATGCACTGACTCCAGCCTCAATCCACTCCTTGTGAAAGTCCCCAACACATTTGAATGGCCTTTTCCTGACAATCCTCTCCAGGCTCCGGTCATCCCTGGTGCTTGTTCACCTTTTTCTTCCACACTTTTCCCTTCTACATAACTTTCTGTTAATGTGCTTTGACACAGCACTTTGGGAACATCCAACTTCCATCGCAATTACCTTTTGAGGCTTTCCCTCCTTATGGAGGGTGTCAATGATGGTTTTCTGCACAACTGTCAGGTCAGCAGTCTTCCCCATGATTGTGATTCCTACTGAATCAGAATGAGAGACCATTTAAAGGCTCAGAAATCCTTTGCAGGTGTTATGGCTTACTTAGCTGATTAGAGTGGGACACTGTGAGCCTAGAATATTGCACCTTTTTACAATATTCTAATTTACTGAGATTGTGGATTTGGGGTTTTCATGAGCTGTAAGCCATAATCCTCGCACTTATTACAAATCACGGCTTGAAACATCTTGCTTTGCATGTCATGCGTCTATCTCATATATTAGTTTCCCCTTTTACGTTGCATTACTGAAATAAATGAACTTTTGCACGATATTCTAATTTTTAGAGTATCACTTGTATATGAAAAAAATTGTAAAAAATAAATACTGTTGCCACTGCCAAGTAGAACAAGTGTGACTGATTGCCAAGATGTTTATTACAAACCACTTTTAGCATGTGTCATTTGTTTGAAAAAGTAAAGCTAGATTACTATTACAGTCCTACCTGGTCGTAGCTATTTGAGGGATTGTAACTGTAAGTCAGAGCATAGTTAATGAGTTATTTGCCAGTCATGTTCATGACTGTAAAAAAAATGTAGGGACAAGGCGTAGACGTCTAAACATGTATAGCTTGGAGGAAAGACGTAACAGGGGGGATATGATAGAAACATTTAAATACATAAAGGGAATCAACACAGTAAAGGAAGAGAGTATATTTAAAAGAAGAAAATCTACCACAACTAGAGGACATAGTCTTAAATTAGAGGGGCAACGATTTAAAAGTAATATCAGAAAGTATTAATTTACTGAGAGGGTTAGTGGATGTCTGGAATAGCCTTCCAGCAGAAGTGGTAGAGGTAAATACAGTCAAGGATTTTAAGCATGTGTGGGATAGACACAAGGCTATCCTAGCTATAAGACCGGGAACAGGGGACTAATAAAAGTACTCCAAAAAAAAATTGGGCAGACTAGATTAACCGACTGGTTCTTATCTGCCGACACATTCTATGTTTCTATGTCAATTGCGGTTGGTAGAATATTTGCTTTGGCTATCAATTAAGAACTGTCTAACCCTGAAGATCTTGTGCATTAGTAGCCAGGGCCATTTTTACGGCACCAGTGGGTCCTGGGCCAAGTCTTTAGCAGTTGACCACTTCTCCTACACAATATTTATAATATGTTTGCCCTCAAACAACTTTTCAGGGCTATCTCTGTCCCCAATCAGCTTGTCAGTGCCATTTATGTCCCCGAACAGCTTGCCATTGTCCTTTCGTGCCATCTTTGTACATAAACAGCTCCACACTGCCATCTTTGCTCTCCAAACAGCGTTCTTGCACCACCTTTGCCCCCTAGCTTAATCAGAGTGTTAGATGACACCTGACACCCGGCACTCCAACTATAATGATCACACAAGCACACATAGGCGGAATATAAACTCTGTGCAGATGTAGTCAAACTGCACAGAGGGTGGGTTTCAAAGCAGGTGGATGTGCCCCCCATTACCGTTGGGCCTCAGGCAAGTGCACACTGGATAACCACTTTTACCTCTATGTTATTCCTATTACTTCTATAATGTCTTTATTGCTTACAATTTAGCAAGGCTGACCTTTCAAGCATTTGATCAAAATTTTTATATTGATTGGAAGGTCACGTGACATCCCAGCTTCCGTTGTAGAAGTCCCAGGCAGCACTGGAGGATATCTGTGCGTATTGTTCAGACATCCACCGGCTGCCTGCAAGGGGGATCCAAGTCCCCTGCTGCTCTGCGGGGGACCTGGATCAGAATGCTATAGGCAGACCTCTATTTGAGGTCTAATTATAAGACAAACTTTGAATATAAGATGAGGGGACTTTTTCAGGGCATTTGCTCTGGAAAAACCTTGTCTTATTTTCGAGCAAATACAGTAAATGTATATGTTTGCGATATAAGCAAAATAAAATCACATACCCTCTTGATCGTTACATGCTAATCTCTCGATCTGTAGTTAATGAAGCCACATTGTTTTCCCAATTCTGTGTTAACAGAGTTGTGTTGATAATATAGATTTTAGATCTATACTTCCGGTCTTTTTTGTCCAGGAAAAATACCATATAATACTTTAAAAATAGGTAACTAGTTTACTGAAGGGCAATGAACAAAAAATGAATTAACCTTAAGTTAAGTCTTGATTTCTTGGCAAGCAGACAAGGCTAAGACAAGATAATGAGGAACATGACCTGGACAAAATGGCGACTATAGTCTAAACATATTATTTATGAAGCTAGGCATGAAGGCAGTTTGATGACAGAAAAGAATAACTCATAACTGTCAATAACTCATTATAACTCATAACTTATTGTAACTGTCAACAGTGAAACTTCTGATTACATTTCACGGGCACAAATGATTTGGTTCCAGTACATCTGCACAGTGACTTCATATCTGCTTGAATACAAGCCTTTTATGTATTTGGAATTGGATTATTTGCAGTTTATGTTCCAACTTAGTGCATACAATGCAAGCTATTTGTGTTGACAACAGATCAGAATTCACATACTTTATCTAGTACATTGTAGGAGTCTTTTTGGTATCATTGTGCTTTATGCATGTGTTTTTATCCAATTATAGTTGTAATGCTATTCAATATAGCAATATAACAGGTTAGTAATGTTTTCATAAAGGTCAGAATGTTTTAGAAAAATGGCTGATTTTGTACATAATGTTTTAGATCATTTAATGGAAGGTGGTATCTAGGTCTAGGTCACATTTGGATAATGGAAACTGAGCTATTCTTGACATCCCAAAACTCCTGTTACTCTTTTGAGCAGATAAATATTTAATTGAGACAAATGATTGTACAGCACCCCCTTAGATCAGGTGCAGCAGTAATGATGTTACTAGCAATCAAATGGGTGATTTGGAACTGAATAATCAATCTTAATGCTTTGTCGTTATGATTTTAGGTCTGTTTTTTTTTTATCAGTATTGTGTCTTTTGTGAACATGCTTGAAAAACAAATAAAACCATACAGATTTTTTTTAAGG
This sequence comes from Pelodytes ibericus, assembly GCA_036172795.1. Classification (NCBI taxonomy): domain Eukaryota; kingdom Metazoa; phylum Chordata; class Amphibia; order Anura; family Pelodytidae; genus Pelodytes; species Pelodytes ibericus. The sequence goes on from CM069859.1 coordinate 113,548,290, forward strand.
ATAGAGTGGCTCACTTAGTCTTGACAAATAGGGAATTTCCAGGCTGTTAATTATTTAAAATAGATAACAGTAGATTATCCAGATAATTTGGCAGTTAAATTATGCTTTGGCAGATAAAATTGTGTTGGCAAACAGGTTCACTTCCCATGCACACTACTGGATCTCAATGAATAGTAATCTAGCTGTAGATGTTGATGGATCTTAATAGGAGAACTCAGAAGTGATTAATAAATGACTTACAAAGTTAAATTGGATTCTTTATTACAATTCTAAATAAATAAACGATGGGATCTAAAAACAAATACAACATCTCCTATTGTGTAGCTGTGGTATTTGTGCATAATATACATTTTGCTGTCCCATATTTTGCAATGAAACTTCTATTTTTGAAAGAATCTGTTCATGTAACATATTAAATTGATGTTATTTAATCTGCCAGACATGTAAGCACAAGTTATACAGTATTGCATTATATTTGTCATCCAAACCAGTCAATCCCATGCAAAGCTCTAAACAATAGTCACTTTGCATAGAGTGATAAAAAAACTATTATCTCAGTGGCGGAATCTGTGAAATATTTATTTTGGAATGAAAAGTATATCAAGACGTTGCACTTCACAGGATATAGCAACCGGCTGGAGAGTGTAACAGAGCTGACACTTTACAAATTGTATTAGTAAGCAGGAGGTAATGGTAACACTAGGAAACCTATTTACTTTAAAAACATTTAAATATAATTGTTAAAGTTGGTTGACATTAAATCACACCACTTGTCTGCTAAAAAAAAACCTAATGATACTCATAGCCAAATAATTTGGAGTATAAAATGTGTTTCTCCCAACATACTGCACAATATAAATATTGATATATGTTAACCTGTATTACTTCTTCATTTTTCATCTGTATCTTTCCAGTAATTTTGCTCTAAAAGTTTGGTCAATCAATACATCATTTCCCACAGCTTCAACACCCAGTCCTCTTTGATTTCATAACCTGGAAATTACCATATCTCACAGCAAGGCTGAGTGTATTCCCTCTACATGTCCTGCAGTTTTCTACTGTAGAGCAGTCATGTGCTTTAACCAACCACTTTTTTGTTTCCATATCAACTAAAAATAAAACCAAAAGTAAATTGCCAAATGAAATGAAAAGGACCTGCAAATATCAGGCATTAATAGAATTAAAGGGACCTTTTTTTCCCCTTGTGATTCTAATATAAAAGCACAATTGAAAAAAAAAACACAGTGCCCCTAGTATGAGGATAAATTGGCATGAACATTTGATAGTACATGTCAGTTTATCCAATGACCTGCAGCTGCCATGATTCCCAGCCAGTTTGGAGAGCGGACCAAAGCTAACAGAGAGAGACCCCGATCAGACAAGTAGGGCGAGCCCTCCCTCTGATTGATTGTGCGCAAGCTGACACTGTAAGAGCCGAGAGTAAACACACGTGTATCTTCTGTATACACAATGATACATGTCGGGTTTACTTAGGTGAAGGGAGACACTATTTATAAAGCAAGGGTTTAAAAAAATGTTTAATTGTCCTTTAGTAATTCTCCAACTTGCCTATATTTGCAACTAATGCCTGATTTTTTTTATTATTTAAATCTTTATTGAAACTTTAATAAATACATAAACTCCTCCATTGGGGTCTATTCAATGACCTGCGTTAATTCATCACATACAATGAATGCCATAGACTGCAACAGAAAACTGTGAGTTAAAACAGTGATAAGTGATATTTTATGTCAAAAAATTGCCCATTTCCAGACTAATATTCCTGAATAGGGTTAGAAATTAATCATACAATTTGTGTCTACATTTAGTTTACAAAGAGGAACTAAACCCTCTGTAACAACTGTTAGTTCACTTTTGTCTGATTAAAATGTGTTTTTGAGGGATGCACCCAGAGAGCTACATGCAACAAGTATTTGATTTTGTTTGGAAGTCTCTTGGAAGTTATCGTGTTCCGAAGTTGCTGCGCTGTGACCTGGCAGTGCTGAGTGGCGTGTGGCATCTATGACGCTAAACACACCTCCGTTGGTTTGTTTGTTCAACTGATCCACATGCACACCAATGATGGAGAGTAAATATATTGCTCCTCATAACCCCAATCAAAATTCCATTGTTAAAATGTAACACCAGTAAGTACAAAAAATAAAATTTTCTTAAAATTACTAAAGGGTTTACACCATATGTAGTATCCAAATCGAAGGGATCCCCAAAATGTCGCTACCGTGAGTCAAAGCTGAATCAGCTGTTCAGACGTTCAGAAGTCGAATTATTGGAGGCCTTTGGTTATGAATAATTGCGCATACCCACCCATAGGTGTTTTGTTACACAATGATTCTGACTTAGGGATGATTGCTGCATTACAGACATTTCAATATGCTTCTATTGAGAAGGCGAATTGAAATGTAAAAGTTAAATAATAATAAAAATTATAAAAATAAAAGCCCCCCTTGGGGCCAGCAGACTTACCTCACTGTGCAATTCATCACATGGTACGCAAAATACATTGAGCGGTTGCGATATTACAACTATAAGATTTTAAACTGGGATTTTCACACAATTTTCAGGACAGTTTTAAGCCACTCATACTGAAAATCTAATTTTTTATAAAATAGCCCCCTATATAAAACCAAAGAGTGACAACATATTTCTGTTTTTACCTCCCCTTGGTTTTTAATGCTATTCTAGGTTGGAATAATGACATACACCCACCTGAACATAACTTATTTGCTATTCAAGCATACTTTTTCAACAGACCATTGCATTCTCCAGGTGTTATTTATTTTTCTGTGTGCTACAAATTGCTGGCTTCAGGTGTTCGCATTATGAAACCTAGATCGTAAATGAAAATGTTCTGTATGGAGTGATCCGATGCCTGTGATTCTCACAGTTAATAAATGAGTCCATAATTTGTCTTGCTTCACGGCTATTTATTTTAGACAGGCTCCTCAAGGACTTTGCGATGACAAATTATCTGCAGTGAAATAAGATCCCTCTTGACATCACCTGTAACATTCTTTTCAAAAGAAAATATCTAAAAGCTTAATCTCTTGCATACTATCAAAATTAAATTAAGCAGTTTGTGATAGCAAATAGAATAACTACAAAAGAAAAAAAAAATCATTTTGCACTGGAATAATAATGTTGTATCTAAAAATTCAAATTTTTGCACAGTATAAACATAAAAATAATATAATATGTCACAATAAGGAAAGATATATAAAATGAAAGCTTTTCTTCAATGTTAATAGTAAGACCCTGATTTTGTAACACTAACACATCCATTGGGGTCCAGACTGTTGCCATATTTGCCTGGAGAAGGAGGCTATAGTGATAAGCATAATTTGAATGGACTCTCTCTAAGTATACTGATGATAGTAATGAAAGGCGGAAGGATTGGATTTCTGAATAAGAGCAAATATAAGGAAACATTCTGAAAAAAGAGCAATTAGCAGGATTGTTCCATTGGTTTCTATAGCAATTTCTCCACAGAACTGTTCTTTGAACCCTTATTATGTAGCATATACCTGTGAATCTAAAAAATTAATTTGCTAGTTATCCAATTGTGAGATAAATATTTGAATTCTTCATTTGCATGATGTAACTGGAACTGATGTGGAGACACTGTGGGACAAGTTTACCTTGGACTTAATTTCCTATTTGTGTTTATGTGGCAGTCATTCTTGAAAATATCACACCACAGTATTTTAAATAACCATTTTGACATACACATGCATATGCTCACTAGTCAGTAGCTATGAGCACAGTGTTGTCTCATGAATTGGCATATGGCGTACAGTATTATGTTGTGTTACACTCAGTTTTGGCAAAAAAATAAGCATGAATTAATACTAAGCTTCCTAGTACAAGTTGGTTGGCACCTATTCAAGATAAGACGATGATGAATTGTGCAATGTTCCTTCAGTGTCCTTTTTTCTTTTGTAATATGTTTACTTCTGAAATATAAACTATTGTGTAGCATTCACATCAGAATGAGCTGACGAGCTGCAATATTAAGTCATGCCTCATTTAAGACAGGTAAACCAATACAACTATTCAGAGTCACTAAGTCATGGTAATCAGTGACATTGGGGATTTCCAAACACGTAATCTGCTTATTACATAATACAAGCAATATACACATAGTGGTTTTCACTGTAGAGTTTGCACAGTTTAATGTTTATGTTAATGGTTCGTAGCTTTGTTGGTGTCTCAACGTAAGGCTATTGGAAATTGGTTACAATACATGCAGTCAGATAGCAGCAGGATTAAGCAACTTGAAATGTAAAATAACAACAAAAGTGTATCCCCTTTTTCATTCTTTCCCAGCTTTGGGCAAGAATGCACAGAATGGATGAGACCAGAACAAGGTGTGATGTATGTGCCAGCTGAACTGGTTTCATACTCTGTCCCACCACGCTCGTTAGTTTATATCAAGTGCCGGATGTTCAGAACATTCAGCACTCATATTTGGGGAGGGGAGGAATTGACAAAGTTTTAGGTGACAAAGATGGCAGTGATGGGCGCAAAGATTGCCTTGACAATCTATGTGGGCACAAAGATTGCAAAGACAAGCAATTATAATTGGCACATATATGCTGTTTGGGCACAAAGATGGCAGTGGCAGGCTATTTGGGCACAAAGATGGCAGTGACAATCTGGGCATAACGATGGCATACACAAGCTGTTTGGTCACAAGGATAGCACTGACAAGCTGCTTGGCCACAAAGATGGCACAGACAAGCTGTTTAGGGACAAAGATGGCAGTGACAAGCTGTTTTCAAACACCTTCTCTTCCTCTGTGGGGGTGGGAAATAATATAAGTAGTTAGCCATCTACTTGCTACCTTTAATCTGCAAACAGGTGATTAACATATTTTTTTTTATTTAGTGTTTTCATTTGTATGTTGCACTGTCACTGCCACTATCTTTTATAGACCTTTACAGACCTTGCTACAGACTCTTTTGTCCTTTAAAGCAGTGGTCCCCAGCCTTTTTGGCACAGGGGGCTGTTTCCATTGAAGGAACATTATTCACGGCGGATGGCTAGCAACCATACATAAATACAGAGATATACATACATACATACAGAGACATACATACGGGCACACAGCGAAATAGATAGATACAGACATATATGCACACAGAGACATACATACATACACAGACCATCACAATTAGAACTGTGGAGTCCTTTCTTGCAGCCCAGCCTCATCACAGGGCACCAGCCGTGCTGTGTGGTACACAGGGAGCAGGAATCTGATGTAATTCATACCCTGCCCCCTCCACACAGCTGGCGGCAGACACCAGGGTAGGAGGGTGCTGGGCTGTGCTGAGGGGGAGGTGCTTGCGCTCGGCCATGCTTCATAAAGTAACCGTCTAGAGGGGAGCGAAGAACGCTTCCCTCACAGCACATGGCCCGGCTGAACAGAGGCCGTGGACCGGTGCTGGTCCGCCGTCCAGGGATTGGGGAGTTCTTCTTTAAAGGACACAATGCTCAGTAGAGCAAATATCATGTGTCAGGAACTCTTGAAAGTAAAGTGAGGTACAATGGTCTTCAAATTGGACTGCACATTAAGATCAATATATATCTATCCAGACATTGGACCTGATTCCGTGATGCAAAATATCACTATTTTCTAACTCAAAATGTTCAGTCTAAGTGATTCAATGACATTGAATAGACCTCAGTTGTTTTATAAATCCTATCACTTCATTCTTCAACAGAGATATAAGGGCTATGCTGATGCTTTGTTCCTTGTGCAGAGGGTCTGGAATGCCCTTATGGGCAGGATAAGTCTCAAATGGTAATGGAGGGGTTTCCTCTGTACACCATTGGGGGTCTCCTCCTAAGTTAATACATGTCTGGTTTATGTGGACAATTTGTGCCTTTGTGTTGACTGCCACTAGAGGACTGCTGACCTGCTTTGCTTGTTTTTTTCTTTCTGTTTTAATAGTAACATAGTAATTTAGGTTTAACCCCATTCACGACAATGGACGTGTCAGGCACGTCCAACCAGGAACTCCGTTCCCGACAATGGACGTGCCTGACACATCCTGCAGTGAAATTAGCGGATTTCGCGATGAACGATCGATGGTGTTGCTCTATTGCCTCGATGTCACGTCAATAGGCAGCACCAGAATTCCGGCACTGGGGCACCCATGATCGCTCCACGAAGCAGCCTGCTCCGGCAATATGGCTATGCCCTCTTGTGGTCAGAGCTTCGGAAATGAAAAAAAATTAACTTCTGACACTCTGAATATGTTGCTGCCCCTAGAGGCAGTCAGCAACATTGCAATGAAAGAAAAAAAAAAGGTTTAATTAGCTTAAATCTAGGGTTAGTATAGCAGCTAGGGTTACAATTAAATTAGGGTTAGCATAAGGGTTACAATTAAATTAAAATTAAAATATATTAAGAGTTAGCATAAGGGTTAGAGTTGGGGTTAAATTTAGGGTTAGGGTTAAATTTAGGGTTCAGGTTGGGGTCAAAAAGTCAATATAGGAAAAAAACAAAAAACTGCAGAAAAACATGGAAACAAGCATATTTCTGGACTCGGGGTAACATTTAGAAACTATTTACATTGGGTCTTTTTTAATGATTGTATTTGAGTAAATTACATTTTAGGTCAAAGTTAGAAAAAGTTTTTTTTTTTTTATCATATATCATACTTTACGTTTTTTTTTTAGTAAATTATAAGATATGATAAACATAATGGCATCTAATGAAAGCCCTTCTTATGATGATAAAACAACATATATATATATAATTTGTGTGGGTACAGTATATGAGAAAGAAGAAAATTACAGCTACACACAAACACCCCAGAAATGTAAAAACAGCACTTGTCGCCAAGGGAAAGTCAAGGTCAAAATGTCTTGTCACTAAGGGGTTAAAAAGACTTAAGTCCATCACGCTCAACCTTTCTACCTATCCTTCCTGCATTTTATGATAAAATATAAAAATGGCTTATGATAGCTAAACAACAAATGGCTTCATGTTTAGCTACAGTTGCCATGGATTCCAGCTGTTTTTATTATATGCCTCACATTATGCTCACACTAGTAAGATAATGTTCACACACATGTACATTTTTATTGTGTTACCTTCATCTCTGGTGGTGTCAACTGGAAAATTAAATAGGAATAGAAATTCAGTGTTATTGTGTTCAATTTAGCCCAACAATGTTGCTTCTTGAAAGGAATTTAAATGTAACACCAAAATTACAACAGTTATTATGACTTTCTAATAGTTCTTGAACAATCACAATTTATAGAAAGTAAACTGAAGTATATTCTTCAAATTCTGTTGCCAGGTCAAAAATTCACAAAAAAAACAACAACCACTGTAATTATAGTTGGTTAAAAACTTGCTTAGGTTTGTTACTTTTCCTCAGTAGGATGTATTACTGTGCCTGACAACGCTGAATAAAATGGTCAGCTTAAATGGAATTACTTCCTGTTCCAAAATATCTCCACAGTATTAAAGCATATGTTTATATGTGTGCTCCTTGTACAGACCAAAGTTCTTGTTTTCTGTGAGACATATACAAAAATATATCCTGTCAGAGAGTAAGTGGATGAAGCCAGGGGATGTACATAATACTTCACTACATGAAGACTATTACATAGAACATTAAGACCATGTTCTAATATAATTGTTGGTAATATTATGGGTGATCCAGCTGGATTTTTATATCTTGGACTTTTTTTTTTATTATTAGAGGTGTAACATATATTCAGATTCATAGACACAACAGAAATTTACAGACACAGTGAGAGGCGTAACGTACAATCAATCACAGAGCATACAGCATGATGTTGTAATACACAACAATAAAGAATTAGGCAGAAAGTATCTTTGGCACTGTGATAATATCATGTACAAGACTCTCTAGGATTTGGATTTATTTTATTTAGAATCACCATTATTACTACTTTAATATCCTACAATTGTTTTGTGTTTTTTTTTTCTTATCAAAGGGTTTGACACCAGGTTCATTCAAAATATCAGGCAGGATAAATGTAGTGTTGTATAAAATCTGAAAATAAAAGCACAAAAACGTAATCAAGGAGGAGAGAGTAGCACGGTGAACACTCAGATGTGTTCAAATTTGAGTATTTTACAAACAGGAATGTCATTAGGAAACTGAAATCCAGGATATAGCAGCAAGGTAGAAAACTCACAGGGAGGGTTTGATAATAAGAGTATATATTCCAGATTGAGAAATTGATAATTCCCCCCCCCCAGAAGCATCCAAGATTTAAGTATATTATTATTTATTTCTACTTGATCACAGGATACACCCACACAAACAAAACTCTCAGGAATACATCCACAATAAAAATGGAACATCATTAAATTAAAGCTTGTTTTAACTCTTAATGGGCAGACAATACAAATACAGACCTGATAGATGCATGGAATACATGTAATACTATTGGCTTTCTATAAACCGAACTAGAGTCCCCATTGATAAGAAATTCTTATGAATGGGGTCCCCATTCATAAGAATTTCTTATGAATGGGGACTCTTGTTCGGTTTATAGAAAGCCAATAGCATTACATGTATTCCATAAGCCGAAAGTCTATAAACTTTCGGTTTATGGAATGTGTAGGTCAATTGATTCGTACGAACAAATAAAACGAAACGAAAATAATAAACGAATTTCGTCTGAAACGAATGCAGTAATGAACGAAATTCGTTTTACACTAAATAAATAACATTTTCGTCCAAATGGACGAAAACGAAAAGAAATTTTTAGTTTTGCACATGTCTACTTTTAATTTACCTGTAACCCTAACAACTATTCTAACCCTAACCCTAGATTTTAGCTAATTAAGTCTTTTTTATTATTTTTTCATTGCAATGTTGCTGACTGCTTCTAGGGGCAGTCAAGCAACAGATTCAGAGCGTTGGAAGTTAATTTTTTTCACTTCTGAAGCTCTAACCACAAGTGGGTACGGCCATATTGCAGGATCATGCTGCGTCTGCAATATAGCTCCCACAATAGCTCCGTGGAGTGATCATGGGTGCCCCAGAGCCGGAATTTCGGTGCTGCCTATTGCCTCGAATAGAGCAGCACCGTCAGAATGGTTTTCAAGATCGTTGATTGAGAAAACGGTTTGTTCCACCGCAGGACGTTTCAGGCACGTCCATTGTCAGCAACGGAGTTGTCGTGAAGGTTTAAGAGTAATCTTGCTGACTGGCACTACAGGCATTCTCGCAACAGCAAGAGAGTGATGAAAGTGTACTTTTAAAATTCTAGGATACATGGTGCAGTTTGTAACAATCACATTAAATTATATTATAATCTATATAAACATCATGCTTGATAAAATAATTAAAATTCTAGTTAAAAAGGACAGGTCCCCCCTAGTGACTAGTACCAATTTTCAGTTCTCCTGTAGTTCTATATTGAAAATTATTTCACTGGATGCTCAAGATTCAGTGACATCCAGTAAGAAGGGTTTGGAGAGAGGGGGACAGTAGGGCTGTTGTTATAATAACAGCAAGAACTATATTACATTTTACTTTTTTTAAGAGGTTGGGAGCATTGAAGAAAAACTGCTGAGGCAGATTTGGTTCTTTAAGTATACTTTATAAAATGCATTACTTAACTAAAAAATGCTTTCTGACACTGAATGGAGAACTGCCCCTTTAAGATACAAAGTTCTGCCTGTTAGTCTTGTGTACACTATGCTATAATAAACTCAACCTCTGAGCTCCAGTAAAAACTGCACACTAAAAGAGGTGTGATCTAGAGAGGGACGAGCCTTTAGGATGTGAGCAGAGGTCTAATGGGAAGTACAGCCCATTACTTTGTATTTCGGGGCAATTTTAGACAGAATTAAAAAATGTAAACGCTGGATGATCGCGCTTGCAGCTTACGTTACACATACATCAAATCGAAACCTAGAAAGTCCCTATTTTTATAGGCTGAAGGGTGCCTTATGACGCAAAGACGAGCAACTTCATCTTGGAAAAGAAGTAAAAACAAAGTAACTGTGCAAAGAATGAGAGTCTGGTGAGATATTGCTGGGGGTTCACCAAATGAGGGGTCCTGTTTGACATCCAGCAGAAATCAGCACCTCGGAAGGATAGCGACAAGAAAGTGAAAGACAACATTATTATTGTGAAGGAATAAGTGAACGGGGGTGGATTAATATCCCCTCCCAAATCGGAAAAATTATGGTGGTCCCTGCAGTGAAAATGTGGATTATTGGGGTGCTGGCTCTCAGTGGAACATGTCAGGTAAGCTCTATTCTCATTTGATAAGCACCTGAGATTTATTGTCCTGCCAACAGAATTAGTGAACTGAATCGGACGGAGGCTATCCAGGTGCAGTGTAGTGGCGACTCCCACTACCACTAGCCTGCTTACTGGGTGGCAGAGGACAATAAGAGATGCAGTACTACGACAGCTGGGACTGGGTGGTCTAAAAGACCAAGTGAAAGAAGGATATTTTTTATATGTAAATGTACATATATAATCCCATGGGCTTTGTTCGTGCAAAAGAGAATTACTGGGAATTTAGCAGGCAATTTAAAACTTATGGCCAAAGTAGCAGAGTTTGAAAAATTCTGCTATTCTACTCTAGTGTATACAAGTATACTGTGCATAGGGTATTGTGGGAGAATGCTTAGAGAAATAGGAGTTGCAAGATGTGTGTTCAGATATGTTTTTTTTTATTTTGTAAACTAAAGGTTCTCTATAAAGAGAGAATTGTAGGGAATTAAGACATGAATTTCAAATTTAAGTAGCAGATTTGGAAAAATTCTCCCATTCAGTTGCATTGGAGAATTTTTCCAATTCTGCAACATTCACCTAAAGTTTGAAATTCCCATCTCAATTCCCTACAATTCTCTCTTGATTGAGTAGGCCCTTAAGGGAAAAGAGAATGGAGAATCCCCATTCCTACATGCTAATAAGGAACATGCTTTACAAGAAAAGACCAGTCATGGAAACTCCCTCATCCTATCTGTCCCCAACTAGAGTAAATAAAATGCAAGCCCAGCTCAAAACACAGTGGCTGCATTATTTATACTCATTTAGATTTGTTTTATTAAATTAGATCAGTTATCACTGGTTTTCACCTTAAAATGTAAGCCATGGATACATAATTAGGTGATGAAAAAGTTCCTGATTAGTGTCAGAGAACTTCTGTCAGATGCTGTCTGTTTGGATGTTTGAAAATGATTGCTGTTAAAGATAATTAATGGACTCTGCTCCCTTTTTCCCCTGCTCTTTTATTCCAGCTTCTCTCTTGTTCTTTATCCCATCTCTTCTTCCCTCCTTATACTACTTGCTCATCTATTTTATTCCCATCAATCATCAGCTTCTCTACCATTTTGTATTCAGCTGAAGTCAGCTGAAATATACTATAATTTTCTGGCTGGCTAGTATTACACATTGACTACCATCAGACCTGTGTGCAATTTTAAATCTGGATGACCTCTTTTTTTTTCAAATCTCAAATTACAGTCATCAATTGGTACATGTTTCTAACTTTTTACTATCTATCAAAATGTTCTTATCTTTTTACACTTTTGTTATTTGACTACCTCTACCTCTACCTGAACAGAATAATTTTGTTTCTCATTAGTTTTGTTAACACAGCAATAAGTACTTTATTTAAAAATATACATTGCAGATCACTGGACAGAACATCTCCAGGTAAACAATTTATTTTACAAATATGGTACTGTAATTGGATCTATTTACAGTATAGTTTAATCTTGAAATCTCCTACCACAATCATAGGACAGTCCAAAACCATGTTTATTAATTATTACATGTTTAGACCTGGTGCCCCAATTGTAAAACATCTGAAAAACTAAAGGGAAGAGGTAGAGCCAGTTTTATGCATCAGCTGAAGTGGAGGTGTCAATAAAATGGTTAATACAATTAACTAAACACAAACAAACTGTGAAATTGTGAAATTAGTTAAAATGGTGTTCTAGTAATACACCACGTTCACAAATAACAGTATATAAACAAATCTGATAAAATAAGTTCTCTTGATAAATCCCATGTAGTCTTCCCTCATAGACCATGTAACAATATACTACATGACAAAGGGAATAACACCATAATTTAGTGCAATATGGCAGTAGAAAAGTTCCATGGAACTATATACAGTATATGACATTAACATTTATATACTTCACGTGGGGCACATTTAATATGTAACCTTCCATCTTAGGAAGAAGCCGTTTTTAGCATTTCTGCGCACAGAGGCCACACAAGGTGTTGTTTTTCCTCATTCCTGACTGCCAACTGGGAATTTAGGTTTCATAAATTTCTTTGTACATTTGTGTTGTGTTTTTACACTGTGTGGTGTCTGTTTTTAAGTGTTCCTTTCTGCAGTTTTGACTGCTCTCAGTAACAGTCAGAGAACTGGAAGTTCCTATTTCAAGACAGACACCACAACCATTAGGGATCTTGACTTATTAGCGGCACTCCAAAAACAGAGATTTACATATTAAGAACGTGCATTTCTCAAAGTCTGGAAAGGCAGTGTTAAGCTTAGAAATGAAATACTGTGAATGCTTTAAATGATTGAAGAATAATAATAATCATTTAAAAAAAAAAAAACATTTTGACGAGTTAGCGAGACTATTGTCTAAATCAAGCAAAACAGATGGGAAACAATCGAGTGGAGCAGATGTTTTTTCCTGCATGGGGGACATGTGTTCCTGTTTCACTCTTACCTATGACCTTGATCCATTCTTGCTCAGGGTGGAGTATGTAACAAATGAAAGAAACGGAAGAGCAATAACCCCAAGAGGTGCATAAGATCAGCCAAGTAAGAATGCACTTTATAAAATAAAAGGATTTTCTGTGTGACGCAATGATGGAAACACAATACGTAGACTAGTAGGCAAGCCAAAAATAAATGTATATTTAATTAGGCAAGACATACGTATTGTAAGAATCTGAAAGGTCCATTGTATTATTGTTTTAAATACTGTCAGTTTTATTTCCAAAACAAATTGATATTAAGTGACCCAATAAACCACAAATAAAAGTGTGATTGTAAAGAATAAACAATATTCTAGAAAATGGCATTTTGAAATTGGTTATGTTATACCTCCTGTTTATTACATACATGCAGTGATCATAGGAGGCCCGTGCAGAATCTCCATCTGTCAGACGGTTTAATAGTGTCCAGGTGAATAATACAAGTGTTGCCATCAAAGGGTGACTTAGATTGAAAAAAATAATTAGCAGCTTTAACCCTTGGGGTACTAGATACAGACCACTGTGTTAAATGAGAAACAGCAGTCAATTTGGAACTGTCCCAAAATAGACCTTCTATGTAATCTTGTGTAGCATGCAAACTATATCTTTAATTTTAGACGTGAACTGCTTCTGTTGTACAGCATTATTTGTCATCCGATACATGGACTTCTGTGAACGTCGGTAGAGACTATTCATGGGTGTACAACGTTTTGTGCATACTGCATGAATTTAACTACAGTTAATTAACTCTTTATTTAAATCACTGATTTTTAGTGGATTATATATCCTGTTGAAGTGATTATAAGTTGGTCCACTATCATATTGTTTATATTTTCAGATACATTTTTGAAGTAAGTGCGCACTTTATATAAGCACTGTTGGATGTTTTTACAGGTTTGTGTGTTACCTTGCACAGTGTTATTTGTTTGTATACATGATAAATAAGGCTGAAGGATGTACCAGGAGATCAAATATATGAAAAGTACGGTACTTAGGTTTGAAAAAGACTTGGCATTTATATTTAAAGGATCACTCTGCATTAAAGATGATGGACGTTTTTGTGAGTATTACAGTTAAGTAGTTATGATTAGTATTTCATAAAAATGTAATATCTTTATTCTAAATATGTTTAATTTACTCAGAAATGTCGTTTTAAGCTTCTACCAACTCTACTACTGCATTTACTCTAATATTAGCTGATCCTGAACATAAGTTGACCCCTCAAAAAAGGTTTGTGGATAAAAATAGAATGTAGAAGGTATGTGTGTCCAGGTGGTACTAATTAATTAATCAAGGAGAGGATATAATAGGATGTACCTTAATTAATTAATTAATTGATCTTCCTCTGAACACATTAATTATAAAGACTGCAGGGAGTCAGACGTACCTGGAGTTAAGGTAGGATGTATAGGTTAATTGCAAATCGCTTGGAGTGGGCGTCTAAGGCTGATAAAGCAGGAGTTGGTTTACATCATGTGACATAAAAAGTGCTTGATTAACATCCATTTAATATTTAATAACTTGCCGGAGAAGGGAAAGGGATAATATGAAAAAATGTAATATTCAACTCTCGGTTTGAGAAATAGTTATAGACTTTAGAAGCCAGACAGACCAAGTAAGGAGCCAGCTTAGTTATCGTTAGGAGTCCTAGACTATGTAAAGCAATAAAAAAAAGCACTGAGGATTTTCAATATTTCATATAATAAAAATTGTAATAAATACATCCATATATATATTTTTAAGAGTTGCATGCAATATGTATTTATTTGTCCATTTTTTGAGGCAATATTTGAACCACTAATATATTTAAAACCAAACATGAGAAGGAAATAATTTAACAGTTGTTTAGATTTTGACATTAGTTTCTCTTTGTAATTATTTAGTTAATAAGTGTATACATACTATAATTGAAACACATATTTTCTTCTCATCTGCCCCTAGAACTGACAGTAAGCAGTGTCTTTTATCACAGGCTTGCCTTAAGACCTCATGAAATCTATAAACAACCAAGGAAAATTGTCATATTTACAAGTGTTTTGAACAATGTTTCTACGGAGCACCATTCAAAACCAATTCACATTTGATTTGGAAGCAGTTATGGTGTAGAACGTCTGCTCTGTAACCTGGCACCTCTTATTGGTGTGCAGCATCTGTGACACCAAACAAGCTTCCAGTGAGGGGAAAAAGCTAATCTCCTGCACCGTTTTTGGCTGTAGCAGGATTGATACACACACAGGCGCCAGACCATCTATTTATGTTGCCATGATGGAGCACTGCTCTGTGAGATGGCAGTTTCCTAATCTTTGCTTTTGCAAAGGTCTGCATATCTCATTTAAATTGCAGTTTTAATGATGCAAAAGTTATCTGTAATCTAAAAACAGTTTGAGACCACTCGTTTGGAAAATGTAAGTATTTTATATTTTAACCAACACAAAATGTAAAACATGCATTTTGAAGTACTTTGAAAGCACATTAACATGCATTAACATTTGAAAGATGCATTTTGGGCACTAGACAGTCCCTTTAACAGTGCAACACATTGTCTAATGCCATCACTAGAGAGACAGGAAATGCCATTTAATTGAATTACACTATTTTCATTGGTATCTGCTGCAAAAAAAAAATAGAAATTGACTTTTACTCCGCTAGTGTGGGCAGTCCTGATATCTTGCAAACTTTGGAAGATGCATTTTGGGCACCAGACAGTCCCTTTAAAAACTCTGTTATTAAAAATAAACAACGGATGTGAATTCTTTATATATGTCCTCTGTTGTGCAGTGTTTTTTGGCACAGTTCCTGTTTGGATAGTGTCATGAACTTCACTGTTTTACTTTCTGGGCTTGGCTGTCAATGTTGCACCTATAGCCAACAGCTGGGTGTAACCAAAGACTTTTACGTTCTCTGTTAGTATTTTCCCATAGGTGGTTTCTTGTTGGCTGGCATCAAGTTTATCGGTTATTAAAGTATTTGTGATTGTAAGACTTACCTTACAATCTCAGTGGTATTGCTGGTATTCTGTGTGCAGTCAAAAAAATGCCACCTGCAATATGTCCTTATAGCAGTTATGAATTTTTTTTGTGTAGATTAGAAATATATCTATAAACACAGCAGCCAGGGAGGCTCACAAACAACTTTCTTAGCTGCCTCTTAGTTTCCCAGATTAATGCAATGTCTGCACTTCCTTGTACTGTGTTTCCAGTGAACAGATGTCAGACACTTTTACATTCACTTCCTGTATTGATTATGTTTGACTTACTGATATGGAATGCCTCTATAACCATTTTATTATACGCAGAACAACCCTATCCCCAATGGGTGCTTACCGCTGAAGTAATGCTCTCCCTGCCTTGATCCCAACAGATTATATTATCCATATGAATAACATTCGGTTGTGTAAAAGGAACTGTTGCATAAATCTGGAGACTGGACCCAGGTTTGGTGATAAAAAAATATTTAAATCATTTATTTATGCATTGTGCAAAACCTTCCACCATGAAGCCATTCACCACCCCACGATCAGAGGTAACCTTACACTTTTTGTCCACTTCATGGACTTAGTCGTATCTATAACCATTTTAATCATGAATCTCAGTCTTTAAGTGACTAGCATTAAGAAGAACTGATCCTTATTAATTAAATGGACAAAAGTATTGGTACACACTTCTTAATTATTGAGTAATTTATTATTATATAATATATATATATATATATAATATAATATAATTTATTATTCTTAATTATTGAGGTGCCAGGTGTTTCAATCAGACCCATTGCCACAGGTGTATACAATCAAGCACCTAGGCATGCAGTCTGCATTACAAATATTTGTGAAAAAAATGAGTCGTTCTTAAGAGCTCAGTGAATTCAAGCATAAGTCAATTTGTGACTTTTCATCCCTGGTAGATATTCCACGGTCAATTGTAAGTGGTATTATTGGAAAGTAGGAGCTTTGGAACAGCAACAACTCAGCCACGAAGTGGAAGACCACATAAAGTCACAGAGCGGGGTCACCAATTGCTAAGGCGCATGGTGTGTAAAAGTCGCCAAACTTCTACTGGCATTAATATCAGCACAAAAACTATGCAGAGGGAGCTTTATGGAATGGGTTTCCATGGCCGAGCAGCTGCATGCAAGCCTCACATCATCAAGAACAATGCCAAGAATCATAATGAGTGGACTCTGGAGCATTGGAAACATGTTCTGTGGAGTGTCGAATCACACTTCACTGTTTGGCAGTATGATGGCCGAGTCTGGGTTTAGCAGATGCCAGTAGAACATTACCTGTCTGCATTGTGCTAAGTGTAAAATTAGATGGAGGAGGAATAATGGTATGTGGCTGTTTTCCAGGGCTTTTTTGCTTACTTCCAGTGAAGGGAAATCTCAATGCTTCAGCATACCAAGATATTTAGGACAATGTTATGCTTCCAACTTTGTGGGAACAGTTCAAATAGTGTGAATGTAAAAAACCGCTCACCTATACCACTAATAAACATATGAACCTTTTCAGTGCCCCAAGAGAGAGAATAGGTCATGTAATTGCATTGTAGTACAAAGTGGCAGAGCTAATTCAATGTAGTAAGTTTATGAAGGTGGGTTTGTGGCACGGGTGCATACACTACATCTCCATAGTCAATGAGTATGAAGCTTAAGAAGCCGTTAAGTATAGTAACATAATAATTTACGTTGAAAAAAGACACAAGTCCATCAAGTTCGACCCTTCTACCTATCATTCCAGCTTTTGAGCCAAAAGAAGGTAAAAACCCCTAAGGAAGCTATTACGAATTTTGCCTCCTTGGGGGAAAAATTCCTTCTTGACTCCAAAAGTGCTATTGAATTTTTCCTTGGATCAATAAGCTCTATTATTGTATATTCTATTATTAATAGCCATGTATGTTCTGCTTTTCAAAAAAAAAAAATCCAGACCATTTTTAAATGCTAGTTGATAGCACTACCTCTCTTGGCAGCGAGTTTTTAAAACTTTATTGTCCTTACCTTAAAGAATCTCTTCCTTTGCCGTCTATGAAATCGTTGCACTTCCAAACTCAGGGGGGGACCTCTTGTTCTTTGTACATTTCTGTTAATGAACATGTCACTGGAGAGCTCTTTATATTGGCCCTGCACATATTTATATAATGTTATCATATCCCCTCTGAGACTCCTTTTTTCTAATGTATATAAATGCAATTTTTTTAAGTCTCTCTTCATAACTAAGATCCTCCAATCCCCTTATTAATTTTGTAGCTCTCCTTTGCACTTTTTTTTTTTAGTTCCACAATATCCTTTTTTAAGGACTGGTGCCCACAATTGTACTGCATATTCAAGGTGAGGTCTTACCATTGACTTGTAAAGAGGCAAGATGATATCCTCTTCCCGTGAATCTATACCTTGTTTTATACATGCCAATATCTTATTGGCCCTTGCAGCTGCTGACTGGCATTGAGCACTGTTGCCAAGTCTGTTATCTACAATGATTCCTAAATCCTTTTCATTAGTAGTTTTTCCCAGAAAAAAAACACATTTAAAGTATATGTTGCTTTGTTTTTTTTCCCCATAATTCATAAATTTACATTTGTCTATATTGAACCTCATTTGCCACTTAATTGCCCAGTCCCCCATTCTGTCCAAATCTTCCTGTAAAGAACAAACATCAAGATTAGTCTGTATTAGATTTAGGGAAAGCTGGGGTACTGCTGTCAGAGGGTTAAATAAAGATAAAGGGAAGGCCGCAGAATTCATATCCTGTTCGTCCAATGGTACTTTAGTGGTGAAGCAGGGGTATGGATGATGTGACAGCTTCCTGAGGGATGTCATCCTGTGTAAAAGGTCAGAGTACAGTCATTTGACTATATACTGCTCTCCCTCTCCTTCGGTAGCCAGAGCAAGAGGGATAGGAAGTCACATGACGGCACACTGACCTCCATGTAGCTCATTGAGCTGTAGGAGTTATAGTTCAGAGCACACGGGAAGCTTACAGAGGCATAGACTCTCCAACCAGATGCAGCCATCTAATAAATCAGGTGCCATCTGTGGGCAGCTTACCGGGAAATATCTGTGTATTCCGAGAGGCAAGTCAGGCACTGAGATGTTCTCTGGTTTCCAAGTATGTCCGGCGGATGTTACTATTAGGTTATTTAATGGAGACCTAGTTGATAATAAATATTATTTGTAAATAATCACTGTGATATAAGAGTATGAGTGGATGTAGAAAATAGTGTCAGTCTTATGATTGGACACGTAAAAATACTTTTTATATGTCCTTTGATAACTGACTTGCTCACATTTTTCCCCCCCCCCCATGCTTTTTCATACCCCTTTCTGGTGTCACGATCCCTTTTAATAAAATCTTCTGGAAGAAAAAATGATAAAATGATCCGATAGCACATAAGAATGTAATATTATAGAATAACAAGATTATTTAATATACAACATAATACTTTATCTAATCGAAATGTATGATGAGAACAATCTATGGTTAACAAGACATGGATATAAGCCAACAAGGACCTACTGTCATAGTGGGAAAGATGTAAAAATATCCAAGAAATATAACACATCTAAATATATGTATACAAATATAGAGAATGCTTTTGGCTTTCTACCACGTCTTTGGGCAGTATAATTAAATGATGCTTATAAAATCTACATTTCCTACTCTCATCTTTCTCGTGTTCAGTATCACCTGCTTCATGTTGACTGTGTCTTTCTGAATGTCTCTGTTACTCATACTCCTTTGCCCCTACTAAGATTAGCCGTCGTCATTGAGCATATTACTTATTCAACAAATGACCACACCTATTGTCAAAATATCTTGGTTTTGTATCCATAACCTTCAACCTCTACCATGATTCTGTTGTTTATAGAGCATTGTTAATGTCTGCCCATTAGTCAAGCAAGATCCTGAGAACAACACATTCTCAGTAACTCCTTTCTACGTTTTTTAGCCTTTAGAAGTGATGCAGCTGTGACAAAATGGGAAGAGGACTAGATGTGTGCCCAAAACACTTAAAGAGGAACTAATCCCCCCAAAATGTATTTTTTATATATATACACGATAAAGGCAATTTTTCCCTCTTTATATTGTTTTTAAATTAATGAAGGATTAATGAAGCTGTCATTACAGCTTTAGGGATACTTTACTTTGTAAAGATTTGATATGCAATATATAAATATTCCTGTGCATATTATTTGGGGATTGTTTTTTTGTTATTCCTTTCATGGCAAATGAGTTCATGGAGAGAGTATTGGAATTCACTTTTAATTGAATGAAATTTGTAAGAAAGAAGTTTTCAATTAACAACAAACTGTCGGCGCTTATATGTTTTGCAGTTTGTATTGTCATTTTTGATATGCAACCTTGCCATTTGATACTCAGATTGCTCGTCATGAAAATTGAACTTTTATTTAGCATAATATTTTAACTTGTGTGGTTAAAGAGCCAGTAAGTTTTCCTTCTCTTGTGCTTTTCTATCATAGAAACTCAAGACGAAATGACAGCGGTACTAATATGAGGTTCAAATGGCATGTACCGTTTGAGATGCACAGCATTTTATCCTCTTATTAGTTCCCTTCAGTGATTTACATGGATAAACAAGGGATCTATGTACTGAACAGAAAACACTCAGTTTCCAGATCAGATTCGTCAGATGCAGTTCTGCTGCTACAAGGAAGCAGATCACAGTATAAACAGATAAACTCTGGTTTACACCAGAAAAGGGGGGGGGGTGGGTGAGTTTTAACTTATGCTTCAGGTCAGGGGCGGGCTGGGCCGGGGGGCAGGGTGGCAATTGCCCCCCAGGCCGCCCTAAGCTATATAAAACACGGCCGCTGGGCCAGTGTTTAAAAAAAAAATAAAAAAAATAAAAACGCGCTTGCAGGCAGAGACTGAGAAGGGATCGGAAGATCCCTTCTCACCTCCGCTCTGCCAGCAAAGCTGCACGGGGAGCCGAACAGGCAGCACAGAGAAACCTCCGTGCTGCCTGTTCGGCTCCCTGTGCAGTCTGACACGGAAGTGCCGACAGTCACGTGATCGGCGCTCTGACGTCAGACACGCGCGATCACGTGACCTGTCGGCACAACCGCCGGGAGGCCGAACAGGCAGCATGGAGGGACCATGCTGCCTGCCACCAGGGAAGTCCTCCTGCCACTAGCCACCAGGAAAGTCCTCCTGCCACTAGCCACCAGGGAAAAAGGTAAGGGGGGGGGGGGGGGTGGGCAAAAAATACTGGCATATTATTGGGCAAATTGGCTGGGGAATATTACATGGCTAATAACACTGGCATATTATTGGGCAAATTGGCTGGGGCATATTACATGGCAAATAAGACTGGCATATTATTGGGCAAATTGGCTGGGGAATATTACATGGCAAATAAGACTGGCATATTATTGGGCAAATTGGCTGGGGCATATTACATGGCAAATAAGACTGGCATATTATTGGGCAAATTGGCTGGGGAATATTACATGGCAAATAAGACTGGCATATTATTGGGAAAATTGGCTGGGGAATATTACATGGCAAATAAGACTGGCATATTATTGGGCAAATTGGCTGGGGCATATTACATGGCAAATAAGACTGGCATAATATTGGGAAAATTGGCTGGGGCATATTACATGGCAAATAAGACTGGCATATTATTGGGCAAATTGGCTGGGGCATATTACATGGCAAATAAGACTGGCATATTATTGGGCAAATTGGCTGGGGAATATTACATGGCAAATAAGACTGGCATATTATTGGGCAAATTGGCTGGGGCATATTACATGGCAAATAAGACTGGCATATTATTGGGCAAATTGGCTGGGGAATATTACATGGCAAATAAGACTGGCATATTATTGGGAAAATTGGCTGGGGAATATTACATGGCAAATAAGACTGGCATATTATTGGGCAAATTGGCTGGGGCATATTACATGGCAAATAAGACTGGCATAATATTGGGAAAATTGGCTGGGGCATATTACATGGCAAATAAGACTGGCATATTATTGGGCAAATTGGCTGGGGCATATTACATGGCAAATAAGACTGGCATATTATTGGGCAAATTGGCTGGGGAATATTACATGGCAAATAACACTGGCATATTATTGGGCAAATTGGCTGGGGAATATTACATGGCAAATAAGACTGGCATATTATTGGACAAATTGGCTGGTGCATATTACATGGCAAATAAGACTGGCATATTATTGGGCAAATTGGCTGGGGAATATTACATGGCAAATAAGACTGGCATATTATTGGGCAAATTGGCTGGGGCATATTACATGGCAAATAACACTGGCTTATTATTGGTAAAATTGGCTGGGGCATATTACATGGCAAATAAGACTGGCATATTATTGGGCAAATTGGCTGGGGCATATTACATGGCAAATAAGACTGGCATATTATTGGGCAAATTGGCTGGGGAATATTACATGGCAAATAACACTGGCATATTATTGGGCAAATTGGCTGGGGAATATTACATGACAAATAAGACTGACATATTATTGGGCAAATTGGCTGGGGAATATTAAATGGCAGAATAACACTGGCATATTATTGGACAAATCGTCTGGGGAATATTAAATGGCAGAATAAGACTGGCATATTATTGGGCAAAATGGCTGGGGAATATTAAATCAGGGCTCGACTAACCCCAGGTCGCCATGGCGACCAGGAAATTAGACCTGGCGCCTGGGTTCTGTCAGCCTCATGGTCCACTTGCCGCTGCCATCCGATTTTTCCGCAGCGCGAGGGGGTAAAGTCTGTGCAGACTGCAAGCTCCGCCCCCTCGTGCAACGCGTGCCTGAGTGCCGGATGTCGTCACGTGACATCCTGTCACTCAGCACGCCAACCAAGTTCAGCGAGGGCGAATGTCCCCTCCCCTGCAGTGAGGTAAAGCAGCAGGGAGGGGGACACGTTAATAAAAAAACCCCAAGAAAAGACTGTGTGAGGTGGGTGTGTGTTTGTATGTATTGTAAAGTAGGTGTGTGTGAGGTGTTTGTATATATGTGTATTTGTAAAGTAGGTGTGTGTGAGGGGTTTGTATATATGTGTATATGTAAAGTAGGTGTTTGTGTATATATGGGTATATGTAAAGTAGGTGTGTGTGAGGTGTTTGTATATATGGGTATATGTAAAGTAGGTGTGTGTGAGGGGTTTGTATATATGTGTATATGTAAAGTAGGTGTGTGTGAGGTGTTTGTGTATATATGGGTATATGTAAAGTAGGTGTGTGTGAGGTGTTTGTATATATGTGTATTTGTAAAGTAGGTGTGTGTGAGGTGTTTGTATATATGGGTATATGTAAAGTAGGTGTGTGTGAGGGGTTTGTATATATGTGTATATGTAAAGTAGGTGTGTGTGAGGTGTTTGTATATATGGGTATATGTAAAGTAGGTGTGTGTGAGGGGTTTGTATATATGTGTATATGTAAAGTAGGTGTGTGTGAGGTGTTTGTGTATATATGGGTATATGTAAAGTAGGTGTGTGTGAGGTGTTTGTATATATGTGTATTTGTAAAGTAGGTGTGTGTGAGGGGTTTGTATATATGTGTATATGTAAAGTAGGTGTGTGTGAGGTGTTTGTGTATATATGGGTATATGTAAAGTAGGTGTGTGTGAGGTGTTTGTATATATGGGTATATGTAAAGTAGGTGTGTGTGAGGTGTTTGTATATATATGTGTATATGTAAAGTAGGTGTGTGTGAGGTGTTTGTGTATATATGGGTATATGTAAAGTAGGTGTGTGTGAGGGGTTTGTATATATGTGTATATGTAAAGTAGGTGTGTGTGAGGTGTTTGTGTATATATGGGTATATGTAAAGTAGGTGTGTGTGAGGTGTTTGTATATAAGTGTATATGTAAAGTAGGTGTGTGTGAGGTGTTTGTGTATATATGGGTATATGTAAAGTAGGTGTGTGTGAGGTGTTTGTATATATGGGTATATGTAAAGTAGGTGTGTGTGAGGTGTTTGTGTATATATGGGTATATGTAAAGTAGGTGTGTGTGAGGTGTTTGTGTATATATGGGTATATGTAAAGTAGGTGTGTGTGAGGTGTTTGTATAAATGTGTATATGTAAAGTAGGTGTGTGTGAGGGGTTTGGATATATGTGTATATGTAAAGTAGGTGTGTGTGAGGGGTTTGTATATATGTGTATATGTAAAGTAGGTGTGTGTGAGGTGTTTGGATTTATGTGTATATGTAAAGTAGGTGTGTTTGTATATATGTGAAGTAGGCGTGTGTGTTTATTAATTGCGTTTATGTTTGCGTGATTGTCTGGCTCCTAAAAAAAAATTCTGGCTCCTAAAATCAAATTAAATTTGTCAAGCCCTGTATTAAATGGCAATTAACACTGGCATATTGGGCAAATTAGCAGGGGCATATTAAATTGCAGATAACCTTGGAATATTATTGGGCAAATTGGCTGGGGAATATTAATGGCAAATAATATTGGAAATGTGTATGTAATGGGGTGATGGAGGCATGTAAATGTGGTGATGGGGCATGTCCTGGTGTGCAACATGGGTTATGGGTCATGTCGTAGGTGTGCAACGTGGGTAGGGGGGGGGGTGCCCAAATTTGGGGATATTGGGTGTCTAAATCCTGGCATATTGAGGGGCATAATCCTGGCATATTGAGGGGGATATCCTGGCATATTGAGGGGGCATCATCTTGGCATATTGAGGGTAAAATCCTGGCATATTGGGTGTCTAAATCCTGGCATATTGAGGGGCATAATCCTGGCATATTGAGGGGCATAATCCTGGCATATTGAGGGGCATAATCCTGGCATATTTAGGGGAAAATCCTGGCATATTGAGGGGGCATCATCTTGGCATATTGAGGAGAAAATCCTGGCATATTGTGGGGCATAATCCTGGCATATTGAGGGGCATAATCCTGGCATATTGAGGGGCATAATCCTGGCATACTGAGGGGCATAATCCTGGCATTTTGTAAGGGAAAATTCTAGCATATTAAATGGAAAATCCTGGCATATTCGTTATAAAACAAGGAAAAGATGGCCGTGGATGGGGAGGCGATTCGATGATGCAACGGGCCACTTGACTGGATTTGCCCCCCAGGCCTAAGGCTGCCAGCCCTCCCCTGCTTCAGGTAAAGTTAAAACTTTAATTTGGTTGTAGGATTATGTTTAAACAGATAAATGTTTGTTTTTGCAAATGGACCTTGCGTTCCAAGGGGAGAGACCTATTGCGGTTCAGAGGCTAGAATTGCTGGACTAATCCAGATAAAACAATTCAAGGAAACGGCTGTATAAACTGTTCTAGTTAAAAAAGCTAAACCTTTAAAGGTTCAAATCTGCCTTCATTACGTTTATAAATGAATGCAAAATACTGTTGTAAATGAGCTGTTATATAAATTGTCGCACCACAGATCAAATAAAAATTCCTGTAGTAATAACCATAATTGTAAGCTAAGTATTATGACCTAGAGGGACCGTGAGGTTATTTAAGGGGTTCTGTCAGAATAAAAAAAATGGAAGGAACAGGAGACGCCACAGACACATTTAAAACATATATTTTTCTTATTTTATTAATTTGCACAACAATTTGTAGATTAATTTTCATAATGTTTAATTCTCTACAGTCACAGTAAAAGCAATGTTTAGGTTGACACATTCACTTTAACTAAATGGTGTGTTGTTCTGAGTGGAACTGAGCTATGATTCCCTGGAGTAATCATGATAATCCACTAGAATTTTTGGTCCTATTCATCAGCTAAAACATTGGCCTTTTTCAGATATGCAGAGCTACCTAAGTTCTTGAAATTAGGAAGAACTAACCACTAGCTTGTGGTAAGTTCTTCCCGAGGTCAGCTCTAGGTCAAATTCAATAATTGTGAGAATCTAGGTGAATAGAGAACCCACTGACCATTGGCACCCACCTTTATCCTAGCCTCGGATAACATGTTGTACTTTAACAAACAAATGTTGTACAAAAGTCTGTTAATGTTACCAGATGCTTAAATTATGCTTATTTGCTAGCAGTGTTAGAACCCCTACCCCCCCCCCCAACAATATCTCCCACTCGCCCCACCTACCCTGACAAGCATATTATGCAGGTCTAGTGTAATATGGAGGGTGGTTGGGAGCAGTTGGTCAATATGCCAGTATTTTGCCACTCAATATGCAAGTATTTTGTCACTCAATATGCCAGTAATATTTTGCCATTCAATATGCCATTAATATTTTGCCATTCAATATTCCAATAATATTTTGCTATTCAATATGCCAGTAATATTTAGCCACTCAATAAGTCAGTATTTTGTCACTCAGTATGCCAGTGTTTAGCTATTTAATATGCCAGTATTTAGCCACTCAATAAGTCAGTATTTTGTTACTCAATATGTCAGTATTTAGCCATTTAATATGCCAGTATTTAGCCATTTAATATGCCAGTATTTAGTCATTCAATATGCCAGTATGTTGCCACTCAATATGCCAGTAGTTTGCTCGTTACATGCCACCCTCCTCCCCCAGTACTTACCTCCTTGTTGCTCTGTCTCCCGGTCGTCTCCTCCGTGCAGTCTTTTTTTTTTTTTTTAACTTTAATGAAGCCACACAGCTGGAGGGGAGCGCAGAACGCTTCCCTCACAGCATGTGGCCCGGCTAAACAGTGGCCACGGCCCGGGAATTTCTTTTCTTCTGGTGTGACCTGGGCCTGGGATGCCAGTATTGCCCGTCACCCTCTGATAGCGGGCCTGTCCAGGGCAAGTGGCCATTCCCTCCCAGATTATTGGGGCTGGGGACCTGTCAAATGGCCCCCAGCTCCCTCCAAAAGGAAAATGCCAGGGACTTACCCAGTGTACCATTTAAGATGCACAGCTTCTTCCCTTTAATAATATTGGACAGGGCCACTTGTCCCCCAAATGTTTTATTGGTTCCCTGAGCATAGACAGCTTCTGGCTTCTTGTTATGGGGCAGGGCTACTATATGTGTTAGGAGTTCTGGGGGCCATTTTGGGAGCCCCCAGGACCCGGTTGAAATTAGGGAATTTTAAAAATGTTTATGCAAACTTGTCTCCCAATTCGAGCTCCCTTCAGTTTTTAATGAATAGCAATCTTTATTGTTTTTCGCTGAAGGGAGTTCAAGAGAATGAGGTGGACTTTGGCGAGATGGGGGGGAGAAGGAGGTTGAGTTCCTTTTAGGGAATAACTTGAGGAGGTTGACTTTTAAATTCAACCTCCTGACGCTATTATTGACTTTTAGTAAATAGCCCCTTTCAGGTGGTGCTTTAAAGGTTTGTATATCGATGTTTCAAATTTTAGTATGAAAGGGACACTCCAAACAACCCTTTGAACTTGGTAGTGTTTAACATGTTTTGTTTTTTTGCAAATAAATGCTTGCAGGGAATCCATAGAAATCTACTTCAAAGTTTCCTTCTCTAGCACTCTCTATGTAAACAAATGAGAATGCCCCCTCACATAAAATTGTGCGCCCCATGTCCCCCCCACATAACATCATGCATCCCATGTTCCCCACTCATCTAAAATGCCACCAATAAGACCTGCTGCAAGAGCTGTGGCGCTGCAGAGAAAAGGATACGTGAACAAAATATGTCAAGCCCTGTATTAATAATATAAGCAGGGAGTGAGGAAACTGTGAATGAGAATGTGAAGTACATTACAAAGGAAAATAAGAATGTAAATGTAAATAAGCAATGAAGAGGGGGATGACAGATCCTCATAGCGTTTATGCAAGATGTACCGCACTGGAATAGAAGAGGGAGATTCATAGATAAATTGTTTGTACCAACACCTTAGATCGGGACAAAGGGTAAATATTGGGTGAACACTTTAACATGGAGGAATTTTATTTTTAAGGTTTAATCACTCCTTAATCTAAAAACTTTGTGTTGAGTGCAGGAGAATGCTGTCATCCTATTGCTATTTCTTCGTATGCCTTGTATATTTCATGTTCATTTCAAAATTACTCTTCAAACCCCTATGTCACTGTTTTGTGGAAATACCCTAGACTACTTGTTGAAGTGAAAAAATATTTACAGTTAAACTGAAACAAAAAGAAGAAAGGTGATTATGTGCATTTCACACTGGAAAACAGTATACCTATGGAAATCTATAAATGAGCATATTTCAGGATTTATTTATTTATTTACTTTTAACGAGATTTTCAAATGTAAATAATGTTTGTAGTTTTCTCTATTAACATGTAACCATTCTGTCAGTACTATGATCTCATGATAAATTATTCAAGTAACCAAAAACAAACATTTCAAATCTGGCTACCATCCAGTGTTCATACATACATTCTATTCTGACAAAAATGAAGGTTCCCAACTATGATTTACATTCCAGCTACATGACAGTAAGTGAGTTATTTGCTCTATTTAGTGTTTATATTGATACTACTGTATTTCAGGAGCACTAAGAGGCTTTAATATATCTTATTGGTGAAAATAAGAAAAACTTTGGATTTTTGTTCCAACAGATGTCACTAATTCTCTTAATATTGGACATAAACAATGATAGCCACATAGGGAGAACCAAAAGGCTGTTCCTAATAGACATTCCTAAAAAAAATCTTACAGTTCACTTGCGTTTGACTTTGACATGCACCAAGACAAACATACACAACTTTTGTAAATCTAAATCATATTTATTTGTGGCATTTATAAGGCATGATCAATCAATGTATGAAGTTTGTGATAACAACCAGCCAGTTTATATATCCATCTAAGAAGCAACATAAAAAAATAAACATATATAATACCATATGAAAACAGGGCAACAAGGCGACGTGGAGATGTAGGTCTCTGTTGTGGTTTGTGGTTTTGGATTAATATGGTTCAAAGGTTTTCACAATAACTGCTATGTTACTAAATTTGTGTGTGAAAGTAACTGAAAACCCATTCAAAATGAAGTCTTTGTTGGGAGTCGTAAGATGGCTCCAGGCCACATGGTTACAGTCTTATAATCGAGGTCGTCTTATAATCTGACCTCAAATTTCGGTCAGACTATAAGGCTGGGATCCAGGTCCACAGCAGAGCTGCAGGGGACCTGGATCCCCTTCTCTAACAGCAGGGGATGTCTGCGCGATGAGCGCAGACTCCCCCTGCTGCCGCCCGGCACGACCGCCGGGACTTCTATGAAGAAGCCGGGTACTTCCGGCCTCGTCATAGAAGTCCCGGCGGTCGTGCCGGGCGGCAGCAGGGGGAGTCTGCGCTCATCGCGCAGACATCCTCTGCTGCCCCGTTAGCCACCAGGGAGAACACGAACACGATAGTGCAGACATCCTCCATGCTGCCCGACACTTCCGTCTATTATGACGGACCTGCTGTCCGTCATAATAGACGGAGGTGTCGGGCAGCATGGAGGATGTCTGCACGTATAGTGCAGACATCCCCCGGCTGCCCCCACTAGCCACCAGGGATCATGAAATAGGTGAGGGGGAGGGAGGGGGGCAGAGAGACAGGGGGAGCGAGGGGGGCAGAGAGACAGGGGGAGGGGGGGACAGAGCAACAAGGGGTGGGAGGGGGGAAGAGACAGACGAGGGGAGGGAGGGGGGAAGAGACAGCAACAAGGGGAGGGAGGGGGAAGAGGGAGGGGGGAAGAGACAGCAACAAGGCGAGGAAGGGGGGAAGAGACAGAGACAAGGGGAGGGACGGGGGAAGAGACAGAGACAAGGGGAGGGAGGGGGTTTGAAGAGACAGAGACAAGGGGAGGGGGTGCAGAAACAGAGACAAGGGGGGAGAGAGAGACAACACTAAGGGGGGGGAGAGAGAGAGAGAGAGAGAAAGCTGGGGGCAAGGGAAAGAGAGAGGCAGTATTGGCACATAAAAGAAATAAAAACAAGAAATACATGTTTTGATATCCATAATTTTTTTATTAAAAAAGCAATTTACATGTGAATATATACAAGTTAAACTTTTTTCCTATAGGGTAGTCTTATATTCAGGCTTTTAGTTTTTTTCCTAATGGAATATCAAAAGTTTGGGGGGTCGTCTTATAATCAGGGTCGTCTTATAATCGAGCAAATACGGTAATATTAGGAATTTTGGCAGAATTTAATTCTAGCAGTTAACCCCCAATATAACAATCTCTTTGAATTTGGCAAATATAATAATGTTTAAAATAAATCAACATAAGCATATATTGGCTAAAACATTGTCTTAACAATATAAATTATCTTTAGTACTAAATAGATACATGTTATATGCTAAGCAAAGAGATTAGCAATGGGTTTGTCCACGTGAAGTTTAACTTAAGTATAAAAATCTAAAATTGATACAAGTTTATACTATAAGAAGGTGATATACAACCTAACGGAAGTATAAATACCGAGCGCCTGTGAGTGAACTAAATAAAAAAGTAGTAAAACATACAAACCCGTACGATGGTAGGTATTGAGACGGAGGTAGATGATATCTGTAGAGGGCCCTTCTGGCTTGTGTCGAGAGATTGACTAGTTTTGGAACTAATAGGAAAATGGTTTAGGTAGCCGCCAGTCCAGAAAAAATCACAGTGGGTTAGCACCGTGAAGGGACAGAAAGATGTAGAAAAAAGGAGGACAGCGCTACAGAGTAATGTTAATAAAAATAAATGATAAATGTGTAAAAATACACCATACGAAACACACAATTTGGAGGGTATAAAAATATATAAATTTAATAAATATAAAAATAAATAAAATAAATACACACAGAGCCACCTGAGTTGAGAGGTAATTGAATTGTAATTAAGCAATAAAGGTATGCTGGTAACAAATACAAGTAGATACTACAAGGACAAAACCAAATAAAAATAATAATCACAACAGGTAGATAGTACACACCTTTGAAGAGGGACCGTTTGGAACAATGCTGGACTCAGAGCAGTGAATGAATCCGGAGCGAAAAAATAAGCCTGGCCAGGTCTTTTCGCAGAAGGAACAGGACACCAAAAAAGGGACGCGTTTCGAAAAAACTTCTTCAGCCTTTGGCGTCCAGCATGTCCCAAAACGGATCTCTGACTATTTAAATAGACCGCTTCTAATTACAAGCAGCGGTGAAACCCGGAAGTATGACGCAATCGCGCAGTAGCGCGATGACGTCATAACGTCGCGACGCCAACGTCATCTCCATAGCAACACATCGAGACCACACAGAGCCGGCATAGTGTGGCGTCGATCGGTGTACAGAGAGGGCGCTAGCGGCGCTACATATTAAAAACAGAATAAACAGAGAAAACTTGATACAGTACAAAAACAGAAATGTCAACAAAAAAACAGATAAGACAATCAAAAATTCTGGAATTATGTCTAAGCAATGTATCATTGTCTAGGTACCAAGAAATCACGCCCCGACATGTTCAATATCAACTTCTTGGCAATAACATTGTATAATATTCTATATATAACGAGTCTCAGAAGGCATGGAAAGAGACAAAAAATCCATCTTCCATATAGACAAAGAGAAAAAATGAAGAGATTATATGCACAGTGTATACACGAACAATGTTCCATAAAAAACATATACAGGGATCTACTCCATGAATAATAATCATCCACACTTCATGAAAAACATCCAAATATACATATATGGACGACATGCATAAAAATGCTTCAAAATGGATAGAAGTATACAAACATATATACATATATACATATAGCACAGAGACCAACAAACAGTGATACATAAATCTAATCCAGGAATGGCACGAGGTCAAAATTGTCGTTAAGACCCTTAGGGCCCAGAGTATTTAAGGTGAGGATCCAAAAAGTCTCTCTTTTACAGAGAGTCTTGAGTCTGTCACCCTTGCGTGGACCTAATATAACATGTTCAATTGCCATTGCCTTTAGTTTTTTGTCATTTCGCTGGTGTACATCCAAAAAATGTTTAGACAAAATATGCTTTTCGAAACCTCTTCTGATATTATACCTATGTTCAGAAAGGCGTTTTTTAAAGGTTCTACTAGTCCTACCTATATATTGGAGGCCACATGGGCATTCCAACAGATAGATGACGAACTTTGTACTACAGGATATATGTCTCTTGATAGGATACTTTGTAGTTGTGGCATTGTCTATAAAGAAATTTGATCTTCTGGGACAGACTGCACAGTGGTCACAAGTGCCACATCTATACCACCCTTTTATGCCAGACAGAAAATTATACTTTTTAGATTTTTCTTTAAATTTATCTGATATGTCTGTCGGGGCTAAGATATTCTTAATATTAGTATTACGTCTACAGATAATCCTCCCTCTATCTGGCAACATGGGGGCCAAGATAGGATCTCCCTTAAGAATGTGCCAGTGTCGGTTAAGGATTTCTTTTATCTTGCTAGTCTTGTCTGAAAAAGTGGTGACAAGACTGGAACCAAAAGTGTTTGGAAATGAGTTATCGCTGCTGTCGTTTTGACATGGCCTGTATTTATCCACAATGGGGCAGCCATTAAGAGATGCAATTTTGAACTTCTTATTGTTCTTTTTAGGGTTCTGACTACCATTTAAAAATAGGGTTCTATCCTTCGATCTAATATCGTTCAGAGTGTTATCTACCAATTTTTCACTGTATCCCTTTGTGATTAATCTGTCCTTTATTTCCATTGCCTGCTGCTCGAAATCTTCCTGTTTAGAGCAGTTCTTTCTCATGCGAATTAGTTCACCCTTGGGTATGTTATTAAGCCATCTCTTATCGTGATAGCTTTTAGAATTTAGGTAAGTATTTTTATCCACTGTTTTAAAGTATGTTTTTGTGACGAAACTATTTTTTTCTTCGTCCGTTGATACCGTTAGGTCCAAAAAGTTTATACTAGTTGGACTGTGGTCATAGGAGAAAGTCAAACCAAAAGAATTTGTGTTGAGTTCTCCCATGAACACGTCCAACGCCTCTACAGTGCCATTCCACAAGAAAAAAACATCGTCTATGTATCGTTTGTACAGCAAAAGGTTGGCACTGCGATGGGGTCCAAAAATAACCTCCTCCTCCCAGCTACCCAAGAACAGGTTGGCGTAGCTGGGGGCGAAACGGGTCCCCATCGCAGTGCCACATGTCTGCAAATAGAAATCACCATCGAATAGAAAATAATTAGATTCAAGGATAAACAGCATACATTTTTCCAAAAATTGTCTATGTTCGATGCTTAGGTATTCCCTTTGATTAAGCATCTTCATCACCCCCTCAATGCCATCCTGATGTTGTATTGTAGTGTATAATGCCTGTATGTCTGCTGTTACCATGTACATACC
Organism: Pelodytes ibericus; assembly: GCA_036172795.1. NCBI lineage: Eukaryota > Metazoa > Chordata > Amphibia > Anura > Pelodytidae > Pelodytes > Pelodytes ibericus. The sequence goes on from CM069859.1 coordinate 113,581,259, forward strand.
AGGCTGCCACTTTATGTCGGTTAGTACATTCATGAGGGCCAAACCGTCCTTTAAATAGGAAGGCATCGTGGGGACAAGGACCTGAAGAAAGAGGTCCACATACAATGATAGGTTAGAAGTTAAAGACCCCACCCCTGAGATGATGGGACGTCCAGGGGGATCTTGTAATTGCTTGTGGATCTTTGGCAGATGGTAAAACATAGGGACTCTAGGGGCTCGAACCATCAAACCCTGATATTCTGACTTAGAAATAATCCCGGCTTCTTTGGCCGAGCCAAGAAGCATTCCCAGGGAACGAACAAAAGTATTTGTGGGATCTATATACAACTTTTTATAGAAATTCTCATCAGACAGTAGCCTCAAAGCCTCTCTTCGATAGTCTACTGTGTCTTGGAGGACTACTCCTCCTCCCTTATCTGCCCCTCTAATTACAAGGTTATTATTGTCACTAAGTATCTTTAGGGCTGCTTTTTTTTTTTATAGTTTATACTATAGTTCCAGGTAATCTTTGTCAATGATGCTGCATCTTTTGGTTGATCAGCCTGGCTAGATTTTTCCTCAGGCTGTTCTGAATTTAGATCACATTTTAGCTGCTACCTTCACCTCCATCCCTCCATGACTCTCCTTCACCTTAATCCCTGCATGAGAGACCCCGGCTAGCCTAACAGAATTAGAAAAGTTACTGGAACTGGTTACTCTGGAAAACACGAACCAATTATTTGTTCGATATTAACCATTCCAATGCCGGTAACTGTCTTTCTTTTTTTTTTTTAAAAAGGGAACATCTGCAAAATGGTGGACATAAAAGGTTAATTATATGGTGGTAAAGCAAAAAATATCATGTTCATTACAGTCAGTGATATTTTGTGTGTTAGTTCAGCCTGGAGTCAATGAGACTTTTCCCTTCCTGGTCTTTAGCACGTTTTTCTTATTTGAATAGAGCTGAAGAATGGGTGTTCCAGACTTAGATAATATGAGCCGTGCAGGTGCTAAACTGTTGCCTGTGCACATCCCTGGGGCCCAGTGTTATTGACAGGCCCTAACTGGGTAGTCTAGTGGAAAACTGGAGCACCAGGTTTGTTAGTAGTGGGCATTTAAATACATCAGTGTCCAGGGCGGCCATCAGGGGGTGACTGGCGATACACTGCTCATTGAAGCTTTAGTTTTCTTTCTGGAGCTTGATAGAAAGAGGTCTCGGCCAATCAGGTGAGACCTCTCAACTCTCCTGATTGGCTGAGAGTTCAGAAACCTCCCGTGATTGGCTGAGACCCCCTTCATACAAGGAGCTTAAAGCACAGAGATGCAGAGAGGTTAGTTATACAGTTGGACAGTGTGTGTATGTCAGTGTGAGTGAGTGTGTATGTTAGTGTGAGTGTGTGTCAGTGTGAGTGAGTGTGTGTGTCAGTGTGAGTGAAGGTGTGCGTATGTCAGTGTGAGCGTGTGTGTGTATGTCAGTGTGAGTGAGTGTGTGTATGTCAGTGTGAGTGAGTGTATGTGTGTCAGTGTGAGTGAGCGTGTGTGTATGTCAGTATGGGTGAGTGTGTGTGTATGTCAGTGTGAGTGAGTGTGTGTGTCAGTTTGAGTGTGTATGTGAGTGAGAGTGTGTGTGAGTGAGTGAGTGTGTGTGTATGTCAGTGTGAGTAGGTGTATGTCGGTGTGTGTCAGTGAGTGAGCGTGTGTATGTGAGTGAGTGTGTATGTCAGTGTGAGTCTGTGTGTGTGTGTGTGTGTGTCAATGTGAGTGTGTGTGTATGTCAGTGTAAGTGAGAGTGAGTGTGTGTGTATGTCAGTGTAAGTGAGAGTGAGTGTGTGTGTATGTCAGTGTGAGTGAGAGTGTGTGTATGTCAGTGTGAGTGAGTGTGTCAGTGTGCGTGACAGACTGACTGTATATGTGTGTGAGAGAGTGTGTGGATAAAGGGGTTAACTTCTGTGACACTGCCTATATCTGTCTAGCCACCCAAGGGGTTAACTCCTCTGACACTACCTATGTCTAGCCACCCAAGGGGTTAACACCTCTGACACTGCCTGGATCCGTCAAGCCACCCAAGGGGTTAACTCATCCAACACTGCCTATATCTGTCTAGCCATCCAGGGGTTAACTTATCTGACACTGCCTATATATGTCAAGCAATCCAGGGGTTAACTCCTCTGACACTGACTATATTTGTCTGGATTTTGTTACAGGTCACTGGTCACATTAGGTGCCCCCCTTGATAGTTTATCAATTCATATGTGACATCCAGTGGATGCGGACACTGACTTTTAGTCACATATTAATTTATAAACTAACGGGTGGGGAGGGGGGCTGAATTTCTTTCAATAAGGGGTCCTGAAACTTCTGATGGCGGCCCTGCCAGTGTCCATGGCAAGGCTCATGAAGGTCCATGGAAAATCATGAAATTCTTCATGACAGAGTCTAGTAAATGTCCACCATGAACAATGTTGGCTCTTATCCCTGGTTGAAGGTGCCTATTTGCCTCTGCTTCTTTGCTTCTTGTACCTAAAAGGGTAGTTAAATGAAATGAATGACTTAGAAAGCTGAAAATCATTTAAAGAAAATCGTTTAGGGCAGGTAGGACTTAGCATTGCCACTAAACTTATTCTGGACTACGCTACCCATTATGCCCAGCCAGTTTGGAAATAAGGAGCTTTTCCACAAAAGTGTAATTTTTCATGTAAAAAAAACCCCAAAACACTTTGAGATATTTATTTTTTCCTTGCTTCTTTCTTTTAGACAGGAAAGGTCATGCCAGTTGTATGTTACCAGGAATTTAACAGGTTCTAAAACCATCCCTTTTATGCATTTGTGAATTTACTTGCTGCTTCTATAAAAATACTGGAAACAGACTCCGAAAATTTGGTGCCGTGGGAAACCGTGATGGGTGTTATATGTAGCACTGAAATCTGAAACAACTTAACTTTTTGAATATACAAAATGAATTATTTGGATTGATTCTCTCTAGTAAATGTGTATAATATAGCATGGGAAGTTATTTTTTTTATTGTCCCTTTAAACATGTTTTTATCTCTCCTGTACCTTTGAACCCTTCTTTCTATTGGAATGGACTCCTATATTGTACTATGTAGGTGTTTTCTCAGCAATTATATTTATAAGTCCGATCATCACCATAGAAACAATGTTTTAATTTACTCTGCAGATCAAAGCCATAATAACTCTTATGTTATACCTTTTTTATTATTATAGTAAAAGTTTTTTTTTATTGTGACATCATTTCAAATTGAGTAGTTGGGGCAGCTTATAAATTATTATCAGAAGCCTACATACAGTGCCACAGTAGATTTGAACAAATCACCATTTAATCACCTTCTTGATATTTAAGAGGAACTACTTTGTTTCTATTTTTGAATTTTTTTATAGTACATTTATACTGGAAATTAATGGTTGTGTCAGATAGCAGAAGCGTAACTATAATGAAACATTAAATACATAGCTATTCTTGCACAGTACATTTTTAGTGAGTTATTCTTAAGATGAGTAGCATTAAGATGGAAGCCATTGTTATATAACAGAGTTTTTAAGATCTTGATTTAGACCCCACTGAGTACAAATCACTTAGTTTACTTTGGTTGGTTTGCCGATATAAGTTCCTATTACATTTTTTGTAGATTGTTCAGGAAGTGTATTCAGGAAATGCATCTGATAAAAGTTTCCACTGACTCATGGGAAAAGTAAGATGCCCTGCCTAGGCACTTACAAAAGGCATGGTATATCAAGGTAATTTATATGCAAATACCTTAGTAATGTAATTGTAAATTAGGAAAATAATGATCCAAGAGCTATTTATTTTTCTTTTTTGCAATTTGATTTATCCTTTTTAAGTGGCTTGTCTTACAATTTTATCTCTCGTGTTAGGATATAAGTCACTGGATCATTTATCTCTGAAGTGCACCTGTGACTTTATAGACAATACCAATTTATCTATACTATATATCGTATATAATATTTTTCAATTTTCACCTATCATCTGAAAATCCCTTTATATAAATCAATATTACCAACACATTAAGATTATTCTCAACCAAGCTTATGTAAAATGGGTAAAAAAGATGCTTTATGCCCCATAAACTATTTTAATTATTTCATGAGCATTGTTGAAGTCTAGGTAAGAGACAGCAGCTTTTTTGTCTTTATTGTTCAGGAATAATTAGGTCTTCTAAAATAGTTAAATAACCCTAAAATAATAGTAGGTTTCTCTTTGTAACATCTGTAGAGCATTTAGTCTTTGAAACAAGATTGGAGTGGAGATTAACTGTACAGGTGATACTCGAAAAATTAGAATATCGTGCAAAAGTTAATTTATTTCAGTAATGCAATGTAAAAGGGGAAACTAATATATGAGATAGACGCGTTACATTCAAAGCAAGATAGTTCGAGCCGTGATTTGTCATAAGTGCGATGATTATGGCTTACAGCTCATGAAAATCCCAAATCCAGTCCAATCTCAGTAAATTAGAATATTGTGAAAAGGTGCAATATTCTAGGCTCACAGTGTCCCACTCTAATCAGCTAAGTAAGCCATAACACATGCAAAGGGTTTCTGAGCCTTTAAATGGTCTCTCATCATGGTTTGGTTCAGTAGGAATCACAATCATGGGGAAGACTGCTGACCTAACAGTTGTGAAGAAAACCATCATTGACACCCTCCATAAGGAGGGAAAGCCTCAAAAGGTAATTGTGCAAAGTAATTTGGATGTTCCCAAAGTGCTGTATCAAAGCACATTAATAGAAAGTTATGTGGAAGAGAAAAGTGTGGAAGAAAAAGGTGCACAAGCAGCAGGGATGACCGCAGCCTGGAGAGGATTGTCAGGAAAAGGCCATTCAAATGTGTTGGGGACTTTCACAAGGAGTGGACTGAGGCTGGAGTCAGTTCATCAAGAGCCACCACACACAGACGGATCCTGGACATGGGCTTCAGGTGTCGTATACCTCTTGTCAAGCTGCTCCTGAACAATAAACAATGTCAGAAGCGTCTTACCTGGGCTAAAGAAAAACAGACCTGGTCTGTTGCTCAGTGGTCCAAAGTCCTCTTTTCTGATGAGAGCAACTTTTGCATCTCATTTGGAAACCAAGGACCCAGAGTCTGGAGGAAGAATGGAGAGGCACACACTGCAAGATGCTTGAAGTCCAGTGTGAAGTTTCCACAGTCTGTGTTGATTTGGGGAGCCATGTCATATGCTGGTGTTGGTCCACTGTGCTTCATTAAGTCCAGGGTCAATGCAGCCGTCTGCCAGGAGATTTTGGAGCACTTCATGCTTTCTTCCACAGATGAGCTTTATGGGGATGCTGACATTTAATTTTCCAGCAGGACTTGGCACCTGCCCACACTGCCAAAAGCACCAAAGCCTGGTTCAATGACCGTGGGATTACTGTGTTTGATTGGCCAGCAAACTCGCCTGACCTGAACCCCATAGAGAATCTATGGGGCATTGCCAAGAGAAAGATGAGAGACATGAGACCGAACAATTCAGAAGAGCTCAAGGCCGCTATTGAAGAATCCTGGTCTTCCATAACACCTCAGCAGTGCCACAGGCTGATAGCTTCCATGCCACGCCGCATTGAGGCAGTAATTGCTGCAAAAGGGGCCCAAGCCAAGTACTGAGTCCATATGCATGCTTATACTTTTCAGATGTCCGATATTGTTCTATGTACACTCCTTGTTTTATTGATTGCATGTAATATTCTATTTACTGAGATTGTGGATTTGGGGTTTTCATGAGCTGTAAGCCATAATCATTGCACTTATGACAAATCACGGCTTGAACTATCTTGCTTTGCATCTAATGTGTCTAACTCATATATTAGTTTCCCCTTTTACGTTGCATTACTGAAATAAATGAACTTTTGCATGATATTCTCATTTTATGAGTATCACCTGTATATGAGGGTAGAAAAGTCATCTTGAGCAGCACATGTACACAAGTTTATTAGAGAACAAACAATTTAAATAATGGTGTGGTGATGGTGATGAAAAAGCCACTCAGGGTAGCAGAGGCATTATCAAACACAAATCTACGCACATCAAATAAGCCAGAAAGCCTGCTTTTCACACAGAAATCACATATTCACACTAGTACCACCACTACAAGGGATTCTGGGTGGAGATATGAAAATCCAGTCAACGATGATCACCTTTTATGCATGGATAAGTTATGTGTAACGGATCGCCTGGCACCCCGACTGGGTACCTCCGTTGAAGGATGCTCCTAGCGCTTCCTGAGGACTCCAAGCACTCTGGCAGACACCACAATCACTGAACCGGAGAAACAAATAAATTCTCCCAAGCATATGAATGCTGTAGACAGTTGAATAGGAACCATACGAATAGGTTTACTCTCCTAGCAGTCAAACTGGAACAGCATACAATAAATCCTTCCCCCAATAATGAGACGACACTTCACTTTGAGGGTTAAAACAGGAACTCCCTGTACTGTCACATACAGTCTCTTTTATTCCCAATCCACAAACATAGTACAGCCCACAGGGCATTACAAAACAACCAATCAATCCATACAATACACACAGACACTCCCACACAGAATCCTCCTCTCTGCATGTGATATGATTACTGAACACAATGGGTAATCTCATTATCACCGGCAGAGGAATACAGTTTTTACACAATATTTATAACTTCTAAAATATACATGTCACAAACATAAAGCATACATTTTCATAATCAATCCATTCAGGGCAACAACATATTAAAAAATGGCACGAATCAGACCAGGGGTTCAAAAGTTAAGGGAAAGTCCTTTGTGACTAAATGAAGCATGGCTTTCTGGCCCAAACCAGTTTCAGAGTCTTCTATCCTGGAGAATAATTCAATTATCTCCCAGGACAGACCCAAGACTCCATTAAGCACATGGTTGCAAAAAGACACCAAACACTTTAAAATACATAAAGTAACCTTTTCACATAACACACAGACATTTCACATATCCCCAGATAGCTGGGATCTGAGCGCACAAAACTACTGAAGAGCGCTCAGATCCTATTCACACAGTTCAATTGCTATGGAGCCGAAGTCTTTAACTACACAAATGAGCTCCATGGCATAGCTATCTGGGTTAACACATTCTCATAAAGTCTGGTCCATAGTCCAAAGGCAAGAGGCGGGCAAGCAGCCCCCTCCAAGGACACGTGGGGAGGCCGGTTTCGCCACATTATGTTTATAGAAAAATTGTCGGTTTTTAAAGGGACACTACCACTTAGATAAGATGTAACTAGATTACCTGTGCATTTAAAACAAACACATATATAAGAGATATGCCACTGTTTGTATTTTTCTATGATTGAATTAATTTCATGTAAAAGTAAAAATAAAATTAGGTGTCTATCTCTTGCATCCATTTTGTGAATTTTACCCTAAATACAACATTCTCCAAAATCTTCCAGCAAGTCTCACTTTACAACTATGGGCAAAGCCTGCATGATGATGTCATAAGATACACCCCTGCTCTCTTACTGACTCCTGTGTATCATTAGTAGGCATGACTAGGTGGCTGTGTACAACTTTTTTTTTTTTGCCTTCATTCCAACACAAAAACAACATCTTTCTGGAAGAGAAAGGAGATTGACCTGATGTAACAGGATCATAACTCCACAGCCTTGTGATGTAATAGTTACATTACCCTCCCATTAAAACAAACCTATCAACTCAACCCTTAACTATGAAATAAGTCGAATTGTACATTTCAGTATGTTGGCATTCTTTCCTGAGGTTTGTCATGTGATTTCAAGCTGATGTCTGTGGCTTGTGATGCGGATCTCAGAATGAGTTGATTAAACCACAGACAAGTTTCTGTGTCTTTATATGAGTTGGTATAAATATTCAACAAAAAAGTGCAATACATTGATTTTCTCACCTTAAAGAAACAGTAATCGTATAAGTCTAAAGTAACTTATCATTTACTTGCTTCTGCTCACTGCTGAATCTTTCTAAAGGCGAACGGCATATATAAACAAAGGATTGGACAACCTCCAGTGTCCATTAACAAATAACTTTTTATTATTGCAAATAAAAAGCTAGGCTTGCTAGTTAAATTCTTTGTAGTACTTAAGGGATTTAAAAAGAAATTCTAAATCACAGCCAATGTAATCAACAACCACACCCAACAGCAGGTGAAAAAAGTGTAACAGTGCAAATAACTGAATTAAAAGCAAGTCACACTGATCAGCTTGAAGCGGCAGGAATTAGACCAAAACATATAACAAATGTGAATGCACCAATATCTGCTATTTAATATAAATAGGTACCAGCACCTACTATTAATTATATTGATACTTGTTCTGAACCAAAAATTAATTAAACCTATTAGACCCAAAAAATTTTAAAGAGCATAAAGACTAGACTGCAACAGTTGACAGGCAAAGTAGATTAATTTAGTAATGTGAAATCTGATTTAACTCACACGACCCCAGTTCTCAAAAACCCTCCTCCAACATTGTTTTTCATTCATCCATTTTTCAATTATTGATTTCTCAAATTTTCGACGGCATTGTCTAAGTTAGCACAGGGGAAGAAGAAGGTAAAACATATTATTAGGATAGAGAAGATGTCAGCAGTGAAACAGCCCATACGCGTTTCGTCTCTCGCTTCCTCAGGGGCTAAAAGGCTTATAGAAATCAATAATCGAAAAATGTATGAATGAAATACAATTCTACTGAGTGAATCCAGTGAGTTAAATCTGAAGTCATCATTACTGAGTCTCTAAGCAGCTAGCAGTATAATGAATGGAAGGTGTTGGTACCTATCTGTTTTAATTGATTTGTATTTCAACAACTGTTGCATTCTTTATACTTAAAACAGAGTCGAATCAGTTTGGTTCTTAGAAAACAGCAATATAATAAACAGCAGGTGCCGGTAACTAGTTATTTAAAATGTACTTGTATTTCAGCAGCCGTTGGTGCTTTCACATCTCTTCCATGGTTTGGTCTAATTAGTGTTGTGTTTTTTTTTTTTATAATGACACGTGTTTGTGTTGCTTTCCTTTTTTGGGGGGTTATGTTGGTCCACATTTCTTATGAAACTCAGTTTATGAGTTCCTTCAACTTTTCTTACGTCATTTACCGTATTTGCTTGATTATAAGACGACCCTGATTATAAGACAACCCCCCAAACTTTGGATATTCCTTTAGGAAAAAAAACTAAAAGCCTGAATATAAGACTACCCTACAGGAAAAAAAAGTTTAGCTTGTAAATATTCACATGTAAATAGTTTTTTAATATTTAATAAAAATGATTATATTAAACAAATTAATTTCTTTTTTATTTCCTTTTTAGAAGGTTCGGCGGTCGTGCCGGGCGGCAGCAGGGGGAGTCTGCGCTCATCGCGCAGACATTCCCCGGCTGTTAGAGAGGGGGATCCAGGTCCCCTGCAGCTCTGAGGGGGACCTGGATCCATGTTTTATAATCTGACCTCAATTTGAGGTCAGATTATAAGACGACCTCGAATATAAGACGAGGGGTATCTTTCAGAGCATTTGCTCTGAAAAAAACCTTGTCTTATATTCAAGCAAATACGGTATTATTTAAGTTACTACAATATATATATATATATATATATATATATATATATATATATTAAAGACGGACTAAATCTACCAGGTGATCTTTCATTCAGACAAAATGCAACTAGTTTTTCTTTCTAATTTTGTTTATTGGTTTACAAACAAGGGAGGGGTAGCTTTATGCTGTTCGAGTTTGAAGTTCGATATTAGCACTAACCTTGACAGCCAAATATCCACAGAATATACCTCAGCACCCACATTGCACACTCGGTACTTTCCATAGCCAGCACCCACTTTGCATCCACAGGACTTGCACCCACACTGCACACCCAGTACGTGCACCAGCAACAACACTTAGGGGTGCCATCTTTTCCACAAAAAAATACTGACCTTGCTATTGCCCCATAGACTTAACATTGGAGGCAACCCTAACCACACTGCACACCCAGTACTTACCACAGCATCCACACTGCACACCCAAGACATTGCCCCAACAGGCACATAGCACACCCAGGAAGTTAACCCCATCCACATTACACACCCAGAACTTACCCACACCTCCCCATCACCCACATTGCAAACCCAGGACATGCTCGATTTCCCACACTGCACACCCATCATCCACATTTCCTACCCATCATGCCCCATTGCCCACATTGAATACCCTAGACTTGCCCCAGCCACCTTCCTTGTGTCTAGTGGGAGACAGCATGGAGTCTGTGCGCTGCCCAGGTGCACAGACATATTCCCATGCTGCCTCTCACGGTCCCCATGCCCTCTGATTTAATAAATATGTTTTGTAAAATGTCTGTTTAATAAATATGTTTGTAAAAATGTCTGTACAAACAACAGAGTTTTCGATCAAATATCTCCAGTGAAGTGCGCATGCCAAAATGGGTGACAAATCGCTCAATCAAAGTGCGCATGAGCCTGTGCAGTAGAATTCGCTCAAGAAATTTGTCAGAACACCGGAAGGTCAAATGACCCCATTGTTCTGACATCAGAGCAGTGTGCGGCAAGCAATTTTTTTTTTTATATTTAAAGGAGCAGCATTTTTACCCACCCACTCCAGGCAGACAAGGCAAGTGCCGCCCCAGGCAGACAAGGTTGTGCTAAATACAGCGCTGGGTCAAAGATCAAGAATACAGATGAAAAACTACAGGGTCAAAAATAAGAACTGGAGCTAAAGAATTGCATATCCCCCAACTGACCCGCTTTGGGATGGACAGTACTGATTTGTTTTGTTTTTTCCTTCTGTCCTGTCAAGCTCTACCTCTCTCTTGCTTTTTGGCACAGAGGTAGAGTTTGCCAGGGTAACGTGATTCAGGACCGCAATTCTTTAGTCCTTACTGCATTCTCCGGTGTCTAGGACACCAGAGAATGCAAGAAGAGCTGTCAGGATGACTGACAGTGCCACCATGCATGCACTCAACCTCGACTCGTGTCCCAATAGCTGGGGGGAAATGTGTTTGGAGGTATGGAATTGTGAGAAGCAGAAACTGTATCTGAAGCACAGGGGCGTTGCTAGGTCAACAAATGAACAGGGGCTTGAGCCCAGATGAGCACAGTCGCACACAATCTCACCCCGTCTCTCTCTCTCTGTCTCACGCACCCTGTCTCTCTCCCTCTCTTTCTAACACTCTCCGCCTCTCTCTCTCTCACACTCGTCGTCTCTCTCTCTCTCTCTCACACTCTCTCCGTCTCTCTCTCTCTCTCTCACACACTCTCCATCTCTCTCTCTCACACACTCTCCGTCTCTCTCACACACTCTCTGTCTCTCTCTCACACACTCTCCGTCTCTCTCTCTCTCACACACTCTCCGTCTCTCTCTCTCTCACACACTCTCCGTCTCTCTCTCTCTCACACACTCTCCGTCTCTCACACACTCTCCGTCTCTCTCTCTCACACTCTCCGTCTCTCTCTCTCACACTCTCCGTCTCTCTTTCTCCCACTCTCCGTCTCTCTCTCTCCCACTCTCCGTCTCTCTCCCACAGCGTCTATATCTCCCACAGCGTCTATATCTCCCACAGCGTCTATATCTTTCTCACACACACTTACACATACACAACCTGACACACACACACCCTCATACACCTATGCAAACACCTTATGCAAACACCCTGTCACACACACACCCTCATACACTTATGCAAATACCCTGACACACACATCCTTGACACACACACCCTCATACACTTATGCAAACACCCTGACACACACACACCCTCATACACCTATGCAAACACCTTATGCAAACACCCTGACACACACACCGCCTCATACACTTATGCAAACACCTTATGCAAACACCCTGACACACACACACCCTCATACACTTATGCAAACACCCTGACACACACACCCTCATACACTTATGCAAATACCCTGACACAGACATCCTTGACACACACACCCTCATACACTTATGCAAATACCCTGACACACACACCCTCATACACTTATGCAAACACCCTGACACACACACCCTCATACACTTATGCAAACACCCTGACACACACACCCTCATACACTTATGCAAACACCCTGACACACACACACTTATACACATTGCTTCACCCACACAATCACACTTACACACAGACACTAACACACATTTTTTAATATTTAAATAAAAAAACTAAAAAAACCTTATATCGTTGGTCCCCCTCCCTGCTAAATATTTCTGTTTGCAGGGAGGAGGACGGGGCACTCACGATGGGGCACTCACTTTCTTCTGCCGGATGTCACATCCAGCGCGAAGCCAGACTCACAGTGCGACGGGGGCGGAGCTTGCTCCCGTCGCGCTGTCAGTATGGCCAGGAGGTGCGGTCACCGCAGGCACTTGCCTGTGGGCCGCACCTCCAGGAGGAGGGGCCAGCAGCAGCACCTCTCCTCCTCACCCCCCGCACGAGTAGAAACCTCCGATTCTGGGACTATGTCCCAGACGGGGGAAAGCTCTGCGGGGGAGATTTTTTTTTTTTTAAACAGTGAGTCTCGGGGCCCCCCCCCCTAGCGACGCCTCTGCTGAAGCATGATCCGGGTGGAGATCGGAACACATGCAGGAGGGGCGTGATAACCACAGGGATTCCAGAACAATGGAATACAGTTCTGTGTGTTCTAGAACAGTGGATACCAACCCAGTTCTCAATTCAGAGTTCTAGGAGAAAGGCATACATCTGGACCTCAATGTCTCCATAATGTGGCAGAGAAGGCTACTAAATGTATGCTTTAGCAGAAAGGGCCGCGATATAGATGGATGTCAATTATCCCTGAGGAAGTACACATTCCATTTATATCATTGAACTGGGTTGGGGAATTAGGACATCCGTGTGCCAATGATAGGGGACTACACTTAGAGTTGCCACCTTTTGTTTAGAAAAATACCTACTTGCTACTATGTCCATAGACTTAACATTGGCCTGATGCCAATTTTTTACTGGCCTGCCAGTAAAATACCGGCCAGGTGGCAACCCTAACTACACTCTTTGTTCTACACAACCTAACAATCCTCATGTTTTACTTAATTTGTAGGTTTTGTATTAAGTGTAATACAAACACCATGAAGCCTGTTGGTCATAAGAAATAGACAGGATGGATGGATGCATATCCACCTGCAAGGCTTCAGTGTTGAACCTTGCTATTAATAATAAGGCATCCATTAAAAGTCCATGTATGTGCTTGCTCCCAGTACCTCTGCATGTATATGCTTTGTAAACTTGCTTTATTTACTCCAACAAAAAAAGATTTGAGATGCCTACTGCCACTGTCTGTGCTATATATTTGGACCTTTCAGGTTACATGACTACATTTTTAGGTTGTACTTATTGCCTAATTTTGGAATTTCTCAGCTAATTCAGTTCCTATTATTGTGCAAATGGGGAAACCCCTATGCAAATTACTGGTATTCCTATAGTTCTGCAGCTTCAGTGACAAGTTTGGACTTGCACTGCAGTAAAAAGTAAGCTCCGGTTTAGTTTAACAACGGTAGATACCACCATATTAATTAGGGATGGACCTGGTAATATTGCCCAATAGTGGCACTATCTGCCCATGAACCAGTCTAGAATGTAAACTCTTGTGCGCTGGACCTGCACCTTGGAATTGCTCTGGCATGCTCAATCAATTCATAACGATGCAGGCGCTGTCTGGTGGTGGAGCGATATCGTGCACACAAAACATAAAAAAAAAAAAAATCACTATTACACACAAATCACCATAACACAGAAGAAGCAATTGCATCTTTTTTTAAATTTCACTTTTATGTGTAGAATGGAGTATTTTATAGATAACCCCTCTTATACCTCCCAACTTCCCAGCTTAAGAGGTTGAGTGTAAGCAGAACAGCGGATGTGACAGTTGAGGGACATGCCCAATGACTGAAGCCTATTCGCTTTTAAAGTTCCCCACAGACTTACCATTAAATCAAAATGTTGTTGCTAAGAAATGTTTGTTGCCGGGGCCTTTATCCAACTTGCACTTTTTCTGAGAAGAATTGTAATCCTTCTACCACCTGGGAGATAGGAAGCAGACCGCACAGTGTTCCTGTTCCATTGCATACCCCACAACAGTCCCGCTTTGTGCAGGACAGTCCCTATTTGGGCGCTATGTCCTGCTGTCCCGCCATGCTCTACTTCTGTACCGCTTTACAAGACAGAGGTAGAGCTCAGTGGGACAGCGGGACTCAGGACCACAATCACACGGTCCTGTTCGCATTCTCCAGTGTCCCAGATACCTTGAAGCTCTTCTGGGGCTTATGATCACTGTGATAACCACAGTGCCTATTGTCACCTGCATTTAAACATGTCAAAGGCGTGATGCACCTTTGACGTGAAGAGGTTAAAGATCAAAGAGCACACCTTGCACATTGCTACCCAGCATTTATTGTGTCCAGGAATCTGCCCTAAGGCAGAGTGTCTGGACCCAACTGGAGATCCGACGGTCATGTGATCACTGTGATGAATGAATCACAGAGCTCACAGACAGTCATATGGCAGGTCAGTGATAGACGTGTGTTTCAGGAGTTCCTGTAGAAATGTAATACATTTAAACCTTCCCATCCATTTCTGATCACAGTTTATTACTGCGATCAGTGTCTTTCCTGCTTTATGGTGCTCATTTAATTTTACCCATTTCAATTTTTCTTTTTTAATATATAACAATTTAAGTTAACCCCTGCAGTCCCGTGATGTAAGTTTGATGGCTCTGACCACTGCATTGTACTGGCCAGATTATCTTTGCTATTTTGAGTTTTTTGTTTTCTTTTGATTAGTTAGTTAATTTATCCTCTGACCGACAGCTTTCATGCTTCCATAGGAAGCAGGCAGCCATCTGGTCGGCGACTGGCTCTCTCTGCTAACATAGAGAGAGACCCTCGTTTTTGCATGGGATCAGCAGGGGGAACCTTAACTAGGTCCCCCCTTCTGATCCCATGCAAAAACCGTGGTAGAAGGGCAAGCTTCTGCTCTGATTGGCTGTGCGCGTGCTGACTTTTGTCAACACGCGACAACCAGGTACTGCTGTGTCTCGCATGTGAGACACAGCAGTTAGTAAACCCGCGTGTATCATGTCGGGTTTACTTACAAAGACCGGGACATGTTTTGTTTAACCCTTGCTTCCTTCAAGAAAGCAAGGGTTAAACAATGTATACTGTCCCTTTAAATGACAAAGAGGAAAATTACATTTAAAAAAAAAACACATATGAAAAATTTAAAAATCACTTTGGAATCTGACACACTAAAATCCCTGGTCCT
Source organism: Pelodytes ibericus (assembly GCA_036172795.1). Classification (NCBI taxonomy): domain Eukaryota; kingdom Metazoa; phylum Chordata; class Amphibia; order Anura; family Pelodytidae; genus Pelodytes; species Pelodytes ibericus. The sequence continues at coordinate 113,596,540 of CM069859.1, forward strand.
TAAGGGATCAAATGAAGGACAATATAGTATATAAGAAGTGTGTTTAATACATTGTTTTTCTCTTTTTTTTTTCTACAGGGTCTGCCAAACATTAATGAGAACCCTGCATTTGACTCAGAGAAGCAGTATGTACATAATGGAAATGTGTGCAGCAAATGCAAACCAGGTAATATTTTATTATTGAAATGAATAGCATCAGGGCATACACTGATAAAAAGAAACTTCAATATCTTTAGCTCTTTATGGGGAAAGAATGTACAGATGTGCAAATGTACTATCAAGTGGCATCTCCTGTAGGGTTGCCACGCAGACGGTATTTTACCGGCGGGACGGTAAAAAAAATGGCTCTTTGCCAATGTGATGTCTATGGAAGCAATAGCAAGGCTAGTATTTCTTTGTGGTAAACGTGGCACCCCTAATGTCCTGTGAAATATTTAAACCAAGTATACATTTTCTGCACATTGTGCCTGATTCAATGATGCAAAGTATCACTTATTAGTTTTTAACTCAAAATGTTCTATTGCAGTCTATGGGATTCACTGACATGAGATAAATTAACTCATGTCATTGAATAAACCACATTGTCTGCTGGAAGTTTGAAGGCTTAAAGGAACACAATTTGTTTTTTACACTAGAAGCACTTTTTTTTCATCAAACTTTATTGAATCCGAGCGGCTGAAGGGGAGCGCACAACGCTTCCCTCACAGCCGCGTACCTGCACCGGGAGACAGACAGAGCAGGAAGGAGGTAAGTAGTGGGGAGGGGGGGAGGAGGGGCAAACGAGCATACTGAGGAGGCAAAATCCTGGCATATTGAGGGGCAAAATCCTGGCATATTGAGGGCAAAACAATGGCATATTGAGGGGGAAAATACTGGCATATTGAGGGGCAAAATACTGGCATATTGAGGGGCAGAACCATGGCATATTGAGGGCAAAAGTAATGGCATATTAATTGGCAAAATCCTGGCATATTAAGGGGCAATATCCTGGCATATTTAGGGGCAAAATCCTGGCATATTGAGACAAAAGAATGGCATATTGAGGGGCAGAATCCTGGCATATTAAATGGCATATTGAGGGGGAAAATACTGGCATATTAAATGGGGAAAGAATGGCATATTGAGGGGCAAAATACTGGCATATTAAATGACAAAAGAATGGCATATTGAGGGGCAAAAGAATGGCACATTGAGGGGCAAAATACTTGCATATTGAGAGGCAAAACACTGGCATATTACATGGCAAAATAATGGCATATTGAGGGGCAAAATACTGGCATATTGAATGGCTAAAGAATGGCCCTGCTCCTAGTATGAGGATAAACTGGCATGTGCTTTTAATAGTACAGCCCAGTCTGGTTGACAACTGTCTCTCCTAATGATACCTTCATTTTTATATAGGATCAGCAGAGGGACCTCTATACAGACCCTGAACAGCGGAGCGGGCCAAGCCCCCGCTCTGATTGTCTCTGTGTGCTGATATTGTAAGTGCATTACAGCCTTTCGACAGACAAGTAAACCCGCATGTATCTCTAAAGATACACTTCAGGTTTACGTCTGCAAAGAGGGACACGATATTCTATTCCTTGCTTTTTCTAACTCCAGACCTGCGCATCCCTCCATCTCGACCTCACAAAATGATATTCACTAAGTATTTCTGTGAATTTGAGATGTGGTGCAGACAGCCGAAATGGAGAGGAGCGAGATTTCCCATTCATTTCAATAGGGGAAGAAAAAAGCTTGGACTTAGTCTGAAAAAACCACCCCCCATGTAAATCAATTGCTTCTGTTTTTTTAGCAAAATGGCCCCTGGCTCTCTAATACATATTGGGGCCGGAGCTGGGCAAGTGCCCACCCATATAATCAATGGTGCCCATATGCCCCTGTGTAACCATGGGGCCACGGACTGCACCAAAGGCCTCAGGTGGGTGAAGCAATCACATATATTTTTTTAAAAACTGCAATGATTTGCGGCACCCTCGAGTCCTAGGGCCGTCCTTTGGGGTGTGCGAGCAGTGCGACCGCACACAAAGCAGTTAGTGCTGCTCACACTCCCCACACTTAGTGATGATGCAGGGCATCGTATTTCCAATGCCCTGCATTATCACTACACACGGGGAGTACAAGCAGCACTTACTGAGCTCTGTGTGTGTTTAACATGGAGCTTATGCTACCTGCGGCTCTCTCGTACTTCAAGTAAGAGGGGGAGGGAGAAAACAGAGGGGGGGGGGAACGGAAATGGGGGAGGGGAGAATGAAATTGGGGGAGGGGGAGAGAACAGAGATGGGGCAGGGGGAGAAAGAAAAGAGATGGGGAGAAAGAACATAGATGGGGAGGAGGAGGAGAGAGAACCGGTATGGGGTGGAGGGGGGATAGAACAGAGATGGGGAGAGAGAGGAGGGGGAGAGAGAACAGAGATGGGTAGAGAGAGGAGGGGGAGAGAGAACAGAGGAGGGTGAGAGCGAACAGAGATGGAGGAGGAGATGGAGAGAGAACACACATGGGGGAGGAGGGGGAGAGAGAATAAGTATCAGGGTGGAGGGGGAGAGAGAACAGGTATGGGGTGGAGGGTAAGAGAGAACAGGTATGGGGAGGGGAAGACAAGGGAAAGAGATATGGGGAAGGAAAGGGAAGGAGAGATAATCGATATGAGGGGGAGGATGAGAGACAGACAGAGATGTGGGGAGAGGAGAGACATACGTGGGCATGGAGAGAGATGTAAAATGGGGGGGGGGGGGGTTGGAGAGAGACAGACATGGCAAGGAAGAAGAAAAAAGGGACAACCATGGGAAGGGAGAGAGACCGGCATAAGGAGGGAGAGGAGGCAGACAGACATGAGGGTAGAGAGGATGGGTGGCCCGCACAGGGCGCCGGAACAGTTAAGGCCGGCCCTGAGTCTACCTATAACTACAATAAACACGTACCCCTATATCTATACAACTGTCCTCAGAAGAGGATGAATGTAGAATGAGATTCCTGCCTGGTTGGGCTGGGATTTCATTTTAGATGAAGAAGGCATCAGATTGGCTGAATCTGTTAGCTATTGAGAAGCCTCTCTATCCCAGCCCTTAGGGGGAAATCTTTTTTATTAGATGAGGGGCTAGGTGTATTGCAGCACCACCATTTTAAATATATGGCCGCAGATAGGCATATTGTGTTATATGGGGCCAGCAGGTAAGCCTGCGAGTCCCAGGGGTAATTATTTATTTTGTGTGGCTAGCGGGGGAGCCTGCTTGCCCTGGGGGGAATTATTTATTATGTGGAGCTATTGGAGGAGCCTGCTAGCCCTGGGCAGCACTTATGTATGATATGTTGTTTGTTCCAGTACATTAAACCAGGATAAAACAGATGTACAGCTAGGCTTTCCAGTTTTTTGCTGGGCACATTTAATTTGACATGCTCCACTGCAGCATGTAAAATGCAAGTGAGCACAAGGGGAACTATTTAATTAATCAAGGAGAATATTAAATAGGAAACTTGATTAATGAATTGATTTACCTCTGCTCACATATGAATTATACTGCTATAGCACAGGATGTAAAAGTTATCTGTCCCTTAAAAAATAAATACATACTCAAGTAATCAGAAATAGGAGAGGTTAAGGTAAAATATATTTAGGTTCATAGTAAGAAAATGGTGGCAATTCAGAAAGTGTGATTGAGAGGAATGTTTTATTGGGTTACAAGTAATTAAACAGTGGGGTTTTCTTTCTTTGTAGTGGCCCTTTAAGAGTCAGCCATTTGTTAAACACTTGGGTTTGAATTACATATTTGTCTGGTACTTTGGTTAATTAAGCAGTGGTATTCCACAAAGAAACTGTCTGTCTGAAGACCTGTGGTGACCTACTCATGTGATTACTTAAAATATACTATTAAATGGACACATCATGTGTCATCACCGGAACTGTGAAGTTTAGGTGGAAATTCTTTTACATTCCATTACTGGAATTCGTTTGTGTTCGTGATGTACAAAGTGCTTTCCAGTTATACTTCTGTAGAACAGTTTCAACAATGTCTGAACACTTAAAGTTGATTAAAGGCTAACTCCAAGCAAAGTTCTTCTTCCAGTCTTATGTTTTTGGAAGGTAATCAGCCATTCCTCTCATTCACACTTTCTGAATTGCTACTGTTTTCTTGCTATTAACCTGAACAGATCTTAAATTAACTACTCTTCATTCTGTGCATCAGGGGTGTATCGAGCCACTGAGTCAAAGGTATGCTGCCAGTCACTCAGGAGCACAATCTATTTTGTGTATTTCCAGGGGTTTGTGTTCTCCGAACAGACAGCACACAAACCCCAGAAATACATCCGAGGGGCCAACAGCAGCTGCAAATTTGGCATCCGTGTCACTCACCCTGTTGCCAATTCAACTAGCACAAAAAGTATACGAAACTCTGGATATATAGATCCGTGCCTGCTATGTATACACTTATAACTTTTACATCCAGCCCTGCATAATGTATAACTCATACGTGTTTAGAGTGAAATCCATTAAAGGACAACAAAAGTTTTTTTTTTGTTTTATAACAGTCATGAATTAACTTAATTTGACTTTCTTTTTTTGTGGGGAGGAAATTACTTTTAGCATTATTTCAGAGTGCCCCTTCTACTTTTATTCCTGACCCTTCGGCTCTACAGGGGCCAAATGTGGCATCCGAATTGCACTGCTGATACAACTTGTGTTGCCAATGCTTATTCGGAAGATATTCCATGGTGAACCCATGCGTGATCTGGTGTGCACAAGCGCTTCCTTCACCGCAGAATTATAGGAAATGTAGATCTCATTGATTCTGCTGATGGTGTACATATTTAAAAAGGCTCTATTGCACATGCGCACGGCCCCGATCATGCATGTGTGTGCACAGTTTACTGTTAGGCATCTTCCTAATAAGTACTGCCAACACAGGCTGTGTCAGCAATGCAATTTGGATGCCACATTGGGCCCTGTTATGTAGGCAACACAAATTAGCCAAGGGGTCAGAAATAAAAGAAGGAAGGGCCGGTTACTCCTGGATATTAAATAAATTCTGACACATTGAACCCATTTACCCTGCAAAGGTACTGGGTGTCTGGATGTTATTTGTGTTTGTTTAGACTAGTGTCATGGACATACACAGTTTAAACACAATTCCTCTTGTGCAGGGGTCAGCCAGCGACTTATTTATTTGTCAGAATTCACTATTTCAGTCCAGAAGTACATTTCAAAGGATTATTGAATTTTTACATAATACATTGTATAAGCCTTTGAGATGCAAATGTGCCTCTGAGTGAATCTACACACTAGCAGTGGCATATGAATGGGCATACTGGCTGTGGCGTGTTCATGGACAAACTTGGGCATATTTTAATTGGCAAACTAACAGTGGCATATTAAAGGGCAAACTGTGGTATATTCATGGGCAAATGGGCATATTAATGGGCAAACTGGCTGTGGCATATACAATGGCAAATTGGCCATATTTTTATTGGCTCGAAAACTGGCTGTGGCATATTAATGGGCAAACTAACGGTGTCATATTAATGGACAAACTGGCTGTGACATATTCATGGGAAAACTGGGGCATATATTAATGTACAAACTAACAGTGGCATATTAATGGGCAAACTGGCATATTAATGGGCAAACTGGCTTTGGCATAATAATGGGCAAACTGGCTGTGGCAAATTAATGGGAAAAATGTGACATTTTAATGGGCAAACTAACAGTGGCATATTAATGGGCAAACTGTGGCATATTAAGGGACAAACTGCTGTGGCATATTCATGGACAAACAGGCATATTAATGGGCAAACTGTCTGTGGCATAATAATGGGCAAACTGTGGCATATTTTAATGGGCGACCAGTGACATTTTAATGGGCAAACTAGCTGTGGCATATCAATGGGCAAACTGTTGCATATCAATGGGTAAACTGTTGAATATTTTAATGGGCAAACTGGCATATTTTAATGGGCAAACTAACTGGCAAATTAATCTGTGGCATATTTTAATGGATAATAGTGGCATATTAATGGACAAATGGGGGGGGGGGGGGCCACGAAGCACCCTTATCAGATCTGTCAAATTATGCTGTCTAAGTGGAAGAAAATTATGTAGTAAAAGTTTGTATCTCAACAATGATAAATCTAAAAACATTTCAAAAGGCATTTTATTCAACTCGTGGTGGGGTAGATGTATTAATATTTTTTTTAAATCTTTTGCAAAAATCAGTCCGATTTTCCTATTTTAGTCTGACGTTTTAAGTTTGTCACAGTTCACAGACCCCACATATAAAGTGTTCTGTCTGCAGCAATCTTTAAGTTTATATAGTACACATGGTGTTGCTTAATTTCCATTTGAAATGGAGAATTGTTCTGATAGATGAATGTATGATTTTTGTGGAAGATTGCTTCATTGTATTACTGTTCATATTAACCCTTTTTAATTCAAAAACTGGACTTTAATTAACCAAGACCTCAGACTATTTTTTTTCAACATCCAGTGCAGACTATAAAAATACACTCAAACCTCTTCTGGTATTTAAAGAATCTGTCCTCAGCTGGAATGAAAAAAGGAGGAAAAAACTTCTTTAACTGTAGCTTAAAGAACAACTAAATTCAATGAAACAAAGGTTAAAAAATAATGTCCCCCTTCTCACAAGTAAATCCGACGTTCAATTCTGAGGTAGAACTGATTGGTTCCCTCTGTTGATCCCCTTTGAAGACATGGTTCTCTTTCTCTTCACTGCCTGCTGACCAGGGATGCTACTAAGGCACTACATTTTTCAGTTGTACATCTATATTAGTCGCACATTTGAAGAAAAAAAAAAAAAAAACAGTTTAGTTGTCCATCTGTAATGTCTGAACTTTAAGCTGTTCTTATAAACTGTTCTTTATAAATGCAATAAAATCATTGCTCAGGAATACTCAACAAGTTAAGTCTAAGACCATAATGCTGAAACGGAGACACATTATTCATGATCTTAAATAAACATAAAATTCTGAACTGGACTGCTTATTTGGTATATGGGCAGACAGAATAATGTAAATATCAGACTATATATTCATATAATATACTAGCTTTACTACCCGGCTTTGGCCGGGATTTAGTTTCTGCTGGTTTTGAAAGCATTTGGCATCTATTCGGCCATAATAGCCCCATTGCGAGGTTATTTATGGTCACATCGGGGCAAATTATGTAGCTCGAAATTCGGCATTCTGATATGACCGCGATGTACCGCAAATCTTTCTGAACTTCAGATCAATTAGCATAGAAATCTTGCAAATGTTGTGATGTTGGGTCATTGTTCTATATCACCAGTCAGAATCCAGGTCCGACATGTTTATATCTATAAAAATTCCAATGCAGTAGCACAACAGCATATGAGATTTCTATACTTAAGACCTTATAGTTTTCAAAGGTTCTAAGGGTGGCATGGACAAAAGGAGATTATGACATTACTGGTGATATTGAACCATCAACTTTACAGTTTATGAGGTATCCAATCACCTCAAAACTTAATTAACTTATAAAAAATTAACAATATAAAGAGCGGAAAATAGTTGTGTTGACCTAGAAATGCCAGCATGAATAAGCTGTGCAAATGTTATTATTCCAGAGTTATTTCTGCTTTAGATAAATAAACGGACACAAGGATTTTATGTTTTAAAGTTAACATACATGTCATACTGTGGCTGTTTTAGAATCACAACTACCATGTGGGTAATAGATTCCATGTGTACAATTTTTGTTTTTGTACAGTTTTTGATGAGACTGGGTGTTGATTCTGTTCATATTTACTTCATGTTGCTTTGAAAGCTCACAAATCAAAGTTCTAATTATTAGATCTCCTTTACCGAACAAATACATACTCATAATTGGCAATCCACCTAATATGACTAACATTTAAAACTGCATTTGTCAATGTGATTTAGTTAATTTAACAAAATAGTTAGTTTTGTAGCTGTCTCATGTTGTATTTCTGTAATGCTTTCCACCCCATGTATGCTAAGATTTTATATGAGGCTCTTTATTCACCAATTGAATTCCTGACCATTGAATATAAGAATAAAATATATTTCAAATTGAAATCCAATTAAAGTGATACGAAAACCATACCACAGAGGTCTCTGTTTATTGTATAAATGCCTTTGAGGTTAAGGTTTTTTACATTTTATTAAGTTTTTATTGCTCGGGGACTGGTTTTTTTGACACAGATATGGACAGTTAAGGTGTAGAAATAGCTTCTTTGATATCACCTGCTAAGTTAATGATTACACTGTGATTAGCACTTTAATATTCCATGTGACCTTTGGCATCCTTTACTGGTATAGATTTGATTTGTACTTCATAACTTAAAGGGCAAGTATTGGTTATATATAAAACAATTTGTCTGTCTTTAAATACAATTCCATGCAATCTCTACCTTTGTTAAAGGACAACTAAACTTAGTTGATCCTAGTGGGAGGATAAACGTACATGCCAGTTTTTCCTCCTTCCATGGGAGGCAGGCAGCTCAGTCTGATTGACTACCGTGTCTCACTGCTAATGCAGAGAGAGACCCTTGTTTTTGCATGGGACCAGCACAAGGGGCCTTAAATAGGTCCTCTCTGCTGATTCCATGCAAAAACAACAGCAGAGAGAGACCCCCACACACTGCAGACCCTGATCAAACAAGAGGGTCAAACCCACACTCTAATTGGCTGTTTGTGCGCACACCAGCCTCCAGGCCTGCTGTATCTCAGCTGTGAGTGAAGCAGAGAGTAAACCCTTGAGGATCTATTAAAGGGTCTGTCTAGTGACCAAAAAGCATTTTCCAAATGTTAATGCATATTAAAGGACTGAAATAGTGATTTAATATGCATATCTTGTAATTTCCATAACTTAAAAACTGATAAACTTACATGTAAAAGTAGTTAGCATTTCTTGAGGCTTTTGAAACAATCAGTCACTCTCACCTTCTTATTCCAAAAGCCTGAGGATTTTTACTTTCTCTTTCTCTGCTTCAGCCAATCAGATCCATTCCCATTGAAGTGAATGGGGATGAATACCGAGCATGCTCCCTGTCACTGAGATCTCCCAAGCACCCCCTTGCTCTCAGTGAAGGCCATGCATGCTCCCGATGTGTGTGACATCATAAATGACATCACCAAGCTCCGCCCACCCATTCAACACAGCCAATAAGGGATTTTGACTAAAAAGCAGCAAGGAAGAAATGTTGTTGGATTCTTCCTTGTTGCTAAGCAGCCAGCCTAGGACAGCTCTTCTGTTCCTTCCTGTGCTGACAAGCTTATAGCTATCTGTATGCAGGGCCTGCCTTAGGGGTGTGCGACCTGTGTGAGCGCACAGGGCGCAACACCCCAGGGGGTGCCCTCCCGCCCGAAGAATTTTTTTTTTTTTTTTTTAAAAAGCCGGTAGAGGCACTGGATTGGGGAGATCAAAAGATCCCCCCCTCACCAGCCCTCTGCTCGGCATGCTCTTCTAGATCCGGGGAGGGGGCGGAGCTAACCAGCTGAGAGGTGTAACTCCACCCCCACCCTGTGAAGCAGAGCAGCGTCTGCTTTACGAGGAGCCACTGGCAGCATGAGAAAGTGCTTCTAGGCTCCCCATGCCTGCATTAAGCATGGGGAGCTGAGCAGTACCTTCTCTTTCTGCCCTGGGCTACACCTCTCAGCCAGTTGGCTCCGTCCCCTCCCTGTATCCACTTTTGAAGGCAAAGGAAGGGGGGGGAGGCAGAACAGGGGAGGGGTGGGAGAGACAGAACAGGGGGAGGGGGGAGAGAGAGATACAGAACAGGGGGGGAGAGAGAAAGAACAGGGGGAGGGAGGGAGGGAGGGAGAGACGAAAAGGGGGGGAGAGAGAGACAGAACAGGGGGAATGGGGAGAGAGAGAGACAGAACAGGGGGGAGAGAGAGAGACAGAACAGAGGAAGGGGAGGAGAGAGACAGAACAGAGGGAGAGAGAGAACAGGTATGGGGGAGTTAGAGACAGACAGGGCAATGAAGAGGAAAGGGACAAACATGGGAAGGGAGAGAGAAACATACATGTTGAGTATTCCTGAGCAATGATTTTATTGCATTTATAAAGAACATCAAAATATGTTATGTTTTTATTGCGTAAATTTAAAGATATTGAGTGGAAAAAACAAAGACGCTGATTGCAAATGGACACTATTTATTCATTCTAAATAATTATATTTTAAAAATCTCCAATTGAACCAATATTTTGTCAATGCAGATGTGTCATATACACCCCCCTCTATAAGATCTTAAAATATGGTATCATATTATTGAGGGGATTTAAAGATTTAGAGCTCCAAATACCAACAGGCTGATTACAAATGGAAACTATGTAAGTATTAAAAATAATTATATTTTAAAAATCTCCCATTGGACCAATGTTTTGTCAATGCAGATGTGCATATACATGCACCTCTATGATATATTACAATATGGTATGATTTTACTGTGGAAATTTAAAGATACAGAGCATCAAATACTAGCTACTGATTAAAAACGGACACTTTTTAATCATTCTAAATAATGATATTATAAAAATCTCGACTGGACCAATATTTTGTCAATGTAAATATGTCATACACATGCCCATCTATGATATATTACAATATGGTATGATTTTACTATGGAGATTTAAAGATATAGTGCTGCAAATACCAGCTACTTATTACAAACGGACACTATTTAATCATTCGAAATAATGTTCTTTTAAAATCTCCAAATGGATCCATATGATATCAACTCAGATGTATCATACACAACCCCCTATATGATATATTACAATATGGTATGATTTTACTGTGGAAATTTAAAGATATAGCGCACCAAATACCAGCTACTGATTACAAACGGACATTATTTAATCATTATAAATAATTATATTATAAAAATCTCGACTGGACCAATATTTTGTCAATGCAGATGGGTCATACACATGCCCATCTATGATATATTACCGTATGGTATGTGGAAATTTAAAGATATAGAGCAGCAAATACTAACACGCTGGGGGCCGTGGCCGTATATGTAATATACCGGCAACGCAAGGCCCGATATTTTCCTCCCCCCTTTCCTGTTCTCCAGCCAGTACTTAGCTCCTTGCTGCTGTCTCCCGGTGCAGGTCCGTGGCTGTGAGGGAAGCGTTGTGTGCTCCCCTCCAGCCGCGCGGATTCAATAAGCCATGGACCTGCACCGGGAGACAGCAGCAAGGAGGTAGGTACTAGCTGGGGAAAGGGGGAGAAGGGTGGCATAACGAGCATATTAAGTGGCATTATCCTGGCATATTAAGTGGCAATACCGTAGCATATTAATTGGCATTATCCTGACATATTAAATGGCAAAACCCTGGCATATTAATTGGCATTATCCTGGCATATTAAGTGGCAATATCCTGGCATATTAAGTGGCAATATCCTGGCATATTAAGTGGCAATATCCTGGCATATTAATTGGCAATACCCTGGCATATTAATTGGAATTATCCTGGCATATTAAATCGCAACATCCTGGCATATTAAGTGGCAATAGAGTGGCAAAATCCTGGCATACTGAGGGGCAAAATCCTGGCATAATAAAATGGGAAAAGAATGGCATATTGAGGGGCAAAATACTGTAATTTTAAATGTCAAAAGAATGGCATATTGAGGGGCAAAATACTGGCAAACTGAGGGGCAAAATACTGACTTATTGAGTGGCAAAATATTACTGGCATATTGAGTGGCAAAATATTACTGGCATATTGACCAACTGCTCGCAACCACCCTCCATATTACACTAGACCGGGATAACATGCTTGTGAGGGTAGGTGGGGCGAGTGAGAGATATTGTCGGGGGGGTAGGGAGAGTTTGTGAGAGTGACAGTCTGTGAGAGATTGAGTAAAAGTCTATGAGCAAGAGAGACAGTTTGTGTTTGAGAAACTGCTTGTCTTTGTGTGTGATAGACAGCTTGTCTGTGTGTGTGATAGTGTGTGTGTGTGTGTGTGAGATGGTGTGTGCGAGAAAGCTTGTTTGCAAGTGTGAGAGACAGCTTGTGTGGGTATATGATATACAAATATATATATATATATTATATATATATACACACACACTTCTCACTGGCATGATATACAAATAATATATATATATAATTTCAGTGATAATTCGCCCCCATTGTGGCTCCACCCCTCATGGCCCCTCCCTCTTGTAGCTCCGCCCACACATGGCCGGTATATATTTTTTTGAGGAAATGGTGGCAACCCTAGAGGTGGAGAGAGAAAGAAAAGTTTGGGGGTAGGGGGAGAGAACTAACGCTGGGGGTAGAGAGAGAGAGATACAACGCTGGGGGGGGGGGGGGGAGAGAGAGGCAGCATTGGCACATAAAAGGAAATAAAAACAAGAAATGCATTTCTTTAATATCATAATTTTTATTAAATATTAAAAAGCAATTTACATTTACAATTTACCCTATAGCAGTGATGGCGAACCATTATGGACCCGAGTGCCCAATTTCCTGCATGCAACCAAGTTCCAGACCTTAAAGTGCCAACACTGCTTTATATTAAATACCCACATACATACTCTCACACATACACACAGCACATGTATATCCACATACTACATACTTCACATGTATACAAACATACACATACATACATCACATGTATACACACCTACATACAGCACATGTATACACACATACTCACACCTAAATAAAGCATATGTATACACACATACATAAGCACACTTACAGCATATGTATACATGCATTCTTACTCACACTTACATGCAGCACATGTATACCCACATACTACACATGTACACACACATACAGCATATGCATACACACATACTTACACATACATACAGCATATGTATACATACATACTCACACATACATACAGCAAATATATATACACACTCACACATACATACAGCACATGTATACACACATATTTACTCACACTTACATACAGCACATGTTTACACAGATTCTTACTCACACTTATATACTCACACATACATTCAGCACATGTACACACACACACACACACACACACATACATATTCACACATACATACAGCACATGTATACACACACTCACACATACATCCAGCACATACTTACTCACACTTATATACAGCACATGTATACACAAATACTTACGCACACTTACATATTCACACATACATGCACACACACACACACATACACATACATACAGCACATGTATACACACATACTTACTCACACTTATATACAACACATGAATACACACATTCTTACTCACACTTACATATTCACACATACATGCAGCACATGTACACACACACATACATACAGCACATGTATACACACATACTCACACTTATATACAACACATGAATACACACATTCTTACTCACACTTACATATTCACACATACATGCAGCACATGTACACACATACATACAGCACATATATTCACAGATACTTACTCACACTCATATACAACACATGAATACACACATTCTTACTCACACTTACATATTCACACATACATGCAACACATGTACACACACATACACATACATAAAGCACATGTATACACACATACTTACTCACAATTATATACAGCACATGTATACACACATTCTTACTCACACTTACATATTCGCACATACATGCAGCACATGTACACACACACACACACACACACACACATCCATACAGCACATGTATACACACACATACATACATACTGCACATGTATACACACATACACACCTACTCACACTTACATTGCAGGAAGTCTCTTCCTTGGCAGAGCTGCTGGAGCTGCTCTGCTGTGTGAACAGGAGGTGTGTCAGCTGTCAAGCTGATGTCGGGAGAGGAACCAGCAGGCTAAACCAACCTGCAATGTGGAGGGGTGTGCAGTTATTGAAATGATTATCCTGTTGGCTCCTGAGAAATAATACTGATGTAATTGCTCAGGATGCAACAGGATAGCATTTCTGTAAATATTTATTTTTGCAGTTAATTTTAACTTTGGGCTAATGGAGCTAGGATTAGGGGCTTCAGCCCCACAACTCCCCCTAGCCACGTGTGCCACAACAAAGAGCTTGGCGTGCCAGTTGTGGCACACATGCCATATGTTCGCTATCACTGCCCTATAGGGTAGTCTTATATTCAGGCTTTTATTTTTTTTCCTAAAGGAATATCCAAAGTTTGGGCGGTCGTCTTATAATCAGGGTCGTCTTATATTTGAGCAAATACGGTAGTTATGCTGGGCTCTGAAATGAATCAAAGTGACACACTGCATAAGTATTGTTACAGAGTTTTCTGTGTCTGTGATCAACCTTTTTTCTGCGAACCTGGGTCGTGCTGTGGTATTCTTGGCATCCTTACAAAATAAGGTGACTGGAACAAGGTGTTTGTTTCAAAAGTTATACAAGTTGCAGTCTTAAAAGGTGTAACAGATACACAATGGGCCAGATTCAAAAACTCAAAACATCACTAATTACCGTATTTGCTCGACTCTGATTATAAGACGACCCCCCAAACTTTGGATATTCCTTTAGGAAAAAAACTAAAAGCCTGAATATAAGACTACCCTATAGGAAAAAAGTTAAACTTGTATATATTCACATGTAAATTGCTTTTTTTAATAAAATATTATATAAAAAAAATGCATTTCTTGTGTTTATTTCCTTTTATGTGCCAATGCTGCCTCTCTCTTTCCCTTGCCCCCAGCTTTGTCTCACTCCCCACTCGCCTGTCTCTTCCCCCCCACATGTTTCTCTCTGCCCCTCTCCCTCCCTTTGTTGCTCTGTCCCCCCTTCCTCTGTCTCTCCCCTCCTTCCTGATCTGTCCCCCCTGTCTCTCTGCCCCCATCCCTCCCTCCCCCTGTCTCTCTTCCCCCCTCCCTCCCTCCCTCCCTCCCTCCCCCTGTCTCTCTGCCACCCTCCCTTCCCCTTACCTTGATCCCTGATGGCTAGTGGGGGCAGCCGGGGGATGTCTGCACGATACTTGCAGACATCCTCCATGCTGCCTGACACGGCAGTCTATTGTGACGGACAGCTGGTCCGTCATAATAGTCTGCCGTGTCGGGCAGCATGGAAGATGTCTGCACGTATTGTGCAGACATCCCCCAGCTGCCCGATTTACCCTGGTGGCTAGTGGGGCAGCAGAGGATGTCTGCGCGATGAGCACAGACCTCCCCTGCTGCCGCCCGGCACGCTCGCCGGGATATCTGTGACGAAAGCTGAAGTACCCGGCTTCTTCACAGAACCCCCGGCGGTCATGCCGGGCGGAAGCAGGGGAGTCCGCGCAGACTTCCCCTGCTGTCAGAGTGGGGGATCCAGGTCCCCTGCAGCTCTGCTGGGGACCTGGATCCATGTCTTATAATCTGCCCTCAATTTGAGGTCACATTATAAGAAGACCTCGATTATAAGACGAGGGGGAGTTTTCAGAGCATTTGCTCTGAAAAAAACCTTGTCTTATAATCGAGCAAATACGGTACTGGTTGTCTATTGCAGTCTATGACATTCAATGACATGAGGTAAATAACTCAGTATGTAAAATGACTGCACTGATGGAGAGGGCCTCTTTCTAGACTGTAAGGATATTACATTGTCATCATGGATCTTTACAAAATGATTAATTGCATTCAAACTGTACTTTTTTTTTTAATCAAAGAACATTGTACACAGGGCATAAAATGTGTGTTAAAGTGTCGAGACAGAGAGAGCATTTAATAGAACTTAAAAAGCAAGGCTTTCAACTAGGTGTTTGTGAAATGTTAAAGCACTGTAAAGAGTTCCAGTATAGAGTATTTACTGTGCTATTTTACAAAATAGAATAGTAAGAAGTGAGAATAAGAATGAAACCTTTGGTAGTCTAGATGCTCTGGATCATGGCTTCATGGAAATGTACAATATTTTACATTTCCATTCCTGTAAAATTTACTACAAATTAGCCAGGAAAGTCCCTTTTTTGAGTCCTGTCCCATCACATTCTTGTCTGTACCAGAATAAATAAGGAAAATAAACTGTACATCTGACAAAGCAACAGATACCTGGTCTGCTGGGTAGCCTGGAGCACAATGCTCCACCCCATTTAGGCTCCACCCCATTTAAGCTTCGCCCCATTTTAGGCTTTGAATCCTCACAGACAAAGCACTGCCATAGTTTGTACACGTGAACAACATTAAATCCTGTGACTTGTTATGAATATAAAAGGGAGCCGGATTTAGCCAGCAAGCATAGCTATTCTCTCAGAAACACTATAATAATAGTTATTAACTGATATATTTGAATTAAAATTACAATGTCAAATTTGACATTACTGTTGCTATAAAGGGTAAGTTTTACCTACAGTGTCTAAACAAACATTTTGAAATCTGTACTGCATCACATAAAGCATACAAAACCAAGCTGATCAATGTTCCCTTAGCTCATCCTACCTCTTAAAAACAGCAAATAAAGTGTAATAGATTTATTACTGCTGCTGGACAAACAGGGCTGCCTATATCTAAAAGCCTCTGTATTGTCTGTCCCTGAACTTCAAGGCCCTGGCAAAATTATTTTCAATGTAAAATTACATGAGAACTGGAATTTGGTTACATACAGAAAGTGAGCTTAGTGGAACTGCCCCTTTAACAGCTTGTTTTTTTCAAGAGGCGGCTCCTGGTTACAATTTACATCTCCAGATTTAGTCTTTGTTTGTTTTTACAAAAACTAACCACTGAGAGATGAGTCGGTTCCATTATAAATCAAATCACTCAGGTTGATTTGGTTGACCTCCAGTGACACAGAGTTGAGTGTAAAACCATATCTATCTTTGAAGATACATGTTGGGTTTACAGCAGAAAAGGGCAATGTAATTTAAACTTTTATTCTGTTTGAATCCAAGCAACCTTTTTTTCTTTTTGTTTACAATGTTTCAAAATACTGTCATGGAGGAGAAGGGGGTCCATGAGGTTGTAATATTTAGTTTTTCAGGTTAAAAAAAAGAAAATGAATGCAAAATGAATGCACATTAAAGTATTTGTTGATACCCTTTTTTGGGGCTATACTTTCCTTTAATAAATAAAAATAATTTTGGGGCCTAATCTTTGTTTAAAGCGGCAGTTCCATCTATATGATATATATGTTAAATTGTTTCCCAGATGACGCAAGCACCAAAATGCCACGTTTTGTTCCTGGCCACCGATTACAAGGTGATCGGTAGCTATGAACACAATGGCAGAGACTCGATCATGGTCTTTATAGACCCTGTGGTACCCTGCCTAAAGATCACAATACCTCCAGACATCACGTGTGACATCATTGAAGCGTGACTGAACCCAGAGGTTTGGGCACGGTGCAATTCAGTGATTTTTCCCTATCAGACTGAAGCCACTCCCTGCAGCGGGATCTGAGCACAGCTCATCGCTGGGAACCGCAATCAGCTGTTTAACTCTGGATGTTCTATGCCGTCCTAGCGTCTTAGAGGACCACTAAAATTAGGATGGCATAGAATGTCCTACCATCACGAAGGGGTTAAATGACAACTAAACTGTTTTTTATGCGGAAGCAAGAATTAAAAGACATGTCCTGCTCATCTGGAGTAAACCCGACGGGTATCTTAATAGATGCACACGGCAGTGTCTCAACCAGTTCCTGGTTGTCGTGCACTCACAGCCAATCAGAGCGAAAGCTTGCCCTGCTCCATCTGCAAAATGTGGGCGTATCTCCCTGCTGACCCCATGCAAAAACGAGGGGCTAGCTCTGTACTAGCAGAGAGAGCCAGTCACTGACCAGACGACTGCCTGCTTCTTGTGGAAGAATGGCATCTGTTGGTCAGAGGATAAACTAGCGTGTACTATCAAAAGTACATGCCAGTTTATCCTCATAGTAGGGATAACTAACCTATAATTTGTGCTTCTATATTAGAAGTACAAGGGAAATATAATGTTTAATGTTCCTTTAAACCGGCAGAGACGGACTCATTCGACAATAATAGCTAATCACAGCAGTTTCTCAGATGGGAGCATTAAAACTGCTACAGAGTAAGCCCACCTTCTGTGTACTCTCTCACTAATGCCCATTAATACATTCTGAAATAATTTTCCATATAGTACAAGAGAACTGTAATTTGTTTTAATCTAAAAATTTGTGTATTTCACATGTATTAAAAACTTGTACTACATGCAGAATTTAATATTTCCTTCCTTTGAACATAATGTAAACTGTAAAATCAAAAGCATCTGCCTCAACTAGAAACTTGCACTACCACTTACATAAGCTGTAACTAGATAACCTGGTAATTTAAAACAAACACATATATAAATCATATGCCACAGTATATATATATATATATATATATATATATATATATATATATATATATATATATATATATATATATATATATATATATATATAATGATTGAATTAATTGCATATAAAATGAAAAATAAAATTAGGTGTTTATCATTTTGTGAATATTTCTCATGATGCAACATCATCCCAAATCTTCCAGCCAGTCTCAATTTAGAACTGTTGCCAAAGCCTGCATAATGATGTCATAAAATACTCCCCTGCTCTCTAACTGGCTCCTGTTTATCATAGTGGGCAGGACTGGGTGGCTTTGTACAACTTTTTTTACCTGACTTCCAACACAAAGAGAGGAGATTAACCTGATCAAACAAGATCAGAACTCTGCCCCATGTGATGTAATAGTTACATTACCCTCTCATTCAATACAAGTCTATGGTCAAAATTCAGACTTATAGACTGCATTTTGTGTTCCAAGCCCCAAAGTGTGAAATTTGTGCTGTAAAGTCACTAGGGGGTGGCACACAAAAACACTATATTTCACAAAATGACAGCGCCCAGTCACACTTGTTTAGTTACATATTTTATTAAATACAGTCACATAACAAAAACAAAAGACATCTGTTAATACAATATTAACCCCTTGACGACAAAGGACGTGCCAGGCACGTCCTGGGAGAAACTCCCTTAACGACAAAGGACGTGCCTGGCATGTCCTGCATTGAATGAATCGGTTTTCGCGATCAAAACCGCTTTAACAGTGCTGGTCTATTGCCTCGACATCGAGGCAATAGCCAGCACCAAAATTTCTATTTCGGGACCCCCACGATCGCCCCACGGAGCGATCGTGGGGAGCCATATTGACGGAGCATGCTGCTCCGTCAATATGGCTAAGTCCTCTACCGGTCTGAGCTTCGGAAGTGAAAGTAACTTCACTTCCGTCGCTCTGAATATGCTACTTGACTACCCCTAGTGGTAGTTTAGTAGCATTGCAATGGGACATATTTAAAATAAATATTTAATTAATTAAAAACAGGTTATTTAGCTATATTAGCCTATAGGGTTAAAATTAAATTAAAGTTAAAAAATATTAAGGGATATAATAAGGATTAGAGTTGGGGTTAAATTTAGTGTTAGGGTTACATTTTGGGTTCGGGTTGGGGTCAAAAGATCAATATAGGAAAAAAACAAAAAACACTATTTTTGGTTTTTGCCCCATAACTCGCAAAAAAATACCGAAAAATATGGAAACATGCATATTTTTGAACTCGGGAGAACATTTAGAAACTATTTAGACGGGGTCTTTTTTAATGATTTTATTTGTGTAAATTATATTTTAGGTCAAAGTTAGAAAAAGTGTGTTTTTTCAAATTTTTCATCATATTTTATGATTTTTTTTGTAGTAAATTATAAGATATGATGAACATAATGGTATCTAATGAAAGCCCTTCTTATGACGATAAAAACAACATATAATTTGTGTGGGTACTGTATGTGAGAAAGAAAAAAATTACAGCTAAACACAAACACCCTAGAAATGTCAAAACAGCCATTACACCAAGGGAAAGTCAAGGTGAAAATGTCTTGTCACTAAGGGGTTAAACAAATAAACCCTTTTAATTTTTTGTGTGGGAGTGTCCCTTTATAAAGATTAGAGTGGTAAACAATTGCCAAACAAATCAACTCACACCCGGGTTATGATCTACTTTGGTGCTTATACATATGCAAATCCACTTACCTTTCCTCTCTTGTCACAGTGCACTTGATGAGCTTCCTCTGCAGCTGCCCCAAGTAAAGCCAGGCGCTGGGCCTCCTAAAGGGTTAGTGGTGCTGATTACTTGATCAGCACCACTTAATGAAAGAAATAGCATACTGTATTTGTTAGAAAATTAGGTAACACTGTTTATAAGGCACACCTTAGGGACTTGCCATTGCACCCACAAACTAAACATTGCACCCACAGACTTGTCATTGCTGTGCACAGATATCCTTCAGCTGCAGAGCCCCCAGGAGAGCCAGGCCCCTTACTGTGGTATCGGCTGTACCTTTTTAATGGCAGCCCTGGGAAGCATTTATACATGACCTTGTCTCTACATCCATCTCCTGTGTTGCAGAGGTTACATGTGCTGCCAGATTGCCATTATTATGTTAATGATGCCATGCATCAGGTATTTTGTAGGATAGCTACATTTATTTGACATAACAAAACAATTTGTAAACTGGTGCTTTCAGCACAAATAATTTTTGACGGAGGTGTATGATGACTAGTAACATGTTTTAATTATTATTTTTTTCATCTAAACCTAGGAACACATGTGCTGTCTAAATGCACTGCCAATATAGACACCGTTTGTGCTGCTTGTGGCCCAAACGAATACTTGTCGAATTGGAATGACGAAGAAACATGCCTGAGCCACACACGGTGTGATGAGGGTAAGTGAAATTCAATTCAATTTACGGAGCGGCTGGGGAAGAATATATTATTTATAAGATCAATATAAAACCATATAATTGTTAACTGTACAATTTCCATTTACTTTGTTTTCTATTAATGGTTTTGTTTAGTTGTATTGTCTCTGTTTTGAAAACCAATAAATCTATATTGGTAAATAAATACAATACTCTGCGGATTCTCTAGGTCTCTATATACATAAAGAATATTATAACCAATTGTCTGTATAAATGCATGTTAGCAATGTGTCTCCAAAAACCCGGCTACAGTACAGAGATATGGAATAATTTACATCACACAATATAACACGTGCAAATGACCCCTTCACAGGTTGAAAGTATGAGTCATATAAAAGGACAATATGGAGGGGGCTTGTATTAGAGCAGGACAGAGTCCAAGCAGTGGAGCAGAAAGAATCCAAGCATAGTAACTGACCACTGCACAGACTGCCTGCTCCGCTCCCTCCCTGCACACACTGCGCCTTAGAGTCTGAATCCTGTGTGTCACATGACATCCCAGCGCTCAGCAGGATGACACTTTAACAGGCACAGAACCAGACTGGAGCAGAAGTGTCTCCTTCCCCTGCAATAGTAAAAAGGCACATCGAAAGATGTACCTTTTTTATTGTGTGTATGTGACTGACAGCATAGGTAAGTGACTGTCTCTGCGTGTTTATGTTACTGTCTCTGCATGTTTATGTGTCTATCTCAGCATGTGTGTATGTTACTGCCTCGGCGTATATCTGTCTCTGCATGTTTCTGACTGTCTCGGCATGTTTGTAACTTTATATGAATGTGTGTGACTGTCTATGTATGTGTGTGACTGTCTCTTGGTGTGTGACTGTCTCAGAATGTGTGTGTGACTGTGTCTGCGTGTATGACAGTATTTTTGTGTGTGTAACTGTCTGCATGTTTGTGACTGTCTCTTCATTTGTGTGTGTGATTTTGTGTATGTGCTGCTGTTTTTTCACTGTCTCCTAAAACTATATTACATTTGTTAAGCCTTGCACTAAGTACCGTATTTGCTCGAATAAAAGATGACCCTGATTATAAGACGACCCCCCAAACTTTGGATATTCCTTTAGGAAAAAAACTAAAAGCCTGAATATAAGACTACCCCATAGGAAAAAAGTTTAACTTGTATATATTCACATGTAAATTGCTTTTTAATATTTAATAAAAATTATGATATAAAAAAATGCATTTCTTGTTTTTAATTCCTTTTATGTGCCAATGCTGCTTCTCTCTCCCCCTCCATATTGTTGTCTCTGTCTCTCCCCCCAGTGTTCTCTCTCCCCCTCCCTCCCACGTTGTCTCTCTCTCCCCCCTCCTTTTCTCTCTCTCTCCCCCTCCTTTTCTCTCTCTCTCCCCCCTCCCTCCCCCCAACCTTTTCTCTCTCCCCCTCACCTTGTCTCTCTCTCCCTCCCCCCCCCCTCCTTTCCTCCCCCTCACCTTGTCTCTCTCTCCCTGGTGGCTAGTGGGGGCAGCCGGGGGATGTCTGCACGATAAGTGCAGACATCCTCCATGCTGCCCAACACTTCCGTCTATTATGATGGGCAGCCGGTACGTCATAATAGACGTAAGTGTCGGGCAGCATCCCCCGGCTACCCAAATATCCCTGGTGGCTAGTGGGGGCAGCTGGAGGATGTCTGCACAATGCACGCAGACATCCACCGGCTGTTAGCGAGGGGGATCCAGGTCTCCTGCAGCTCTGCTGGGGACCTGGATCCCAGTCTTATAGTCTGACCTCGATTTGAGGTCAGACTATAAGACGACCTCGAATATAAGACGAGGGGTCTTTAAAAGTGTTCCTGAATAAATGGTGATGTGTTCAACTTGGTAATCATGCTGTGTCCATTTAAGCTGTAGCACATACCAGCCATGTCAAGGTGTTTTCCTTGTCACACCCAGGAATTTTTTTTTCATTTCATGAACTTTTTAACCAGAAATATTATAGTGAACCTGTCATCTACAAAACCTATGTTTGACAAGTTCAAATTCAGTTCAGAGTGTGCTATGAATCTAGGTGTTGGCTTTTATTTGATTTATTAGGGTTAGATCTAGTCTGCAAGTAAACTATAGTACAACTGTAACAAGTATTTTGCTTTTTTCTTTCATTTTCCCATACCCCATAAATAGAGATTCTCATGTCCCTTTAACTCCCTAAGGAATATTCAGAACTAGTATATAGCTTTCTCACTGATCTTTCAACATGTGAAATTACTTTTGAGAATTATAATCCCTGTCCAAACATTCTTCTATGAATGTGCCTTTCCCGGAACTGTGTGCATATCAGTTTTCAGGCTCCTTCCTCATTTGTTTCTATTGTCATTTTTTTCTTGGAATATTTTATTTCAATAAAATCTTGTACTCTTCAAATGACTATACTAAACAGTTTGTAAAAGGGGCAGGGGGTGGGGTGTCATGGTAGATATGTTTTCCCCTAACCCGTGGTTTGTTGACACCACCAGATTATAATGTGGGCTTTCTAAGAAAATAAAAATATCACTTAGTCATAGGTTACCCAAGTGTAGGTAATAAATTAATATTAATTGCATTACTATTTTTCACCACAATTTATTCTTTACCTACAATCATTTATGTCCTTTCATATGTCTATTTCCTGTAAACAACAAAATGTGCTTTAAAAATACATGTTTTTTTCTATTCTGAGTATACAGTTGTTTCCAGTGCTGGTTTTTATTCTTAGTCCAGCCCTAGCCAAAGAGGTTGCCAAGAACTCCTTAGATGTAACTTGATAATAAAAATACTGTGAGTTGCAGTTAGAGCACAAAGACAGAATGAATCTTTTACACTTAATCAGATGAAGTTTCACAGTGACCTATCAAGATACAATAATACATCCTGTGTACCATAATACAATAACAAACATACAAAAAGCATGGTTTCATCTGGAACCATCAATTGTTGAAGATAAAACTGCTATTAAATCCACCCTGTTTCGATCAAATCCTGGGACGGGTCTGATTCTTTCTGCAAGGGAGCTGTATTGTGTCACATGATACCAACTCTCAGTATTCAAGAGACTCACATGCTAGAGATCCATACCCGCTCTACACATCGTGCAGTTCCGATCCCATCCTCCATGGTCCCATTTATCATTTTTATTTTAGTAAATGAAACACCAGAGGAAAAGGAATTTTGTGCTTGTCACGGTAACAATGCATGACAGGTGACTAAGAATAGAATGTCACCGAAGTTACCGTATTTGCTCGATTATAAGACGACCCTGATTATAAGACGACCCCCCAAACTTTGTATATTCCTTTAGGAAAAAAACTAAAAGCCTGAATATAAGACTACCCTATAGGGAAAAAAAAGTTTAACTTGTATATATGTAAATTGCTTTTTAATATGTAATAAAAAATTGATATTATACAAATGTATTTCTTGTTTTTATTTCCTTGCGGCCTCTCTCCCTCCCCCCTCCAGTGTAGTCTCTCTCTCTATCTCCCCCCTCCCTCCCCTAGTCTCTCTCTCTCTATCCCCTCTCTATCTCTCTCCCCCTCTCTCTACCCCCCCCCTCTCTCTCTCTATCCCCCCTCTCTCTCTATCCCCCCCCTCTCTCTCCCCCCCTCTCTCTCTCTATCCCCCCCTCTCTCTTCCCCCCCCCTCTCTCTCTCTCTATTCCCCCCCCCCTCTCTCTATCCCCCCCCTGTCTCTCTCTATCCATCTCCCCTCTTTCCCTGGTGGCTAGTGGGGGCAGCTGGGGGATGTCTGTACTATACGTGCAGATATCCTCCATGCTGCCCGACACCTCCGTCTATTATGACGGACAGCTGGTCCGTCATAATAGACGGAGGTGTCGGGCAGCATGGAGGATATCTGCACGTATAGTGCAGACATCCCCCAGCTGCCCGCTTTTCCCTGGTGTCTAGTGGGGCAGCAGAGGAAGTCTGCGCGATGAGCACAGACCTCCCCTGCTGCCGCCCGGCACGCTCGCCGGGACTTCTGTGACGAAAGCGGAAGTTCCCTGCTTCTTCACAGAAGCCCCGGCGGTCGTGCCGGGCGGAAGCAGGGGAGTCTGCGCTCGTTGCGCAGACATCCCCTGCTGCTAGAGAGGGGGATCCAGGTCCCCTGCAGCTCTGCTGGGGACCTGGATCCCCGTCTTATAGTCTGACCTCAATTTGAGGTCAGATTATAAGACGACCTCGAATGTAAGACGAGGGGGATTTTTCAGAGCATTTGAAAAAAACCTCGTCTTATATTCGAGCAAATACGGTAATAAGGATTCAATTCGGGCACACTCTGGGAATCTTGGAAAGGTGTGTCAAACAGTGAATCCAATATATGCGAATCATTTGTTGATTATGAGTTTCCATTTTTAAAGAACGAGTGGAATATTTGGAAAACTGTCAAAATGAAAAATAAATAATGCATTTTCCTTTAAATATCAGCTTGAATACATAGTAATAATACATTATTTACGTATTTTCACTGAAGGAAAGTCCTTAATAAAAATTCTTGGTGCAAGTTAGGGTTTCCACCTTTTCGGGGCAATTGCTGCATTTTTGCCACGATTAGTGCCATCGGCGCTTTCCTGGAAAGCAAAAAATGGCTGCCAGACCGCCCACTATCCTCACACTTTAGGGGGATGGATGAGGTGAGTTCATGCTGGTTGCCTTAACAGTAATTTTTTTGTATTTATTGACAATTAATGACATTTAATAAATACGATAAATTATATTTAGTGTTGTGTGAGCACTGATTGTAGAAATCCTCCCTTTCTATCACTGACATTCATTTAAGAAGTGAGTGTGCCCTTTGTTCAAATGTACAATCACTAAAGGTGTAAAATGGCCCTGGTCCCAAATTAGCATGTAAAAACGCATTGTCCTAAAGGGTTAAAGGAACTCTGAAATACTGTGGATGTATAGAATAAAATAGTGATCTATACATTGTATTAGCAGAATTGCATGCACATACATAAAGTAAGAGAAAAATATTTTTTAAATGTGTCTGTGTTGTCTTTTGCAGGTGATGTCACTGACCGGAAACACCACAGACACATTTAAAACATATCTCTCTCTTATATTATGCATTTGCATGCAATTCTGCTAACACAATATATAAACCATTTTCATAATTTTCTATAACTACTGTTTAGGTTGACAGTGTCCCTTTAAAGCAGACCTGGGCATCTTACGGCCCGCGGGCCACATCCGGCCCTTTGTGCTTCCCTGTCCGGCCCGCGTGAGGCAGGGCCGATCCTGGGCGGGTGCTCGGGGTGCACCGCGCCCAGGCGCAAGGGAGGAGAGGCGCTGTAGCAGGGAGCTCTCTCCCTGCCATCCTCCTCCTTGTTAATCCAAGCACAGCGCGACGGGTATAAGCTCCGCCCCCGTCGCGTTCTGTGATTGGCTGCTTCAGGGAGGAGGACGTTCTCTAGGGTATCTGCCAAGACACCATAGAGAACGTCCTCCTCCCTGCAGCCAATCACAGAACGCGACGGGGGCGGAGCTTTCCCCCGTTGTGCTGTGCTTGGATTAACAAGGAGGATTAGGTAATAACAGTTTGGAAAGGGGGGGGGGGGGGGGGGTTTAAAATAAAAAAAGAAAGGAAATGTCTGTGGAAGTGTGTGTGAATGTATATAAGTGTGTATGTGTGTGTCAATGTGTATAACTATGTGTGTGTTACTGTCTGTGTAAGTGTATGTACATGAGTGTCTGTGCAAGTGTATCCTGTGTGTAAAGGTGGCTGTGTGTGTATTTATGTATGTGTGACAGTGTGTATAAGGGTGTCTGTGTAAATGTATGTCTGTGAGGGTGACTAAGTGTGTAATTGTGTTTGTGTGACTGTGTATTTATGTATGACTGTGTGTATTTATGTATGTGTGACAGTGTGTATAAGGGTGTTTGTGTAAATGTATGTCTGTGAGGGTGACTAAGTGTGTAACTGTGTTTGTGTGACTGTGTGTGTTTATGTATGACTGTGTGTACAAGAGACCAGCATGGGGAACAGAAAGATAGAGATGGAAAAAGATATAAGGGATGAGGGGAGAGACAGACATGGGGTATGAGTGGCGAGAGAGAGACAGACATGGAGCATGAATGGAAAGAGAGAGAGACAGACATGAGGGAATGGGGAGAGAGAGACAGACATGAGGGTACGGGGAGAGACAGACAGACATGAGGATATGGGGAGAGAAAGACAGACATGAGGGTATGGGGAGAGAGAGAGACAGACATGGGGTATGAGTGGCGAGAGAGAGACAGACATGAAGCATGAATGGAAAGAGAGAGAGACATGGAGCATGAGTGGAGAGAGACATGGAGCATGAGTGGAGAGAGAGACAGACATGAGGGAATGGGGAGAGAGAGAGACAGACATGAGGGTACGGGGAGAGACAGATATTGAGCAAAATTTTATTTAAATATTGTCGATGTGGCCCTCCAGATGCATAACTTAAAAGAAAAACGGCTTTTAAATGTGTATGTGGGTTTTTCTGTTTATGACATCACCTGTGGCTATGTGACTCTACATGTAAGTATTTTAGGATATTACAGTAGCATGATGTGTTAGAGGTGCTGAAATTAGAGAAGAATAATCACACTGTGGGTACAGTGATCTTTAGGCCACTTATCCTATGTTAAATGGAGAAATACCCTGCATTAGTCTAACTCTTTCATGCCAGCACTAAAATGCCAGAGAATTCATTTTAGAACATAAGACACTTTGCTACTTGTACTTTGCCTTCATATGTTCATATGTATATCATGTTATTTAGAGGATGACATCATTTATCCTTGTCTAAGATTCCTTCTCCTTCCCTCTAACATCAACTGCCACGCTTTATGGCCATTAATGGAGTGAATGGCCACATTGCTATTGTGAAAAAATCCTCTCCATACACATATAAAACAAAACATTTTATTTTGTACATTCCATTAAGTGTTGTCCAGAATTCTGGGTTTCTTATACATGCATACATCTTGATGTCAAAATGTCTAATAATATCTGTACAATGATTACTATTCATTATCTGTAAGTTGGCAACTCTGTAAACCCAGGCCAGCGCCAACATAAGGCAGCCGCGTTAGGGCTTATTTACAGCTTATTTTCAGCTGCTGCGACTCGCAGGGCCGCCATCGGGTTGACAGGTGATACACCCATCCCTGTCGGCCCAGGTATCCCGATCGGGCCCCTGCCATTTAAAAAACAAAAATGTAAACAAAACATGGACAAACGAGGCAGCTGCCCAGGGCCCATTCATTCCTGGGGCCAAAGTGGCACTAGCCGGCAGTCCGCATCCATTCAGTCACAGCTGCCGGAAATGATGGCAAGTCATATCCGGTGGCTGTATTTGCGTGCAGGAAGAGACGCCGCGGGGGAGACTACAGGGGACGAACAGCATCCTGGTAAGTACTGCGAAGGGGGGAGGAGGGGGGATTGGCTGTGGCATTTTAATGAGCAAATTATCAGTGGCATATTAATGAGCAAATTGTCAGTGGCATATTAATGGATAAACTATCCAGCGGAGGGGGCACCAAAATGCACCTTCGCTTGTGTAGAAAAAGATCTTCCACTGGGAGACCAACATAAAAGTAAGCTGCAAATGTGAACAATGACGATGTCATTTAAAGTCTCTCCATGTTCTGTAATCTGTGAATTAAAAAGGCATATAAATAGTTCCCTGTCAATGGGTAATTCCCTGTAAGCATCAAGATATCTAAAAGACTGTAACAAGCAATTTATAAATATCTTTCATAGTACAATGATGCCCCTCTGTTTATCTGGTAGACTGTACATAATTATATACAAAAAACAATTATTTGACAGGAAAAGCATTAGTGGAGCTTCATCGTGGAAACCGTACACATCCCCGAAACTGTGTGTGTAAGGAAGGATTCTACTTTGATGAAGGATATGATATTTGTACACAAATTTCCCTATGTCCACCGAAATTTGGCGTACAGTTACAAGGTAAAGATTGTTTATCTTTTACGTGTCACATGCTAACAGTGCAAAGGGGAAAACCAGCTATGACATTTGTTAGTAGGTCTACACGACACATCAATCTAAGCACATGTATTTTGCACTTATACACTAAATCGAAGGATACCTTAATTAAAGGTTATGTTTTAACTTGTTTATTACAAAGGCTCTAGCTTTTGTATTGATATGAAAATAGCAGCAATCTCAAAGGGGGATAAATTAGATGTTTTTACAGGAAGAATATACTGATTTTTAAAGAGTGAATGACATTATACACATCTTAACAATTCTTTAAACTGTACATACATATCTATACAAGTAAGCTGTGAAGAGCACATATAGAGGTATACATTTATACATATAAATACTTTTATGTGTGGTGAGGTAGAACGTAAAGAGAAAAATGAAATAAGAAATGATAATACACATTCTATTTAGTGGAGGTTGGAGGAACTCTATTATAGAGATTTTACACAAGTGTCATAGATAGGTACCCTTTCATATCCACAATGGATATATATATATATATATATATATATATATATATATATATATATATATATATGTATATAATGTATATATATATGTATGTGTGTGTGTACATTATCATATATGTATGCATTGTCATTCCCTAATTCTTATTGGTTACTAAGTGGCATATGTGATATGTGTGTAATGACGTGTTGATTGACATGGTAATTGTACCAATTATGCTGTAAAGACAATTACCATACCAATAAAAAATGTATTCTGTTTTTTTTTTTTTATTATGTTATGTTATTTAATGTGTTTTATTAATATTTATTTTATTGTATGTTATTTAATTAAATACACTAATTTATTTAACTTTTTTATTTTTTTAATAACTTTGCATTTCATTTTGAAAGCTATTTTCTGGCAAAATGAAATGCCTGATATGTGGCTATTTTAACCAGATTCGGGCCAATTTCAGGGAGTTTTGGCCCTTCAAGAGAAAGTCCAAGTTCGCTTAAACGAATATGGACAAAAATTCCCCTAAAATTTGTAGAAATGTTCAATTTTGGCCTAAAATCGGTCATACTGAATAGCCAAATTATGGATGTCTTTGCCATTCAGCTACATACTGAGTAGATCAGTTTGTAGAGTAACCCTTTGTGTGGAACTGTATCTAGAAGACCAAGACGTTATCAGAAGATAAGGCTAGTAACAATATAACCATACAGTGATTTATATGACATATTTCCTGTATATTTATTCAAACATGTTTACTTGAACCTCTCCTGCAGCTACACAAAATAAAGACACAGTTTGTATGGCCTGTGCTGTGGGATATTTTTCCAACACTTCAGATAAGGAGCCGTGCACACCGTGGACCAAGTAGGTTCTCTATAATTCAGGTTGAATTTTGAAATCATTCTTGGTAGAAAGCTAATACATTTCAGATGTAGAAACAATCCTATGTCTAAAGTATTAAATCACTTTCTATAAAAAAAAAATGTGTATTTTTTTGGTCAAATGTTGCGGTTCTTTTTTCTTTTGTAATTTCTTTCTTAATGTTCAATAACTCTCAAAACCAATGAAGAACAGGCAAAGTCTATTGCTAGGGTGACCACATTATATTAATACACCTGTATTACTAGGTATAGACAGTTTCAGAGAATTGAACCCCTCTATTCCTAGGTATAGGCAGTTTTGTAGAAGTGAACCCCTCTATTCCTAGGTTTAGGCAGTGTTGTAGATCTGAACCCCTCTGTTGCCAGGTATAGGCAGTTTCAGAGAACTGAACCCCATGTATTGCTAGGTATAGGCAGTTTTGTAGAACTTAACCCCTGTATTCCTAGGTATGGGCAGTTTCAGAGAACTTAACCCCTTTATCCATTACACATACACACACAGTCTGCCACTTACACCTACACACACACACAGCCTGTCACTCACATATACACACGGTCTCTCACTCACACAGACATACGCACACACATACACAGTTACTCACTCACAGATACACACACACACACTGTGAGGGAGAGAGTGCGGGATTCCTTTCTTACCTGGTGCTGGCAGGCTGCTGTAGCTTTGAGCTCTGTGTGAAGGAGGGACTGAGCCAATCAGAAGAGGCTTCTGAATTCTCAGACAATCAGGAGAGGGAATTTGCATTGTCCCGGATTGAGGCTATCCGGAACCCAGGACATAAAGTCATAAATCATTGTTGGACTGTTCCCACCATTCCGGGACATGTGATCAGCCTATGTTTACCTTTTACATGTAGCTGAACTTCTCTCTGCACTACTTTCCATAAATACCATTTACATAATTACATTACTTTACATTAACAGGTTCATACCTCAACAATTGTAAAAACATTAATATAGCAACAAATTATTACTTATCTCTAATACAAATATTCTGTAGTGATTAATGAGAGAGTTTTATTTTTTCTTAAGTGACACATCCATTCTAAAGGTAAACTATAATGGCTTCCTGTGTTGTGTGGTAGGTTTATTGAGCATTTTTTTTAATGTTGATTTTAAATGTTACATTTTCACATTAAAGACCATTTCAAATCTTGAATTTGGGGAGTTTTAACTTGTTTTGGCTAGTCTTTCCTATGAGTATTTTTTCCTATGTACAATATCAAATCATGGACTAATTTTAGATTGTATCTTCTCTCACAGCTGTACAGAACTTAGACTTAAAGAGATCAAACCTGGCACAAATGACACAGATGCTGTATGTGGATCTGGCACAGGTAAGTGTTGCATGTTCTTCGTGGTACATTAAAGGTTTAAACAATTAAATTATGGGTTTTTAGGTCATTGGGTGACAGAAAATTGCACAATACATTGCAACATGCAACAGTCCTGACATATGTATGTAATACCAACCTCCCGAACAAGGCACCAGTGTGCAAGTTGAGAAAACATAGAAAAACAATTGAATTATTATTTAAGGATCTAAGATCCTGCCGAACACTGCACATGGACGCAAGCTCCAAAACTGCATTTTTTTGTCCCTGGCTCAGATCAGGGCTACTTTAAGACCCTAGTGGGCCCCGGGCAAAGTCTTTAACAGTGGGCCCCACTTGACCCAATTTTTCTGAAGTCGCATTGTAAAAAATTGTATGTAAAGGTAAAATGTTTAATATTGTATGCAACTATTTTCATATCACATTCAACTATTTGTATATGTAATACAAATGTAATTTTTTTTCTGCACCCCCCCCCCCCCCCCCCTTGCACCTTCAGGACTTAACAAAGCACCATACAATACCCACAGCATTTGCCATGCACCTATATTGCACCCACAGCACTTGCCTTGCACTCTAATTGCACCCAAACAATTTGGTATACCACATTTGTGTGTCAATTTGCCACACAGAAGATACCACAGTGTCACTTTGTGCCACAGAACTGCCCCTGCAGAACAAGCACAGTGTCACTTTCCCCCATAATACATGTTATTTTGCCCCACAGAACATGCCACAGCATCACTTTGCCAATTAAAATAAGCCACTTTGCCTAATAATATGCCATTATTATTTTGCCATTTAATATGCCCCAGCAAATTTTCCAAATAATATGCCAGTGTTATGTTGCCATTTAATATACCCCAGCCAATTTGCCCAATAAAATGCCAGTGTTATTTTGCCATTAATAAGCCACAGCAAATTTGTCCAGTAATATGACAGTTGAATGCTGCCATTAATAAGCCACAGCCAATTTCCCCAATAATATGCCAGTATTATATTGCCATTTAATATGCCCAGCCAATTTGCCCAATAATATGCCAGTATTATGTTGCCATTTCATATGCCCCCACCAATTTGCCCAATAATAAGCCATTATTATTTTGCCCATTAATAAGCCTCAGCCAACCATTTGGCTTGATGCCAATTGCAGAAGCCAAGACAATTAAATGCAAAGAACTATCTCTAAATAGAAAACCATGAACATCAGTATGGTCATATAGAACTACAAATTTGTAATAACTCCAAACCTGAAGCCCAACTTCCAACTACAAAAGTTTGTGCAAATTATTTGCAAAAAAACCCCCATAATTCCAAAAATGTATAGTAAAAAGGATATCTTGTGATATCTAGCTTAGTAACAGCAAAAATATCATTGGTCCTTCACTTCTAGATTAATGTCTCATAACAGCCACATGAATAGACTGTTTTGACCACATGGAATCCCAGCAAAAAGGTCAATTTGAACCACAGATATATAAGCAATGAACTCAGTGCTCTGATTCCCAAACAATTTTTTAATTGTAAAGAAAAAATAAGAATTCACATTGTCATCTGCAGTGGAAATAAAGCCATGTCTTGTTTTGTACTCAACTACATTCTGTGAAATATTATCTTTTTTCATGCAATTGTCTAGATACCTAGCATTTCTTGTATGAGGTGGGCAGTACCAATTTGATTTTGAGTATTTTGTTTTGGACACATGGGTTACAATACATGCTAGGTTTATACAACAGATGTCAGTTGGTTACAGTATATAATTCTGATTTAAATTAGTATTGCTACACAATCACCTTTATCACGTTTTTTTTCTGCACTCACATTTTCAGTATTTGGGACTTTTATAGAAGCCATCTGGAAGTCCTGTTGATAAGTCGTCTGGCAGCTATGCATTTTGTTGTAGAAATATTAAATTGGTGTATTTATAAAAGTCCTACACCTGAAAGTATTGTCATTGATTGTGCATCTTTTTTATAAATCACAACACTTTCATTTGTGGGAAATAGCGCCTCCTCTTGGGTTGTTCTGGAATGCCACACAAAAGATTAGCTTGAGGTGCTGCATTATTATTATAGAGACCATGGTCTTTTTAGACAGAATTAGGGGTCACATAAAAATCCTCTATCTGAAGGTGCTGAAGCAAGCAGGAAGTATGGGCCCAGCAGTTGTCAAGTTAACACTATACATTGACACTTGTGCTGATATCCCTATCATATTTTACACATAACCTACCATATAATTAGTGATCTGACTAAAGCTGAGTCAGCAACCAAATGCGCTTAGTGAATAGCTGAATAGTGGAAGGACTTTTTTATATTTTAACTCCATTCAGCAATGGAAATAAAATATATCCCACTCAGCTTGCTTTCTGAGCTTAGTGAAACATCTCTACAGTTATGTTTCCCACACAGAGCCTTATTCATACTACTACATACTAGTATACTAGAACTTAACCTGCAATTAGTTCACCTGAAACAGATAGTGAGTTTATAATTTTTATAATTCTTTTCTTTTCTTTCAGACTCTTCTATAATCAGCATTTGCATTGGTATAGCATTACTGGCGTTAATGCTAGTGTGTGGAATAAGCTTGGTGTGCAAGAAAGTGAAAACACTGAAAGGTATGATATTAATCTTTGTCTATTCACCAAACAGTGGTCTGCAAGTGAACTGAGTTGGAGAATTGAGCAGGCTCAGGGTGAACTTTAATACTTAAAGAACAATCTTGTTCAACGTTTTAATGTAGAGAGCTGCATTACATCCAGAAGATTAGGTTTTGGTATTATTCTGTTAATATAATGTAGCCTGTGGACGTTTCTAGCCAGCATAAGATGCCATACAGAAATCCATCAGGACTATGTCAGGACCACAGGCTATAATAAATCTACTGCTTAAAACAAAATAAATGGTCATATAAAGTGATCTCCTAAGACAAGTGAGCCTCACTTTAACACTTGCTCGGGACCTAAGAGGGATCATGATGTGAGTACAACTTCCATTGTAATGCATAAGTTATAGCTAGAACGGTCATTCTTCCTAATTAGTCATATTTAGTGTTGAGCGAACCCGAAACGCACTGTTCGGGTTCGTACCGAACATTACGGTATTCGGACCCCGGACCCGAACACGGACATTCCACTGTATGTTCGTGTTCGAGTTCGGGGTTCGGCTATAAACCGAAAGACATTCGGTTTATAGACTTTCGTTTTATAGAATAGCAATAGCATTACATGTATTCCATAAACCGAAAGTCTATAAACCGAATGTCTTTCGGTTTATAGACTTTCGGTTTATGGAATACATGTAATGCTATTGGCTTTCTATAAACCGAAAATGAGTCCCCATTCATAAGAAATTCTTATGAATGGGGACTCTATTTTGGTTTATAGAAAAGCAATCGCATTACATGTATTACATCTGAGAGTCAAATAGAACCGTCAAATACTGTGCTTACAGCACACTTTAAAAAATTCTAATAGTTTTGGGTAGTAAAAAGTACATTTGCGTCTTGCGGTGCACTTCATATCTGAGAGTCAAATAGAACAGTCCAATACTGTGCTTACAGCGCACTTTGAAAAATTCTGGCTACCTCCTCCTCCTCCAGCGCCGCCTCCACCTACACCGCCACAGTCACCGCCTCCTCAACCTATAGGTCACTTAGTATAAACTGAAAGAGAATACCCTGCACTCCAACCCTCTCTCAAATGGATAATTCTGTTAATCCTCCTGGCAGCCATGCTTTAGATTTAGATTTATGTTCTTCCAAAACTAAACTTCCATCTAGTGCTATTTTATGGCCCAGCTGTATTTTTAATTTGTATGTATTTTATGGTATTTGAAGTTATTTCCCTATCCATATTTGCTTGCGGTGCACTTGTCCTACTCTTACCCCCATTTTACTTCCCGGACTTTTTTCCGAAGTTCGGCCGAACCCGGACATCCAGGTGTCCGCTCAACTCTAGTCATATTAGTATTTATTACGCATTCACATTCGCATTCACTCATGCTTCCCTATCATCCTTTCTAACTGGTCACATTAGCATTTGCATTCTTAATCACAAATACTTTCCTCCAGCTTACATGATGTACACACAGGTACACCACTAGGAACATCTGAAGTTCACCAGACTGTCTCAGTGAAGAAATGATAATTTCGTTTGGAAATCTCAAAAAAGATCTCTATGCTGCTATGTTGTCGAGCTGGTTTTCTCTGACTTGGCAGTACTGAACGGTGTGCGGCAGCTATGATGTTTATATCTTCCCAGCGCTATAATCCAATAATAAACTAAAAATCCAATAATACAATAAATGTACCTGTGAAAGTCAAATCATGTGAGTGCGTCACAATTTGTTGATT
The DNA here is from genome assembly GCA_036172795.1 of Pelodytes ibericus. Classification (NCBI taxonomy): domain Eukaryota; kingdom Metazoa; phylum Chordata; class Amphibia; order Anura; family Pelodytidae; genus Pelodytes; species Pelodytes ibericus. The sequence goes on from CM069859.1 coordinate 113,632,295, forward strand.
GTGGATATTATCACAAAAAGAAAGTTATTTTGATATCTTCTGCACACATTTAGGTAGAATAGATTGTATTGTGTTTGACTGTATTTGTTATTTTATTTTTGTACCTGTGTTACTTTTTATCCTGCATCCTGATTATTCTTTACAAAATATTTACAGTGAGTAGTTTATAGTAATGATTTTCCCCCCCTTTTAATAGCAAATATAATGAAGTGTTTTAATGAGGCCTGCTACAGATTCCCAGAAGCAGGGGTAAGTGCCATCTTTAAAAATACTTCAATTCTCAATTCCCAGATAGAGTTTTATTAAAACGTTCCTACAATGATATTTGGGTTACAAAAGTGATCATTTTAGGTGTATGTAATAGATGTGTTTTTAGGATTCTCCGTTGGAAGAAAAAGTATAGTGTTTACTCTGCTTTCTCATTGGTCACTGACAGTTCTATAGTCACCAATGCTTTTTAGTGATGTCATTTCTATCATACGTAACATTACCATGAATAAAAATTTATATTACCTATTCAATTTTAAATTCAATAAGCTAATTTAATAAGTCCCTTACTTTGAAAAAAAGATGACACTTTAAAAAAAAATCTTTTAAGTAATTAAGTGGGGGGGGTTTATTTTCATTTTGCAATACATAACTTTGGAGAAATCATGGTTGTGAAAGACTGATATAACATTGGAACAAGTTGGATTAAATAAGTAAAATAATGATGGATGCTATCAACAGTTACAGAATCCGCCAAAGACAGAACATTGTTCTGGACAATAGCAGAATAAAAATAGTGGAGGGTCTCATGGGCCTATTCACAAAATTCAACTTTGGAGGTCGACTTTCATTTTGACACTAAGTCAAATTCATCACCCGAGTTTGACTTACGAAAAAAAACAGATTTGAATCTTCCCCGTTAAAAGTAATTGGAGGTGAAATGACCAAAGCTATTTTGAGACTAAGTTAAACTCATGTGACGATTTTGACTTAGTCTAAGAAATGAAAGTCGACCTCCAAAGTCGATTGAGTGAAAAGACCCCATCAGTGCATAAATATTTCTAGGCCTGCGCCATCATTTTTCCCCCTATGTCTTCTATTGTTATTTCACCCTTGCATTTGGTCCCCTCTTCTGCTCTTCCCATTTAATTTTAGTATCCCAGCTGTTCTGGACTACATTTTGCATAATGCGTAGTCCACATCAACTGGAGTGTAATGAATGACAACAGTCATTCCAAAATAATTTGTTTTGGGATGTAAGCAAGTTTTTAACTTTTTGGAATGGGATTGCAGGGCAAACTATTGGTACTCCAGCTGTGCTGTGTTACATTTCCCATCATTCTCAGCAATTTGCTATGTAGTTCAACACAGTTGAGATTCAAATGGATAAACATTGTCTCAACACAATCTCCCATCCTGCTTGCTTACCATGTCATGTATTGGGGGAAGTAATAAGACCATTATTCATTGTGCTTCGTTGGTGAAGGTCACCACGCTGCTGTCCAGTCTACCTTCACACTGCCACCATTTCCTAATGTGTGTTGCCATTTGACAACATGGAGGCAGATTGAGGCTCTGCTGCCATGAATCCAGTCACCGTGATGAGACTGCTCAGAATTGTACTTATAATGTCTTATACAAGACAGAGGTATACCTAGTGAAAGAGTAAAACATAGGGCATAGTAAACCAAATGCAAATGTATTCCGGTATATATTCTGCAGTGTTTTGTTTAGATTATGGTTTTCGTAGTTACTAAAAAACGTATTTATTTTTCTAGGAAAAATCTACCAACAATGACACCATAGAGAAATTGAATCATACTATTACAATCACTCGCAATGTCACTGATTTTCCTACATCAGGCATCAAAGTATGTGAACAAATCCAGAACAGAAGTGTTCCAACAGAAGATGAATACCAGGAAAAGAAACATTTAATCGAGGATGAGGATGAGATTCTTAATACCAGAACCGATTCAATGGAAGATGGGGCTTGTGACAACAATATGATCTTCATTGATCCCTCTTACCTCCCTCTTGGTCAGAATGGGCCTTGTAATGCTTGTGGGCAGTTTCCCAGAGAATGGCTTATGACTCATTCAAATAACCCTAAAACTACCACTACCACAGAATCCCAGGAAAGTGTGTGTTCAAATTGTTCTTCACAGGATTCATCTGGGATCTTTATTCCACAGCAAGATTACAGTGGCTATGGCAAGGATTATGGAGAGGATACAAGTTCACATTTCAGTGATGCACAATCTTCAGAAAGCAGCAAGAGCAGTCCTGGGAGCAGTCCTACTTCAGAACTACCCCCCCTTTTATCAGGTGAGAAATTCTCCAGGCGGAGCCGCGCTGTCTATTTCCGCAGTTTGTGTGTTACAAACAGAGAGCACACAAACCCCAGAAATACATCCAGGAGACAGACGGCAGCTGTGAATTTGGCAACAGAGTCACTCTTTTGCCAATTTTACCAGCATGAAAAGTATATGAAAATACGTATACTTTTCATGTTGGTCAAATTGGCAACAGAGTGAGTGACTCTGATGCTGAATTCACAGCCGCCATCGGCCCCTCGGATGGATCTCGTGTATTTCTGGGGGTTTGTGTGCTGTCTGTACGCAGCACACAATCCCCCGGAAATACATGAGATACATAGTGCCCCTGAGTGACAGGTGTGCTCTGGACTGGAGCACACCTGTCACTCAGGGGCATGATACGCCCCTGAAATTCTTAAGTGTTAGTCATTTGAATGTGTTGGATATATTTTCTAAATCTTCTCATATGTAGCTTTAGGAAATCTAGCATTCCACTGGATCTACATTTGATGATACTTATTGAGCTAATTAAAGCCCTTATTCAGTCTTACTGTGTTAGAGAAAACCAGTGAGTCATTACCTTGTCCCATAGGGGTAAATAACAGAATGCCGTGATTTCAATCAGTGACATATAATTGAGGAGCAGGAAGCCCACATACTGGGACATATATGCTGCAGGAAAGGAAAACCAGTGGTCAAGAATGATTAAATATTGAAAATTGAGAGAACTTTTCCCTACTATCTTGGCCTTGGAGCCTCATTTACAGGAACAAATGTTTGGGGGTATTTAGTGGGCATCCAACACCCTGGTCCCCACTGGCCTGAAAACTTTTCAATCCAACCATTATCATCTGTTCTAGGTGGGGGAAAACATTTTATGTTCCCCCTGTTATGTCCACCTTGATCCCTACTGTATTTCTTATCTGGTAGCAACAGTGGGTGTTGGGGCAATGTGTGTGCACAGGATTTCTTCCACCTTGTTTTGTTCCTGTTCAGTATAAGTTGATGTATGGATTCTGTGAAGTAAAACTGTAGTCTTCACCAGGCCACATAATGTCTAGAAGTTCCTTAGTAGATCTTCTGTCAAAGTAAATACATTTAATACTAAATTTAAAAAGATCCCTAACAAAGTTTTTTTTTATTTTATTATTATCATGTTCTAGGAAATGTGACAGGAAATAACAATACGACTGTTATTTCAAATGGATCAGTTATGAACATTAAAGCAGATGTCATTTTACTCGTTGTTAGTCCAACACCCCAAGATGCAGCAACTGCTACTGAAAGTCATGAAACGACAATGGGAAACCCTGTGCAGGAGGAAAACCAGGGCCAAAGTGACAGTTTTGTCATTAACACCCAACCTCAAACAGAGAGATATGCCGACGGTCTGTGCAGCTCAAGTTCAGAGTGGTGGAAACCTACGTCAGACCACAGCACTAGCACAAGCACTGACAATCCTGGCGTTTTACATTGGGGACAATGTAACTTTCAGGCTTCACAAAATATAGGCTTTGGACCCATCCAAGAGGAAGGAAAGCCGGAATTTGACATTTTTGTAGTATAGAATCTTGGTAGTTATTTGCCTGGACGTGTGATATATTAAGAGACGGCCCTGGGAGAGGATGAACCTTTTTTCAAGAACCATGGGCTCTGCCAACTCAACATCCAATGTTGGATTCATGAATTAGGTGCTGGTGTGGGGAGGTTTTGTTATTTTGTGGTGCATTTGTGTTTTAAATATATTTATGGACAGATAAAAAGACAGTAGGTGATGAGGTTACATGGCACTTTTCTCGGTGGTGCATAATCTGCAGGCTGTTAAGGCAACTACCCCACAGTGTCTAAAAACATATATCGAATACAAAACAAGGTGACAGTGCACTAAAGTGCTGGTGGAGTGGAATACTTATGATCTTATAGATCCAGGATATATTCCCTCCCTCCTTTGTGCATATACAGAGGGAGATATACAGAACAGCAGTGTTTATAGTAATAACACGCACAATAATATTGGTATTTGCACTCACACTCTATTCCATATACAGATGTTTGGACTCTTCTCTCTGGGTCTATGTCTTTACATATGACCTCCAAATAATGAGAGAGTATGAGTATCACAAAATACAAAAGATTTAATGTAGAACGTAAAATGCCTTACACTTAGGCATCAGGAACACAGTAGAATAAAATTGTTCTGGTAAGCAGGAATAGAACTGATGGTCTCAATCCTGCTGACTGTTGTCCGTTAACGCGTTTCACCCGGCATACGGGCTTCCTCAGAACGTAGCAGCCACTAATACTCTCTCATTATTTGGAGGTCATATGTAAAGACAAAGAGAGAAGAGTCCAAACAACTGTATATGGAATAGAGTGTGAGTGCAAATACCAATATTATTGTACATGTTATTACTATAACCACTGCTGTTCTGTATATCTCCCTCTGTATATGCACTAAAGGAGGGAGGGAATATATCCTGGATCTATAAGATCATAAGTATTCCACTCCACCAGCACTTTAGTGCACGGTCACCTTATTTATGGACAGATATTACACAGTGCTTTTATTTAATGTATATGCACGCATTTGCGACAGTAACTTTGAATCATGGCAAGCAAGAAGCTAATATGGAAAGTTCTGCTGTTTTCCACATTCAGTGGTCTTATGGAACTGTATTGTATAGTTTAATCACAGTTTAGCTTGTTAGCAGCGCCCACTGAGTAACAGCTACACAGGCAGTGCACTAAACTGTAGCAGCAAGAGCATCTTCACAAACCATGCACTTCAGATCAGCACTGAATACAGGTTACGAAGGCCCATCACCATATGCAGTTTTTGGACTAGGTTTGGCATTTTCAGTGTGCTTATATGTTAGGGCATTTTCTTTTAGTTCTGGGGGCTGTTAAAAATCTATATTTTTGCTAACATTTTCGTAACCAACTAGCATTGATAAGCAGAGCCAGTCTGAGACTTCAAGACCATAGACTTTATAACTATACTATAATGCTGTATTAGAGTTCTCCAAATTCTGTATTTGACTATAAAGTAATCTATGTCTTGATGTGCAATCTTTTTAGTTCCAGCTTCTCACACAATGTTGTTTTGTCCATACCCACATCTTTTTGACGATGTCCCACTCAGCCCGTAGAATTTTTTATTTTGTTAGTGCATGTAGACATGCCTACATTCGTCCTGCCTAAAGTCATCTCGGATATAAATTCATCAGTGGACTCATTAAAACACCTCTGTGCACGACTTAGTTCTTATGTATATATATAAAAATATAATGTATATTTTTTTCTAAAACTTGTAATATATATGTGTGTGCGTGTAAATTGTGTAGGTTACTTATAAATCACCCAAACAGCTGTATATATTCCTTTTCATTTACAACTCAGGGAAAAGCGATGTGAATTCACATTTAAAACATTTTTTTATGTGTCTGAAAAACAGAATTCACAAGGAAATGATTGTCACAACATTATAAAACCAGAGCTCCCTCCGGTGTTCATGCAGACGTATTACATTCACGAGACTGCAACGGTCCTCTTTTTTTTTTTTTTTTTGTAGTGCAAATCATTGCAGAATTATCACACTGATAAAAGATATGTAAATAAAAATGTAGCATTTGATTAAAAAAAATCATCCAAATGTCTATTTTTCAGACCAACCACGTCAGCCTACTAAACTGATCTCATTTAAGATCCATATTCCTCAAACACATTGTCAGTTTCTCAAGTTACCTGTTGTAGAGCAGCTTCAAGACAATAGTGTACTTCTACATTCAAAAACCAAACAGAACAATTTGACAAAAATATTCCATGTTCTCAAAATAAGTCAATAAAACAATTCTTCATAAATGTATGTGTTTGAATTATTAAAAACCTATGGGTCGTGACTCGTGAATACTCCACACATGTGCTACACAAGGTAGCAATCCTAGGACGTAAATCTGCTCCAAAGCGCAAAGATTGGGAAAAATGTTCACTAAATACAAAAGATAAAGTGGGTTCTGCATTTAATACACTCAAAGTGTTAAAATAAAAAAAAGTGTGTTTTTAAGTGTGTTAAAAAAAAAACACGTTTAATTTAAAGATTACAACAAGTGTAGATGATGTGTATGGAGATGCTTTAATGAAAGAATACAAATAAAGCACCTTATCGAGCACTTGTTGCTTCATGTAGCCCATACTGGGGCAGGCATATTGTATAGAATCTTGGTTCAGCTCTGCATTAACCTTCATGCAGATTAATGATGGTCTGCCCCAAGATTCTAAACAACATGTCTGCCCCCTGTTAGAGTTATATGAAGTAAAGAGGGCTCAATAAAGTACATTATTTGTATTCTTTCATCAAAGCATTTCTATGTAAAATGCCTACACTAACATTTCAATTAACCACAAGTTAATTTGTTGCTACAGTTGTTCTTTAAATTCTGGTATCCAATTCCAGATCTAAGCATGAAATAAATTAAAATATATGTTTATGAGCTTTAATGTGCCATGTTTTTTTATTATAACACTGAGTGTATCAAGCTCACAACCCATTTTATCTTTTGTATTTTTCTGTATTTACTGGTTGAGAGGGAAGCTGTGCCTATTTGTGATTAAAGGTGCAGTACACATACACATTTTTTATAACAACAAATTTTCAGACATAAAGTGTGTGTCAGGGGAGGCAGCAATGTTTCACAGACAAGGTGAGTCAAAACTCCATAATCTATATATAAGATTTGTCTATAAGGAATGCCCTTATGTATGTATGTTTATATTGTCCATATGGGTACAGCTGGGAAGAGTACCCAAATTATAATATATATATATATATATAGTGATATATACAGCAGTGATGTTAAAACGTGGTTGTCAGAGAACTGGTATTAGTAGTACAACAAGAAACAAAAGGACTTCCAAAATGTGCCGAGTGCTAGACCATACAATAAAGTGAAAAGTGAACACTGCAAAGTGCTCTTCTCACAATAAATAACCTTAAGGGGTTAATATGGGACTTATAATGTTGCTAAATAACTGGTGAAATACACAATATACTTAATAAATATGAACAGTGCTTAAACACTCAAATTTGATACAACGTATCTACACAATACTGCAACAATACAATTGTGTAACTTCAAGAAATAAATAAATAGTGATACAAATAAACTTAGTATATATATATATATATATATATATATATATATATATATATATATACACACAATGCCCTACTGGGCTAGTGCCAAAATATAAAATATGTGTACACAGTTATATTTAGTGAATGAAACAAATGCTCTCTCCAGTAAAAGAAATAATGGTTCCTTGCTGTTGCATTAATCTTTTTTGTTTTGTTTTTACATTTATCAAAATATATAAAACCTGATATTTTCATCTAATTTACAGTAATAAATAATCATAGTCATATTGTACTATATTAAAAGAGAATAACTAAATAGATCACAGCACAACATCAAGACTTATGATCTATATTATATATATATCCTCAGATATCTTCTCCAGACCTCTTCTTCTAAATCTTTTATTCTTCCATCTTGCCCTGGAATTGAATCTGTGAATCTATTTCCTCCCCATGAATTTTCCCCATAATTATCTTACAGGCCAGTAATATCTGTACTATTAGGGGTTTTTTTTTTTTTTTTTTTTAGGTAGTCCCATACGGAAAAATAATGTTTATGGAGATGGGTCAATCCACCAAAAACATAGAAATGATAACGATGAGTCCTATATAAATGATTAAGTCTCGTGTGAACAGTCTGTTTGGCACAACTTCCATTCTGCCGAATGTCCTGGTGTGACATCACACTCAATACTACATTGGCTCATACAGGGTGTACACAGAAAAGCCTCCCCTTTGTGTGTGATCCATGCTGTTAGGTAAATAGGCAAATTATTTGTGAGTCTCCTTTTACAACTTGCTCCCATTTGGATATATTGCACTAGTGTTTACCTATTATTGGTCATTTTTGGTAATATTACAGCAAGACGTGGATGCTTCTTATGTGAGAGTACCCATTTATATCATTCACTATATATAAGTGTGTACATGTATATATATAAAAATATATTTTGTATTCTGGATCAGTGGGAAATTGTACATGTTGCTTGTTAAATAAAGTTGTAGTTAACCTTCAAATGGGGGGAATGTAAGCAAAATGGATATCTGCTTCATGGGTTTGGTTGTACTTGAAGGCTTTCAAATCTGGTACAAATTTGCTCCCCACAGCACTGGAAGGGTTAACTCTATGTTGAAAAATATTGCAGGGGAAATGCTCCTGGCCCCAACCCATAATAAAACACCCACATTGCCTACCTGCATCAACACATTTAAAATAAGGTTCTCTATTTACATAGGCCTAGCCATATAATATGATATAGAAATGTTGCTTAAACAAAGCATGGCCTGAAGAAGGTCTCTTTATGTTGGTACTCAAGAAACATAAAAAGATTGAGAATTGCACATACCGTATTTGCTCGATTATAAGACGACCCTGATTATAAGACGACCCCCCAAACTTTGTATATTCCTTTAGGAAAAAAACTAAAAGCCTGAATATAAGACTACCCTATAGAATTTTTTTTTTTTTACTTGTATATATGTAAATTGCTTTTTAATATTTAATAAAAAAGGTATTTTATACAAATGAATTTCTTGTTTTTATTTCCTTTTATGTGCCAATGCTGCCTCTCTCTCCCCCCCCCCCCCCAGCGTTGTCTCTCTCCCCCCCCAAACTTCTCTCTCTCTCTCTCCACCTCCCTCGTCTCTCCCCCCCCCCCTTGTCTCTATCTATCCCCTCCTCCCCTTTTCTCTGTCCCCCCTCCCCTTTTCTCTCTTCCCCCTCCATCCCCTTGTCTGTCTATGTCTCCCCCCCACCTGGTTTTTCTCACAGCCTTCATTTGATGGATCCCAATAATATTTCTATTTTTCTGCTAATTACCGTATTTGCTCGAATATAAGACGAGGTCACATTATAAGACTGGCATCCAGGTCCCCCGCAGAGGTGCAGGGGACCTGGATCCCCCTCTCTAACAGCAGGGGAACGTCTGCGTGATGAGCGCAGACCTCCCCTGCTGCCGCCCGGCACAACCGCCAGGACTTCTATGATGAAGCCGAGTCCTTCCGGCTTCCTCATAAAAGCCCTGGTGGCTAGTGGGGGCAGCCGGGGGATGTCTGCACGATACTTGCAGACAGCCTCCATGCTGCCCGACACTGCAGTCTATTATGACGGATAGCTGGTCCGTCATAATAGACTGCCGTGTCGGGCAGCATGGAGGATGTCTGCATGTATCGTGCAGACATCCCCCGGCTGCCCGATTCTCCCTGGTGGCTAGCGGGGCAGCGGAGGATGTCTGCGCGATGAGCGCAGACCTCCTCTGCTGCCGCCCGGCACGACCGCCGGGACTTTTATGACAAAGCCAGAAGGACTCGGCTTCATCATAGAAGTCCTGGCGGTCATGCCGGGCGGCAGCATGGGAGTCTGCGCTCATCACGCAGACGTTCCCCTGCTGTTAGAGAGGGGGATCCAGGTCCCCTGCACCTCTGCGGGGGACCTGGATCCCAGTCTTATAATCTGACCTCAATTTGAGGTCAGATTATAGGACGACCTCGAATGTAAGACCAGGGGTATTTTTCAGAGCATTTGCTCTGAAAAACACCTCGTCTTATATTCGAGCAAATACGGTAATTAGCAAAAAAAGAAAAATAGAAATATTATTGGGATCCATCAAATGAAGGCTGTGAGATCAACACATCTAATAAACACTGTGATAGTTCAGGATAGTATAGACTGGTACATTGGAGTGGCCCACAGCACACCACAAGCTGCATGCGTCATTTCAAAGCACTCCAACAGAGACACTATATCTGTGCGTCCACACAGGGACGGCCCAAGACATTGTGCTGCCTGGGGCGAAAAACAAAATGCTGCCCCCCCCCCCCCCAATAATAATCCTATCGTCATGATAATTGGTAAAACTAAAATGAAACCTATCTGGAAGTGATAATTTAATGCATGAGCCCCTTTCTATATGCAAAATGATATGGTGCGATTATTGGCTGGCCATGAATAAAATGTGTACCCAAAATGTTTGAGCATTTAAACTTAATGTACAATGTTTGAGGTCAGTGGTCACATATAATGTTTAGGGGAATTGCACAGCCTATTTTCATAATAATTACAATAAAGTGAACATGTGCGCTAGTGACCAACACTAGAAAAAAAGAGACGAAATGCTCAGATATTATGCAAAGGGAAAAAAACAAAAACAATAATAGTGTAATATATCAGTGCAATGGTATAATAGTGCAAAGTGCATAAATGGTACACTCACATTTACATGAGCAATACCCTGCTATGGATAAATAGCGTGGGTGAGCTCAGATAAGAGCAGGTAGATCTTGTAAACCAGCTCCAGCTTACTCCATCACAGTTATTGGCGCAGTATACTGTATTGTTTGTTTATTTTCATAATAATGTTTGTTTTACCATTTCTTTCTTTTCACCTCATGGGTGAGCTCCTAGAACACATTTTTTTCTTTTTATATGCCCACTTAAGCAATTCTTATATACATAATAGCTCACCCATAAAGTGAAAAGAGAGTAATGGTAAAACATTATTATGATAATAGGCTGTGCAATTCCCTAAAACATAATGTGACCAGTGACCTATAACAAAATCCAGATAGATATAGTCAGTGCCAGATGCATTAACCCCTGGATTGCTTAACATACGAATCAGCAAACCGTGAGTGTGATGATCCCTACCTCAAAACTATAATTGATCAATGATAATCTTGTATGTAAATATTTCTGCTGTCAAGATATACATCGGAAGTTTATACACAGGTTTTTTTCCTCTCATCTGTTGAAATACTGTATACACACTACTGAGAACATATTATTACTTATTAAAGAACAATTACATAAGCTGCTGGAACTCTCACTCCTCACAACCCAAATATCTGTTCCTTTCCACCCCAGAGGTACCGGACACATAATCCTATACCACTTGGGAAAATTAAGGACAGTTCTATGGGATATTTTGGAAGTGATTCTGTGTTCCTAAACCTCAGAGTCATTCAGTATACTCTTAAATTACTCCTCTGAAAATAGTTACACTTATGTTTGGACACTACTGAGATGGTTTAATAAACATCAGTTGAAGTGCTTGTCATGTTAGATTACATTCAAGGGACTTCTATCTAGACAATTGCCTCACTGGAAGAAACTCTGTTTAAGTCCATAGTAACACTCCTATTTGGATAACTGAACCATCTTGATATATTCATATTTGACTTGAACCGCTATTAAAGCAAAGGAACTATTTGCATTGACAAACTAAAGAAACATTGAGGAAGTATTTACTGATGCTGCTTGTACAGACTTGTTCCCTAAACTGCTCAATAACATCTCAGTAATTAAAACCAATCTTTCAGCGGTAAATAAAAACTGAGGATAGCCTAATAGACTCACCTGATGTGCTATCCATTACACACAACACTTACGTGATTAACACTCAACCTTTGGCAAGGGGAGGAGAGAAGAGGGGGAAGAAGGGAGAAAGGGACAGATACCCTGTACTATTCAATAACGTTTTCTTCATCGTGCTATCGCGAGCACCTGTACTTGGTTTTACTATTTAAACCTATTGATCAATACACACCTGGAAAATAAGATCAATAGCCTTTAAGAACAGAGCTAAGACATATCTATAGCAATTCTATTTAGTAACCAAGCAGTCAGGATGGCCTCAAAAAGGGCGGAGAATAAGGCAATAGGCAAATTAAGTAGGAAAAGAGAGGAGAAGCCTCAGGAAAAGAGCAAGGACAAGGAAAAGAAAATGGCCTCAATTTTTTCCCCCTCCGTTAATAAAAATATAAATATGGAGAATACTCAAGACTCAGTGGACCTTTCTGAAACAGTGGGAAATGCAGATTCCCTTCAGCCTCCCCTGGATACCTCTGGAGATTCTGGTGAAACACAGAATATAACTATGGATTTCCTAAAAAAATATCTCGATACCCAATTTCTCCAACTACAAAAAGATATGGATAAAAACACTAAAGAAATCACTTCGGAGGTTAGATGGCTGGAAGAGAAAATTGAAAAAAGTGAAATATAAATGGTTAACTTCCAGGAAACTCTTGACTCAACGAAAGATGACATTACAAAAATAAAATCTCAAGTAAAAGAACCGGAAGTGAGCATGCAAAATCTAGAGGACCGGGAAAGGCGAATAAATTTGCGGATTCGAGGGGTCCCGAAGACATAAACAATCAGAATTTGGAAGCATATTATATGGAACTTTTTTCGGTATTGAAAATAGGACAGCAAAACAATGACTTTCTCTTTGAACGTATTCACAGGTACAAACCAAAGGGGGTATCAGAGTCCGCCCCAAGAGACACTATTATACGGTTCCATTCATATAAAATAAGAGACCAACTTGCCCGGGCCTTTCGGGACGAGTCGGGACTTCCGCAGAAGTTTGAACAACTTAAATGCTTCCCAGACCTGTCCAGGGGGACAAGAATATTTAGGCGCTCCTTCCATGAGGTTACCACTTTACTGAGGGGGAAGAATATAAGATATAAGCAAAACTGATCGTGAGCTATGAGAGCTCCTCACTGGTCTTTGACTCGCCCCGGGGGGCCCTGGCCTGGTTAAATGGGAACTCGAGCGGGGAAACATAGTGCTGACCCTCGGGGTTGACATGGCGGTGGGGCTTTTTGGATTATGATGCAATGTGTTTAAAAAGTCTGATGGTAAGGAAGGGGTTAGACATTATAGAGGATAATGAGCTGGCGGGGGCGCCCTCTACACTGCCGACCTTGTGGCTGTGTAGTGTGGGGGACGCCTATGGGCCTGCTTAAAGAACTTATTAAGGGGAGGGATGTAAACCTGAAGCTGGGAACTTAGAGTTGGAAATTTGGAATTTGGGTCTGGGCTTGGATCTCAGACGCTGATTCGGATTTGAACTCAGAACTGAACCTAGTAGAGGGGCTAATGGGATTTCAAATCATGAGTTTAATGGGTGTCTGGCAGGAGGATGGTGGGAGGAATGGGCGGGGGAATATATACGAGGAGGATTAGTATCCCTGGTAGTTATTGCATATCTTAAGGACACTATTGATCAATAATAATATGTAATTTATCTATATATGAAGGGAAAAAAAAAAAATAATGCACGATTAAAATCAATAATTCCCAATCACTATACTTAATAGCATAAGTTGTATAAAACTGTGTGTGAAACAACTTTATAAAACTAACACTTTATTCTTACAATTTATTATTAACTAATATAGGTTGTTTGAATAAGAATAAGAGTAGTCTGGAAGACCTGTAGATATGTTAATCTTGTTCTCACCAATGTACCCCACCTATTCTTGACTTGACTCCCAATTTTATATTCCCCCCCCCCTGACCCGCCCCGCCCCGGGGGTCTTGTTTTTGCTCTTCTGTCTATCTCTCTACCTTTTTCTCTCTCCTTTTCTTCTTTTTTTCTTTCTTTTCAGTTGTTTCTGTATCTATACATTATTTGTAAGAAAGAGGTGATGATGATTATGATTCTTTCTTCCTTATACCCCCCCCCCCCTCCACCACATTGCGGAGGTTCCTTCCATCGATCCGTATTAAGCTTTTATAAGTAAAGCTACACCTGTATCCAAAATAGGGTTTGGATATACAATGGGGCCCAACCGGCACAGAAGAGGGTGTGCTGGCTGGGATATCTGTTTCTTTTCCCCTCGCTATACTATGTTAAGTGAGGAAACGTCTGGGCAACATGGCTGTGTATGTAGACTTATTCATTGTTACTTGTTATGTGTACAGTACTGTGTAATATGTAGTGATACTTGTTGTTATTTGTTTGTTGAGACTTTGTGTTGGGCAGAGTTGACTCGGGGGCCGGACGCGTTCGACTTGATGGATGGGGGGGGGGGGGATAAAATGACGATATTAACCCTGAATGTTCGGGGTCTTAACACCCCAAAGAAGCGAATGCTGCTTACTGATTAACTAAGAGAACATAGAGTAACAGTCGCATTCCTCCAGGAGACTGATTGGAGAATTGACGGTCCAAGTATAAACAACAAAAATTTCCCCATTGTGATTACGGCCAGATATCGCTCCAAGAGAAGGGGCACGGCGATTGTTATATCTAAGGAAATTGCATATAAGGAAATTTTTAGATTAAGTGGATGAAAGTGGTAGATTCATCTTTTTGGTCTGTGAATTGCAGGGAGAGATCTTTACGCTGTTTAATGTGTATGCCCCAAATAGGCGCCCACAAAAATACATAAACAAACTTCTTAATAAATTTGAAGATATGACACAGGGTACGCTGATAATAGGTGGGGACTTTAATTGTGTGAATGATGAAGAGTGGGAGAGAAAAACTCACCAGGCTAAAAATAAAAAAACGTAAAACAAATTATAAGGCCTAGTTCCAGGGAATATTAAACAAACAAGAACTATATGAAGTTTGGCGTGTCCTTCACCCAGAGGAAAGGGACTATACCTTCTATTCGAAACCCCATTTGTCCTACTCAAGGTTGGACTACTTTTTGGTTAGAGCAGTATCATTACAATACTGTCAAAGCATCAAAATTAAGGATATAACTTGGACAGATCACTCCGCAGTCCTTCTGGAGGTGAGAATAAATAGACCAGCTCAGACTCGCTCTGCATGGAGACTAAATGGAAATATATTATTAAAAAAAGAGAACTTAGCTTACCTATCAGAGATGATAAATTATTATTTCAAGGAGAATGACTCACAACTGATACCCAACTCTGTAATTTGGTGTGCTTTTAAAAGTGTCATACGGGGAGGTCTTATAAAACTAGGATCTGAGAATAAAAGAAGATTTGGGAGGCCACTAAATCAATTATATTTCGAACTGTACTCATTAAAAAGGGAAAATAAACTTTCTCCCTCTAAAAATCTTTCAGATAAATTAGATGAAGTAACAGGGAAGATAAATTTAGTTCTTATGTCCAAAACAAGTGTGGCGTTACAAAAAATAGAACAGAAATGGTATTATAAGGGAAACAAAGCAGACAAAATGCTCACAGCTAAACTGAAAAATAAGAAGGCAAGGACGCGAATAGAGAAAATAGTATGGAATGGCTCAGTAAACACAAGTCCTAAGGGAATAGGAGAGGCATTTAATAATTTCTATTCGCAACTCTATGGTCTCCCACTTGATCCCCATAAGACAGACATTACTGAATACCTTAAAAAAATAGATTTACCTACTCTGTCTATGGATCAGCTGATTGAACTAAATTTACCCATTTCTAAAGCGGAAATTATAAATGTAATTAATAATTTAAAACCTAACAAAGCACCAGGACTGGATGGTTTCCCTAATTTGTTTTATAAAAAATTTAAAAATGAACTCGCGGAACACTTGGAGAGATTATGTCAAGACATTATGAAGGGTGGGGTCCTCCCACAGGAACTATTACAGGCCACCATATCCCCCATATTGAAAGTGGGTAAGGATCCCTCAGACCCAGCAAACTATAGGCCAATCTCCTTGATAAACACGGACATTAAAATATACTCAGCTGTTATCGCTAACAGATTTAAGGATATAATTCCCGAGCTGATCCATCCGGACCAGCTTGGATTTGTTCGTGGCCGCTCATCGGGGAATAACGTAAGGCGGCTGATTGATCTGATAGAGTATGCAGGGAGAACTGGGGCTCCCAAGCTGGTCCTGTCTCTGGATGCCGAAAAGGCATTTGACAGGGTCAGCTGGGGATTACTCAGTGGAGTCCTGGATAGGTTTGGCTTTGACGGCAACCCTCCTATCATGATCCTTGTTCTGACTGGGTCCGACTGAGTGGCGCGAGTCCGGCTTCCGAGACAATAATTTCCGCATCGTCTTTTCATGTCTTCTTTCGTCTCCTTTTCTTCCCTGTCTTGTCCTGTCCTGTCTTTGTTGTTATGTTGCCCTCCCCTTTCCTTTTGTTTTTTCTTTTCTTTTCTTTTTCCTTTTTCTCCGTTTTTCTTTTTGCTATTTGTAACATACTAGGACAACCAGAATTTTTACTATAGACTATATCATGTGTTTACGACAAGCAATGTCAATATGCAAGTAAAGTCTTTGTTTTTCTTATACTGTTAAAATTGATAAATAAAGAAATTTAAAAAAAATTTAAAAAAAGCATGTAAATGTAGCAGAGGACTAAAGGTCAAATCCGTTAATAAAAGGCTATGTAGCAAAGCAAGATAAGCCTTAGGCTTATTACATAAGATGATATGGTATCTTGCCAGGATACAGTCAAACACAAATATTATTTTCATACAAACGTGTATCTGTTGGAGGTCTGTTGGATGTTGGAGGTCAGCAGTTCTCGTACTTGCTGGCACTGGGAGAATGTAGCACAGAGAGTGTAGAAAAAAGGAGGACAGCGCTACAGAGTAATGTTAATAAAAATAAATGATAAATGTGTAAAAATACACCATAAGAAACACACAATTTGGAGGGTATAAAAATATATAAATTTAATAAATATAAAAATAAATAAAATAAATACACACAGAACCACCTGAGTTGAGAGTTGGAAATACAGTATACAAATGAATTGAATTGTAATTAAGCAATAAGGATATGCTGGTAACAAATACAAGTAAATACTACAAGGACAAAACCAAATAAAAACAATAATCACAACAGGTAGATAGTACACACCTTTGAAGAGGGACCGTTTGGGACAATGCTGGACTCAGAGCAGTGAATGAATCCGGAGCGAAAAAAGAAGCCTGGCCAGGTCTTTTCGCAGAAGGAACAGGACGCCAAAAAAGGGACGCGTTTCGAAAAAACTTCTTCAGCCTTTGGCGTCCAGCATGTCCCAAAACGGATTTCTGACTATTTAAATAGACCGCTTCTAATTACAAGCAGCGGTGAAACCCGGAAGTATGACGTAATCGCGCAATAGCGAGACGACGTCATAACGTTGCGACGCCAACGTCATCTCCATAGCAACACATCGAGACCACACAGAGCCGGCATAGTGTGGCGTCGATCGGTGTACAGAGAGGGCGCTAGCGGCGGTACATATTAAAAACAGAAAGAACAGAAAAAACTTGATACAGTACAAAATCAGAAATGTCAACAAAAAACCAGATAAGACAATCAAAAATTCTGGAATTATGTCTAAGCAATGTATCATTGTCTAGGTACCAAGAAATCACGCCCCGACATGTTCAATATCAACTTCTTGACAATAACATTGTAAAATATTCTATATGTAGCGAGTCTCAAAAGGCATGGAAAGAGACAAAAAAATCCATCTTCCATATAGACAAAGAGAAAAAAAAGAAAAAATGAAGATATTATATGCACAGTGTATACACGAACAATGTTCCATAAAAACATATACAGGGATCTACTCCATAAATAATAATCATCCACACTTCATGAAAAACATCCATGGAACATTGTTCGTATTTGTTACCAGCATATCCTTATTGCTTAATTACAATTCAATTCATTTGTATACTGTATTTCCACCTCTCAACTCAGGTGGTTCTGTGTGTATTTATTTTATTTATTTTTATATTTATTAAATTTATATATTTTTATACCCTCCAAATTGTGTGTTTCTTATGGTGTATTTTTACACATTTATCATTTATTTTTATTAACATTACTCTGTAGAGCTGTCCTCCTTTTTTCTACATCTTTCTGTCCCTTCACGGTGCTAACCCACTGTGATTTTTTCTGGACTGGCGGCTACCTAAACCATTTTCTTATTAGTTCCAAAACTAGTCAATCTCTCGACACAAGCCAGAAGGGCCCTCTACAGATATCATCCACCTCCGTTTCAAATACCTACCATCGTACGAGTTTGTATGTTTTACTACTTTTTTATTTAGTTCACTTACAGGCGCTCGGTATTTATACTTCCGTTAGGTTGTATATCACTCTTTTAGCAGAGTGTGATGACAAAAACACTCTGGAGAAATCTTAGCATGCCGATGCGTATTACGAGTAGATGGATAAAATATGGATGGTATGAAGATGCACCGTCCATACCCCGCTAGGGGTTTGGGCAGGAATTTCCATGTAAAGGGTGTATTTTTCACTTTTTCTTTCCTTCATCCACCCCCACCAGGGCAAGTTATAGGTAGGAGGCGGTAGGTAAAGCTTAAATAATTATATTAAATTCATTTATTTGAGGTATTTTAGTGTAGTCAAGGGTACTTGGCCATTCTCTGCCCCAATGTAAACATATATTTTATTTATTACGTTAATGGTGCCAGCCCCATGGCCCATAGGCTATATATCTTTGTGGCCAGCCCCTAGCCACATGTATTAATAATAGGGGGCATAGCCCCATTATTTATTTTAAGGAGACAGCGGCACTTGAACCCCATGGGTAAAAAATATTTTATGGGAGTGGGGAACTTGAACAGCCCCTGTCCCATATTTATGGGGCATCCCACAGCCCTGCTGATTTATAGGGGGCATTTCACAAGACACTGGCCACGGTAATATTTTGGGGAGGAGGACACTAAATTAAATTAATGTTTCCCTAGGGAATATTCGCTATTTTTTTTACCAAACGTTGTTATTCTCTTACCACCAAACTTTAGTTCTGAGCAGTCCGATAGCACTGCATAACTGAATAACGTGTGATAAAAAAACTTAAACTTTTAAAACCCAACACTGAACCTGGGATATAATATGGGATTTCACTAGAGAGAATTTTAGCGCCAAAAGTTTTTAAAAAAAAACACACACTGAAAAAATTCTTCTATTAATGCTGTGTTGCTTAAAAATACTCCTATGTGCGCTATGTCCACTAGGTGGCAGTTTGGAGAGAGCTGCCATCTGTGGAAGTTTCACAGTTTGTTTACATCAGAGTATTTCCCTTTCACTGTAGTAGAGACCCCGTCCCCATGCCAAAAACTAGAGAGAGAGGGAACGAACGAGAACAGATATGGGGGGAGTGAGAGAACAGATATGGGGGAGAGAGAGAACAGATATGGGGGGAGAGAGAGAACAGATATGGTGGAAGAGAAACATACATGGGATAGGAAGGGAGAGAACAGACATAGGCAGGGGAGGGCTGGCAGCCTTAGGCCTGGGGGGCAAATCCAGTCAAGTGGCCCATTGCACCATCGAATCGCCTCCCCATCCACGGCCATCTTTTCCTTGTTTTATAACGAATATTGCCAGGATTTTCCCCCACAATATGCCAGGATTTTCCATTTAATATGCTAGAATTTTCCCTTACAAAATGCCAGGATTATGCCCCTCAGTATGCCAGGATTATGCCCCTCAATATGCCAGGATTTAGACACCCAATATGCCAGGATTTAGACACCCAATATGCCAGGATTTTCCCCTCAATATGCCAAGACGATGCCCCCTCAATATGCCAGGATTTTCCCCTCAATATGCCAGGATTTAGACACCCAATATCCCAAAATTTGGGCACCCCCCCTACCCACGTTGCACACCTACGACATGACCCATAACCCACGTTGCACACCAGGACATGCCTCATCACCACATTTACATGCCTCCATCACCCCATTACATACACATTTCCAATATTATTTGCCATTAATATTTCCCAGCCAATTTGCCCAATAATATTCCAAGGTTATCTGCCATTTAATATGCCCCTGCTAATTTGCCCAATATGCCAGTGTTAATTGCCATTTAATATTCCCTAGCCATTTTGCCCAATATGCCAGTCTTATTCAGCCATGTAATATTCCCCAGCCAATTTGCACAATAATATGCCAGTCTTTTTAGCCATGTAATATTCCCCAATATGCCAGTCTTATTTGCCATGTAATATTCCCCAGCCAATTTGCCCAATAATATGCCAGTCTTATTTGCCATGTTATATTCCCCAGCCAATTTGCCCAATAATATGCCAGTGTTATTAGCCATGTAATATTCCCCAGCCAATTTGCCCAATAATATGCCAGTGTTATTAGCCATGTAATATTCCCCAGCCAATTTGCCCAATAATATGCCAGTGTTATTAGCCATGTAATATTCCCCAGCCAATTTGCCCAATAATATGCCAGTCTTTTTTGCCATGTAATATTCCCCAGCCAATTTGCCCAATAATATGCCAGTCTTATTTGCCATGTAATATTCCCCAGCCAATTTGCCCAATAATATGCCAGTGTTTTTGCCCCCCCGCCCCCCTCCCTTTCCCATCTCTTACCTTTTTCCCTGGTGGCTAGTGGCAGGACTTCCCTGGTGGCTAGTGGCAGGAGGACTTTCCTGGTGGCAGGCAGCATGGTCCCTCCATGCTGCCTGTTCGGCCTCCCGGCGGTTGTGCCGACAGGTCACGTGATCGGCGCGCGTCTGACGTCAGAGCGCCGATCACGTGACTGTCGGCACTTCCGTGTCACACTGCACGGGGAGCCGAACAGGCAGCACGGAGGTTTCTCTGTGCTGCCTGTTCGGCTCCCCGTGCAGTTTTGCAGGCAGAGCGGAGGTGAGAGGGGATCTTCCGATCCCTTCTCACCTCCATATCTGTCTGCAAGCGCGTTTTTTTTTTTTTAAACACTGGCCCAGCGGCCGTGTTTTACAAACATTAGGGCGGCCTGGGGGGCAATTGCCTCCCTGCCCCCCGGCCCAGCCCGCCCCTGGACATGGGAAGAGAGAGGAAAGAGACATGAAAGGGAGAGGAGAGAGACAAGCGGGAGAGGAGGGGTGGTGCCGCACAGGGAGCTTGAACACTTAAGGCCGGTCCTGATTGGAAGCAGAACATTTTCACTGTAAAAAGCATTCAACTTTTTTGGAAGGTGAATTGAAATGAAAAGTAAAATAAAAAAAGAAAATAATAAAAATAAATGCTCACCCTGACCCCATAAATAACTTTAACTGGCACTATAAATAAATTTAAAAAACGTGCTCCAGCACAGATCATCCTAAGCAAAGAAAAATAAATGGTTCATAAATTGACTAGATTAAGAGATTTCTGTTTGTTCTCAGAATGTATCTGGAAGAAGCTATTAGACTGATCTAAAGAGCTGATCGTTGTTTTAGGTTATTGTATCTGTCCAAGAGCATGCAGCTTGATTCACATCTTATCTTTACATAGTTAAATATATAGTTACATAATAGTTTAGGTTGAAAATAGACTTGCGTCCGTCAAGTTCAACCCTTTTCCTATCCCATGTTTACCGCCGTTGATCCAAAAGAAGGCAAATAAAAACCCCTTCAGCAATTTCAAATTCTGCGTTCAGTTGGAAAATAATTTCCGCCAAATCCTCTGTGGGTAGCATCCTCCCACACCTCAAGGAAATTGTTACTCTGCTGCTGTGTCTGACATCTGACTTGGATCTTCTGCAAAGGACCAGATATAAAAGCCCACTTTACATAGACATGACCAGGGTAGACATGACATTTACTGGCGTAAAGGAGTGATAAGTCTGGAGCGGTGTCTGTGGGGGGATCTGTCTCAGAAAAGAGGTTATATTATAGTCGCTTACACAATAAAGGAAAATTCTGACCTCACTCTACTGACATCACTCCATTTCTGACCTCACTCTAACGGCATCACTCCACTATTTCATAATGAGTCAGTGATACAAGGAAATGCACAGAAGATTTTTAAGGCAAAGTACCATAAGTAAAAGAAAAATGGTTCCATGAGGCTTAGTAATCTGTGAGTCTATATATATTGGGAGATCTAGGTACTGAAGGCAAATGATCCAGAGGAAGGCGGAAAAAACCTGAGTAATAAGTAAAACAATTCTTTCCTGACCCTGAAAACCAGTGATCGTCTGTGTAACCCTGGATTGGGGCTGTATAACGCATACTCTATGTATGAATTCTGTGGATAAAAGATCTAAACTTATACTAAATAACTTATACTCAGAGGCGGCTCTCTAATTAGGCAAGTTAGGTGGTCGCCTAAGCCCTTGCGCTAAAGGGGGTCTGGTGGCTGCCTGACTTGCCTAGTTGTCTTTGATCTGACAGGGGAGCTTAACGCAGCTGTTAAGCTCCCCTGTCATACTAACTTCGGCAGGTTAGGAGCGATTCTTTTTTTTTTCTTCTCACTCCGCCGCCACTGTCAGCATCCGCCGCACTTGGGAAGAGGCAGTGGAGAAGCCATCACAACATGCTGACTGAGTGTGTGTATCTGTGAGTGAGTGCATGCGGACTGAGTGTATCTGTGAGTGAGTGTGTACTGACTGAGTGTATCTGTGAGTGAGTGAGTGCGTGATGACTGTGTGTATCTCTGAGTGAGTGTATCTGTGAGTGAGTTCGTGCTGACTGAGTGTCTGTATCTGTGAGTGAGCACATGCTGAGTGTATCTGTGAGTAAGTGCGTGCTGACAGAGTGGGTCTGTGAGTGAGTGCATGCTGACTGAGTGGGTCAGTGTGTGCGTGCTCACAGAGTTGGTCAGTGAGTGAGTGTGTGCTGACAGAGTGTGTCAGTGTGTGAGTGCGTGCTGACAGAGTGGGTCAGTGTGGGAGTGCGTGCTGACAGAGTGGGTAAGTGAGTGCGTGCTGACAGAGTGGGTAAGTGAGTGCGTGCCGACAAAGTGTGTCTGTGAGTGAGTGCGTGCTGACTGAGTGGGTAAGTGAGTGCATGCTGACAGAGTGGGTAAGTGGGTGCGTGCCGACAAAAGTGGGTCAGTGAGTGAGTGAGTGCTGACTGAGTGTGTGTGAGTGAGTATGTGGTGACATAGTGGGTCAGTGAGTGAGTGGGTGCTGACAGAGTGGGTCAGTGAGTGAGTGCATGCTGACAGAGTGGGTCAGTGAGTGCGTGCTGACATAGTGGGTCAGTGAGAGCGCATGCTGACAGAGTGGGTCAGTGAGTGAGTACGTGCTGACAGAGTGGGTCAGTGAGTGCGTGCTGACAGAGTGGATCAGTGAGTGAGTGTGTGCTGACTGAGTGGGTCAGTGAGTGAGTGTGTGCTGACAGAGTGGGTCTGTGAGTGAGTGCGTGCTGACAGAGTGGGTCAGTGAGTGTGTGCTGAGAGAGTGGGTCAGTGAGTGAGTGCGTGCTGACTGAGTGGGTGAGTGCGTGCTGACTGAGTGTGTGTGAGTGAGTACGTGCTGACATAGTGGGTCAGTGAGTGAGTGCGTGCTGACAGAGTGGGTCAGTGAGTGAGAACGTGCTGACAGAGTGGATCAGTGTATGAGTGCGTGCTGACTGAGTGGGTCAGTGAGTGAGTGCATGCTGACACTGACAGAGTGGGTCAGTGAGTGAGTGCGTGCTGACTTAGTGGGTCAGTGAGTGAGTGCGTGCTGACTTAGTGGGTCAGTGAGTGAGTGCGTGCTGACTGAGTGTGTCTATGAATAAGTGTGTGCTGGCTGAGTGTGTGTAATGAATACAATGATTTGAGTACAATGACGGGCCTCACGAGCTGCTTGGGCACGGAGATGATATTGGAAAAGCTGTTGAAGGTCAGAGAAGGCCCTGATAAGTTGTTTGGGGACAAGATGCGTTGGGAAGCTGTTTGCGATCACAGATGGCACTGGCAAGATTTTTGGCCAGAAATATAACAAGTCCTTGTGGGTGCCGTATGGGTGCTGTGGCGTGTGGGAGCCTTATTGGACTATTGCAATAATAATTGAAAAGTCTGGTAGGTGCTGCAATGCGGTCCTTTGTTTGATCAGCATAATAATGTGTTTATTTATGTCTCAGATGTCAAATTTAGGAGACAGCAATAAAGATAAAGATAGTTAGTCAGCCACATAATTTTCATCTATAACAAGTGCTTTTGTTTATAGATAGTTGCAGAATAATAATGAGAAAAATTAAATTCTGGGAATTCCTAATTGCTGGGTTTTAAGGCTTGTATTAAATATGACATTTATACAGTAAATTTGTATTAACTATTTTATATATTTTATTTAATCATGAGTGTCTGTGAGGGCCTCATGTTCAAGTTTTGCCTAAGGCCTCACAAACTCTAGAACCGCCTCTGCTTATACTGTAACTTATAATATACACAGCTGTCCTGCAACCATGGGTTCTGAAGGTAAATGATCCAGAGGAAGGCAAAAAAACAGAATAACAAGTGAAAAATTCCTTCCTGACCCTGAAAACCAGCGATCGTCTGTTTAACCCTGGATTAGGGCTGTATAACTTATACTCTATGCATGAATTCTGTGGACAAAATAACTTAACTTATACTAAATAACTTATATTATAACTTATACTATACACATCTATCGTGCAACCATTATGGCATCCCACTCTGTGGTGCTCCTTGGCCACAAGATCATCCTGGCGGCTGATGGGTCTGGGAGGTCCACAAGCCAACCTCCATGAGCTCATTCTGGCTCCTGATGGGTCCACAGACTGACATACAAGTACAAGCCTCTCCTATAACCTATATCACTGAAGCTTTTGTGATGCATTGCCCAGCCCCTTGACCAACAATGCACATAGGGTGGGTGTGGTCATAATACTACTGCCCATATAAGGAAATGGGCAGGGCAGTGCATGGCTAACATTGCAGTAAATGGTTATTGATATTATTGCAAATGTATGTTTCATGACGGCTCTAAATGAATGTCCAATGCATTGTAGGTCCCTGGGCTACAGGTATTGTGAGGCCCTCAGTAATTGAGCATAAGTCACTTGACAAATATCCAGCACTTAGCTTGCACTTACAGGCCTTACCCCACATTTAGATTGCACTCACAGGCCTTACTCCCACACTTAGATTGCACTCACAGGCCTTACTCCCATACTTAGCTTGCACTCACAGGCCTTACCCCACACTTAGATTGCACTCACAAGCTTATCCCCATACTTAGATCGCACTCATAGGACTTACCCCCACACTTAGATTGCACTTAACATATCATATAAGCTTGGCATTACATAGCAAAATCAGCAGGATTGTATAAACATGGCATCACACTACCAGAATTAATGAATAAACATGGCATAACATCATCAGTAATGTATAAACATTGCAAAATCAACAGTAATGTGTAAACTTGGCATTTAATGGCAAAATCAACAGTTATTCATGAGGTTGGCAAATCAGCATTTATTTATACTTTTTGGATATTCATTTAGGAAAAAAAGATAAAGCCTAAATACAAGATGACCTTACAGGAAAAAAGTTTTACTAGTAAATAATATTTCACATGTAAACTTTTTTTCCCCATATTTAATAAAACCTGGGTCACTTAATGCCGGCAAGTCACGTGACCTGCCACAATGAGAGCAATGGGGATGTATATAATAAGTGTATAAAATGGATAAATGGAACAAAATCTATATTTGCCTCCAAAATTCATACATTCTTATTATGCAACACTGCAATAAAACACTCAATGCTTATATTACATGAATACGTGGATATTAGAGAGCACTTACATATGGAAGGCAGCACTTAACATTAAAATAATGGGAATAAATAAAGGGAATAAAAACAAGAAATGCAATTTTTCAATAACATATTTATTAAATATAAAAATAATTGGATATAAAATGAAAATAGTTGCATATAATATAAAAGTTTACATTTACATACAGTTTTACATTGGAGTTTTATAAAAATTTGGTCGATTGGGGGCCCACTGCTAAAGACTTTGCCCAGGCCCCACATGGGCCTTAAGGTGGCCCTGTGTGTGTGTGACATTTTGTGAGATACTGTGTGTGTGTGAGAGAGAGATACAGAGTGTGTCTGTGACAATGTGTATGTGAGACACATACACTGCACAATAATGTGAGCTTCTGGTGAATGTGTGAATGCAGTACATATTAACTTCATTTTTTTGTATTTATATGCATTGCACATCCAGGTCTTACCCCTGTCCCCCAGGACATGCCCCATCACCTGCATTGCACATCCAGGACATACCCCCCTCACTAACATTGGACATCCAAGAATTATCCATACCCCCTCACCCACATTGCACATCCAGGACTTAACCCTGCCCCCAGTAAATGCCTCATCACTCACATTGCACATCCAAGACTTACCTTTGCCCCTCCCCCCCAGGACATGCCCCCTCACCCCCATTGCACATCTAGGACTTACCCCATGAATATGTCACAGACAGTTTTCCCATGAATATGCCACAGCTAGTATTTACATTAATACTCCACAGCCGGTTTGTCCATTAATATGCCATAGCCAGTTTGTCCATTAACATGCCACTGATTTCCCATTCATTTTTCATAGTCAGTATGTCCATTAATATGCCACAGCCAAATTCCCCATTAATATGCCACAGACAGTTTTGTCCATAATATGCCACTGTTTTTTCCCAGAACTGTGCCACAGCCAGTCTGCCATTAATATGCCAGTGTTTTCCCAATAATTTGCCACAGCAAGTATGCCCATTAATATGCCACAGCCATTTTGCCTATTGATATGCCACAGCCAGTCAGTCCATTAATATGCCACTGTTTTCCCATTAATTTACCACAGCCAGTTTGCCCATTAATACATCACTGTTTTCCCCTCAATTTTCCACAGATAGTATGCCCTTTAATATGCCACTGTTTTCCCATTAATATGCCCTTGTTTTCCCATTAATTTGCCACGGTCAGTTTGTCAATTAAAATGCCACTCTTTGCCCAATAATATGCCACAGCCAGTTTCCCCCCTTCCCCAGTACTCACCTTGCTGCTGAGAAAACATCCTTCCATGATGCCTCTCTCAGGCTCCCCGTGCACTGATCTGGTTTGAGCCCCATGGGCTCTGACGTAAGATCAGTGCATGTGTTGTGAGAGAGAGACAGCATGTGCATTGCACAGACACCATGCTGCCTTCTCTCGCATAGATGCAGGTGAGGGGAGCTCTTTTGATCTCTGCCAGCAAGCAGATTTATATATATATTTTTTAAATATCTTTTTATTTCAGTTTTCATTTGGATCTTAAAACAATACATTTTCATCATAGAGTATGTCCCAAACAATCCCCAAAATGTTCTCTTCCCCTTTCCCTCACGCATCCCCCCATCCCCAAAAAAATCACAACTTTAGTCGTACATAAAAACAAAAGGATTAAAAAGAAAAGAACAGGTTGTAGCTGTGTTGAGACTGGTCCCATAGTAATGAGCCTTGCCTCCTCCCCTTAACTCCCATTAACATAACTAAATTAAATTAGAAAACAAGTAATTAATGACAAAGGAACATCACTCACACACACACACACACAGTGTCTCTCACACACACTCATAGTGTCATACACAGTGTCTCTCTGTCTCTCTCTCTCTCACACACACACACAATGTAAGATTGTATTTTATTTATAAAAGGAAAAAAATAACAATACCTTTTACTGTAAGTCCCCATCCCTACTCCTTCGTTCAACATGCGTGCCAATCATAAAATAAATTGTTGCAGGCAGGGGGCCTGTAACAGACCCCTGGGTACCCCGACTGGGTACCTCCATTAGCTGAGTGAATAGTCCACAGGAACCTCCAGGAAAATATAATCCCACACCGAATTTTCCCCCAAGTACTTGACAACACAAGTATAGAGGGTAAAATCAGAAGAACATTTTATTACAGTTAAACAGAACACTTTATACATGGAAACATCTTGATAACCTGTGATTAAACAATAGCTCTCTTAACTGGATTAGCAGAATACAAAGGATAATCCCTTTAAACCTTTAAGCCCTTTAAACACAGAGCCGATGGGATGACAGCCTACATCTAAAACCCCTGTGTGAGCGACCACTGGGCAAGCCACCGCCATTCTCAGCGTCCAATGGTGAAAAGACCGGCTGTGAGGCGTGTGGGAGCTCTGAGTGAGCGGGCTTAACCTTTATTGGGTCTGGCCGTTCAAAGCGCTCTGCAGCCGGGAAACAGGGTATAACACAAACAGTACAAGTTATTTCGGAACATTTCGGTTCTGATTTAGTCCCCTCTGTTCAGATGTGCCTGCTAATCATATGCTGAGTAGTGTGGAGCGGACACCTGGATGTTCGGGTTCGGCCGAACTTCGGAAAAAAGTCCGGGTTCGGGGTCGAACTTGACCCCAAACCCCATTGAAGTCAATGGGGACCCGACGTTCGGCTTATGGAATACATGTAATACTATTGGCTTTCTATAAACCGAAATAGAGTCCCCATTCATATGAATTTCTTATGAATGGGGACTCTATTTCGGTTTATAGAAAGCCAATAGTATTACATGTATTCTATAATCCGAAAGTCTATAAACCGAACAACGTTCGGTTTATAGAATTTTGGTTTATAGAATACATGTAATTCTATTGCTATTCTATAAACCGAAAGTCTATAAACCGAACGTCGTTCGGTTTATAGACTTTCGGCTTATGGAATACATGTAATACTATTTGGCTTTCTATAAACCGAACTAGAGTCCCCATTCATAAGAAATTCTTATGAATGGGGACTCTAGTTCGGTTTAGAGAAAGCCAATAGTATTACATGTATTCTATAAGCCAAAAGTCTATAAACCGAAAGACATTCTGTTTATAGCCGTTCTTTTTATAGAATAGCAATAGCCTTACATGTATTCTATAAAACGAAAGTCTGTAAACCGAATATATTTCGGTTTATGGACTTTCGGTTTATAGAATTCATGTAATGCTATTGCTATTCTATAAATCGAAAGTCTATAAACTGAATGTCTTTCGGTTTATAGCCGAACCCCGAACTCTAACAGGGACATACAGTGAAATGTCCGTGTTCGGGTCCGGGGTCCGAACACCGTAATGTTCGGTACGTACCCGTTTGGGTTCGCTCAACACTAATACTGAGCTATCCTGGTCCGAGGCTAGGAGTACGAGGCTTGGGTTACTGTGAGGGAATTCGCCCCTAGGTTCAGGTGCTATGCTCTGGGGGATACAGGTTGGGGGGGAAAAGAAGTGACAAACCTCTTTGTAGGAATACTTAACGGGGGGGAAAACATGACAACACAATATGATGGACCACATAGCATCTTTTAAACCCGGGCTTCTGTGACGGGGCCCATGGGGCAGCTCCTTTGGGCCCCCCAGGAATAATAGAGCCTGGGGCACCTGCCCCATTTGCCCAGAATTAAAGACAGCCCTGGAGGTAGGGGAGATAGGTAGGAAATTCATTTAATTTAATTTAATTTACTTATTGTACCAGGGGCATTTGGCCAGCACCTGGCACTAAAGGGATTAAAGGGAGTGGCTATTGTTTTATTTAAACAGGGCTTTGGGACATAGCAACCATTATATTTATATTTAGCGACCACAGGCATCGTTCTGACATGTCGACCCAGGGGGCTATTTAAAAAAAAAAAAAACAGTACCAGTGCTTTAATGCACAGTAATTATGTGGTCCCGGTTTTAGTTGAATTGCACGCTACTCAAAAAGAAGCGTACGGAAGGCTAAATGTTACAGGGGGAGATAGAATTCAGGCCAATATGTGTAAATATACATGTTACTAGCTAAGAACAAGAGTCTGTCAATACTATTACTGATAAAAAAATGCACTGGCAGCAATAATAAAACTGGAAAACAGCTGTTACTAACAGAACACTAGAAATAGCTGAAATATTGCCACTAAGTTAGGCCAAGGAAAGCTTCGGTCAGCTGTATAAACAGAGGATACACTAAATCACAGCTATTATATTGTTTGAATAAAGATGAATATTTGGAAGTCATTGTGCAGCAGTATTGTGATAGTTTACTTAATTCCATTATACGCAAGGTATGTCTTCATTGGATGAGGCTGGTTGTGTCACACTCAAAATGCCGAATATTTTGTTGGAATATTAAGGCTTTGTCAGGTTCACAGAATATTGTAAATGGAGGAATAGCAGCAGCAGGAGTTCTCAAAAGATCTAGAAACTGGAAGGAATAAGACCACCTTGTGGTAATGTGAAAAACTGTATAATTAATGTGTCTAGAATGATTTATTTAGTGTACGCCAAAACTTGTAAAAACAAAGTTGTAAAAATTCAAATTTGGAGAATCAGTTGCCAATTCATCAATTCACCAATTGCAAGGGTTAAAAAAAAAAGTTTAATTGTCCTTTAAAGCACATTCTATACAATGTATAGATAATTTCTATCTTTTTTATTCACAGTATAAGCAGTGTTTAGGTTGACAGAGTAGTGATGTCTCCAGCTGATCCTGATTGGGCTCTGTGAATCATGTGTCTTTAGATCTGATTGGTTTATTCCTTTTTAACGGTTCCGTTATTTGGCACACATTTTTACTTCCTTTAGCGGGTTAAAGGGCATTTTTGTACCTTGAGCTTCTAATTTACTTAGAGATCCATTAGCATTTAGCGATCATTAGCTTGGCACTCACCATTTCCATTGAATTGCAGATGAAAACAGCAGATGAAATGTCCCAGATCTGCTGATGAGTGGGGGCAGAGGCGTTGCTAGGTCTCAAAAAGATCCGGGGCTGGAGCCCGTGGCAGACTTGATAGAAGTGGAGTAAATAAGCTCACATGCTTACGTGGCATATAGACACTGTCTCACACAGACCAAGCACACTGTCTCACACAGACCAAGCACACTGTCTCACACAGACACACATAACTAGCACACTGTATCACACAGACCAAGCACTGCTCCTTTATTATTAACCTCTTATAACTTATTATCAATAGATAAATAAATATAAATATAAACATATATAATTAAACAGTGAATGAAACCACATACAGCTACCACTTGTCCTTGCCAATCTGCCTGAACATAAACAACATCAACTTATCCTTCCATAAGAACTTCAGGATTATAAGGCGAACCCCTCCCCACTCGTCCATGTTACCTCTGCATTTAGCTTGCCCACTTGATGCTAACCACCAGCCGGCTGTTAGCTCGGTGGGCACGACCATTATGATCACCTACATCGTGATCAGAGGTTAAGGGAGGGGACCCCTATCCATCCATCTGATTCCATCTCCTCTGTCCTTAACTATTGGATTGGCACGGACAACCCCGCCACAAGCACCGCTGGTTAACCCCTTAAATCAGCGGGGACCCCCACCCACCGCCATGGCCTGCTCCACCGCCTCCTGTAGTGCTAAATTAAACAGATCTAGACCCACTTCTGTCAGATGGACTCCATCACTCCTAAAGAAATTGGCAGCATTCCTTTCAAAGATCCGGTGACGCACAGCAATACCCCCCATACCCCAAACAAAGTTGGATACCCGCTTGTTCAGCTTAATCCTCGACCTCTCCAGGGCCCTTTGATTCTGTGCACACCTCCAGTAGTTTCTGGGGACAACCTCAGACCAAACTATACAGACATTCGGGAACAATACCCGCAACCTTGCCAGATCATTTTTGATAGCATCCCCCAGCCCCAAAACTGGAATTGTGCCCAAATCGTTACCCCCTAGATGAATTACCAGTATATCAGGGGATCCTAAGATCCGCGACAACTCCACTATCTCCGGGAGGAGTTGGACCCATCGCATCCCCCTCTTCCCGAACCACCGAACCTCAGCTTGCCGAGGGGAGATACCCAGGCGTTCACCGCTGGGGCGAACTGCTGCTCGCCGACGAGCCCAATACACGTAGGAGTGGCCGAGCAGCCACACCTTACAAACAGAATGATCTAAGGGGATTCAAATGGAGATTAAATTAGTCCCGCCGGGCGCACATATGACTGAAATCTGCGCGATTCCCACCGCCCTATCCGCTGGATTGCCCGATCCGAGAAAGGCCATGGCCGCCCCTATACGGAAAGAATTACCACCAAATTCCTCACTCGGATGCCCCAACGCTCCCAAAGTCAGCTTAAATACCCGAATGAACTGAAAACGGGATAAGGGGGTACCGTTCTGATGCATAAATACCTGTCAAGGCAAGACACAGGACACACAATGGACCCCACCACCTCACGTAAAGTGACCCACCTACCTTTTCCAAGCATGTCAGTCTTTGACCGCCTGATCCTAAAGCGAAGGTACCCCGGCTCCCTCAACACATCCTGCCGCAGAATACCCCCGTGCTTGACCTTAGAGGGACTAATTAATTCCCCAATTCTCATAGCGCCAAAAAATGCCAATGCAAAGGCCAACCTGAATAACGAGACCTCCCACTGTGACGAGCAAACGGACGGCAAAGTGTGGAACAACCCCAGAAGCAGAGCCCCCGAGACCGGTTTTCGTGAATCCCTACAAATTCTGGCCCTCCGCCAACCCTTGAGAGCCTGGCGAACCACAAACTCCTTTGTGACATCATGAACCCTGGACAGTTTGAATGAAAAGCTAAGCCGGATAACATACCCGATACCGCGCTGGGGGATAGGCCGGCTGCCTCCCAGTGCCACAATAGCCAAAGTAAACCTTGTATCCAATCCTCAACACTCCGGAAACCCCCTTGCGATAATTCGAATTCCTCCCATTCAGCCCACGCCTTACCGTATCTAATCCAAGTGGCTTGACACACCGACCCCTGAACCCACTGCGCTATTCGGCCCGCCCAAGGCCCCAAATTTCCTGGGGGCAAGGACACCCCTCCTCGTCCGCCCATGGGGCAGCCGCCCTGAACTCCGGCCACTGTGAACGAGAGAGAGCGTCAGCAACAATGTTCAAAACCCCAGGAATGTGAACCGCCCTACAAGTTATATTAAGACATAAGCACCTTAGCACAAAACGCCATAGCAGCCTGATAACCGGAGGGGAGGAAGCCGTCAAATTATTAATAGCCTGCACTACCCCCAGATTGTCACAGTGGAACATCACCCTCCGATCCCGCAGGGCCAAACCCCATAATTCAAGGGAAACCAGGATAGGAAAGAGTTCCAAAAACGCCAGATTCTTGGTTAAGCCTGAAATCCGCCATTCCGATGGCCAAACACCGGAACACCATTGTGAATCCAAAATTGCCCCAAACCCCACCGACCCGGACGCGTCAGTGTACAGATGGAGGTCTTGATTGGACACCTCCGGAGCCTGCCACAGCGCCTTCCCGTTAAAATTGACTAAGAAACAGTCCCATACGTCCAAATCCTCCCTCAGAGGCCGAGTCAACCGAATGAAATGATGCGCACGGGTGATCCCTGCCGTAGCAGCGGCTAACCGCCTCTTAAAAACCCTCCCCATCGGGATGATGCGACAGGCGAAATTCAATTTTCCCAGCAAGGATTGTAATGGGCGAAGTTGTATTTTATGCGCCCTCCTCGCCTCGGCCACCGAATCCCTGAGCCCTAACAGTTTGTCCGAAGGAAGATGGCATTCACCCGCCACTGAATCGATCTCAATGCCCAAGAAGCTCAAACACGTCGTTGGGCCTTCTGTTTTTTCAGGGGCCAAAGGGACACCGAAGGACCAAGCCACAAACTGCACAGACCGGAGCAGATGAGCACAGACGTGCGACTGTGCCGGACCCACCCATAAGAAGTCAAGTCGCAACCCGACTCCATCCGCACAACCCATTCTAAGAAGGTGCTGAAACATTCGAAGTAGAAACAAGAGATTGAACAACCCATTGGGAGGCTCAAATCCACGTAATATTCCCCATCAAAAAAGCACCCCAGCAGATGATGACATTCTGGGTGAACGGGTAACAACCGGAAAGCCGATTCCACGTCCGTTTTTGCCATCAAAGCCCCCGTACCTGAGGCTCGTACCATTCGAACCGCCGCGTCGAATGAAACATATCAAATCCGACATAATTCGGCATCAATGTCATCATTAACCGAGCCCCCGTAGGGGAAGGATAAGTGATGAATTAAACGGAATTTGCCTGGTTCCTTCTTGGGCACCACCCCTAACGGGGAAACCCGAAGATTAGGTAAAGGAGGATCACGAAAAGGCCCCGCCATCCTACCTAGGGCAATCTCCTTATCCAACTTTTCCCTTACCACCCCAGGGTTAACCGCCACTGACCGTAAATTACGACGAGATATAACGGTGGGCCGATCCTGAAAAGGGATCCAGAACCCCTCTTCAAAGCCTGACACCAATATATCCGCCGCCTTCCGGTTTCTATATCTGCTTAACCACGGGCGCATCGCGGCGACGTCCACCGGCGTCCTCCCCCTTTGCGCCCATATCTGATTTGTCCCCTGCCTTACCCCGTTTAAAGCAGCGTGAGGAGGTGTGATTCCCACCACATCCTGAACATTCGTGCCTGAAACGGCAGTTCGCCCCCCATTTGCAATGACCATCATTGTATTGCCAGCAGGGGCGTTTTGGTGTGGCCGCCGGGGTGGTGTTGGATCCCATCCCGCCGGCCCCCCCAAGAAAGGACGACAAACCGCCCTGGGCTGAGGCAGGCCTGGTCATGATGGACAACCAGAGCCCTATATCCATTTGGTCCCAAGACAATGATGGGCGGACAGCTAAACGCTGGCGAAACTGCTCATCGTAACGCCACCAATTTAGTCCTCCGTAAACTCGGCATGCTGTCCAAACCTGATCCGGATAGCAGAATAAGGATGAACATCGTTCCGGGAATTTTTCCCCCATAACACTAGCGAGTATTGAAAAGGCCCGGATCCAATTACCGAAAGTCTTAGGGATCTTTCGGTACTTGTACTTCTCTTTTTCCCTCTCCGACTCCTTCAACTCCTTGTCGGGAGGAGGAACGTCTTCCAGAGGAAGAAGGGAGAAAATCTCCAGGAATTCCCCTTTCCAGATTTTTTCCCTAATCTCTTGTTTCAAATGCAGGCCCAACGGACCTGACCAGCAAATATATGACGCCCCGTTAGCCACTGGGGCGACCGTTACCAGAGGAGGCTCGGGAGTCACTGACTCTGAGCCCCCCACCTCTGTCCCCGAAACCCCAGCCGGGACAGCGGCTGAGGGAGAGGGGTCAGGTAACAAAGTGACGGCGGATTCAGCCGCCATTGCGACGCCTGGCAAGCTCGTGTTCAGTATGCCCGCCGATTCCCATACTCCCCGCAATTGTGTATCAATAGTCTGCACCACCGATGGAGCTACCGCACCCCCAGGAGAGGCCAAATGTAACAATACACCCTGTAACCCCCGCATTAACCCTTCCCACGCAGGCGCAAGCGATGTCCCTGGCACTATTGACCCAGAACCTAAACCAACAACCTCACCACACTCACCAGTTTGTGGCAACGAGCCCGTAGCCGGAGAGCTGTGATGTGAAACGCCGGATGGCAGTCACCCCGTGCCAGGGGCCGTAGGAGAAGCCATGATTACTGATTGTATCCCAGAAGATGCCAACTGCTGTGAGCTGGGAGAAGCAGCCTGCAGGGAAGAAACAGCAGCGTTATAGGCCCTCCCTCCCCTCCCTGAGCCTGTGGGCTCTGCGCCAGATGAATAGACAGTATGGGCCTGCATCGTGGAGCGGGGATCAGGGGAGAGGGGGATGCCACCATCATCCCCCTCCTCAGACAATCCGGACAGGGAGCCGTCAGAAGGGGCCTCAAAGGGACTTGGGATAGGAGGTGAGCGTCGTGCCCTCCGATTATTAACCCGCCTGCCACGTGGTTGTCTGGGCGCCCGGGGCCTAGCGCTGCTCGCCGGTGATTGCAGCACAGTCCCGGAGGAGGGAGGAGTGAGGGGGACTGCCGTCGGCTCCAGCGCGACGCCAACGCTGGATCTGAGTGCCCTGGCCTGACCGGCTCCTGTATCCCCCTACGTGCAGACACCTCCGGGCTGAGGCGCGCGGGGGGGGGGGGGGGTGATACACGCCTGCCCGACCAGCGGACACCTGTAGTAATGGCGGCTCCGGTTGGAGCCCCCCGAAACCTCGCCATTTGTTGTTGGAGGTGGGCACCACCGTCCAATAGGGCCTCCGCTCTGAGGGCTGCTAGCATCTGCTCAACATCCATCCCCAGGCCGTGCACAGCAAAAGACACGAGCAGAAAAAATTAAATTTCTCCTGATGTGTCCGTTAACCAAAATGGCTGACGGACCCAGGAAATCCTAAATCTTATATACTCCCCCCCCAAAACCACTCCCCCCCCAGACACCCATCATATTTCACTCACACCCCTCACACATACATGGCCCCCTCCCACCTAGGCTCTGCCTGTTTCCCGGGGGACTGTATAATTTAAAAGAATCAAAATAAAATGAAAGTGATCGAACCACCAATATTGTGTGTATAAAGAGAGGGTTAAATACACTCCCAGTTAATGTATAGCAGCTAGTGCAGCAACATAGAATTCCTGCTTAAAAGGAGGACCTGTAAGAGAATGTAAAAAGAAAAAACTCCAGACAGAACTTAAAGATAGGCAAATGTGCATAAAATAATTTAATACATATATGTATAAAAAAAAGATAAATAAAAATATACACAAACATACAACAAAAACAATTATATAACACGATGCTCTGCGTCTTCACTACGCACGGGAAGCGCGAGGCAGCACTGATTGAGCTCTGAGTGTGTTTAACACACACAGAGCCATTGGTGCCTGCGCTTCCCGGCCGAGGATCTGCACAGCCCTAGCACCCGGTGCGGTCCACCCCCCCACCGGTGAAAAATAAAAAAACTGAACCAGAGACTCGGGACTATGGCCCGAGATTCGGGGCTTCAGCCCCAGTAGCCCCCCCCCCCCCCTTGCGACGCCACTGAGTGGGGCCATTGACTCTAGGCCACTGTGATTCCATGGTGATGGAGCGCAGCATTAGCACTGTAATTCCAAAATTGATTCCTATATATGACAGGAAAATTGGTGAATTCTAGCGCTTGATCCCCACAACCTGTGTGATTCCCTGCATTCACACATAAACAGACTACATACAGAACAAATACACCAAATAGTGGTGTGGTTGTTGAGCTATGTGTCCACCATCACAAATTAAGCAAAAATGAATTGCCTTGTAACATGGTTGATGAGATCCTCACAATGTTGCATCATATGAACATAGGAAGAAAGACAAAATATATAATGTAATACAGTAAAGGTGAATATCCTAGGTATTTCTGAGCTCATGAAGGTGCTGTTTAGACTCCCCTCTTCTTTCGTTACTTGATACTCAGATGGATTTAAGTAAAGAATAACAGAGGGGCAAATGTAAGGATAAAAAAATCAAATATTTAATACAAAAACAGTAGTATCTTACATGAGTAGGCTGGATAGGTCTGCTTGTGGTTCATCCAGGGCATACAAACGGCAAACAGCAACAGTTGGCAGCAATAGTATAAAACAATAAAAAGTCCCAATAAAAAGCAATGAAAAGTAAAAAGATCCAGAGGACAGTGCATATATGGTGGCTCACGCTACGCCTTTCACCCGGCATGGGCTTCCTCCTGGCATGTTCTTCCTGCACTGTCTTCTTAGCTTATATATTTGACATCCGTTCTTCCACTGATGACACTTCCAAGTTCTCAGTTGATGATGTCATCACAACTCCTATAACTCTCTGTGATTTTCTTGTTAATATTGGGAGAGCCCTCCATGTGGTTGGCAGAAAATCTGTATTATCATAGATATTGAAAAAATGAAAATAGAAACAAGTTTTACATATCTTATGGGTAGGGGACTTATCATTTTCACAGAACATTTCAAAATGCTGCCATGTATGCTTCCATGGTCTCTAGAATCACCCAAATTTGAAGCAGATTATTAAGGAAATCTATGTTCACTGCCTGTGGTTTGCTTGGTTTCCTTTCCTGTTTTATTGTAGTTTGTTTGGTTCACTACAGGCGTTTTAAGTTTGAGATGCCACTGATAAGTTAGTGGCCTTTAGACTTTCATAACAGCATTTCCTTGGTGTGCTCCTCACACAGGATTCTGTATTGACATTGCTCCCTGTGAGACTTTGAACACTCATGGACATTGTTCTTCAGTTTAAATTCTGTCCATACATCACTGTACTTCAGTCTTTACAGCTTGAGTAGTTCAAGCATTGTACAACAAAAAAACTGATCTGTATCAATTCACTATTTCCCATATATCAATCTTTGTCTTTTTTAATTAGTCAACTAAATAGGCTTTTTACTTTGTTTAGGACAAATTTACAGACCCATAATATTGAGCAGAACATCAAGCAGAAAATACAGAAAGAAAGCAGTGGTATAACTACTTTGATCACAAGGGTCACTACTGCAACCTGGCCCGGTGGTCACTGTGACCACTTCACCTCTTAGTGCGGCTAGCCTAATTTACTGATAAGCTACTGTACACAGTGGTGAATTTTTTTGTCAGATTTGTTTTTGAAAATACATTTTCTGCTACCCACCATCCTTGTACCAGCCCTGGTCATGTGACAGCATATCTGCCTGCCTCCCCCCAGGTCCAGCCTTAGAGGTGTGCCACCTGTGTGATAGCAAAGGGCACAACACTCTTAGCGCTCTAGAGGCGCTGGCTGGAGAGATCAGAATATCTACCCCCAACCTTTGTGCGTGGATGCTTGGAGTACAGTGGAGGACAAGCAGCCTATGTCTGGGTCACAAGACCTTCCAACGCTTATGGGTCTATTCACAAAAATTTTAAAATAGCTTGAGAAGGTCGACTTTGGAGGTAAGTTATGAGCTCTGGAATAAGTCCAGAGATCCATGTGAGTGCTGGGGCAAGTCATGTCAGTGAAAATTGGGTACTGGGATAAGTTCTAGGTGATGAGGCAAGTTATGTGAGTGCAATCTTGGTGCTGGGGGAAATGTGAGTACAATCTCTGTGTTAGTGCAAGTCCTGGGTGCTTATGTAAGTCCTGGATATCGAGACAATTCTTGTGAGGAAAAACTTGGATGCAATGTGGGTGCTGGAGCACGTCATGTGTGCAATATCGGTGCTGTAGCAAGTCCTGGGTGTTGGGGTAAGTCCTGTGTGTGTGCAGTGTAAGGAAGCAGTGGCGTCCCGCGGGGGGTGCGGACCCCACCGTGTGACACCTCCAGTGGGGTTTGACACCTGTGCTGCAGGCATCCCCCCGCACTGCATTGTGCTGCTTAACTTTTTTTTTTTCTGGCAGCCGCATCCGATGGATTCGGCCACCGGAAAAAAAAGTAAAAAAAGAAATAATAAAATCACCGCGACCGGATGTGACGTAGCTGGGGACAATATTACTGGGCTCTGAATGGCACAATATTACTGGTATCTGAATGGCACAATATTACTGTCATCTGAATGGCACAATATTCCTGGTATCTGAATGGCACAATATTCCTGGCATCTGAATGGCACAATACTACTGGCATCTGAATGGCACAATATTCATAGGCTCTGACTGGCACAATATTACTGGTATCTGACTGGCACAATATTCCTGGGCTCTGAATGGCATAATATTACAGGCATCTGACTGGCACAATATTACAGGCATCTGATTGGCACAATATTACTGGTATCTGACTGGCACAATATTACTGGGCTCTGAGTGGCACAATATTACTGGTATCTGACTGGCACAATATTACTGGGCTCTGAATGGCACAATATTACTGGCATCTGAAAGGCACAAAATTACAGGCATCTGACTGGCACAATATTCCTGGTATCTGAATAGTACAATATTACTGGGCTCTGAATGGCACAATATTACTGGGCTCTGAAAGGCACAATATTCCTGGTATCTGAATGGTACAATATTACTGGCATCTGAAAGGCACAATATTACAGGCATTTGAATGGCACAATATTACTGGCCTCTGACTGGCACAATATTCCTGGCATCGGACTGGCACTATATTCCTGGTATCTGAATGGCACAATATTCCTGGCACCTAACTGGCACAATATTACTGGGCTCTGACTGGCACAATATTCCTGGTCTCTGAATGGCACAATATTATAGGCATCTGACTGGCACAATATTCCTGGGTTCTGACTGGCACAATATTCCTAGGCTCTGACTGGCACAATATTACTGGGCTCTGACTGGCACAATATTCCTGGGCTCTGAATGGCATAATATTACAGGCATCTGACTGGCACAATATTACAGGCATCTGATTGGCACAATATTACTGGTATCTGACTGGCACAATATTACTGGGCTCTGAGTGGCACAATATTACTGGTATCTGACTGGCACAATATTACTGGGCTCTGAATGGCACAATATTACTGGCATCTGAAAGGCACAAAATTACAGGCATCTGACTGGCACAATATTCCTGGTATCTGAATAGTACAATATTACTGGGCTCTGAATGGCACAATATTACTGGGCTCTGAAAGGCACAATATTCCTGGTATCTGAATGGTACAATATTACTGGCATCTGAAAGGCACAATATTACAGGCATTTGAATGGCACAATATTACTGGCCTCTGACTGGCACAATATTCCTGGCATCGGACTGGCACTATATTCCTGGTATCTGAATGGCACAATATTCCTGGCACCTAACTGGCACAATATTACTGGGCTCTGACTGGCACAATATTCCTGGTCTCTGAATGGCACAATATTATAGGCATCTGACTGGCACAATATTCCTGGGTTCTGACTGGCACAATATTCCTAGGCTCTGACTGGCACAATATTACTGGGCTCTGACTGGCACAATATTCCTGGGCTCTGAATGGCACAATATTCCTGGGCTCTGATTGGCACAAAAGTCCTGGGCTCTGAATGGCACAATATTACTGGGCTCTGAATGGCACAATATTACTGGGCTCTGAGTGGCACAATATTACTGGGCTCTGAATGGCACAATATTACTGGGCTCTGAGTGGCACAATATTACTGGCATCTGAAAGGCACAATATTACAGGCATCTGACTGGCACAATATTCCTGGTATCTGAATGGTACAATATTACTGGGCTTTGAAAGGCACAATATTACTGGCATCTGAATGGCACAACAATTATGGCATCTTAATGGTACAATAATACTGGTATCTTAATGAGCAAATTGGCTGGGGCATCTTAATTGTACAATATTACTGGTATCTGAATGGCACAATATTGGCATATTAATGGGAAAAATGTCGGTGGCATATTAATGGCAAAATAATACTGGCATATTGATGGGCACATTGACTGTGGCATATTTAATGGACAAACGGTGTCATATTTTAACAGGCAAACTGTCTGTTGCATATGCAATGACAAAGTGACTGTGGCATGTTCTGTGGGGAAAAATAACATGTACTATGGGGGAAAGTGACAATGTGGCTTTTTTCTGCATGGGCAGTTCAGTGGAACAAAGTGAAACTGTGGTATGTTCTGTGGGGCAAATTTAAACTGTAGCATGCGAAATTGTGTGGGTTCGATATGAGTGCAAGCCATGTGCTGTTGGTGCAGCCATTTATACACATTTTGTATCCAAATATACAGTTTATACACTGCAATTATACACGTAATATAAACATTTTATTCAATGCAATAAAAATACTCACTGCAAGAAAAGTCCAATTGTGTGTGTGCTTAATTTTATGTTTTTTCGTGTGTGTGTGTGGGGAGGTAACATTGCGATGGATGGAGTGATTGCATCCAGGGGGCCCAAGCAAATGCTTTCCCAGTGTCCAATCACTATTAAAGACGTCCCTGCACAACACTCACTAACAACTCCACAAATAATGCATAAAAGCAGAGAATGGACATAGTATGTTTGCACTTGGTTACACTCCTGTTTATATAATGGTACAGTCTAAATAAAACATGATGCAAAGATAATTTCAAATGTGATAAGGACAGGATCACTTTCTGCAAAGTTATTTCTATCTAACATATATTGTTTATTATTATTATTATTATTATAAATAAAAGGGCATTCTCCCTGTTTTATATTATTATTCTATTTGCAAAGTACCATTCATAAGATGCCCCTTAGTGTTTGTCCAAAAAAAACCCCTTATATTTGCGAGAAAATGTTTCGTAAAACTGCTGTTTTACTGAACTTGTCCAGCAACCTCTGGTCACTCCAAATGGTGTGTCTGTGTGTCAGTCACGATGGCTGGGAGGGATTGATAATAAGTTTGCTAAGAAAAATGCTGAGGCGACTGAAGAAAGTATTATTTGTATTAAATATTACGGCACAAGCGTAATTCAAGCATGGGCTGTCAAAGGCCTATATATACACAATAGACTGGCTCTGCAGAATATTTTTTTCACTCTTTCTGGAATAAAATAATGTGTGTTTATAATTGCCATTTATCTGCTGTCTACGTGAAATGTGTATTGAATTTCATTTCTTCAAACAATAGAGTAAAGTGTTGGACAACAGTTTCAGCTTACAGCCTTGTCTTATTCAACCACTGGCACTGACAGCAACCTCAGTAATAAGAATTACTGATCTGTTTCAGTTTCGTTTCTCAGGAAGAGAGATGTTTTGTTCTTGGATAAGCAATGTTCTCTTCTTGCAACAGCAGTACTTACTCTAAGTGATACAGTACAAACTAAGACTCATGGGTTTCTGTCCCTTAGAAATGCAAATGATTCAAAAACTCTCTCTTATATATATTCAATATGTATCCAGGACTGGGACTTGTTACTTTATTTGTCATATCTTAGTTTACACAATTGTTCAGTTACAAATTATCCAATCATGTTTCCTTTCATAGTAAGCTAATTTTTACACATCAGGGACTTATTTATCAGGCTAGGCTCCACAAGTTTTACCCATTTGTCTTTTAGGAAATGGTAAGGATCAAAGAGGTCATAGACAATTGTACAGAGATTGATCCATATGTAGCATTAGCATGAATGTCTTGAAAATGTTGTTAAACACAATGGGTACATGATAGCAATAAATAATGTGGTGTAATGAGATATCTAGTTTTGCAAAGTGTTAATATTCCCGCTCTTCTTAAGTGCTGAATATTTTTATAATGACTCTGCTAATGTATTTAGGTACTGAACTGTGGTATGTTATGACTCCATTATTAGCTGACTATTACTTGTTTCCCAACACTGATAACATACCCCAGCCCTGACTGTACTCTGTTCCAGAACTTGTTTCAATCACTGCTGGTTTTGATCTTGGTTTGGTACCTGACTGTGCTGTCAGCCTCCAGCAGATTAAACTAGCTGTTGTCTTAATTTCAGAACTTCAGAGATTCATCATCAGAGCAATCTTTCCTGCAACTTGACCTACCACACAAGTAATGTTATATATACCAGCTTGATTTATTTTTCTTTGTCAATATAGGTGAAAGTGGCCATGTTTTCTAAACATTTTTACAGAAATAAGAATAATAGTTTTGAATTTGTGAAACTGTCACTTATCCCAAGAAGTGTGCACCGCTTGCCTAAGTTTACATGTCGACTTAAAATATCAGTATATTACACACTAGTATACACTTTTCAAGTACGGTATTCCAAAAAAAAAAATCTACTCCATTCTTCTAGCAAGAGAAACTCACCAGGTTTGTCCCTGCAAAAAGCACAGCTAAGTCAATGAGATGAAATATTCATCTAATCATGGGAACTAGTCACTATAAGTTGTCTACTGTGTGATCAAATGAGGGTTTGGAGGGCTTAGTCCCTCCTTAAAAAGTGAGAGGGTTTAAAGATTTAACTATGCATTATCTATGGCCATCTGTGCTCTTCTATCAGCAGAGGCTCACCACGTTTGTCCCTGCACAATATATAGTTAAGTCACTGACATCCAGCTATTTTGCTCATTAGGGCACAGCTATGTATTAATCAAGGCTATAAATGTATTATCTGTAATTCATGATCTGCCATTATAAAATGAACACATATCTTACTATCTAAGTGTTATTTAGGTTTCCCTGGTTTCCATATTTATGATTTGGCAAGGTAATATATACCAAAATTAAAGATTGATTAGTGGGAGAATTGTCTGATCAAACAAAATACATTGTAATTAACTATACAAATGTTGAAAAAGTATCACTGGGACTTGTTATATAATTTATTTAAATCAATAACTACAAAAACTCCCTGTTACTTCTTTCTTCCAAGTTATATGTTAAGATGCTTTAACCTTTCCTGGTAAGTTTTATCCTTCAACCCATGAACCAGTTTAGTAGCCCTTCTCTGAACTCTCTCCAACATATCAATATCCTTCAGCATATACAGTCTCCAGAACTGCATGCAATACTCCAAGTGAGGTCTCACCAGTGCTCTGTACAATGGCATGAGCACTTCTGTCTTTCTACTCTTAATACCTCTCCCTATACAACCAAGCATTCTGCCAATACCTCTCCCTATACAACCAAGCATTCTGCTAATACCTATCCCTATACAACCAAGCATTCTGCTAATACCTCTTCCTATACAACCAAGCATTCTGCTAATACCTCCCCCTTTGCAACCAATAATTCTGCTAATACTTCTCCCTATACAACCAAGCATTCTGCTAATACCTCTTCCTATACAATCAAGCATTCTGCTAATACCTCTCCCTATGCAACCAAGCATTCTGCTAATACTTCTCCCTATGCAACCAAACATTCTGTTGGCATTTCCTGTTGCTCTATTACATTGTCTACCTACCTTTAAGTCCTCTGAAATTAATACTCCTAAATCCCTTTCCTCAGATGTTGAGGTTAGGACTTTATCAATTAT
Organism: Pelodytes ibericus; assembly: GCA_036172795.1. Taxonomy (NCBI): domain Eukaryota; kingdom Metazoa; phylum Chordata; class Amphibia; order Anura; family Pelodytidae; genus Pelodytes; species Pelodytes ibericus. The sequence goes on from CM069859.1 coordinate 113,676,914, forward strand.
TCTACTTTCTGCTTTTGGGTTTTTACCCCCAAGGTGTATAATCTTGCACTTGTCCACATTAAATGTCAGTTGCCACAGCTCTGACCATTTTTCTAGTTTAGCTAAATCATTTGCCATTTGGCTTATCCCTCCAGGAACATCAACCCTGTTGGATATCTTTGTATCATCAGCAAAAAGACATACTTTGTCAACAAGACCTTCTGCAATATCACTAATAAAAATATTAGAGAATGGGTCCAAGTACAGACCGGTGAAGTACCCCACTAGTAACAAGACCGTCTGCAATATCACTAATAAAAATATTAGAGAACGGGTCGAAGTACAGATCCCTAAGGTAACCCAATAGTAACGACCTTGCATCAAATATACTGCATTACCTTTTGGTGAAGAAAATTTGGACTTCACCAAAATATTAAAGACCTCTCCATAATTGTATACATTAAACTGACAATTGCAATTTATCTGCATAATGTAATTATAATGATTTAGCTTAAATGTTTACAAATGGACCTTCTGTATTAGAATGGAACTTCTATGTATTTCTATTGTCATATTGACAAGGCCGTTGCCTCAAATTGTTATTGGGAGCTGAAACACTTACGCAGTTTGTTTGATTTAACTTACGTGAGAATCAAGTTGGAAAATTGTAATCAAAATGATTTCTGCTTCCAGTTACTCAGATTAGGTTCAATGAACATTACAAATAGTTTTCACTGTTTTAAGGGGACTCTATCATGTATTACAATACAAAGTCTCATTATATATACCCCTAACTACTTCTATACTTTATAGCCTATTGGCTAGAAAATAATTTAACTTAACATAAAATTATTTTATATGTTCTGTCTATAATCCTATTACAATCATACTGTAGAAGACATACTTGTAATAAATGTAATGTTCCTGGCTAAAGGGTGAGATATTGAGTGAATGTGTTAAAGATTGGACACAGTTGGCAAACTATTAGATGTTTTGAGAAAACTAAAGATGCATATTCTCGAGGCTCTGGTTAATCACATGCTTGATGTGTTGAGTGGGAAATCTGGCTCACAATATCATGAAATTTATGAAAATTGAGAAATGTGGATACTTTTCACACTTTATATTTCCATGGACTGTTCCCAGATCCACACCAAGAAAGAAGTCAGATTTTATAATGTGCCAGAATGAAGGCCAAATTTAGAGCATAAATAACCAACATAAGAAGCAGTTTATTCAGATTTAAGGAAAATAATGTAAACAAAGATGTCTATAATTTATACATTATTTCAGAAAATGTTAGATGAATGTCACAAAAATTATGTGTACACCTAGAAGAATAAGACTAATTTAATGGAGAAAAATGGTATTGATGTAGTTCTATTTAAATCATCCATGCAGTATTTTATTTAGAGACCTTGTATAGCATTGTGGTGGTGGTGGTGGTGGTCATAAACTGCATTCCTCAGCATAACTGTAGATACTGCTGTGTCTATGTGAAAATGCAATCAATATTTTGCTATGCGATGAGTACATTGAACACAGTGAGGAGGATTCTATGAGGATTAATTAAAACATGAGCATCTGAATGTGGGGCCAAAGGAGGCAGTCAGACTGCATGGCTATACATTATACACAGACCCTACACTGGACCATCACAAAATCTACTCTCTAATTTGAAGTGTAGCTGGGGGTTTAAGAATAGACTGTGGGGGGCAAAAAACTTTGGCCTCCTGTCCACCACACATTACTTAAACTTCTAAAGAGCAGATGATATTTAGCATCATCTGACATCTAAAAACTACCAGACTGCTGAACTGTTGTGTATATGCTGTAATTTATCTTTGAGAACAATGGGCATGGTTCATCAATTCTTTCTTTTGTGCATTGGAATGCTGGGAACAGCCAGGTCTGCAGAGAAGTTCTCAAGTTCTTATTGGCTACCGGCAGCAGAAATTATTTAAAAAGCATGATACAATTACTTCCACATTGAAAGCAGTCACATTTTCATATTGCAAACTTACATTAGCTTTGTTAAGTGAAAATAATATTTATGTTTTATTAGATTTTTTTTTAAATAATTTATTTGAATAATTTTACATTTCAGACTACTGTATCTTTTTAATGAAAAAATACAAGCTAATGTTTTGGGCCTGCAGTAGTTTGAAAACTGGAAAACAAAACCACATCCAGAAAATGTTCCCCTTTCAGTCACCACCTGTATATTCCCAGCAGATAGTGTGAGACTTCAGCCACCATGTGATGATCAATTGCTCTCAAATAGGATGACAGTAACTGTATTTAGAAAAAAGAGAGTTACAGAGGTCATCGCATGCATTGTGTTCATCTGTGAAAACAGAACAAAAAAAGAAACACAAGATAAACAACAGAACCTTGAGCTGGCATTTCTGAACAGGTTCTACATCTAAAACTGATGAGAGGCATATACATTTGGATTTATGAAAATGTTGTGTTATTGCATAGTGACAATATGCATGTTTCAGTCCGTGTTGTCATAACAAACTGATCAAGATGCAGCAGTTACAGCAGTCCTCCATTGTGATTTCTCAAGTCTGATTGGTCCCACCGCAATTAGTATATTGACCATATATATAGGTACAGATGCTATTACATTTGTTTAAACTATACTGGCTTTTGGTTTAATTAATCTAGATTTTATATGTTTACCTCCATGTGTGACTGGACTGTCTTAAAATGTCTGCAATATTTGTGTATAGCTGTAATTTTTCTATTTCTCATTTACTGTATCCACATAAATTATACAGTATATTGTTTTGGAATAAGAAAGGCTTTCTTTATATTCAATTTTTTTCATCATAGATATAATTTACTATAAAAGAAAAACTGAAAACTAATTAAAAAAAAATAGATTCTTTGTCCTGAGTTAAGAACTACCCCATGTTTTAATTTTCTTTTTTAAGTTATAGGGCAATATGCAAAACTAGTGCATTGCTTTTCAGTATTATGGTCTCCTGTATGGTGACAGAACCAAATTATAAGTCTACCTTGACATTCAGTCACACACACACACACAGAAAGTCTCACACACACACCTCACAGATATCCAGTCAGTCACACACATACACAGAAATTCTCACACACACCTCAGACATCCAGTCAGGTACATACATACACAGGAATTCAAACACACCTTACAGACATCCAGTCAGTCACATACATACACAGTTAGTCACATACACAAACAAGTCAGCAATTTATTTATTTTTCTAAGTAAAATAAATGTCTTAATGAGTCCCTGCTGCATTGCTTCATTGCAGGGGAGGGGAGCATTTCTGCTGCAACGGGATCTTCTTTTGTCTTCCTGCGTGACACCCGGCACTGGAGCACGTTGCATGAAGACTAAGTCTTTGAAGGTCACCTACTCAGATATCAATCAGGCATCTGTCCAATAGCATACAATTGTTACTTCACATTCTAGTCCAAGAGTGGGGAACTTGCAGCCCTCCAGCTGCTGATGAACTACTTCTCCCATAATGCTCTTTCAGTTATGAGGAAATGTAGTCCTGCAACATCATAGTGAGAGTAGTAGACTCCCCACTTCTGTTCTAGTGTCATACAGACAAAGCACCAAACTGTGCGTTGTCTAAAACCATTGATCATTAATGCCAAATAATTCTATCCTAAACTAAACTAAAGTCTTCAAAATTCTGAGGTGGCAGTCAAATAAATTTACACAATCTGTCTTTGCATTCATACTACATGATGCCATTAAAGCAAAATGAGGTACCTTCACCAAATTCATGGACATGTTCTTATTAAATGTGTCTAAAGTCAGCATATATAGATGCCATTTCAAAATTCTTTGAGAAAATAGATGAAAACAACAAAAGGACGGTTGAACAATCTTTAAGGGACACTTTACCCAGATGCCTCTATTAAGTGTAAATGCATTCTTTGTTACTAACCAACAACAATTCCCTAGAATACTATAAATATTCATTTTAAAGGCCAAGATGTGACTAAAAAAAACTCTTACTGATGACCTAATTGCAGACTAACACACAGAACAATACTTTATTTCAGCTATACAAATAATAAATAGGAGGTCAGAGATTACATATCACAACTACTAATACAAATTGAAATACAGTTAAAACACAATTATAACAATTCTATAAAACACCACCATCCTCACAGTACTCATTTAGTAAGTAAAATGTGGATTATCTACAAACCCAGGTGGTGAAACAGATGGTTGTTATATTTGGTACATAAAAATAAGGTAGAACAATTTTTAAGATTGAGTGTATTTTCAATGTGATTCAGTGATTTCAATGACACCCATTAAAATGACTTGTTGGACATTTGTTACATTAATGCAATACTGCACTATAAATCTCTATGAATAATAAGTATAAAACATGTCTAAAACATTGCATATATTATACTTTTTTTTAACTAAATGGAAAAATAATTATAAGATGCATACACCGTTCAGCCATAACATTATGACCACCTGCCTAATATTGTGTAGGTCCCCTTTTGTTGCCAAAACAGCCCTGACCCGTCGTGGCATGGACTCCACTAGACCTGTGGTACCGTATTTGCTCGATTATAAGACGACCCCCCAAACTTTGGATATTCCTTTAGGAAAAAAACTAAAAGCCTGAATATAGGAGTACCCTATAGGAAAAAAGTTAAACTTGTATATATTCACATGTAAATTGCTTTTTTAATAAAAAATGATATCAAAAAAATGCATTTCTTGTTTTTATTTCCTTTTATGTGCCAATTCTGCCTCTCTTTCCCTTGCCCCCAGCTTTGTCTCTCTCCCCCTCCCTTTGACTCCCCCCTCTCCTCTGTCTCTCACCCCCTTGTTTCTCTCTGCCCCCTCCCTCCCCTTTTTGCTCTGTCCCCCCCCCTCCCTCTGTCTCTTCCCCTCTTCCTCCCCTTGTAGCTCTGTCTCTTCCCCCCTCCCTTCCCTTGTTGCTCTGTCCCTCCCTCTCTGCCCCCCTCCCTCCCCCTGTCTCTGTCTCTTCCCCCCTCCCTCCCCCTGTCTCTCTGCCCCCCTCTCTCCCTTGTCTCTCTGCCCCCCCCTCCCCCTGTCTCTCTGCCCCCTCCCTCCCCCTCACCTGGAAGTCGATCCCTGGTGGCTAGTGGGGGCAGCCGGGGGATGTCTGCACGATCCATGCAGACATCCTCCATGCTGCCCGACACGGCAGTCTATTATGACGGACAACTGGTCCGTCATAATAGTCTGCCGTGTCGGGCAGCCTGGAGGATGTCTGCACGTATTGTGCAGACATCCCCCAGCTGCCCGATTCTCCCTGGTGCCTAGTGGGGCAGCAGAGGATGTCTGCGCGATGAGCGCAGACCTCTCCTGCTGCCGCCTGGCACGATCGCCGGGACTTCTGTGACGAAAGCGGAAGTACCCGGCTTCTTCATAGAAGCCCCGGCGGTCGTGCCGGGCGGAAGCAGGGGAGTCTGCGCTCATCCCGCAGACTTCCCCTGCTGTTAGAGAGGGGGATCCAGGTCCCCTGCAGTTCTGCTGGGGACCTGGATCCATGTCTTATAGTCTGACCTCAATTTGAGGTCAGATTATAAGAAGACCTCGATTATAAGACGAGGGGTAGTTTTCAGAAATTTTTTTCTGAAAAAAACCTCGTCTTATAATCGAGCAAATACGGTATATGGCGTGCAGCACATCCCACAGATGCTTGACTGGACTGAGATCGGGGGAGGCCGAGTTAACTCATTGTTGCGCTACTCAAACCATTTTTGCTATGTGGCAGGGTGCATTATCCTGCTTAAAGAGGCCAATGCCCTCAGGGAATACCGTTTCCATGAAAGTGTGTACATGGTCTGCCACAATGCTTAGGTAGGTGCTACATGTGAATGTAACATCCCCATGAATGGCAGGATCCAAGGTTTCCAAGCAGAACAATGTCCAAAGCATCACACTGCCTCTGCTAGTTTGCCACCTGTCAGTGGTAATAATGTCAAGACTATATTAAAAATACATTATAGGCACTGTTGTGACACAATAATCAAGTAACAATTAATAGTGATTTTTTTTTGTAATTTAAACTAAATTTGGTTTGTGTAACTGCAAATATATGCGACTGTTTCCGTAGAAATATAGGTATGGGGTCATTTCTATTCATGTTTTGCTAGTGAAAGTAAAGTGTTTAAACAGATGTGTGCACCTCATGTTCTTGCCCTCAAAAGATGTCATCACCAATCCACAGTGCTTATCATGTTGCCTGAACACTCCGGCATGCTGATGTCACAACTTGATGGCTTATGAAATTGTGGTTTGTTATCCATGCTGCAGGAGGCAACACACCTCTTTAGGTAGGTAGATCTCTTAATTTACATATCTCTTGGCAATTTTGCCATTATATTTTTCAAACATTTGTGGATAACATGTTCACTTTATGTGACATTTTGTGATATAGCACACTAATAATGCAAGCAATTCATGGTTGATGGCCCAATTTTCCAGTTATATCACTCAATGCCAAGGCTATATTGATACCTTGCTCCTACCCACACGCAAAGCAGTGACACAAACGTTTCAGACCACCTCATGGAATATGACCAGCAGTCAGACCCAATTCAGGATTTCTAGGTGAGCCTACTTTGATACAGAAAAGAGTGGTGGGCCTGAATTTTTTAAACATTAGAGGACTTTATCAGGGCCTAACTAGTTGGCTAAGGTAACATGTACTATATTTTCACTGTGGATTTTATTAACCAACCATGCCCCAAATATGAGTTCAGTAGATACAATACTCGAAACTACGAGATAATATAGTAAAGATGGAAAATAAGTGAAATGGACGAATTAACCCTTTAAGGACCAGGGATTTTCCTAGGCCAAGGACCAGAGCGTTTTTCAATTTTTAATATGCATTTTTTGAAACATAATTTTCCTCTTTTTCATTTAACGCACCCATACAAGTTATATGTTGTTTTTTAAAGGGCAGTTACAGCTTTCTTTTGATACCCTACACATAAAAATTATTTACATTTTAGTATTAAAAAATACATATAAAAGAGGACATTTTTGGGGGGAAAAATTAACTAACTAATAAAAAAAGAAAAATATTGGCTCCCAAACCCCCCTAAACAAAAAAAGACAGAAAAAAAAACTCTGAAGAGTGCGATGTCAGATCCATAAAAATCACGCAACAGGCATGCATGGGTTAAATTTTATTAAATACATATATTACAATTACATTTATTTATTAAAAAATACTTTATAAATTGCAAAAATAAAAAAAAAATGTAAAAAAAATACTAAATGAAGGACATAAAGTGGAAGGAAACTGATCACAGTTACAAACTGTGATTAGTAATAAAAGGGTTATTTATTTATTTATTTTCCCTCAGGCAATGTTCTTTATTTATTTATTTTTACTTGCAGGTCACTTTCTGTGCTTCACTATAAGAACGTGAAGCACAGAGAGTGAATTAGAGGCAAAGTCAGTGTGTGAACTCATTGACTTTGCCATCTAATTTGCATGTTATCACATGCCCGGAAATCCACCGATCGGGTCCAAGAGCTGTGCCTCGGGTGCGAGGCAAAGTCCTGGACCTGTTTCAGACTGGCTGGCGGTGCGCACGGAGCACATTGCCCGGCTAGACTGCATGACGAGTTAACTCGTCATAAGGTCGGTAATGCTGCGGCTCTTATGACGAGTTAACTCATCATAAGGTCACGAAGGGGTTAATGGTTTACAAATGGAATTTTATTGTTTACATTCATATTTTGCATTAAAGTTGTGATGCTCAGGGGAGTGAGGAGCTTTTCTACATTCCTAAAAGATCTGGGGTTAGACCCATGTTTTTGCTGAAAATACATGCAAACACCAGGGGTAGGTACCCTCATCGTGGACATTTACTGGGGTCTATGGCAGACAATTTAATGATGTTCTATGGACCTTCACAGACCTTGACGGGGACACTTTGCCTATCTCTAGCAAACATTCCTTCAATGTTATATATGATGTATTAAATTAAAGAACGAGAGTGTCCTGGATGCATGGAGTAGCCTTTCAGCCTAGATGGTAGAGGTTAATAAAGTGAAAAAGGTTAAAGGACAACTATCAATAAACAACTAACTTATGTTTAATTGTAAGATTGCATCAAGTGTATGCATTTGAAGTAAGCCTTAATGAAAAAAAACAAATATTGTACCTTATTGAGCTCTCTTTGCTTGCATAATGCTATCAGAGGGTGGCAATGTTGTTTAGAAACTTGGGTCAGATGCAGGAAGGTCTTACCCATATGACCTAAGATGCCTTCCCCTCATAGTGCTATACAGAGCAAGAGGGCTCAGTTAGTACTTTATTTGGCTTTATAAGCTTTCATTAAAGCATTTCTACTTGTGCCTACACTTGATGCAATCTTTCAATTCAACCTCCTTTTTGCTGACAGTTGTCCTTTAAGTATGGATGGAATAAACATAAGGCTATCCTGAATATAAAGCAACCATATCCTAAATAATTGTTACCATTTTTAATTTTCACCATATATAGTTTATGTAAAGTCCATTTAAATACACTTGTTTAATTGAAAGCAGTTCACAGGCCTCCTGTGTAATTCAGTGACATTGGGAAGGACAACAGAGGAGTCAGGCTGGATGCCCCAGGAGTAGAGTTGAGCAGACACCTGGCAGGTTCGGCCTTTTAGGGTCCCCACCTGCCGGTCATGGGTGGGGACCTGGGGGGGGGACACTAGGTCCCCCCCCCTCATTCTTATTAGGGTCACCACCCGCCGGCCATGGGTGGGGACCAGGGGGGGGGACACTAGGCAGGGGCGGATCCAGAGTCTGATCTCGGGAGGGGCACATGTCCGTCTGTCTTTTCCTCTCTCCCATGTCCGTCTGTCTTTTCCTCTCTCCCATGTCCGTCTGTCTTTTCCTCTCTCCCGTGTCTGTCTGTCTTTTCCTCTCTCCCATGTCCATCTGTCTTATCCTCTCTCCCATGTCCGTCTGTCTTATCCTCTCTCCCATGTCCGTCTGTCTTATCCTCTCACCCATGTCCGTCTGTATTTTCCTCTCTCTCATGTCCTTCTGTCACGCTCCTCTCCCTTCCCATGTCTGTCACACTCCTCTCACTCCCTGTGTCCCTCTGTCTCCCTTCCTTCCATGTCCGTTTCTCTCCTCTTCCTTCCCATGTCCGTCTATGTATCCTCTTCTTTCCCATGTCCGTCTGTCTCTCCTCTCCCATCCCATGTCTGTCTGTCTCTCCTCTCCCATGTCTGTCTCTCCTCTCCCATGTCTGTCTGTCTCTCCTGCCATCCCATATCTGTCTGTCTCTCCTCTGCCATCCCATGTCTGTTTGGCTCTCCTCTGCCATCCCATGTCTGTCTGTCTCTTCTCTACCATCCCATTTATGTCTCTCTCTTCTCCTTTCCCATTAAAGTCTCTCTCCTCTCCCTTCCCATATCTGTCTGTCTCTCCTCTGCCATCCCATATCTGTCTGTCTCTCCTCTGCCAACCCATGTCTGTCTGTCTCTCCTCTACCATCCCATTTATGTCTCTCTCTTCTCCCTTCCCATTTATGTCTCTCTCCTCTCCCTTCCCATGTCTGTCTGTCTCCTCTCCCCTTCCCATGTCTCTCTCTATTCTCTACCTCCTATGACTGTCTCTTTGTCCCTCTAAACATGTATGTGTCTTTCCTCTTCCCAATAGCTGTCTCTTTTCCTCCTCTCCCTCATCTGTGTTCTCTCCTCTCTCCCCACCCGTCTCCCCATCCCCATTCTCTCTTCTCCTCCCTTCAGTGTTCTCTCTTCTCCCCCATACGTGTTCTCTCCTCTCTCTCCCTATCCGTGTTCTCTCCTCTCTCCCCTCCCATCAGTGTTCTTTCCTCTCTCTCCACCCCTTCAGTGTTCTCTCCCCCCCCATCAGTGTTCTCTCCTCTCTCCCCCGTGTTCTCTCATCTCTCTCCCCCCCCCCCAGTTATTTGTCATAAGTAAGCCCCTGCCAATTTCCCCAGTACATCCCCCCATCTCCCCACTCCCCAGCACTTACCTGTTTTCCCTGGTGGTTAGTGGCAGGCAGCATGGTCTCCTCCATGCTGCCTGTCCGGCTCCCAGGCGGTTGTGCCGATAGGTCACGTGACCCGGCGCGCGTATGACGTCAGCGCGCCGGTCACGTGACCTGTTGGCACTTCCGTCTCACACTGCACGGGAAGCCGAACAGACAGCATGGAGGTTTCTCTGTGCTGCCTGTTCGGCTCCCCGTGCAGCCTGGCAGGCAGAGCGATGGTGAGGGGGATCTTCTGATCTCCTCTCACCTCCATCTCTGCCTGCAAGCGTGTTTTTTTTCTTTTTTAAAGCGTCATTTATTCACCCCCTCTTCCGGGAGGGGGGGGGGGTGCAATTGCCCCGTTGCCCCCCCCCCTGGATCCGCCACTGACACTAGGTCCCCCCCTCATTCTTTTTAGGGTCCCCACCCGCTGGCAATGGGTGGGGACCAGGGCGGGGGCGGGGGGTATTTTACTAGTGACTGGGCAGCAATAGCAGTCCAGTCACTAGTAATTTTAAATTTAAGGCGATATTAATCGCCGAACCCCGAACTCCAACCCGGACATACAGTGGAATGTCCGTGTTGGGGTCCCGGGTCCAAAAATCGTAGTGTTTGGTACGAACCCGAAGTTTGCGGTTCGGGTTCGCTCAACACTACCCAGGAGCAGTGCTCCCCTCTGGAAAAAAGGGCTATAAGCCATTATTGTTCAATTAGCATCTCTCAACTGTTTCAAGTGCAAGGGAGATAGAGGATAGTAATTTCAGTCAGCTCTGTGTGCTGTGATGTAACAAGATTAGGGAAATAGGCATGACTAACATTATTTAGAGTTATTTGCAGCTTTTAGGAGATATGAATAGCTGAGAAAAAAACTGATAAACCAGAACTATTTAATTTTTTACATTATGCAGTACTAATTTAATAATATTGTTTTGGACACTGTAGTTTGAACTGTCCAATTAACCCCTTCGCAACCTTATGATGAGTAAACTCGCAACGTAGTGTAGCCGGCGGTGAGCTACATGCGCACTACCAGCCGGTCTAAAATGTGTCCAGGGCTCTGCCTTGCACCCGAGGCAAAGTTTCTGGACCTGATCATGCAAATTAGATGGCAAATGTCACACACTGACTTTACCTCTAATTCACTCTCTGTGCTTCACATACTTATAGTGAAGCACAGAGAGTGACCTGTAAGTAAAAAAAATAAAAATAAATAAATAAAACATTTCCAGTAACAAAAAAAAAAAAAATATATATATATATATAAATGTAACCCTTTCCTTGCTGATCACAGTTTGTAGCTGTTGCATTTTTTAAGTTTTTTTAATAAATACATTTTAGCGTAATATTTTAATTACAGTTAACCCCTGCATGGCCGTTCTGTGTTTTCTGGGGGGTTTTGGAACCTATATTTTTATTTTTTATTAGTTAGTTAATTAGTTGGGATAAGTGAGTTAGTGTTGTACTAGTTACGTAGATTATTACTGGGAAAATAATGGGGAAAAACATTTTTGCCCAAAATGTTTCCCCTTTTATGTGTATTTTTTAATTCTAAATTATATTAATGTATAGGGTATCAAAAGAAAAGCCCTAATTGTACTTTAAAATACAATATATAACTTGTATGGGTGCGTTAAATGACAGAGAGGAAAATTATGTTTCAACAAACACATATTAAAAATGGAAAAATCGCTCTGGTCCTTGGCCCACAAAATCCATTGTTCTGAAGGGGTTAAAATTAATTTATAGTAGACATGTGCATTCGTTTTCAGACGAATGCATTTTCGGACGAAAATAGCATTTTCGTCCATTCGTCCGAAAAACGAATAACGAAAATTTTAACTAACAAAATCCGAATGAACGAATGGTTAATAAACGAAAATCATTCGTTCATTCGTCCATTCGTCCATTCGTGCTATTGGCATTCTAAACCGAAATAGAGTCGGTTTATACAATACCAATAGCATTGTACTACATTCCATAAACCGACATGAATGACTTTCGGTTTATGGAATGCATGTAATGCTATTGGCTTCCTATAAACCGAAATTGAGTTCCCATTCATACGAATAGGTCAATTGACTTATTCGTATGAATGGGGACTCTTTCGGTTTATAGAAAGCTAATAGCATTGCATGTATTCTATAAGCCGAAAGTCTTTAAAACAAACGACGTTCGGTTTATAGAATACATGTAATGCTATTGCTGTTCTATAAGCCGAAAGACTTTCGGCTTATAGAACAGCAATAGCATTACATGTATTCTATAAACCGAACGTCGTTTGTTTTAAAGACTTTCGGCTTATAGAATACTATTGGCATTCTATAAACCTAACTAGAGTCCCTCCTCATTCATAAGAATTTCTTATGAATGGGGACTCGACTCTAGTTCGGTTTATAGAAAGCCAATAGTATTCTATAAGCCGAAAGTCTTTAAAACGAACGCCGTTCGGTTTATAGAATACATGTAATGCTATTGCTATTCTATAAACCGAACGACTTTCGGTTTATAGAATAGCCATAGGATTACATGTATTACATAAGCCGAAAGTCTATAAACCGAAAGTCGTTCGGTTTATAGGCTGTCGGCATTTAACTATACAGACACAGAGTCTCCATTCATAAAATTATGAATGGAGACTTTGTCTCCGTGTAGTAAAATGCCGAAAGCCTATAAACCGAACGATCGATTTATAGACTTTCGGCTTATGAAATACATGTAATCCTATGGCTATTCTATAAACCGAAAGTTAGGTTTATAGAATAGCAATAGGAATACATGTATTCCATAAGCCGACAGCCTATAAACCGAACGTTCGGTTTATAGGCTGTGGGCATTTTACTACACGGAGACAAAGTCTCCATTCATAATTTTATGAATGGAGACTCTGTCTCCGTATAGTTAAATGCCGGCTTTTAACTATACGGAGACAAAGTCTCCATTCATAATTTTATGAATGGAGACTCTGTCTCCGTATAGTTAAATGCCGGCTTTTAACTATACAGAGACAAAGTCTCCATTTATAATTTTATGAATGGAGACTCTGTCTCCGTATAGTTAAATGCCCACAGCCTATAAACCGAATGTTCGGTTTATAGGCTGTCGGCTTTTAACTATACGGAGACAAAGTCTCCATTCATAATTTTATGAATGGAGACTCTGTCTCCGTATAGTTAAATGCTATTGTATTCTATAAACCGACTCTATTTCGGCTTATAGAATGCAATAGTACTACGAATGGACGAATGAACGAATGATTTTCGTTTATTAACCATTCGTTCATTCGGCTTTCGTTAGCTTAGCATTTTCGTTCTTCGTTTTTAGGACGAATGGACGAAAATGCTATTTTCGGACGAAAATCCATTCGTCCGAAAACGAATGCACATGTCTAGTATATATTCACATGTAAATTGCTTTTTTAATAAAAAATTATGATATAAAAAAAATCTTGTTTTTATTTCCTTTTATGTGACAATGCTGCCTCTCTCTTTCCCTTGCCCCCAGATTTGTCGCTCTCCCCCCCTTAGTGTTGTCTCTCTCTCAACCTCCCTTTGGCTCCCCCCTCGCTCCCCTTGTGTCTGTCTCTTCCCCCCTTCCCTCCCCTTGTTTCTCTCTGCCCCCCCCCCCCATGTTATTCTGTCCCCCCCTCACCTGTTTCTTGCTCCCTGGTGGCTAGTGGGGGCAGCCGGGGGATGTATGCACTATACATAATAGACGGAAGTGTTGGGCAGCATGGAGGTTGTCTGCACGATTCGTGCAGACATCCCCCAACTGCCCGATTCTCCCTGGTGGCTAGCGAGGCAGCGGAGGATGTCTGCGCGATGAGCGAGACCTCTCCTGCTAGCGCCCGGCATGACCGCCGGGACTTCTATGATGAAGCTGGGTACTTCCGGCTTCCTCATAAAAGTCCTGGCGGTCGTTCCGGGCGGCAGCAGGGGAGGTCTCGCTCATCGCGCAGACATCCTCCGCTGCCTCGCTAGCCACCAGGGAGAATCGGGCAGCTGGGGGATGTCTGCACGAATTGTGCAGACAACCTCCATGCTGCCCGACACTTCCGTCTATTATGTATAGTGCATACATCCCCCGGCTGCCCCCACTAGCCACCAGGGAGCAAGAAACAGGTGAGGGGAGGACAGAATAACAAGGGGGGGGGGGGGGCAGAGAGAAGCAAGGGGAGGGAAGGGGGGAAGAGACAGAAACAAGGGGAGGGGGGCAGAGAGAAACAGGGGGAGGGAAGGGGGGAAGAGACAGACACAAGGGTAGCGAGGGGGGAGCCAAAGGGAGGGTGAGAGAGAGACAACACTAAGGGGGGAAGAGCGACAAATCTGGGGGCAAGGGAAAGAGAGAGGCAGCATTGTCACATAAAAGGAAATAAAAACAAGATTTTTTTTATATCATAATTTTTTATTAAAAAACCAATTTACATGTGAATATATACTAGACATGTGCATTCATTTTCGGACGAATGCATTTTCGTCCGAAAATTGCATTTTCGTCCATTCGCCCGAAAAACGAACAACGAAAATGCTAAGCTAACTAAAGCCGAATGAACGAATGGTTAATAAACGAAAATCATTCGTTCATTAGTCCATTCGTAGTACTATTGCATTCTATAAGCCGAAATAGAGTCGGTTTATAGAATACAATAGCATTTAACTATACGGAGACAGAGTCTCCATTCATAAAATTATGAATGGAGACAAACGTATAGTTAAAAGCCGACAGCCTATAAACCGAACGTTCGGTTTATAGGCTGTGGGCATTTAACTATACGGAGACAGAGTCTCCATTCATAAAATTATGAATGGAGACTTTGTCTCCGTATAGTTAAAAGCCGGCATTTAACTATACGGAGACAGAGTCTCCATTCATAAAATTATGAATGGAGACTTTGTCTCCGTATAGTTAAAAGCCGGCATTTAACTATACGGAGACAGAGTCTCCATTCATAAAATTATGAATGGAGACTCTGTCTCCGTATAGTTAAATGCCCACAGCCTATAAACCGAACGTTCGGTTTATAGGCTGTGGGCATTTAACTATACGGAGACTCTCTCCATTCATAAAATTATAAATGGAGACTTTGTCTCCGTATAGTTAAAAGCCGGCATTTAACTATACAGAGACAGAGTCTCCATTCATAAAATTATGAATAGAGACTTTGTCTCCGTGTAGTAAAATGCCGAAAGCCTATAAACCGAACGTTCGGTTTATAGGCTATCGGCTTATGGAATACATGTATTCCTATTGCTATTCTATAAACCGAACGTTCGGTTTATAGAATAGCCATAGGATTACATGTATTACATAAGCCGAAAGTCTATAAACCGATCGTTCGGTTTATAGGCTTTCGGCATTTTACTACACGGAGATAAAGTCTCCATTCATAATTTTATGAATGGAGACTCTGTCTCTGTATAGTTAAATGCCCACAGCCTATAAACCGAACGACTTTCGGTTTATAGACTTTAGGCATTTTACTACACGGAGACAAAGTCTCCATTCATAATTTTATGAATGGAGACTCTGTCTCCGTGTAGTAAAATGCTGACAGCCTATAAACCGAACGTTCGGTTTATAGGCTGTCGGCTTATGGAATACATGTATTCCTATTGCTATTCTATAAACCGAACGTTCGGTTTATAGAATAGCCATAGGATTACATGTATTACATAAGCCGAAAGTCTATAAACCGAAAGTCGTTCGGTTTATAGGCTGTGGGCATTTAACTATACAGAGACAGAGTCTCCATTCATAAAATTATGAATGGAGACTTTGTCTCCCTGTAGTAAAATGGAGAAAGCCTATAAACCGAACGATCGGTTTATAGACTTTCGGCTTATGTAATACATGTAATCCTATGGCTATTCTATAAACCGAACGTTCGGTTTATAGAATAGCAATAGGAATACATGTATTCCATAAGCCGACAGCCTATAAACCGAACGTTCGGTTTATAGGCTTTCGGCATTTTACTACACGGAGACAAAGTCTCCATTCATAATTTTATGAATGGAGACTCTGTCTCTGTATAGTTAAATGCCGGCTTTTAACTATACGGAGACAAAGTCTCCATTTATAATTTTATGAATGGAGACTCTGTCTCCGTATAGTTAAATGCCCACAGCCTATAAACCGAATGTTTGGTTTATAGGCTGTCGGCTTTTAACTATATGGAGACAAAGTCTCCATTCATAATTTTATGAATGGAGACTCTGTCTCTTATTAGTTAAATGCCGACAGCCTATAAACCGAACGACTTTCGGTTTATAGACTTTCGGCTTATGTAATACATGTAAACCTATGGCTATTCTATAAACCGAAAGTCGTTCGGTTTATAGAATAGCAATAGGATTACATGTATTCCATAAGCCGAAAGTCTATAAACCGAAAGTCGTTCGGTTTATAGACTTTCGGCTTATAGAATACAAGTAATACTATTGCCTTTCTATGAACCGAACGAGAGCCCCATTCATAAGAATTTCTTATGAATGGGGCTCTCGTTCGGTTTATAGAAAGCCAATAGTATTACATTGTATTCTATAAAACGAACGAATAAAACAAAACGAAACGAAAATAATGAACGAATTTCGTCTGAAACGAATGCACTAATGAACGAAATTCGTTTTAGACGAAATAAATAACATTTTCGCCCGAATGGACGAAAACTAAACGAAAATTTTAGTTTTGCACATGTCTAATTTATAGTCATCAATCAACCAATAGGGGTGCTTTTGTTCTGATGTGACCTTTGTCAAGTTGGACTGAAATGTCCTTATTGTTGGTTCAGGAGAACTAGATTTCAAAACGTTAGGGGGAAAATTGTGTTTCTGGATTATTAATTCATTTTGACCTACATTTCATGTTCCTCAATACAATTTATATCGTAATGTTAAACAGTTTCAAAATTATGGCAATATACCTTTAAAGCTAATGTGATAGGATCCGCCTACTTGTGGGCAAAAGGGCGGGGATTCTAGTATGAGCCTATCAGAATGCAAAGCTTTCTAAACCGACGCCAGAATGTAGAAACGTCACAACGCAGACAGTGGGACCTAAGCATAGAGACACGGAGCGTTCTGGAAGTCGAGTTTAGGTCCTCCCTTCACCCGCCCAACATTAAAGTCTCCACAGTCCGGCAACCTGATACACACGGCACAGCCATCAATATCACGGTCCCCGGGGTACGGCATGGACAGCTGCTTGTGATCGCCCTGAGGCCTGTGCTTGAGGTCCCGGATGCTGGCAGGGTGCAGCCGCCGATAATGCTGAAGATGAAGCTGCCCCAGAAGAAGACCAAGCACAAGACACCAGAGGAAGAAGGGGAGGACGGAGAGAGCATTCTACCCACCGACGTCCCCCGTGGCTGCCCACCGACTGGCTTGCATCGGGAGGCGGTGTACGAATGGTTCGTGCAGAGTCTAGGCCCGGCACAGAGACTTGAGTTGGCCTGCGGGCTGCTGGATTTGTGTAACCCACTGGAGCTGCGCTTTTTGGGCTCATGCCTGGAGGATCTTGGGCGTAAGGACTGCCACTACCTACGGGACTGTGAGACCCGGGCCAATGGACTGGGCGGGGAGCTACAGCAGTTGCTGGGAGACCTTGGGGATCCCACGTCGCGGTCCCGCCTTATCGTCTACCTAGCGCTTCTCCACTCCGACAACCGGGAAGTGGCAGGCCGACTGTACCGCTTGTTGCTGCTACCTGGGGCCGGGTTGGAGAGGCTTCTGGGAGGCTGGGAACAGGAGGAGGATGAGGAGGTCAGGGATGCCGGGGATGTAGCTGCTGCTCGGGAGGAACTGCTGCTACTCTTTACCATGGCCTCCATGCACCCGGCCTTCTCTTTCCACCAGCGGCTCACTCTGCGGGAAAAGATGGAGCAGCTTCGAGAAACCATACACAGGACCAGCCGCCCCCAGGTATCATTGCCTTACACTCGCATTAAAGCAGCCGACAGGATGGACTCCTGTCAGTGGTCACATGGGCTTAGCTCACCTTCGTATTAATGGAGGCGGGAGTCGTGCATACAGCTGTGGGGAAGCAGTGAAATAGATTATGAAACATGGGTATCTCCTAGGGAATGATGGTTCAGCTTGGGACTCCAGTTGCCGTTTATATTTCCAGGTTGTGGCTGAGCATGATTGGAAAATGTAATCTACTGCAACTGGGGTGCCAACCTTCCATAGGCCTCTAGCATGGTGCCACACTCTTTGCTTCCGATAGCTTGTTCATCATTCGGTGTTTTGTCTTGGTATGAGTTAGCCTGGAAATGAAAACAGTTTGTTACACATTATCTATCGTGATATAATGTATCGTTATATGAAAGTGATCACATGTTGATTGAAGCATATGAGTCTCGCCCCCCCCCCTTTTCTCTGTATCTGGCCCCAACCAAACCGAAGGGAAATGTGCCTATAACTCGTGAAACACAAAAATGTAATAATGATTGTAGAATTTAGGATCCAACCTGAATATTGGCAACCAAACAGGTACACCCCTAGTGTTCAATGAAAATGAGCCAGCAGTAACATTTGTTTAATAACTAGGGATCTCAGGAGTCTAAATCCAGATCTGACATGTGAATTTCTTGGGATTATATTCTTTTCTGTGACAATTCATTAGAATTGTATAAACATTTTTTTGTGTACTATATAAAGAATAGTGTAACATAGAAATTTAAAAAATCTCTAGATGTGTCTATAGTGTCTCCTGTTTATGACCTCACATTGTGGCTTGACAATTGCATACAGGCAGACAAGGGTAAAGCATATTTTCTTCTTAATGTATGCATTTGCCTGCATAGTACACGTATGCTTCTCAAATCACATTTTTGCGAATAACTCAATAAACGTTAAAGATGTGAGGCATCTTGAACAGTTGACATTTTAGGATTCAGGAGATACAAATATTTTGGCTGTCTTTGTGCACTATGTTTTATATGAAGCACCGCCTGCCTAAGACTGGCTGACTATATCATGGGAAATGCAGTCAATGTTTGCTGCACTACCAAAGCTGGCTTTCTCTGGTGTTTTTATTTTTTTTTTTTTTTTTGGTGCCATGTCTGAAGTCTTTGCTCACAACCTCAAAAAAAAAAAAAACACCCCTGGAAAAATGTGTAGGAATGAGGTTTTAACCACAAGATATTTTTAAGCCTCAGTTTTGTCCAGCAATTAAAATGCCCTAGAATACAAGCTGAGGTAGTACTCCCAAAATGTATTTAAAAATACATAAATCAGGTTTAATTTTACCCCATCCTGTGAGAATTGTGATCGTCTACATAGACATCTTATGACAAAGCTTTCAGATTTTACACTGAGTTAAATCGGTGTGAAATGCGCCAGAGTGGCGTGAGTCTAAAAGCAGTAAGGTTTGTTTCTAAAATAGTTGATATGCTGCAATGTTGTCATTTTGACAAGCAGATGAATGCAGTGGTCCTATTTCTAGTTGTGTATTTATGGGCATTTTTACTTAACTTAAAGGAGACTTATATAGGTGCGTGGTACAATACTGGAATAACCCCAGTAGAATTATCTTAATGTTGATAAAGTAAATTAAGTCATGTTTTATTATTCACTCTGTTTAAACTTTTTCACTAAACTTGTAAAGTCCCCCCCCCCCCCAAAAATGAATGCTACTGGTCAGCTCTCCTAGATTTACTGGGACAACAATGCTCAATTTGTGGCAAGCATGCAAAAGTCTGTTAATTCAACACTGGCCATTAAAGCCGAGGGAACATCTGGCCTGTGGCAGTCTAATAAAGCTGTTTTAGTTTTTGGAGAGTTAATTGCATCCTCAGTCTCTAGTCTGAAATTAGTTGTGCATAATGAACACCCTTTTTAAATGGTGTTCCCATTATTTTGTCATGTCTAGTAGATTGCTTATAGAAAATTAGGTTATAAAAAGATTAAATTTTGGCTGAGCCGAACATGTTCCGGATCACTGTGCCTACTGCATCTTAAAGCCACTTTAAAAAAAAAAAAAAACTATTTTTTTATTTAATGCAATCTGTTTTGTGAAATTTAAAGGATAATCTGCATGAACATAGTTTTGGATTTTATTTCTTATATGCAATAAATTGGAGGCTACTCACTAACCTGACTCAATAGGTTGGAGTTGCAGTGCTTTTCACATTCAATCTTTCTATCCAGTTATATTGTATATCTGTCAGCATGTATGTTTTGCCTGTGTATTTGTCTATCTCTGATAATGGGTGGGCTGGTAAAATTTCACTATGGGCCACTACATTATTTTTGCTTTTCGGGCCATGAGTTGCCAGGCCTCCTCTGGCTCCACACCAGTGCTTACAAAGTTCAGTGAATGATCACTTGTGGTGATCCAGATGATCTGGCCACAAATATGTAGGATTTGTGCCAAGTAAGATTTCAGATTTCATTTTTTTTGGGAATCCTGCTATTTAGCCTGACCAAAAATATTGAATTTGTTAACTCTACTTGTTCTCCATCTAATGGTTAATAATTGTGCTACACTGATTAAGTACACTGGCAATTCACATGTTATTTTCATAGCAGATCAAAATATTGCTCAGAATACTGTCAGTAAGGTGGTATGTTTGGAACATCTGCAGCTGACTGTTCTCAAATGCAGCCTGTCAGTTGAAGTCTGCCAAACTCCTCCTGCATTCCAGCTGTCTCTAGAAGCAGGGACTCCTCCTGTGACATAGCAGAGCGAACAACTCATAGTAACACACTGATGCTAGTGTGCTGACGTTCCTTCCCTTTTTTTCACATTTACTAAAGAGCATATGAGTTGTTAGTGGCATGGATTTGATTTAAATAAAGGCTATTTTAAATCACTAGTTTGCAAGACTCGCTATAAATCTTGCTGGTCGTAATCTATATTATTT
This sequence comes from Pelodytes ibericus, assembly GCA_036172795.1. Lineage (NCBI taxonomy): Eukaryota > Metazoa > Chordata > Amphibia > Anura > Pelodytidae > Pelodytes > Pelodytes ibericus. The sequence continues at coordinate 113,697,772 of CM069859.1, forward strand.
GCAACCAGATGACGATTTCATATTTAGAATAACTTCTCAGATTAGTAAAATGGCTAAATTAGTACTGATTTTATTTTAATTGGTTAATCACACATATTTGGATATCTACTTTAATTGTTTTCTGTAACCCAAACAATAACATTACATAGTTTACATATTCTTGTATTTGCTTAACCCCATTGTGCCAGATGGTGCTTTTGGTCCTTAACGACCAAAGCGCCAAACTGACATGTTGGTGTGCCAGGAACATAAAAGCAGAGGATCTCACGTTGCGGAGGCAGGCCCAAAATGCGCAATGATCCTTTAACAAAACCTGTGTTTGCCAGAGGTTTAATACTACACCCACTCACTATTTTGGTTAAAAACTTGAGTGTCAAAATATAAATTATGTGGTTTATTTATTAAAAAGAAAGTGTCAGAAGTAATCTGTTTGAAGCAGAGACCTTGGAGTGAGCGGACTGCTTGTTTCTTGGTAATTCACACTCAAACCCCATATTTTTGCAACATTACATGTAATGGAGGCAATGAACTGGAGGAAATGTCCTAGTTTCTGCCCTGTTTTAACTGTAATTGCCCCTTTTAGATTTTCACTTAAGAGTTTTGTGGTGGATATTGCATAGTAAATACATTGGTAGCCTATTCTGTTTCAGTTTTTTGCAGATGCTAAAGGTTGATATTGGGAGTGATTAAATAGTTTTATGGTATATACATGCTGCAGACACATCCTATTGTATTTAGTTTTTTGCCTCTGAAATGTTCTATTTCCTTCCCAATATATAGCCTAAATATATTGTTTTTCCTTATCTCCTACCTTTCACCCAAGTCCTCAGTCCTGTATGTTCTGCTTATCTACTGTATGTGATGACAGACTGTAATCCAGAAGTCTGCTCTATGACACACTGCGCAATGCTTGCTCACCTGACATGTCTTTGATCCAAGACCCCAATCTCTTGTTACCCATCTTGTGACATCACCTTTTAAAAGTACGGGTACATGTCGGGTTCTTGGTGCGTTTTGGAAAGTATGTCAGTTTTGTTTGTTGCAAATAAGGTTTTGAAATATTTACTAGCAGTAATCCTTCACACAGATGGGTATATTATATATCACACACACCTACCTGGATCCTGGCCACCTTCCATGGAATTTGACTTTATCCTGAGCTATAAAACTGTCATTATGCACAAATATTGAAAATGTGGTCATGGTTCTTGAAACCATAAAGGGTTAAGATTTTTTTCCAGTGTATTCACATCAGTGTACTCCTCGCTACACATCAGCCTATCGCAGGGCTCGACAAACCCCAGGCGCCAGGTCGCCATGGCGACCAGGAAATGAGACCTGGCGCCTGGGTGAAGTTACCCTCCCTGTCCCCTTGCCACTGCCATCCGATGTTTTTTTCTTTTTTCGGAGCGCGAGGGGGTAAAGTCTGTGCGTATAGCACAGACTGCAAGCTCCGCCCCCTCGCGCAACGCGTGTCTGAGTGCCGGGTGTCGTCACGTGACATCCTGGCACTCAGCAGGCCGATGAGTGAGGACATGCTGCAGCACGGATGTCCCCCTCCCCTGCAGTGAGGTAAAGCAGCAGGGAGGGGGGACACATCAAGAAAAGACTGTGTGAGGTGGGTGTGTGTTTGTATATATGTGTATATGTAAAGTAGGTGTGTGTGAGGTGTTTGGATATATGTGTATATGTAAAGTAGGTGTGTGTGAGGTGTTTGGATATATGTGTATATGTAAAGTAGGTGTGTGTGAGGTGTTTGGATATATGTGTATATGTAAAGTAGGTGTGTGTGAGGTGTTTGGATATATGTGTATATGTAAAGTAGGTGTGTGTGAGGTGTTTGGATATATGTGTATATGTAAAGTAGGTGTGTGTGAGGTGTTTGGATATATGTGTATATGTAAAGTAGGTGTGTGTGAGGTGTTTGGATATATGTGTATATGTAAAGTAGGTGTGTGTGAGGTGTTTGGATATATGTGTATATGTAAAGTAGGTGTGTGTGAGGTGTTTGGATATATGTGTATATGTAAAGTAGGTGTGTGTGAGGTGTTTGGATATATGTGTATATGTAAAGTAGGTGTGTGTGAGGTGTTTGGATATATGTGTATATGTAAAGTAGGTGTGTGTGAGGTGTTTGGATATATGTGTATATGTAAAGTAGGTGTGTGTGAGGTGTTTGGATATATGTGTATATGTTAAGTAGGTGTGTGAGGTGTTTGGATATATGTGGATATGTAAAGTAGGTTTGTGTGAGGTGTTTGGATATATGTGGATATGTAAAGTAGGTGTGTGTGAGGTGTTTGGATATATGTGGATATGTAAAGTAGGTGTGTGTGTATATATGTGAAGAAGCCGTGTGTGTTTATGAATTGCGTGTATGCTTGCGTGATTGTCTGGCTCCTAAATTTTTTGGCTGGCTCCTAAAATCTAATTAGATTTGTCAAGCCCTGGCCTATCGTTCATGTTGGCCTCCGCAAGCAAATTTCTGTCTAATATAAAATACTGATGGCTACGGTCTGTCTGCAAAAGGTTTTTAAACAAGCATCTGAAATGGCCAATCCTACCGAAAAATATTTATTTGCACCATGTGCGATTGCTCGAATAAAAGAAGAAAAAAAAAAAGAGATGTATTTGGAACTATGCAATATAACACCTGACAGTAGCTATGAGCGCTGCATTCACTGTGTTTAGAGTGAAATTGTCTTTATATTATTTTTTCCTGTTTTGCATATTATACCCAATTGCTTCATTTTCACCCTCCCCCCTCTTCTATCTTACCAGGAGCGTGTACATGAGTATTTGCCAAGCAATGAAAATCATCTAGTGGAGAACACGGTAACTCACAATGGGGTTGTTAGATCACGTAAGCTGCAGCGGGAAGGTACGTATGCTGGAATACTATGGTGCATGAAAGGCTGATTGTGTTGTTTCATAGGTTTTCATTCCGTTGAACGTCTACATGACAAAGGCAGTTGTTCATCCATAATTTCCTTTTTTGTTTTTTTGTATTACTATAAAATCACTTGGACAAAGCAGACCTAGAACATGTGAGGTCATGTCAGCAGTTCATGAGGTTGTAATGGCATGCAGCTACTGGCTGGTAAATGATTCCCCAGTCTGCATATATTACATTCACAGTTCATTTCAGGTGATAGTCTGTACCTCCACCACTTTCTACAAATGGAATGCAGAGCATATCGGCCACATACCTTGACTACGTACTCCTAAAAGGTCAATTGTGATGCTTGTATCCTGTGTACATTTTATATGCTAAATAAACACAAATTGCACTTACCCCTCCATTAGAAATGTCAGTAATATCAAGTACGCTGTAGAAATGTATTGTGCTGTTAGAAACTAATTCTGCATCTGTTTCTAAACACAAAGTGAGTCTATAGTTTTACTATGCAAGACATTGATCATGTTCTTTTAAAGATTAATTAACATGAATACGTCAACAAATAGAAGTCCACATACTAAAATAAGTCATTTATACACCGTGCAATCAATCCCATAATTTGTAATATTGGCACTGATAGAACTTCACTTGGGTTCTTATATTTTACTTTGTCTAATTCATTCAATGATCTATATACCTAATTTTACATATCTTTAAAGTAGTCAAAAATATACAATAAAGTATAATTTTGACAAAACATTCATAGTTTTGCAGAAGGACAAACTGTTTTTTTTGTTTTTTTTGGTCTGTGTGAGTTACTTTCACTTCCGAAGCTCAGACCGGCAGAGGGCTTAGCCATATTGACGGAGCAGCATGCTCAGTCAATATGGCTCCCCACGATCGCTCCGCAAGGGGTTTTTAATAAAAAATTATGATATCAAAAAATGCATTTCTTGTTTTTATTTCCTTTTATGTGCCAATGCTGCCTCTCTTTCCCTTGCCCCAAGCTTTATCTCTCTCTCCCCCCCTTGTTTCTCTCTGCCCCCCCTCCCCTTGTTACTCTCTGTCGTCCCCCCCCCTATCTTTCTACCCTCCCTCCCCCTCGTTTCTCTGCCCCCCCTCGCTCCCTCCACCTCACCTGTTTCTTGGTCCCTCGTGGCTAGTGGGGGCAGCCGGGGGATGTCTGCACGATACGTGCAGACATCCTCCATGCTGCCCGACACCTCCGTCTATTATGACGGACAGCTGGTCCATCATAATAGACGGAAGTGTCGGGCAGCATGGAGGATGTCTGCACGTAACGTGCAGACATCCCCCGGCTGCCCGATTCTCCCTGGTGGCTAGCGGGGCATGTCTGCGCGATGAGCGCAGACCTCCCCTGCTGCCGCCCGGCACGACCCCGGGACTTTTTATGACGAAGCCAGAAGGACCCGGCTTCATCATAGAAGTCCCGGCGGTTGTGCCGGGCGGCAGCAGTGGGAGTCTGCGCTCATCGCGCAGACATCCCATGCTGTTAGAGAGGGGGATCCAGGTCCCAGTCTTATTGTCTGACCTCAATTTGAGGTCAGATTATAAGATGACCTCGATTTATAAAACAAGGGGTATTTTTCAGAATTTTTTTTATTTCTTTAATCGAGCAAATACGGTAATATACAGGCTCAATATCTAATCACAGAATATCCATATATAGAGGAAAACATATTAAATGGACCGTTTCAGATAGATATCTTTTTGGTTAGTTACATCTCGAAGCAGTGGCTATTTTGCAGCAGAATAACTCTTGTAAAATGTATTTATATAATAAATGTAATTTAATTTTATTTTTCAGCTGTCTACATTGAGAAAATCACATTGAAAGGTGCACAGAGAAAAAGGTCTGACAAGAATTTAGAGTACACATTTAAGGTAAGCTTATCTTGCACTGTCATAAACATGTGTGACAATTGTTGTGCTCTGTTGCCAAAAGATTTAACATTGATCCCCTGAGTGGAAAATGGATTTATTATGCCCAGTGATACTTGTCCTGCATTCTTGTGGTTGTGGCTGGATAACCATAAAAGGCCTATGGATAATTTGGAAAACAAAATGTCATTTTTGCAAAAGCCATATGACTCTGTACAGAGTTTATACTAGGAGGTTTTGTAATATGAGCTATACTAGGAGGTTTTGTAATATGAGCTATACTAAAACCACTTGTGGTAAAGCCAATGTATACTATAAGAATAATACAAATAAGTTGTAGGTAAGAAATGGTATATGATATGCCAGGGCTTGACAAATCTAATTTGATTTTAGGAGCCAGCAAAAAAATTTAGGAGCCAGACAATCACGCAAGCATACACGCAATTCATAAACACACACGCCTACTTCACAAATATACAAATACACATATATACAAACACCACACACACACACCTACTTTACATATACACATATATATATATATATATATATATATATATATATATATATATATATATATATATATATATATATATATATATATACAAACACCACACACACACACATACTCTTCATATACACACATATACAAACACACACCAACCTCACACAGTCTTTTCTTGGTGTGTCCCATGCTGCAGCATGTCTTAATTCATCGGCCTGCTGAGTGCCAGGATGTCACGTGACGACACCCAGCACTCAGACACGCGTTGCGCGAGGGGGCGGAGCTTGCAGTCAGTGCCATCCGCACAGACTTTACCCCCTCGCGCTGCGAAAAAAAACAAAAATCGGATGGCAGCGGCAAGGGGACAGGGTGGGTAACTTCACCCAGGCGCCAGGTCTCATTTCCTGGTCGCCATGGCGACCTGGGGTTTGTCGAGCCCTGTGATATATGCATAGTTCTGAATAGACCACACAGCAGACAAGGGCCCCCCAAAGATTGATGCAATTTCTCAATTGCATACAGGTCTTTGGTTCCTGGCACACAAGAGAAAAGTTGACTAGCAAGCTGGAGAACAACCTATCACAAATAATAACCTGATGCATGCTATTTCCACATTCCCCTTTTATTTAAAGTTGCAAATCCGACAGTCTTCAGGGGAACGGACTACCTAATGAATAGATATTTCCTGTTCTAAACAGCACTTGGTGCAAATGAGGCAGCTCACCACTGCCCCCAATGATGTCAGTCAAGGTATGCCTTAACAAATGTTGTAAAAAGCATAACCACTACCAACTTCTAGTAAATGTTAATATAATGTGTGACACAGTAATGGGAAGGATTTAAACAAAAGGGAATTGGTTAACTTTACATGTACCTATAATTTGTTATGAACAACTTAATTAAAAAAAAAAAACACACTTAAATGGACAAATGAATTATAGCAATTAAAAGAGTTTGCAAATGTTTGGGTTACTTAGGCCGTTAAGTGATAAGTAATGTAAGTTACCAAAACACCTTTTAATGCCTTGTATTGTGTGTTTATTTATTTTTGCCAATTCATATCAAAGCTTTATAGATACGTATAAAGTTGGCAACTCCCTTAAATCCTTTCCATGACTGTGTCACACCTGATGGTTTACGTTTGCTATAGGTTGGTAGTGTATATGCTATTCTAGAATGTTTGGTGGAGTAGGGAAAGAATAAGGAAAATGTATACCTGACAAGTTATTTATATTACTTGGTTGTCTCCTAAGTGGTGCATCATTTTCCCCCTCCTCTGCTTCTCCACCTTACAAATCCCCCATTATTCTGTTTGTGTACCATCCTTCTGGAAGATAGAGGCACTGGTCCAGTATATATCCGTGTTTTTGTTTTTTTTTTCTTTTCAGTTGGATAAATCCGATAATAGTCTGAATAGACCTCATATTGGATGATCTATAGGAGTTACTTAAGCTAAATAAGTCCATACCTTGCAGCATCACAGACTTTTACAGAGTACATTGCGTAGCTTGAGTTGCACTGTTATTCTGGTATTCTGACAGATGAAGTTACTAGACAGAAAGCACAAAGGATTTGTGGATTTTAACTGATGCATCTCTGAACTGTCATGGGGAGCGCTTAGTTCCTGCCAGCCTTGTGTGCACTGCATACTCCAATGCTTCCCCGTTATTTACAGTAATGCACACCTAGTTCCAGCATTCAGTTTTTGTCTGCCCTAGTCAGTGTGCTCTGTGTGAGTAATCAGTGATTGCACTGTCATTTGTCAATGCAAGTGCATGACTTTGCAGTTTCCTAGCAGTCGGATTATATCTGATGTAATCAGGTACACCTCTCCATGCCAAAATATGAAAATAAAAAACCTGCTGGGTGTATCAAGTTAATTTTAAATTACATTTTTAACAAAATAAGTTCATATTTCCCACCTACACATTAGTATTGCCATAGATAAGTAATGCATGTTAAAATACATTAACAACTTAAGGAAACATAACCTTTAAAAATGAAATGAATGTAAATGTTTCTTGTTTTGATGTGGTCATTGGTCAAAAAGAAATAACTTTTCACCCCTTAATGTTAAACATTACACCACAATACTTGGATGAAAATATCCCATCCACTTCTGTGACATTGCCTTAACCCACTTAATCCTGGGCTTGACAAGTATTTTGTGGGATTTAAGAGCTGATCTGATATGCAACAATATTTTGATCTTTTACTTGGGTTAATTTATATTTTGGGGCAATTTACATCTTGCATGTAACATCAATATTTTTTGCGACTATCGGTGTCTAATAACTGTATAAGTAAACGTTTTGCGTATTTAAGTCTTCTAAGTATTCTATTTGGTTTTCCAAATTCTGACTTTTTTTTTAAATAGGACTATGAAACCTTTTTTTAATATTTATTATTGGTGTTATAAAAAAAGTCAGTTTATTTGTCCTTTTTAAAAATGTTTATCTTGCACATAAATCTTACGGAGGACTGCTGCAGATTAGGTGTTTCATGTTTCTATTCCAGGTTACCTGGTCAGACCTTTCTGTAACCTCTGTGACAAAATCACACCAGGATCTGCTTGACTTTCTTCTAATGGTAAGCTTGAATCTGAAGTGGCATGTGGTAAGGATTTGTATACATGTCTCTTATATTGCATGAGTTGTCACTGGGGGAAGTCTTTCCAGTCAATTTGGAGAAAGCTTGACATTTACCTAAGTTGCTGAATGTCACATTTGTTATAATGCTTCCACATCTTGGACCTTGCAGAATAAACTGTACAGTGCTGAGGACCTAATATGTTGACGAGTGAAATGCACTGCACACTTGGCATCAGATATAGCACACACTTGTTTCCATTTCAAATATCAGTTTTGAAATTATCACAATTCTTTAACCCTCCATAATACATACAATATGTATCTGCAGACTGCAGATCTCTTTCCCATAGAAATTCCCAACTTACAGTGCTATAACCACCAGAATGGATTCTGGGCAGGCATAACACTCCTTAAGAGAGGCTAGAGAGTCAGTAGTTGAGGTTTAATAGAGTGATGTTAAATAGGAAAATTAGGTACACAGAGTTTTTTGTATTGTGTTTTTTTTATACTAATAATATTGCAGAATTCATGTTCAAATACACTTACCTTTTCTGTAGCTTCCTAAAGAACTTTCTAGTGAAACATTTGATAAGACCATTCTGCGTGCACTAAATCTGGGTTCCCAGAAGAGGGAAGAACGTCGGTACACAGACCTGGAGCCTATAGTCAGGTGAGCCATGCAATGTCCTTCATGTTTGGTACAATTAGATAAGTGTTATAACTTTCCACTTTCTATAAATACCCAATTCCATCTGTCATAAACAATTGGGTAGTTATCTGCTGGGTAAACTTACATTTTAAAAAATTGTATACAGCATCTTCTAAAGCACTGATTTCAGTTAAACCTTGTCTATCTCTGCCTTGTAGGCAAATATTTTCATCTCCGTCACAGGCCCTCTTGCAAAACCAGAGAGTACATACATTCTTCCTGGAGTCTGTGGAAACTAGCCATCCTTATAGTAAGTATGTTTTTTATGTGGTATAATTGCATTGGTGAGAAATTGATTTTTCTAGCTAAATTTGTGTATGTGTAAACACTGGCTTTGCCTATATTGTGCATATACATCCCAGTTATATTTTGTAATTTAGGACTGCCTATGACTAGCGCTGACAGCGGTTCCGGTTTATAGGCCTATATCTGGATCTCCATGGAGTTCTCTAGATTCCAAAAAAATGAAATATATTATTTATTTATTTTTTACAACGTCAAGGAGTGTGAGCGCAAATATTCTTTGTGTCTAGTTATAGGATTTGGTAGTAATAGGAGACCTATGTCTTGTATGTCATTGTAAAATTTCCAAATGCTGGGCAAACTGTGATACGTTGCCTCCCTAATCCTGCACAGGTTTCAAGAGTTCTATTCCCCTTGCCTGAGTACGGCATTGCCTTTTAAGACAGTGTTGTGTTTTCTCTTGTGCTGAGGTAATCTTGGCTCAGTACTGAACATTACATTTTATTTAAAGAATCCTTCTACTGAAATAAAATGGTTTGGAATTTTCTTGTGTTTTTTCAAGCCAAAGCTTTCACATCTTGTGTGGTGATTGGGCTGGGTGTCCTATTTTTGTATGATAATGGCTCTATATTGTAAAACACAAGCAACATCATTGCTGACTTTATTTTACGTAACCATAGTAAAGGCCTTTTGTCCCTTCTGATTTTGTCTACAGATAACCTGCCGGCTACTCCAAAGTCATGCAATAGTCCACAGCTGTTCAAGGAAGACAGCTCAGAGGCTTCCAGTCAGGAAGAAGGTATGGCCTTTTTGGGCAAACACTTCACAATGCATGTTCAGTTAGATGGCTATAACACTTCCTATATTCTTTGCATGAATACATTCCTACCTGACATTACTTTTCTGAAAGTGTGTGACCTTTTAATGAAATGAGTTTCAAATGAATGGGCATTTGTAGACCACAAATCACTCATTGTTGCTAGAGGTACACCACTAATTGGTCTTAAGTGTGTTTTGTTTGACATGTGTTCCTTCTTCTTCCGCTTAGATGTTCAACAGCACATGACTATCCACAAGAAACCTGCTGGAAAATGTCCAACTTCAAAGTAAGTGGAACTTGCAATGTTCTTCTGTAAACATTACCTTGTGGCACAAATCTGTAATATAAAGTGATTTTGTAAGCATGGTGGCTGTTATGAATTCCTTTAGGCAGCATATTAGAATAAACGATGCACAAAGTCCTGATCTAGAGTTTGTTATAAACCTGTTGTCCACATTTTGCACTATCGATCCTATATAAAAAAAAAAAACAACAAAAGGACCACACATCACAACCATGTTGCAGGACTGTCCTTTTTTTTTTTTTATAAACAAATGTAAAACAAATTTATAAAGTGCTCCACGGGATTAATAACCATATTATAATGCAGTGTGTAAGGACAGGAGCAGAACTTCCTGTAATGGCAGTACAAATGGCAATCTTGGTTACTAGATACATATCAAGTTGGATAAAGCAGAGTCCATATCTGTCTTGAGAAACTTAATAAAACGCAGTCAACTCATACTGACAGAAACCTGTAGGTCTGTCTACATTTCTGTTTTGTTTACACTTGTTCTAAACATTGCAGTGACAGGTCTTTATATCTTTTTACAGCACTCAAGCTTCCAAAACCTGTCCTTTGAGCAGGCTTCACATGCCACACTGTGAACAAAATGGTGGCAACAACTGGAGGAAGAAAAACGGTCCTGGTTCTCCACATCACGAGCACTACAAGAACTCAGGGCACCAGGTATAAACATTTTAACTGCTAAAACAAAATTCCATGTACAATAAATCTATTGTATGTTCTTTGTTCATGATTTTAGTATATGCAAGTTATTTTTACTTTAACATCTTGCTGCTAAATTCAGTGACCGCAATGAGAGGAAGGCAGGCTGGCTGCCTTGGCAGCAGTTTTCATTCTCTTCTCTGGAAAGTGCGGTCATTAGCTATAACTATGGAATATGCCAATCTGATGAACTTGGCTGTTTCAGGTTCTTGAAATAAAGAGGGGCTGATTTCTGCCAGCCTGGTGTGCTGTAATGTAACACAATAAGGATGACTTTGGAAAATGGGCAGGACAGTTGCCATAGCAACAACCGTAACTGGACAAAATGTTATATCCAGTTTTTAGGAGTTTTGGCTTCACTGTTTCCTTTCAACTATGTTTTTTTTTTCTTCATCTTTATATGATGCAGCAGTTATTAAATATTTCTGAAAGTTGGTGAAACTGCCCTTTTAGGTCTCAAAGCAGTGCGTGTACAGTGCATAGCATTCGCCATGGGCACAGACCTGCATTAAACACATGTTGGCTGCCTTAGTGCAATCACCGTTGCCCTGCATCATAATTACTGTGTTTGTGCTGATCTGGCTTACAAAAAATACCTTTGTTTACTTTGCAGCATACAACAGATAAAGGTCGTCCATACGCAGCTGGCCAAGAATCCACTTCAGAGAGGTTTGTGGTGGCGGTTTTTATTTTTTTGTTTGTTAATAACCTTTTGTGTTGATATTTTAGCCAATGAAGTGAATACGATGAAATAGTTTATAAAATGATATTCCTGTTTGTACTGAACATCTGGTGTACATGAATAATCCAGTTCATAATTTTAGAAGGTAATGGTGCATCTTAATACAATTTAGAAGAGTTTGAGTTCTTTCAACATTATATCAGCCAGTTACCAGTTTTGGTGTCACTGTACAGAAACGGGTATCTACTGCAAGTGTGCTGTCCCTGTAACCTGTATTAATATTTTGGTAGCATAGCTTATTTATGCTCTTTATTTTACTCTTTTTTTCACTATCTTATAATCGTACCCCTCTTTTTCATTGTTTACATATGAGTGGATTCCTCCGCTAGCTATCTGAATGGTTTGTGAAATACGTTGCTGTATGTAGACACTTGTATCCATGTCTTCATTAACATGCATTTTTTTTTTTTTTTTTATACCACCCCCCAGCAGAAATACTATGGAGAATGTTGAAGCCAAGTCCATATGCAGAACAAACGGGGTCAAACCAGCTCATATTATGAGGAGCAGTGTTGGGAAAGGTAAGCAGTGAAATGAGATTGCTACATGTCAGTGGGTCAGGACTCATTCCTAGGTCGCAACTAACCTTTTATGAATATATCCTTTCCCTGTGGTCTCTTATCAAAGAGGGATGTCGCCGTTTACATTAAATTCTGTATCATAGTACCTTGGAATAGCATGCTAAATCCAGACTACTAAAAATCTGCAACCTCTCGTGGTCTGTATTGTTGAAGCTATCTATACTTGGTGTACCTCGTTTAGAGTATTCAGGCACCTGGCATCATGTGCCAGCCGAATTCTGTACACCGTGCATAGCAGAAGTGTTACATTTGCAATATTCATCTCTGGCATGCAGATTTTTTTTTTTTTTTTTAGATTTCATTTGCATATGGAAATGCATAATGATGTCACAAGGGAAGAGGAACAATCTATTCCTCAAACCCCCTTTTACATAACCTTCCCAGTGGACAGTTCATTTATTCCTAGTTAGGTACCTTGCAGATCATGTGAGCATCAACTTTTGAATGGTCAAGATACTGCTTTCAAAACTAGTTTGTTTATTTTTATATCTTTTTATATTTTCTTCTGTCAATGTAATAAAAGTTGCATAACAACATATTTCCCATTTTAATTCTAAAAGTGAATAAGGATGTGGTGAGCATTATGTGGAATGTTAATTTAATTGGAAAACTATAGTGATTTCTCTTAATCCATCTATGTCTAACACAGTGATTTTAAATCCTGCAAAATCCTGCAATGGAAGTTATTACTGCACTGCTTATTAAGGGACCTTTGGAGAACTGAATTTTACGCATTTATTAATCCTCAGCGTGGGTTCGGTCTTTTATTTTCAATGCATGCTTTCTTTCAATGGTTATATTGGTAGTCTGCAGCCTATCAAATGTCAAAACTGCAAATTAACACTGACTTGGCACTTCCTGGATGCCCTTCCAGCCAAGGATGTCTGTGTGCACAGTATCTGTTTCATGAGCTGATGCTTCTTTGTAAGTACAATTGTTTTTAAATAGCTTAAGCATTCAACAAGTAGTAAAAGCAAGTACTCTGGAAATCTTGTTTTGAATGCTTGACACCAGAAATAGTCTAGACCAATGTCAGTTTAATTCTTACCTTACAGAAAAACTGGCCTGGCGTACCAATTAATAGACATTGCTTAAAGTATACAGGGCTTGGACATCACCAAAGCCCCTTTTTAAAAGACGAGTAGTATGAGCCACATGCCACTGCAGTGCAACACATGTTCACACCTGTCTTTAAAAAAAGAAAACAAATTGTTCCCTCTACAATGTTCAGAGATCTATATATTTTTTTTTTTTTTCAGGAGTCAGGAGGATTAAAAATGTCCTTGATTTTAAGATGCCATTTATTCGAAGCACCCCTTTTCCAGGGGTGTTAAAATTTTAAAGTCTTAGAATCGATGATCTTTAAAATGGCTATATTTGACTTCCAACACTACCTCAGAATCCGACTGTCCTAGGCAACGGCAGCAGCATGACACATGTCATCCATGCCGAAACACCACGCTCATTACATCAGCCGAAACGTGAATTTAGGCTGCTATAAGAATTTCAGCTGTTTAGAGGAACAATCGCGTCTTGCATTTGCCGGCTAAACATGGCCGCTGAATATAAGACACTCTCAATTCTAAGATTTCCCAGAGCTGTCAAAAACAAAAACTTTCTTTTGGGTTATTGATAAATCTGAGCTTTGTTTTTTTCACTTCTGCACTTTTTAGAAAAAATGGGACCACACAGCACAAAGTTAATGTTGAGTGCCAGAAGTGTAGACGCTTAGGTTTGGGGTGTGGACATTATTAATTGTATGAGGTAACAAAAGAAACTAGATTTTTCAGATGGGGAATAAAAAGTGCATGAGGACCACCTTTTGGACATAATTGTTCTTTGAAAATACTAATCAATTTTGGTTGTCTGTCATATTAAATACATGCCAGTTTGAAAGTTTTTACCCAGATTTATATTTATCCAGTGTCCTATTTTGCCTAGCTGTCATTCACAAAGGAAAGCTAGAATATCACTGATAAACATTTACATGTATGTAATCATTTGTTACACATTACTTTGCATACATATATGCTACTTAGAAATGTATTTTCTTCATTGCAACTTTAAATTTTTATAACCATAGATGGTTAAAAGACCTTTGAAAGTCTGGTTTAAATTGGTTTTATGGTGACGGTTTTAGCATTAGGTAGGCAGAAATGGCTCAAAGAACATGTTTGTCTTTCTTGTTTTTAGAGCCCGCACTGGAGGTTGGGTCTGGGCATGAAACATGTGGAGAGACCTCTTCAGAGAGCTACAGTTCCCCTTCTAGTCCCAGACATGACAGGAGAGAGAGCTTTGAAAGTGAAGATGAAAAAGACCGAGGTTGGCTTCTGAGGGGTATCTCGTGGGAGTCACTGTGCCATGGCCTCCTATAATGCAATTCTAGGGATTATTTTGGGTGTTATAGACACCCAAAGAAAAAAAAGAAATCAACTAGCTTCTCTCGTATTCTATTCTTTATTAGTCAGTCAAAAAAAGTCTTACTTTTACCTTGTTGCATAAAATGAATATGCTAAACATGTGTATGTGGGGCTCTCTTTGAATAAGAGAGTGGCATTTCAAATGGGTAGCAATGCAGTCATTGACAGGTTATATAGGCTATTTTTGTCCAAGCTGATTTATGATGTGAAAGAGAAACACAAATGATTACAAGATGTATCGTTTATGTTTATCAGGTTTATCTCTGTAAAGTTGCAGACTGGCAGAGCTGAGAGTAAACCTGCATGTATTGGTGGGTTTACTCCAGAACAGGGGCATGGGATACTTAATTTCCTCCTTTTACAGGTTGAACATCTCTTATTTAAAGATGTTATCCAAATTTTACACACCAGTCAAAATGCAAACTCACCACAGATTATTCAGCGTCCAGCCCCCTTAAAGTGCAAACTCGCTATTCCATGCATACTCCAATTCCATGGCAACAATGGATAATGCAGTGGCACGTGTGCCAACGGCAGGTTGTCATCAATGCCTTACATCACAGTAAAAGTGTGTTATTTATACAGTATTTACAATGATACTGTATTTCATCAGTGCTGAGAGGCTTCAATATTTATGGATAAGGATATAGTACCACGTTAAGCCAAATTGTTTTACAAACCAGAAATCCTGTATCCATTTTTTTATGAAAGGCTCGTAGTTTTGAGTCTCTCTATGCTTGGCTATTAAGACAAGTTTAGCACATTTTGTTGTCAATAAAAGGGTCCCTGCCTCATTAGGTTCCCTCTAGTTAACCGAAATGAAGACCAAATTAAATCCCATAAATGCAATATAGTGAAATGTCCATATTGGTAGCGGTTTAGTTGGATACACTCTAGTAGCCTGACATGAGGGCTGTGACGAAACCCCTGGTACCCCGGCTGGGTTCCTCAGTCAGTCTCTGCTTCCTAGGGACCCTCAACAGTGATCTCTCCAGCCATCCAAGTCACCAACTGAGACTTACTGTAGAATGAAGAATAATAACACATCATTATTGGCTTAACAGTAAATCCAATTAACACAACAATGGATGAGGGGGTAAACTATCAAACATTGTCCCTGACTACCCTGTGACATTGTAATCCTTCAGAGTGGTCTCCTCTCAGAATTATGCATTGGACATAAACCAATACACAAAACAGAATCTGACTAAATAACCACATTAAACATACAGTGATGGCACGTAAGCCAGGGTGAGTCAGGATTACAGGGCACAATATGGGGACATGAGTAAAGTCAATGCAAAGTGTAAACTTACCCACCCATCTCTCCAAAAACAGAACCACTTTTCAAACCAAGGGCCATTAATCTATAGGGAGGAGGCAGGCCATTATTTCTCTCTAAGAACCCCAGGTTCTGTCACAGGCTAATTTGCTAATTCTCCCTGTCCCAAAACATGAAACATTTTAAGGTAAGCTTATTTGTCAGCTGTTTATAATGCCTACCAAGAATACTACAGAGAAAAGGGAACAGGCCTGTGAGATATAACCGTATTTAACAGCATCTCTAACCCCTTGAAAGCCAGTGCAGTGTGCAAATGGCATTGCTTACCCTCTTGGCATTTTAATAGCGATATGTGTAAGTCAGCGAATGCTCATTTAGCAGAAACCCTTTATTTTGGCTTTCATGTGTTCCATAAGTCACAGGTTTTTATTATGCTACTGGAAACACAAAGCCGAATATTTTAGAATGTGTGTAGCGTTTGTCCAGCTGTTCTTCGACTGTGACTTCATGGGTGGGGTTGGTTGGCCATCACCGATTTCAATGTTTAAATTGGAACATTTTGAGTACCCTGGGAATGGCTCACCAAACTGTCTGCAGGAGATGGTCAGCCAGCATAGTATTACACTACCATTTTTTAAAATTGTATTAATGCCCCTTCTTATATGAGAATACTAATAAATTAAATCATAATTGGTAAACTGCATTTTATAATTCGTATTTAGCTTTTCTGTTAGACATGCAGTTCAGACACGAATACAATGATATAATGTAATAAAGCCTAGGGTGAACACTGCACACTGCCACTAGTTTAACAGCTCTGATGATTTCCCCAAAAAATGCTGATTTATTTTCAAGGCATGGTGTTTTACTGGGCATGTGCAGTTTTGCAAAACTGAATGAAAGGCACGGGGTGTGATTAGAATAAGCAATGTATTGACATGTTACACCCACCTCCATGATGATTTACCTTTTTTTGGAAAATTACAAAATTCTGTAATAGGTAATTTATCAGCGTTACAACTCAATAGGTTTATATTTTATCATTTCACTTTATTTACTAAATCCTCAAATATGTTTAGGGACAATGGAGAACTAGTATAGATACTTGCAAGGTCTGTTCACTAAAAAAAAAGTTTGAGGTTGTGGGATAAATGTAAGTGCAAACGGGCAAAATCAGCAGATTAGTTCTTATGTTTTAGTATATATTGAATATTGTTTTGTTTTTTTTCTCTTTTTTTGGGGACCACAAGGGAAGCCTCTTGGAAGCCAATTGATGGGGAAATAGTTTGAATATAATTCTTTGCATAGGCTGGTTACATCCTGATTGTTATTGTAGGTATTGTTTGTCCAGTTTTACAAACCAGGGTTTTGGGTTTTTATGAGCTTGAAAGATTAGGAAAAACAGGATAGGTTGTACTTCTTTTTTTTTATTTTTTTATTTTTTCTTTTTTTTCCCTTCTCTCCGCTTCTTCTGCTACCTCATGAAGTGTAGTAGTCTTTTTTTTTTTAATGGTTTTTATATCTTCTACATAATTTGTCTTAAAATAACTAATTTGTCTTTTCAGACACAGACAGTAACTCTGAGGATTCCTCAAAACATGGAGTTCCTGGTTTCACAACTTTTGGGACCATTGATACATCTGTTACGAAGTTATCTGCACCTCTTGGCAACAACAATGAAAGCCTTTTGGATGACCCCATGAGCATCTCAAAGTTTCCCCATGTTCCTTTCCTCTCTGCCATCCCCTGCATGATGCACCATGGTCCTGAAAAGTTGGAATCTGGGATTTCCCCAACAATCCCCACAGATGGAAAGGCACTTGGGACACTTGTTAGCCCTGTTTCCATGTCCCCATTAAGGGAAGCATATCATCCATGCTCTCTAGGACTTGCATCTGTTCCTGCTATAAGGGAATCTGAAAAGCGAATGGATATGTTGACTTCCTCTGTACATGTCCCATCCCCCTTCATTTCACGAAATTGTCAGCCCAGCAATCCTCCTTTGCATTTACCAGTACAAAGGTTAAAAATGCCTTCTCCGGCACAGTCAGAAACCAATACATTGACTGGCTCAACACAGATTGGCTTGGGTCTAGGGTCTGCCAATTCTGGCTTCATTTCAGTTCACAGTCCTGGAGCATTTCCAGCATCTCCAGTAACTGTCTCAGGCCCTCTTTCTAAAACAGTTTCACAAGTTGTAGGCCTTAATCAGGTAGTGCCTCATTTGGATGGAAATGCTAGCGCCATGCCTCCACCTACGAACCTAAAGTTGGTTCTCCCAGCCACTAACCTATCCCCAGCACCACCATCAGTCCCTTACCCTCTGTCTGGGGCAAATCTTGCAGCTGGTGTGTTGCCCACAAACACCAGTGTGCTAAATGCTGCTGTCACTGTTGCGTCGTCTCAACCAGCTAATGTTGCCATAGGACAGGTTCAAGCTGCCATTCCGCCTGCGGTTCCTACCCACACACCTGGACCAGCACCATGTCCAAGCCCTGCTCTGACCCACAGTACTGCACAGAGTGATGGTACATCCTTTATAAGTGCTGCTGTTGCTAATAACAGCACAAATGGGGCACTCGTGCCACCTCAGCAGATGGGGCCGGGTGCATGTGGGTCATGCGGCCGCCGCTGCAGTTGTGCAAACAGTGGAATGCCACCAATGAGCAGTTACTATTATGCCAACCAAGTGCATGGACAGGTGTACAGAGTTCCTCCATTCTTTCCTTTGCCTTCAATTTGCAATGGCACCTACCTCAACCAAGCACATCAGAGCAATGGAACACACCTTCCCTTTTTCCTACATCAAGCTCCCTACACGAATGGACTAATACATGACCCTGTGCTAGGAGGACAGGCTAACTATGGCATGCAGCAAATACCAAGTTTTGCAAGATACTATTCAATGTACCCATCACCTAATGTAGTAGCCAACGGATCAGGGCCCAAGAAAAATGGGAATATTTCTTGCTTCAACTGTGGGATAACTGGGCATGTTGCACAGGACTGTAAACAGCCCCCTATGGATGCCAATCAGCAAGGTAATCGTGATAGTTCCCAAAGGACTTGTTTCTGAATGTTCTAGTGTTCCCCTTCCATATTTGTGATTCAGATGAATGTTTGTGTGAGTGTGTCTTGTTCTCTTGCAGTACTGTATACAATGGTATAGTGTTTTGCTGGATTCTTCTTACCATTATCCAAGAGATCCTTGCCAAGTAACAAAAAAGAAAAAGGGGGATGGGTGTTAATGGTTTTTGTATGCTTTTTCTTTTGTTCCTGATCATTTCAAAATGGTGTGCCTCAGTAACCCATTGAAGTCTACTATATTGTAATTGATTGCAGACCTCATAGTGTTAACTCTGTGGAGCCCAGTGAAAAGATGGGAGTGTGTTTCTATGCCAACTAGCAGTCATAAATGGAGTATACATGCTACTTTATTTGGGGTTCCATAATAACACATAAGAGCTTAGCTTTTGCTTTTTCAGTAAAGTGCCTTTTTTGTTTTGTATTTGCCAACACATTGTATTTTTTATTTTTATCTGTCTCCTTTACAAGCATTGACTTAGCAGTTCTCTTTCCTGTTTTAGGAATTTACAGGCTGAGGTTTGCATCTCCCCTTCCCCCCTCCCATGATACCCTGGATTCTGCTGACTGAAACCAGTATACATAAAAAATGTAATAAATGACAGTATCTACCTGTAAAGCTTACGGTATGGAAGTTTCAGTTTTATCTTGTTGACGTGGTTTATAGGAGATAAGTTTGCCTCCGCATTAATGGAGAAAAGACTAATTTCTGTGCCATTAAACGTAAATCTTGAACTGAAGATTGCTGTAAGCATACATGCTTCTCCTATGCATTATTGGACGCAGCCTTACATGAGATGCAAATTTGAAGTTGTGGGAGCACCATTTTCTACGTTCCTGGAAGAACCGTGAAGATGAAGCTGGATTGTTCTGCAAAAATCTCCCTGGTTCGTCCCCATCATCTCTCCTCTATTTATTTGGACTATTCATGACATATATGATCTTCACTGTTTATGTGCGTGCTTACTGCACGCTTCTGAAGCAAGCAAGGGATCAAAGCTGAATTTGGAGTAAATGTGTGTATTTCGTAGGCAGTGATTTGCTGACTTAAACCATGCAGTAGGGGCATAGCGTTACAGAAGTGACAAATCAAAAAACTGCAACAAATTTCCTTTTTATATTTTTAGGAAAAAGAGTGAAATGATTTAAAAACTCTCAGTTCTTTTTAATACTTTATAATTTTTGTGATTTAAACAAGGTAAGAGACTATTCTAAAAAAATAAAATAAGAAGGGGGGGGGGCATTCTGCACGGTGGCTTATATTGCGGACTCTAGATTTTTTTTTTTTTTTAAGAAAATATTCTAAATTGGAGCAATGCGTTATCCCCTGGAGGGTAAAGAAAAAGCCTATGCTAGTTAGGTTTTGCATTTGGCATTGCCTCACTGCCCATTACTAAATTTGGGTTACAAAATCTATGGGTAATTTCTGCTTTGAAGTCGGGCTGTAACAATGGATGACTAACAGTTACCAAATGTCGGCAGACCCTGCATACAAGGCTTATTTACTTATACCCAGACAGTATTCACTGTATTTAATTACATTTCAATATTTCTGATCAATATATCCCTCCTTTCCCATATCTTGGCCTGCTGCTTCAATAGCAGAATTTTCAATTTTTATTTAATTTACCACTGAGTGTGTGTCATAATGTGAAAGTTTAACTTGTCAGTGTCATGTCAAAATTTTTAATGCTGCTGTTCTAAGGATTTCTTTTTTTAATGGCCAACATGCACTAAAATCTTCTGTTTCTTCCAGGTAACATTTTGATTTCCTATTGTGCACTGAGTTTATCTGGGAGATACATGTATAATGAATTACTTGTATCATGTGTTTAAATGGCAGTGGGTTACCAGCACTGTACAACTCCTTATTTGTAGGTTTTGATGCATTCCTCAAGAACTTCTAAATTGCCTCTATTGTCTACTTCAGTACCAATGATGTTCTGTTGCACAAAAAAAGAAAAATGTGCAGGTGAACCTGGCAAGAACACAAATGATAATACAGATTATCTATACACCTATTTATATATTTAGCAGATTTGGGGTTGGCTGAAGGGGCAAAAAATAAATTCTTCCACTTTGTAAAGTGTAAAAATCTTGTAAGTTACAAAACTTGAAAGGGGAAAAAGTTATACAACTATATATAATTTTCTTTTCCGCATTAGCCAATATTTTTATGCACCACCAATAAAATATGGATTTATAGCAAGAGAGAAGTGGCTGCTCAATAGAAGAGTTCATTCAAAGCTTTAATTTAAGAAAAAAATACAATTTATTTGATCTAGATATTTTTGATGTAATTAAATGGTTAAAAAAAAAGAAGCAGTTAAGCTGTTAATAAGGAAGGTAGAACAAGAAACCTCATTGGTTTGGATGACAGGCCGCCATGGCTGAGGTGGGTTAATGAGGATTCAAGTACTGTACTGTAAGCAGGAGGTTTTACCTTTGCTTCATTTGTATGTTTACCATATACTTTGATATTTAAATTATCTACTGGAAAGTTTACTTATATTTCTAGAAGATTTTGAATTTTATGCAAACTTTATTTCCTTGAATTAACAGCAATAAAAAAAAAAAAATGGAAAGCATGATTTGTCTGTTGTCAGTTTCTTTGCATTTGTAGGTGATTTTATATATAGAATGGGATTTATAAAGTGGTTTTCAATATGATGTAAATATGATCAGTGCAGCAGTTTAAATTGAAATCGGACTGTGAGCAAAGTCATAAAATGTTTGCACATTTGCATGTTCAGCAAATTCTAAAACGAGCTTAGTAACTCAAACTGAGGTATGCTCACTGCACTTAATGCTGTTTGTTCTAAATAGAACCTGTATGATGCTGGGGGAAGGGAGGAGAAGGAATAAATAGAACAGTTATATGCTTTCAGATGTGCATGTGCAAATCATTGTACACAAACTGATAGACCTGCCATGCTTATAGCTTCCATATCTCATTGGACAGTGCATCATTAGACACTTGCTCAGATGATGAATAATTAAACTTTTGGTTGACCTTGCACGATGATCAAATTTGAATTGATTTTAAGACTCAAACACTGCATCACAGGAGACCGTAAGTAAAAGTACAGATAATGTCTCAAGAAATGACACTGCAGGACACGTTTTATCATTTTAAATATTGCATATCATTAAGCGAAAGAAGCATTGTCACCCAACTGTGTATAGAAACATAGAATGTGTCGGCAGATAAGAACCATTCGGTCCATCTAGTCTGCCCAATTTTTTTGAATACTTTTTTATTAGTCCCCTGTTCCCGGTCTTATAGCTAGAATAGCCTTGTGTCTATCCCATGCATGCTTAAAATCCTTGACTGTGTTTAACTCGCCCAAGGTGCATAATCTTGCACTTGTCCACATTAAATGTTAGTTGCCACAGCTCTGACCATTTTTCTACTTTAGCTAAATCATTTGCCATTTGGCTTATTACTCCATGAATATCAACCCTACTGCAAATCTTTGTATCATCAGCAAAAAGACATACTTTGCCAACAAGACCTTCTGCAATATCGCTAATAAAAATATTAAAGAGAATGGGTCCAAGTACAGATCCCTGAGGTACCCAGGGCCGGACTGGGAATGAAAACCAGCCCTGGAAAAAATTGCATACCAGCCCCATAGCATTACATCATTATACCAGCCCCATATAATTCCATCATTATACCAGCCCCATAGCAGTGCATCATTATACAAGTCCCAAAGAATTCCATCATTATACCAGCCCAACGTCAGTATTTTCTTTTTCATAAAAGGGAAAACCATGCATTTCAAGAGTGGATTATTTATAGATAAGAAAAAACATAGGGATTGATATAAAATGAGCAAATTCTGGTGGAAAGTAGTAAAAGTGGAGCAGTCAGTAAGCACAGTCTATTTATTCCTATGGGGTTTAAACCACATCTATAATTTGTACCCCCACTATAAATCTTTGTTTCCGAATATCACAGTAGACCAATATCCCAATTGTGTCTGTCCAATAAAAATGTATTTCAAAGTATGGATAGTTTCAAATAATTTTATTAACTTAACATATATAAATTACTCAAACTCACAAAGGGTAGTAAATAATGAGTACTAATAAAATTGTAGGAGCAAAAAGCTCCACTACACAGTATTTAAATATTGTAACAACTCTAATACATTTTTTGAGATAAAAAAGTGCAAATATACTGCTTTTAATCCTGTAAGTACATAATGTGCAAAACACTTTTGGAATTCCACAGTATAACTTGAAAACATACTGCTAACTAGCTTTGTAGCCAAGTTTAGAAAACGGTTGGGGCTTTTTAAGATGCACCTATCACACACATGATGGGAAGCGTGGCAAAGTCCAGTTAATAACACACAGTCTGCCAGCCACTGGCATGGCTAAGTCCAGTTTATAACACACAGTCTGCCAGCCACCTGCATGGCTAAGTCCAGTTAATAATACACAGTCTGCCAGCCACCGGCGTGGCAAAGTCTAGTTAATAATACACAGTCTGCCAGCCACCAGCGTAGCAAAGTCCAGTTAATAACACAGTCTCCCAGCCAACGGCGTGGCAAAGTCCAGTTAATAACACACAGTCTGCCAGCCACCGGCATGGCTAAGTCCAGTTAATAACACACAGTCTGCCAGCCACCAGCGTGGCAAAGTCTAGTTAATAACACACAGTCTGCCAGCCACTTGCGTGGCAAAGTCCAGTTAATAACACAGTCTGCCAGCCACTTGTGTGGCAAAGTCCAGTTAATAACACAGTCTGCCAGCCAACGGCGTGGCAAAGTCCAGTTAATAACACAGTCTGCCAGCCACTTGTGTGGCAAAGTCCAGTTAATAACACACAGACTGCCAGCCACCGGCATGGCAAAATCCAGTTAATAACACAGTCTGCCAGCCACCGGCGTGGCAAAGTCCAGTTAATAACACACAGTCTGCCAGCCACTTGTGTGGCAAAGTCCAGTTAATAACACACAGTCTGCCAGCCACCGGTGTGGCAAAGTCCAGTTAATAACACAGTCTGCCAGCCACCGGCGTGGCAAAGTCCAGTTAATAACACAGTCTGCCAGCCACTTGTGTGTCAAAGTCCAGTTAATAACACACAGTCTGCAAGCCACAGGCGTGGCAAAGTCCACTTAATAACACACAGTAACAGCTAGCCACTGGCGTGGGAAAGTCCTGTTAATAACACACAGTAAAAGCCCAGTTATGTCTAGCTAATCTCTACAGAGTATCAGCTATGTCATGTGGGAACTACAGTTCCTATTATACATAGCCAGCCAAAGGGCTTCCATGATGCTGGCTAGGCATAACAGAAAGGGTAGTCATAGCTCGCTAACTAGTCATATTCAAATAATCACTGTAAAGCAAAATATATTACAATATATAATACCATCACTCTAGACTCCCTCCCTCCACATAAAGTGCATACCCCCATAAATATATTACACTATCTAATGCAGTCATCCACTTCCCTCCACCGTACCTAATAAATACATTACAAATTACAATTCGCTCTCCATTGCAGCCCCCTCTATTTACAGTTCCTCCTCCACACAAAAATATAATATTAACATATCTAATTCACTCAGCCCAAAGTGAACGATATACTTTCAACCACAAATATAATATAAAAATATATCATTGCCTCAGCCCCCCACCTGAGGTACAATGATATATTTTAATATGGGCCACATGCATATAAATGTCACATAAATATAATCATGCCTCCACTTTATTTTATGCAAAAATAATGCCATTGCCATTTCATATTTTGCTGACCTGATATTCAGAAATAAATATAATATAAAGTGAGTCATCAGGTCCTTTTTCAAAATGCAATGTAAATATGTGTATAGTATATTTTAAACAATTTTTAAATAATTGTTAAAAAAAAAAAGAAAACCCATAAAAAAATCTACTGTGATGCTGCAAATGCACTTTTATTATAGAAAGTGAGTGGGAATTATAATGGATCAAGTATTAAATGAATGGACCAGAAATATATTGCAAACACTCAATTGTAATTAACTGTGAATAATAAAACAGCATTTTTTGCATTTACTGACTTTCTGCACCCTTACCAGCCCGTTTTATTATTCACAGTTTATTATAATTGAGTGTTTAATTTCATAATGTGGTGTGTTCTTAAACAATTGGTACCTCAAAATTTTTGCTGGGCAGTTCCCACACCGCTCCGCTCATCAGGCACTGCATGCAAAGGGAAGTGGCTGATGAGCATGTAGGGTGTGGGAAAGAGCGCCGCCGGAAATGCGCAAATTACGTCATATCCGGCGGCAAGACCAAAAGCAGAGCATTAAGCGATCAGCAAAGGGAGGAAGAAAGACATCTTTCCTCCCTTGCGGCTGATCGCGTTCTAAAAAACCTTTGCTGCTAAACGGCCGGCCACGGGGAGCGGACAATTTTTTTTAAACATTGCGGCCAGTCGGAGCGGCCCCAGGGCCGGCGGCCTACCGGGGAATTTCCCAGTATCCCGGTAGGCCAGTCCGGCCCTGGAGGTACCCCACTAGTAACAAGACCTTGCATCGAATATACCCCATTGACTACAACCCTCTGTTGCCTGTCACTCAGCCATTGTCGTATCCATTCAACAATATCCAAACTTAAAGATTTCAGTTTATTAATAAGCCTTCTATGTGCGACAGTTTCAAAAGCCTTACTGAAATCTAGGTAAGCAATGTCTACTGCACCACCCTGATCTATTATTTTAGTCACCCAATCAAAAAAAATCAATGATTAGTTTAGCATGATCTCCCTGAAGTAAACCCATGTTGTCTCTGAAATTGAAATCCAAGCAACTTTAGATGTTCAACAATCCTATTCTTTAACAAGGTTTCCTTTATTATCCCCACTACTGAAGTAAGACTTACTGGTCTATAGTTGCCCGCCTCCTCCCTACTACCTTTCTTGTGAATGGGCACAACATTTGCTAATTTCCAATCTTCTGGAACTACTCCCGTTAACAATGATTGGTTAAATAAATCTGTTAATGGTTTTGATACTACACCACTAAGTTCTTTTAATAACTTTGGATGTATCCCATCAGGTCCCATCGACTTATTTGTCTTTACTTTAGACAGCTGAAGTAAAACCTCTTCCTCTGTAAACTTACATGCATCAAAAGACTCATTAGTCTTTTTCCCTAAATGAGGTCCCTTACCCTCATTTTCATTTGTAAAAACTGAACAAAAATATTTATTAAGGCAGCCTGCTAAGCCTTTATCCTCTTCTACATAGCATCCTTCTGTATGTATCTAAAAAATGTCCCCAAAGTGCATGATCAGCTTGGGTGCACCCGCCTGGAATCTGCTCTGCCTGGCACTCTCTGTGTGATGCGCCCTCTGTCACATAGATTGCACACCTCAAAGGTCTGCCCTGGCTGCACAAATTCTGATTAATATATGGAACAACATTGCGGTTTAGTGGGGCTAGCTTAAATATTTTACAATATTTGTAATCATTTTACTTCAATCTGACTCTCCTCCCTCCAGAAGCTAAGAAGGGCCTTAAACTACTTGACAGATATTATTGGAGAGATGCCTTATTTTTATTCCTTTACTTGCTTCTTCTAGTAAACTTCATGTACAGGAATATTTTATGTAATGAACCATATTGTGACCAGCATATTACTTGCGTATTACGGTACTTCTAAAATTCTAAATATAAAGAATAGAGTAAATCACAGACCTTCAATACTCTCAAACCTGTCAGTTGTAGGTTTAAGAAATATTTTGCAAGTTAATAAAATGTTATATCTTGAATGTTGAGGAATAATTGGTTCAGATACATGCTTTTAGGAAACAAGATACCAGCTGCTAAACTGATTTTAAATAAACAGTCCAACAGCGCCACCTAAGGACAATTGTGAAAACTGCAAATGACTGAATACAGTGTCTACGCAATGAATTTACATATTAGTGTATTTCAGCTAATGTAACAATTTTCAATGTGATGTCTGCCCTCACATGATCAGTCTTTTTCACTTCATAGTAAATTTGCAAGGGTCACAGTTTAGCTAGTGTTGTTCATCTCAACCACAGAAAACCTACAAGTTTGGGTGAAAACGCTGCATCCTTCAAGGGCAAATAAAGAACATAACTGCCTGTTTATACAGAGAAAATCCTTTATTAAATGTGCATAAGGTATTTTCACCCAACCTTGTGTGACTCAGATGCTCAGCTTACTACTAGTCTTTATTAAGGACCATGTTATTTGTTTCCTCTCAGTCACAGCCATATTTACAAAAATATCAAAGCATTCTAAAATGTAATATAAAAAGGGCCTCAATTAAAGGGAAAATAAACTTTTTTTGTAATTTAATCTTCAAAAAGAACATTTTCCCCTGCTTCCCGTCACATTACTGTGCGGGCGGTTTTATTCAGAACTCTCATTGCTCTCCTCTGAGCAATTTACATTATTTTCAGTTGTGTAGTGCGAATAGTGGTGATTATTAAAGTTAGTTACATGCACAGAGCAGTGTACACAATTATAAATACACAACCATACATACATACATACATACGTAATCCAAAGCAGGTGCACTCAGCTATTAAGAAAAAGTATATATACAAACTCGGTTACTGCCCGGGTGCAGTGTAGCTCTAAGCACATAACAGTCCAAAAAACAGAAAAAATACACGCACTCACGGGTCTTAGACCCGTGAGTGCGTGTATTTTTTCTGTTTTTTGGACTGTTACATACATACATACATACATACCAATACACATATGCATAGAGCCATATGCCTACAAGCAGTCTCTACATTTGAACATACACATTGAATTTCACGACTGAATCAGTAGGATCTTTTCAGTGACGCCTGCTAAATGCTACCAAAGCATGACGGCAGCATAGTGCTGCTTTAGTCAGGTACCATTAACCCCTTAATGACAGCGGATGTTTTAACACTTCATGTGTTTAGTTGTAAGATTTTTCTCTCTCCTTTAATGTACCCACACATTATATATATTGTTTTTACACATCTACAAAGCTAATAACACCAACCTGCTAAATGGATTCTAAAATTTGTCCTGAGCAATGCTAATTTCGTGGACTTAACATTTTCAATATAGTTTGTCAACTACATGTTTTCAGTGACTAAAACTAAACAATAACGTTAATAGGACCAAAACTATGACTAAAATCCATTAAAATTTGTGTCAACTGACTAAAATGATAGGCAGGGATTATAACATTTACCTATTTGGTCTTCTGGTTCTACAGGTGATACTCGAAAAATTAGAATATCGTGCAAAAGTTCATTTATTTCAGTAATGCAACAGAAATGGGGAAACTAATATATGAGATAGACGCATTACATGCAAAGCAAGATAGTTCAAGCAGTGATTTGTCATAAATGCGAGGATTATGGCTTACAGCTCATGAAAACCCCAAATCCACAATCTCAGTAAATTAGAATATTGTGAAAAGGTGCAATATTCTAGGCTCACAGTGTCCCACTCTAATGAGCTAAGTAAGCCATGATTAAGGGCTATACGCCCGAAACGCGTCAAGCTTGGTTATCATCTGATCATCTGCGTTGATCACTTTTTCTTTTGCTACACTATTTTGGATTTAACAAATCACTGCTGATTGTCAACCACCTGAGTGCCGATCTGCTCATTTCTCTAACCTGTTGACTCTCCGTGCCGGCCGAGTACCAGCGGAGAGCCCGAGCTTTTTCCTTTTCAAGTAAGCCATAACACCTGCAAAGGGTTTCTGAGCCTTTAAATGGTATCTCAGTCTGGTTCAGTAGGAATCACAATCATGGGGAAGACTGCTGATCTGACAGTTGTGCAGAAAACCATCATTCACACCCTCCATAAGGAGGGAAAGCCTCAAAAGGTAATTGCGAAGGAAGTTGGATGTTCCCAAAGTGCTTTATCAAAGCACATTAATAGAAAGTTATGAGGAAGGGAAAAGTGTGGAAGAAAAAGGTGCACAAGCAGCAGGGATGACCACAGCCTGGAGAGGATTGTCAGGAAAAGGCCATTCAAATATGTTGGGGACTTTCACAAGGAGTGGAGTGGACTGAGGTGGAGTCAGAGCATCAAGAGCCACCACACACAGACGGATCCTGGACATGGGCTTCAGATGTCGTATTCCTCTTGTCAAGCCGCTCCTGAACAACAAACAACGTCAGAAGCATCTTACCTGGGCAAAAGAAAAACAGACCTGGTCTGTTGCTCAGTGGTCCAAAGTCCTCTTTTCTGATGAGACAACTTTTGCATCTCATTTGGAAACCAAGGACCCAGAGTCTGGAGAAAGAATGGAGAGGCACACATTGCAAGATGCTTGAAGTCCAGTGTGAAGTTTCCACAGTCTGTGTTGATTTGGGGAGCCATGTCATCTGCTGGTGTTGGTCCACTGTGCTTCATTAAGTCCAGGGTCAACGCAGCCGTCTACCAGGAGATTTTGGAGCACTTCATGCTTCCTTCCACAGACAAGCTTTTTGGGGATACTGACTTCATTTTCCAGCAGGACTTGGCACCTGCCCACACTGCCAAAAGAACCAAAGCCTGGTTCAATGACCGTGAGATTACTGTGCTTGATTGGCCAGCAAACTCGCCTGACCTGAACCCCATAGAGAATCTATGGGGCATTGCCAAGAGAAAGATGAGAGAAATGAGACCGAACAATGCAGAACAACGTAAGGACACTATTGAAGCATCCTGGTCTTCCACAACACCTCAGCAGTGCCACAGGCTGATAGCTTCCATGCTTCCACGCCGCATTGAGGCAGTAATTGCTGCAAAAGGGGCCCAAACCAAGTACTGAGTCCATATGCATGCTTATACTTTTTAGAGGTCCGATATTGTTCTATTTACACTCCTTGTTTTATTGATTACATGTAACATTCTAATTTACTGAGATTGTGGATTTGGAGTTTTCATGAGCTGTAAGCCATAATCATCGCACTTAGTTCAAGCTGTGATTTGTCATATCTTGCTGTGCATGTAATGCGTCTATCTCATATATTAGTTTCCCCTTTTCTGTTGCATTACAGAAATAAATGAACTTTTGCACAATATTCTAATTTTTCGTGTATCACCTGTATTTCCCATGGATCTCTTCCAAAGCCCAGTCCCATGACTATCTGCAGCTGGATTGGTTGAAACAAAGGCTCCCTGTACCTGTCTGCAGAGGAAGAGGATGCTCCTCCTTCTGATTCGCCTGGTCCTGTCACATGAGTGGTTCGCCTCCCATCTCCCTAGCAAGATAACTTAACACAGGGTACCAGCCTTCTAAGACCTGTTCCCTCCCTCACTGCTGGAGATTTTGTTGACTAAAATTTACTGGAGATTTAGTCGACTTAAACAGTTCAGATGACTAAAATCCGACTAAACTAAAATGGCATTTTAGTCAAAAGACTAGGACTAAATCCAAATTTGCCATCAAAATGTCAAAATACTCACATATTGAATGGCTAAATATTACTGGCATATTGAGTGGCAAAATACTGGCATATTACACTAGACCTGGATAACATGCTTGTGAGGGTAGGTGGGGCGATTGGGAGATATTGTCGGGGGGTTAGGGGGCCCAAAAAATTTGTTCAGTAAGGGGCCCTAAAATTCCTGGTGGTGGCCCTGCACCCATGTCTATCTCTCTCTACCCATACCCCATATCTATCTATCTCTACGCATACCTTCATGTACTTCTCTCTCCATACCCTCCCCCCCCCCTCTCTATTCCCCATACCCTCATGCCCTTCTCTCTCTACCCATACCCTCATGTATTTCTCCCCACTATACCCTCATGCATTTCTCCCCCCATACCCTCATGCCTGTCTCTCTCTTCCCATACCCTCATGTATTTGTCTCTCTACCCATAGCCTCATGTATTTGTCTATCTCCCCCCTTCATACCTGCATGCATTTCTCTGTCTCCCCCATACCCTCATGCATTTCTCTCTCTCTCCCCATATCCTCATGCCTGCCTCTCTCTTCCCACACCCTCATGTCTGTCTCTCTCCCCCATACCCCCATGTCCCTCTCTCTCTTCCCATACACTCATGCCCGTCTCTCTCTTCCCATACCCTCGTGTCCGTCCCTCTCTTCCCATACCCTCGTGTCCGTCTCTCTCTTCCCTCAAACCCCATGTCTGTTTTTCTGTTCCCCATACTCTCTTTCTGCATGCCTCTGTCTCTCCCCTATTCCTCCTCTATGAATGTCTTTCTTTCCCCATGTCTGTATTTCACACCTCATAACCCCCATGTATCTCTCTCCCCATGTCTTTTCTCCTATACCTCATATCCCCATGTATTTTCTCCTATACCTCATACCCCCATGTCCCTCTCTCTCTCCCCATACCCTCATGCCCATCTCTCTGTTCCCATACCCTCATGCCCGTCTATGAATAAGCGTGTGTTCACGCGAAACGCATAAGGCATATTGCTGTCTTGTCTCTGTTTTTGTTGATTTTATATGGAGTTTTAATCGGATCCTTCTAATAAATATTCATCTATTTTTCACCGCATTGGGAGTGCATACACCTTTGTTCACGACTTTCTCCCTAGTAAATCTATACCTGCCCTTTATTTTTCTAGTGTAGAATGACAACTTTCAAAGCAGAGATTCCATTTTTACTTTTAATCCCCAGTCTCCCCTTTCACCACCAGCATCCCCACTATCTTCCCAGAGTCCCTCTCACCACCAGCATGCATCATCACTATCCTCTTCTCAAAATCTCTCTCACCACCAGCATGCATCATCACTATCCTCTTCTCAAAATCTCTCTCACCACCAGCATCCCCACTATCCTCTTCCCAGAGTCCCTCTTGCCACCAGCATCCCCACTATCCTCTTCCCAGAGTCCCTCTTGCCACCAGCATCCCCACTATCCTCTTCCCAGAGCCCCTCTCACCACCAGCATCCCCAATATTCTCTTCCTACGGTCACTCTCACCATTTGTTCTGTAAGGGCCCCCAAAAATTCTTATATTCTTATTGTTTTATAACGTTTTAAAATTGGCAGATAGCAGACATTCTTTGTTGGTGTGTTTATATCTCGTTTAAGTACTTGCCTGTGTGTTTGCATATCTTGAATATTTCTTAAGAGTTGCAGTTGTAAATTAACATAGTAAGTTGCGCTGAAGACGTAGATATTTGTAGAAAAGTCCCATAACATTTTATTAACTCCTTAAGGACACAGGCTGGTTTTACACTTCTACAGTGTTAAGCTGTCATTTTCTCTCTCATTTAATGTACCCACACACATTATATATTTTATTAGCATAGCAAGGGCTTTCATAAGATACTATTGTTTTAATCATATCAAAAATTAAAAACAGCCATTTCTAAGTATTACATGAAAAATCTTTTACACATCTACAAATGCTAATAAAAAAAATTCTAATACTTTTCCTGAGATCAACGTTTTACATGTTTTTTTGTTGTTGCAAGGTGTATGGTAATAACTGGAAGTAGCATATTGCTTTTTCATAAACATTTTCTCTTACAGTGGCCCTTTAACCTTAACCTTAACCTTAACCACAACAGGCATGATGCCTATCAATATAGCACTTGCGATCCCGCCAGGGAGCTGTTGTATTGCCATGTTAAACATGGGTGCAGGGCACCATCAGAAATTTTGGTTATGCGAGTTCAGTCAGGTGGTGTTGGTGCAATGGTAAGAGATGTGATGACTATAATGAAAGGAGGGCAGGAAAAATAGTGTGAAGGAGGAAGGAAAATCAAGCACAACCCGGAAGTAGTTTTCTGGCGCAAACACAGCAAAGGCTCACAAAATTTGACTAGGTGCACATGCTGATATTGCCAATATTTGGTGCTATAGATGTCTGCCCCATGGTTATACATGACCCACTTTTTGGTAAAGAGGTACCGTTGTGCGGGACACGGTAATGAATTGTGCCCATGTGCAGTAGTGTTATCACACTGAATCCACCGTAAGCTCCTCTCCTGGCATCTCGTTTCAGTGGGTGGAAGAGGTTGGGAGGTATGTAATTGTGCAAGCATTGCTGTGGACTAGCACTAGAGAATGAGATAAATGCACTCTCTATGCAGCAATATAAACACTCCCTAAACATATGCAGGTCTTGTGAATTACTGGAAAATAAATTCCTTGTTTAAGAAAGGAGAGGTGAAAAGATTTGAGGACCTAATATAGAAACATAGAATGTGTCGGCAGATAAGAACCATTCGGTCCATCCAGTCTGCCCAATTTTTTGAGTACTTTTATTAGTCCCCCGTTCCCGGTCTTATAGCTAGGATAGCCTTGTGTCTATCCCACGCATGCTTAAAATCCTTGACTGTGTTTACCTCTACCACTTCTGCTGGCAGGCTATTCCATACATCCACTTCCCTCTCAGTAAAGTAATACTTCCTGATATTACTTTTAAATCGTTGCCCCTCTAATTTAAGACTATGTCCTCTAGTTGTGGTAGTTTTTCTTCTTTTAAATATACTCTCCTCCTTTACTGTGTTGATTCCCTTTATGTATTTAAATGTTTCTATCATATCCCCCCTGTTACGTCTTTCCTCCAAGCTATACATGTTAAGATGCTTTAACCTTTCCTGGTAAGTTTTATCCTTCAACCCATGAACCAGTTTAGTAGCCCTTCTCTGAACTTTCTCCAAAGTATCAATATCCTTCTGGAGATACGGTCTCCAGTACTGCGTACAATACTCCAAGTGAGGTCTCACCAGTGCTCTGTACAATGGCATGAGCACTTCCCTCTTCCTACTGCTAATACCTCTCCCTATGCAACCAAGCATTCTGCTAGCATTTCCTGCTGCTCTATTGCATTGCCTACCTACCTTCAAGTCTCTGAAATTATTACTCCTAAATCCCTTTCCTCAGATGTTGAGGTTAGGACTGTACCAAATAGTCTATATTCAGCTTTTGGGTTTTTACGCCCAAGGTGCATAATCTTGCACTTGTCTACATTAAATGTCAGTTGCCACTGCTCTGACCATTTTTCTAATTTAGCTAAATCATTTGGCATTTGGCTTATCCCTCCATGAATATCAACCCTGCTGCAAATCTTTGTATCAGCAGCAAAAATACATACTTTGCCAACAAGACCTTCTGCAATATCGCTAATAAAAATATTAAAGAGAATGGGTCCAAGTACAGATCCCTGAGGTACCCCACTAGTAACAAGACCTTGCATCGAATATACCCCATTGACTACAACCCTCTGTTGCCTGTCACTCAGCCATTGTCTAATCCATTCAACTATATTGAAATCCAAACTCAAAGATTTCAGTTTATTGATAAGCCTTCTATGTGCGACAGTGTCAAAAGCCTTACTGAAATCTAGGTAAGCAATGTCTACTGCACCACCCTGATCTATTATTTTAGGCACCCAATCAAAAAAAATCAATAAGATTAGTTTGGCATGATCTCCCTGAAGTAAACCCATGCTGTCTCTGATCTTGAAATTCAAGCGACTTTAGATGTTCAACAATCCTATTCTTTAACAAGGTTTCCATTATTTTCCCCACTACTGAAGTAAGACTTACTGGTCTATAGTTGCCTGCCTCCTCCCTACTACCTTTCTTGTGAATGGGCACAACATTAGCTAATTTCCAATCTTCTGGAACTACTCCCGTTAACAATGATTGGTTAAATAACCACTAAGTTCTTTTAATAACTTTGGATGTATCCCATCAGGTCCCATGGACTTATTTGTCTTTACTTTAGACAGCTGAAGTAAAACCTCTTCCTCTGTAAACTTACATGCATCAAAAGACTCATTAGTCTTTTTCCCTAAATGAGGTCCCTTACCCTCATTTTCATTTGTAAAAACGGAACAAAAATATTCATTAAGGCAGTCTGCTAAGCCTTTATCCTCTTCTACATAGCATCCTTCTTTTGTTGGGTTCCAACAAATATGGGTTCTAATATGGGTTCCAGTTTAATTTGCTATCTAGATGACAAATGAGGACACAAACTTGATTATACATATATTTTCTGTGAGAAGCAATATTGGACAGGGTGTTTTAAAAGTACATGAAATTATAAATATTGGAGGCCGACCAGCTATTCTGTGTCAGATTGCATAGTTGCCAACATTGGCCATGTTTCCAGGGACACATATTTGTTCCACATGCTGCAGAAAGACCATGCAGAGTGCAGCCTGGCAGTATGTAGGATGGATATACGCACAGACAGAATCCAATTAATTAATCAGGGTGGAGATCTCATAGGACCTACCATGATTAATTCTGTCTGTGAGTAGATCAGTCCTACATACTGCCAAAATAACAAATACACTCTGCATGGTCTTTCTGCAGCATGTGGAACAAATATGCGTCCATGGAAATATGGCCAATGTTGGTAACTATGCAATCTGACACAGAATCGCTGGCCGGCCTCCAATCATCCATTAACCCTTTCATGCCAGATGGTATTTTGGTCCTTAAAGACCAAAGCACCAAACCGGCATCTTCGTGATCAATAGCCAGGAACATTCAAGCAGAGACCCCATCAGGGTCTCTATAGACCCTGTCAGTCCCAGCCGACATCCCCGGAAGTTCGGGCACGCCAGGATGCTAGAAATGTAGCGGATGCTCGGTTTGAGTGTTCGCTACATTTCTTATGGCAGACTGAGGCCACTCAAAGTGGCCTCATCTGACAATGGGGACCCCGCTGCAAGTCCCTGCAGTGGGATCCGCACACAACTCACAGCGGGGAGCTGTTTAATACAGGATGTTCTATGCCGTCCTACTAGCCTCTAGGCACTAAAAGGTAGGACTGTACAGAACGTCTTACAAGTGGGAAGGGGTTAAGGTGAGGTTTACAAGTGGTAGCTGAAAGATGTCTGCATCCTTTAACAGCACCAGGTTTGTAGGTTTTAATTAGTGTAAAAACTTTCATTCAATTTTGCCAGCCTATAGCTTATTTTTATTCTTTACTTTCATAAAACAATGTTTAGGTGATAGAGTGCCTTTTAGTATACTGAAGGAGCTGTTGTTATATTATTCCATAGTTATCTCTGCTTTCTTGATGGTCGTTTGAGGAACTTTCAACTAGTGAGAACTATTATTGACAATAGTTCATACGTACCTGTTTTTATGACACATTTATTAGTATTTTACATTGGGCTGGCAGATTTTTATTTTACATTTTTAGTTTTGTGCGAGAATGTTTATTTTGTCACTGTATTTGATATACTATTAATATTGAAGGCCTTATAATTTTCACATTATGCACATGTCCAGTACTTTAACAGTCATTAAAAAAAACAAGTAGAGGTAAAATGATACAATTTATCAGTACTTAAGGGACTTGGTAACTTGGACTAGAAAGCGTGCAGTTAGCCAATAAGGCGTATCATTTTAACACTACTTTTTACTGTTTCTCCATGGCTAGACACTGTACTATTCAATTTACTATAACAAAATAAAGATGCAGCAAATGCTTTTTGGCTTTGAATACTGAAGCAGGTGGTGTGTACAGCAGTATGCAGTGCAGGCAGACAGACGTCTTCTTCATTGTAGTAAATTTGAAGGATTTCAACTAATTTGTTTGTCAGTCATAATCAATGTCAAAAAATGACAGAAAACATCATGCATTAAGAAATTAAATACAGGTGAGGTAAAAAGAGGAGCATTTGAAAGAACATAGGGCTTTATCCATAAGAGGGATTAATTGGAACTTAAGTCCAAAATTTGGAAAAATTCAGGAAAAGCTTCACTTCTTACTCTTCAGGAGTTTAGGCATTAGGTCTGAGGAGCCTCCATGTAACTTCCCCCTACTCCTATTTCTCTATTATTCATTATTATTAGTCATTCAAAAATTTATTATATGACTGCGATTTCCCCAAATATAAATATATCCACGTAATAAATACTGTATCAGGAAATAATTCATAATGACAGTTGAACTTGATGGACACAAGTCTTTTTTTCCCAACCCAAACTACTATGTAACTATGTATAATGGCAAGAGCAAGTCAAATTAATATTTTCAGAATTCGCATAAAAAATATAAAGTAACAAAGACAGAGACGAGATCAAACACAATTAACATGCAAGTAACAATGAATATTGCAAACCTAATGCTTCATGGCTCTAGATTTCTACAACTCTGGAAACTCTTCCTTAGTGAAGTGAATTGTATAGAATACCTAGTATAAGGAAAACTAGCAGGGCATTTTATTAACTTCCACTAACATGATCCAGATTTTCCAACTGCTAATTGTGTGTGCCCATCATGCTGTGATTATGCCGCTTTTTCCACATGAGAAAAGGAATGCAGATGCCTAGTGAATGATTAATCTTCTAAAATCCTATGCAAGAACAATGGTGAGAAAACAGTGCTCCTAAATGACAACATGGACTCCATAGTTCCACAGTTATGGCCTTCACGAAACAAAACCAGTCTTTGATCGGAGGAAACAAAACACTGCTGGAAGAGGAAAAAAAAACAAAACACATCCTACATGGCAAAAATAGTGGAAGCAGGTGATGGTTTGGGGCTAGATGACCAACATAACCCTGAATTCTCCAGTATATAGTATCAGTCTTGGAGCTGAGCTAAAGTACATGAGGGAAATACACTTTTTTTTTTTTTTTTACTTGCACCAGGGCCAGCCTTAGGTGTTGGCTTCCCAGAAGAGCAGAATCTATTGTAACGGCCAGGGCCGGCCTTAGGGGTGTGCGACCTGTGCGAGCGCACAGGGCGCAACACCCCAAGGGGAGCCCTCCCGTTAAAAAAAAAAAAAAAGGTAGAGGCACTGGCTGGGGGAGATCAAAAGATCCCCCCTCACCAGCCCTCTGCTCGGCAGGCTCTTCTAGATCCGGGGATGGGGCGGAGCTAACCGGCTCAGCGTTGTAGCTCCGCCCCCACCCTGTGAAGAGCAGCATCTGCTTCACGGGGAGCCACTGGCACCATGAAAAAGTGCTGCTAGGCTCCCAATGCCTGCATTAAGCATGGGGAGCCGAGCAGTACCTTCTCTTGCTGCCCATGGCTCCCTGTAATGCAGACTGTGCTCTGCTTCACAGGGTGGGGGCGGAGCTACACCTCTCAGCCGGTTAGCTCTGCCCCCTCCCTGGATCCAACTTTGCAGGCAAAGGTAGGGGAGGGGGGAGAGAGAGAGGCAGAACAGGGGTTAGGGGGGAGACAGACAGACAGAACAGGGGCAGGGGGGGAGAGACAGAACAGGGCTAGAGAAAGATAAGGGGGAGAGAGAGACAGAACAGTGGATGGGGGAGAGACAGAACAGGGGAGGGGGAGAGAGAGACAGACAGAACAGGGGCAGGGGGAAGAGACAGAACTGGGGGAGAGAGAGATAACAGGGGGAGGGGGGAGAGAGCCAGAACAGTGGATGGGGGAGAGACAGAACAGGGGAGGGGTGAGAGAGAAAGACAGAACAGGGGCAGGGGGCAGAGACAGAACTGGGGGGAGAGAGATAACAGGGGGAGAGGGGAGAGACAGAACAGGGGAGGGGGGAGAGAGAGAGAGACAGA
Source organism: Pelodytes ibericus (assembly GCA_036172795.1). Classification (NCBI taxonomy): domain Eukaryota; kingdom Metazoa; phylum Chordata; class Amphibia; order Anura; family Pelodytidae; genus Pelodytes; species Pelodytes ibericus. Next base: position 113,736,009 of record CM069859.1, read on the forward strand.
CAGAACAGGGGCAGGGGAGATACAGAACTGGGGGAGAGAGAGAAAACAGGGGGAGGGGGGGAGAGAGGGACAGAACAGGGGTCGGGGGGGAGAGACAGAACAGGGGACGGGGGGGGATAGAGAGAGAGAGACAGAGACAGACATGGCAAGGAAGAGGAAAGGGACAAACATGGGAAAGGAGAGAGACACATACATAGGGGGGTGAAAGAGATGGGGGGGGGCCACGGGGGAAGCCAGCCGGAACACTTAAGGCCAGCCCTGGTAACGGCAATGGGTGGACCAATTACATATTAAGTTCTATGTATTTAGAATGCAGTGCCATAGAGTCACTGTTGGTGTAACGGTCGGGTGTCCCAATACTTTTTGTCCATACAGTGTATGTTCAGAGGGAAATAAATCAACCAAGGTAGTTTTTATGGCCACCCTTTCTTGTTTAATTGCCTCCTACTGAACACACAATGATACATTTTAATAAAAGTATTCATATTTTGCAGGGGAGAAAGTCAGTAATATGTCAGCAAAAAATCTGTTCTGATCTGCTGAGCCGAGCTATAACCTGATTGCAAATATAGATATCATCTGAGATACTTTGTTTGGAGTCTGGAAAGTGAAAATGCTTTGAGAATGCAACAAACAAATGTTGGAGAGCTGAATGTGAAGATTGGAATTACATCAGATGTAACCAGATTACCTGTGCATTTAAAACAAACACATATTTAAGACATATGCCACTGTTTTTTTTTATTCTTCTAAGTAAAAATGAAATTAGGTGTCCATTTTGAGAATTTTACCCACAATGCAACATTTTCCAAAATCTTCCAGAAAGTCTCCCTTTACAACTGTGGCTAAAGCCTGCATGATGAGGTCATAAGATACTCCCCTACTCTCTTACTGGCTCCTGTCTATCATAGTGGGCAGAACTAGATGGCTCTGTACAACTTTTTTACCTGCCTTCCAACACAAAGTGGAGACTGACCTGATCAAACAGGATCATAACTCCACTTCCTTGTGATGTAATACTTACATTACCCTCCTATTCAATGCGAATCTATGATCAGAATTCTGACTTATAGACTGCATTCTGTATCCCCAACTCCAAAGTGAGATACTAGTGCTGTTAAGTAACCCAAAAACACTATATTTCACAAAATGGCAGCACCCGGTCAAACTTGCTTAGTAAAATATTTCCTAAAATAAACTGGGAGTGTCCCTTTAAGATGCATGAAAAGGTATATTATTTTCAAGTAGGAATGAGCCTCCTAATCAATATTTGCCTTTCAATGGTTTTACACGTACATCATAATTTCTGTATAAAGCTTACCTAATAAAAGCTTTATATAAAATGTAACCATTTGGACACTTGTGGATAATGCTATACAGTGTATTAAAATCATTCTAAACCTAGCATGTGTTAAAGATTTTTCTCTTCCAGACCGAATAAGAGCACATATTCTCATCTATGTTGCAGGTAAAAAGACAGTGAGGTGTTTCAGAAACTAGACATTAAAATAAATGTCAAACAGATATTCAAGAATGTAAAAAAACAAAACAAAAATCACAGGTGTTAACTGTCCCAATAGGTTTATATTTTATGACTATGCAAATTAATCGTGGAACACCCTTCCAGATAATACCATCTGCCTCACTGCTTCCAACAATATAATGCATCTGTTAATATGATATATATAACACATGAAATATGATATATATATATATATATATGTACACACACTTTAAATATTTAACTGTGGATTCACATCCTGTAAGCGTTATGCATAACACATTTGTGTTGATATGTATATTGGTTTTAAATACTGAAATGTGTATAACATTGTACTGAACTTGATTCCCAGAGCATACATAAATACAATATAAGTCTCAATATATTCGTCCTGGTAAAACACTTATTTTTTTATATTTCGTTTGACAGTTTGCATCGTACAATAGTAAACGACCTTCTCATTATTATAAATGGTATTATAGTGAGGAAATAAATTGCTTTGCAGAATAAAGTACATTATTCCAATTGTATAATGTATAAACCTGTCTGTGCATACCATTTTTTTGTAAACTCTCTGGTCTCTTCATGATGTCTTGGCCATAGCTAAAACTTATGACGGAGGAACGTACCAGTTACACTGCTTGTCTGGGTGGGAAGGAGGGTCAGTTATTTAACTCTATCCCACACAGATATAACATACCTTTATATATTTTAAAAGTTATGTATACCATAAAGTGCAGTTGTCGAGATAGTCTCTGTTCTTTGTCTGTCCTTAGAGGGTCTCATATGTTGGATGAGGATTCCGTTGTTTATATAGTTTGAGTGTCTCAGGTTTCAAAATACAAGGGGTGTCTGGTGGGCGTAGAGCATGGGGGATATTTTTGGAGATGTGAGGTTGTCAGTTTAAGTTAATGATACGGGGTACTGTCTTAACAGTTCTGTCATGTACCAGGTTGTGTGTTGAAATGTGTGTGATTCTCATGTGTGTCTGGCTGGGAAGTTAATGTAGGACAGCCAAATGTGATATACTAGGATATCGTGTATACTAGGATATCATCTGGAAATGCAGTGACTTGGATGGCGTAATGTATCTAATCAAATTCCTTGTAATGTTGGTAATTCTGATAAGTGGCATAGTAGGGGGCCTAAGGTGATGCTGAAGAATAGACATTTTCAATTGTTGGGCTTCAAATAGGAAGGTGGTTTTTGTATTAAAAGGAGGGTTTGTGTGGATGGCTTGATTTTGCTGTTCTGGTTATCAGTTTGTCCACTTTGCGCGCCCCCCCCCCCTCCCTGACTTTTCGTTTTTTAGTAAAAACGCCTTCTAAATAAAGCTGTAAACATTTTGGTTCCAGCTGAGGATTTTGTATACTTTGTACCGTTACAATACCAGTTTGAATGTTAGGAGCCAATATGACATTAGGGGCTCTCTCATCTCAACATACCTGAAACTCACCTTTTAGTGAACAGCCTCATTTGTGTCCATTTAGCGCATCACATATAAGCAACAGACTACATGATATCTTTACAATAGAAACTAAACACACACAAATCAAGAGCCCATCTGTTATTTGTAAAGGTTGATGTTTATTATACCAAAAAAAGATGACATGTCCATTTGTGCATTCGGCATTGATATAACTCTTGGTAGGTTGAATCATCTAAATGAGCTTTTCACAATCATGCTGGATTGTAGTGGCAGCGATACATAACACAAAATTGGAGACGGGGGAAGGGGGGGAGAGAGAAAGGAAAACATGGTCGAGCTGCAAATATTTTAGTTGATATATCGAAAAAAAAGAAAAAGATAAAAAATATTCAATTTCTCTCTTTGTGCCCCGCCAAGTCAACAAAATATATTATCTCCCCCAGTGTTATACTGATGAACTTGGGACACTGCCCTTAATACGTACACCGAGCAAAAACCTTCAGATAGGTGCAGCACCACAGGGTGAATCATATTGGTACACTATACAATACGTAAGCTATATATACACTAACTCTTTAAGTGCAAGCGGACAGGCTCTGCCAACAGTGAAAGAGTCATAATTCCTAATCAACTGTTCTCTCAGAGAAAATTAGTGAAACTCCGTGATTTAAGTCACAGGAAAGAGTAAGCAACTCCTAAGAGTTAAGTCATATTGATCTACAAATATCTAGCACTTTCAAAAATCCACATTCTACCCAAGAAGCATTCACTATTTTCACATCCAAAAGGAGCATTACGTTACGATTCTTCAGCACGGACATACTGCCTTAATTCCCAAATAAACAAAACTACTCTTTTTCTTAAAAAATATTACAAATCTGTATTATTTGTTTCTCTGCAATATATTAAACTTTTTTCATCAAAACCTTAATCTTCAAACTTCTCTTTTAATTTCCTTAACACATGATATGTTTCGGAAAACAGTGATTAAAACTTGTTTTAGTCTTTTTTTTTTTTTTTTTTTGATAAAGCGTTTGTAGAAGAAAGCTGGTGATTTTGATTCTTTTTATTTAAAAGAAGGGAAAGAATGATGTGCACGGTGAGCTGGTATGGGTAGAAAAAAAAGAGCAGGAAGAGAAGAGGTAAATGGGAGCAAATGCTGGAAAATATAACTAAAAGTCTGTTTTTTAAAGGTCAATGAAAGAACAGGGGAAGCTCATGGAGTTCTTAAAATGAATGAAAGGGGTCATAGTGGTGTATCATAGTAGTCTGGCAACTGGTCCATTTGATACTGCCTGTGTTGCTGCAAATGCTGCTGTTGTAATTGTTGTTGTTGTTGTAATTGCTGCTGCTGCTGTTCCTGATGTTGCTTCATAATCTCCTTTACCTCCTCCTCAAGTTCAGGTGGTATAATAAACTGGTCATCAGGATCTGGTTGAGCTGGGGCTGCAAAATACCCCCCCGTCTTTCGGAGAGGGGCATCAGCGGCGATCTCAATCAGGTTGTGGCTCTTTTCTAAAGGTGCGACAGAACCATTGCCTCTTCTCTGGCGACCAAGAGTGTTAGAGGAAAAGTCCGGCCTCTTACCTGGTGCTCCAGGGTCATCTTCACTGGCGCAGATGACAATACCCTCATCAGTGGGCTCTGGGAGAGCAGAGGGTGTAATCTGCCCTCCATTCTTGGCTCGGGAACAGTGGATATCTACTTCCACCTCTACACGGCTCCCATTGGAGAATACACCTTCAATTGGTTCCTCATCTTCGCTGTCCAGACCATTGTCTGAGAAGGCACTGGAGAAAGTGGCACTGGACAGCTGTCGTTGGAAAGAGCTGGAAAGACAGACAGGATGTAGTGTACAGCGCTGCTCACTTGGACAACCCACAGGGCCAACTCCATTCTCATGAAGTGAGACAGCAGGGGGTTCATCAGAGGCTGTGGACCCCACCTCACTACTCATCTCAGATGTGGATATCTCACTGCTGATCTCTGAGGCAAGGCCACTGCTGGAGGATGGCATGCCCAGGCTATCTTGAGCACGGTCCTTGATGACCACATTGACGGATGGAGTAAAGATACCAGGACTGGGAGGAGGAATCCCACCATTCAATTCACAGCAGCAGAAGCAGTCTTCCGTGACATTAAGCTGTACCACAACAGCACACAAGCTGGTGCTGCATCCGTAGCTCTGTGCTAAGCTACATAGTTTCTTAGAGGCCGAAAGAGCATCTGGAACATTCCTCACTGCTTCCACAGCCTCCTCTTCTGACAGGCTATCCCACAGGCCCTTACTTCCAAGAATAAAGAACTCATCTTGTGGTGTGAGCGCCACAGAGTGTATGTGAGGTCTAGGAGTCACACTAGGATGGAGGAAGGTGTATCCCAAAATGCGTGTGCAGTCAGTTACTCCATTTACTTTACCATCCTGAAACACAGAAAAAGTTTTTACAATAAAAATGTGTAACTACCTATTATAAAGTAACAACTGGATAGTTTGATTCATCATTTATTAAACAGTTTGTCTGTGTAATACCACTATAAGTAATAATAGGTTACTATCCACAATAAATAAATATGTAATACCACTATAATAATATGTTACTAGCCACAATAAATAAATATGTAATGCCACTATAAGTAATATGTTACTAGCTACAATAAATAAATATGTAATAGCCCTATAAGTAATATGTTACTAGCCACAATAAATAAATATGTAATACCACTATAAGTAATATGTTACTAGCCACAATAAATAAATATGTAATACCACTATAAGTAATAAAATGTTACTAGCCACAATAAATGCATAGCATTGGGCTTTTGCTTTGTCTGGAGGAGTTTGCCTACTTTTTAGTCTGGCAAACAGAATTTGAATTGAAGATAGCATTAACGCAAACATATTATACCACTACATAAGAGCATACAAGCAAGCACGCATTGCATTCAATTATTCTAAACATCTAGATATGTTGCAAGACAGCTCTGGCAAATTCAGCAGTTTAGATTGGTCAACACCGTTTTAACCCTCCCTCTCCTGACCTGTAAAAGCAATGTGTAAAATAAAATATACAACTTTATTTTTGGAATTACATTAACATAAAATTGTAGAACATCTGCTTGCTGGAGGCACCTTGGACATCTTGCAGTTTATACAGTTACATATGCATCTTAGATTGGCTTCAAACAATAAAAGAAGTCCTCAAATCACACAATTTGAAATACAAAATGTACTTTAGCAAGGAAAGGGTCAATTATTTCAACAAAAAGGCCTGGTTGTCTTTTAAGAAAGTGGCTTTTATAAGGCGAGCTGCAGCTCAGTGTTATTTATGCTCCAATTAGTTTTTGTACTGTATGGACAGAGCTTTTCCTCGGGATACGATAGGGAGGAGTAATGGACGCAGTGAACAGGAGGAGAAAATGTGTTGTGGAATGAAAGATGAACTGCTGACACGGGATGAATGGTTCCACCTCATAGCGAGAGTGTTAAACCTTCTCCTGGGGCAGGCTGCCACATACACCTTCATTTACATCTCATCTGCATTACTTGTTTAAGAATCCAGTGTTCCAGTAATGCAAGCTACACTTCCCAAAATCCTGTCAAGTTCAAATGACTTTACAATATATTCATAGTTACAATTGGCAAGGCACTATTCCCAAAATGACTTCCATGAACAGTGAGACTGGAGAGCGGCCTGTATCTTTTAGTGGCAAGTTGGTTTATTAATGGAGCCGTTTTGACCATTGTTATAGCTCAAACTAAATACATTTTGCACTACTTGTGAGAGATTTTGAGAGGACCAAATATTTAGTCTGTGCTTTTCTGTATTGTTTAAACAGACTCCAATAGCAATGTACGGCTCTAGTTTTCCTCAACGTGTCAAAAACATATATGTGGACACGGCCAAAGAAATCCATCAGGGACGTAGCTGGTGTCTACCTTAACCCCTTCCCACTTTTTGGTGCCTGGGGGCTTGTAGGACATAGAAACATAGAATGTGTCGGCAGAAAAGAACCATTCGGTCCATCTAGTCTGCCCAATTTTCAAAATACTTGTATTTATTCCCAGTTCCCTATCTTATATCTAGGATAGCCTTATGCCTATGCCACGCATGCTTAAGCTCCTTCACTGTGTTTACCTCTACTACTTCCGCTACCATGTCCTGACAGGAACAGCTGACCGCAGCTCCATGCGATGAGATGTGCTGATCCCCACTTTGCGTGGCCTCAGTCTGACATAGAAAATGTCAGTTCGGGCACTCCTCAGTGACGTCACAAAGTATCGCAGGGTGTCGGCAGGGACAGACAGGGTCTATAGAGACCCTGATCAGGTCCTTGCTTGTATGTTCCTGGCTGCCGATCACAAAGTTAAAAAAGTAAAAAAGACGCCGGTTTGGTGCTTTGGTCGTTAAAACCACAAGCAAATGCCTAAATTAGGAGATAAATTTGTTTTAAATGTGTCAGTGGAGACTCCTGTTTATGACATCACCTGTGGCATGATATGCAAATTACACATTTCCCCTTGAAAACCAGCTCATTTGCATATCAGGGGACAAGTGATGTCCTCAGAAGGGGACTACACAGACACATTTAAAACACAATTTTCTCCTAATTTAGGCATTTGCTTGAGGTTTTTCTTACACAATGTATAGATCATTTACAATCATTGTTTTATTCTCTACATAAAGAGTAAAAACAATGTTTAGGTGATACAGCCCCTTTAATAAAGGATTTGACTGGCAGGATGGTGAGTAGTAGATTAGCATAAGTAAGAACACAATGAATGTTTTGATTCCCTGCTAAGCGCCAGTGCCGCCTCCTCTTTGAAAACCTTCAATATGAGTGAAGAACCTATGATTATTCTTGTACGCATTTCCTAATGACTAATACACCAGTGATGTCCATTAAGAATTGGCAGTGTGCAAAACTCTGCAATATGACAACCAAATATTGTCATCAGAGCGGCTGTCTGTGTCGGACACATGGGAAGAAACTGTGATCTTCACCTACAACTACCTGGGCTTTTGTCCAGCGAGCAGCAACATTAACGTGTTTACCTCAGTGATGATTGCTTTATGCTGTTTCACCCTCTTCAGTTCTTCCTCACAGCTGACCGTGTAAAACTTGGACAGGTTTAGTGACTTTCCGTCTCTGCAGAGCACAGTTTGGCACTTGCCCACATTGGCAGAAGTCAGTGTGAAGCAGCCAGTGGGGTCCATGGGATCGTGCTTTATGTGGCAGAGAACAGCTGAGCCTCCCAGTTTCTGTCCAGCCGTGCCCAGCTTCCTACAGTGGCATAGACAAAAGTGCCCAAAATTACACTTGACATAATTGTTAAACAGATTCTTCAGACGCAACATCAATAAAAACATTTTAAATCCATAAACAGAAACAATGATTACAATGTTACACATTTACCCTTTACAAATCAGTGATTATTCTTTCAGTGATTCAGCTATGCTAAGCTTGAAATTGAAACAACTGATCTTGTTTGAAAAGATTACATCATATACAAATAAATTATCTTTAACAACTCTAATAAGATAGGACACATTTATAATACAAGTGATTGGGTCTATACCTTAAAAACCTTCCATGACAAAGTCCTGTTTTAATATACTCCTAATGTCATCTATTTATATACAAGTCTGGATGCAAACAAACAGGTAATTTATTATTATTATTATTAGTTATAATACAGTACATATTAAATATATATATATAAATTAATATATATTTAATTTATTTTATGTATTATTTATTTATTTGCTGTACCTCCTTCTGGATGACAGAGGGAGCTATTCACTAAAAGGTGAGTTGCAGGCAAGATTTAGCTATACATTGTGCAGGGATAAACCTGATGGGTTTGCTTAGCAGTGGAAACTCACCAGGTTTGTTCCTGCACAATGTGTAAATTGGTGACATGACATGTTACTCACTTTTCAGTGATACGCCTACAGATGGCCCCTTTAAATGCAAGCCAATTTATTCACCTAACATGGTTTAATCATCTGTTATCATTCTATTGACCCCCACCCCAGCATCTACCATGTGAAAATATAGAATTCCTTATTCATGTACACAGCTCAACACAAGATCAATACAACACAGAAGTGTGAACAGTATCAGTAATGTGATGTCTATTTATTGGTTGCTATTGAGTGAACAAATGGTGATGTTAGAGGGGAAAATACATGGGTATCAAGTACACAAAATGGTCTCTAGTTTATGACATCAATTTGTAACATTACATGCCTCTTTCTAAATTGATTCCACAATACTGTATTTTACTTGTGGGTGGGGAAAATGGAAAGAGGGCATCTCAAATTTACCACAACTTCACTGTAGCTTTAAATCAGAAGGGACAATAAGGTGTTCTTTGAGATATTTTAGAAGATCACCTTTGCATGGCGAGGAAGGTGTTTCCCATGTACTCCTCTTCACTCTTTGTTTTCTGCAGTTCATCCGCCAAAATGTCACTCATGGTGCACTGCAGCAAGTTTGGTACCTCTGCATTTCGCTCTCCATCAAATACACCATACACAGCTTCACGATTATCGCAGAAGTTGTTGACAAGAAGTGATGCCACACAGAGCCTTTATATTAGGGGACAAGAAAAAAAAACCCTGTTTATTATGGTGCAGGCCAGTAAACGGTTCAATTACTTCACTTAAAGGTCATAAAATAACAAGGGTATAATTTTACCCATTAACGCATACTAATGCAGAGTACAGATAACTTTATTAATAGTTGACAGCTTCACAAAACAACCCTATGTACCCCCTCCCTCACTCTTTTAGGTTAATTCAGACTGTGCTACCATCACATATTTCTGAATGGTATTATCCCAAGGAGAAACACGCAAAGAAGAAATGAACAAAGAGGAAAGAAAGAAGCAGATGAATTCCCACCTAATACAAACAGGAAAGGCAGAAGAGAGAAAAAGTAAATTCAAGGTCAGGAAAGAGAATAATGTATTTATTCACAGAGGAAACCTGGGGGGGAGGAAATCCTATGCAAACCAGAAATTCGAAAGCATTAACAGAAACAGCATGGCTTAATTTCTACTGCTGCAATTCTAAATGTAAATGTGAAAAGTGATCAAGCCGGTCTGTTGTTCAGACAAGTAGTTTTAAAAAGGCAGGTGGCAAGCAAACAGTTAACATTTTGCAACGATGACATCACCCTTTCAGCAGCCTCTTGAAAGCTAAACCTTTCAGTGACCAATGAATTGCACAGGGCTCTCCTTCCACAAGCAGTGAGCACAAGTGTGCAATAAAGACATCCTGCAACACTTACACCAGTCTCATGGCAACCAGCACCAACAAAGGACAGAAGCAAAAGGGCAGCACTGAAGCTGATGTCATGACCTGGATTGGAAAGTTCAACTCTATTTTCACATGAGAAATAGGCTCGTTCCCACACGTCCATTCATGAGTGAGTGAACATTGTCTCCAATGGAGGAAACTGCTATATGAGCAGATTTTACCCTGACTGTTATGTAACGAGTTACCCATTCATTTGAAAGCAGAACGTATTTTAAGTAGAACATTCTCCTTCTGCTGCTTTCTCGCTAATGCACACATTCTTCGCTCTGCTCTCCATCCAAGACTTTATTTAAACATACTTCTAGATGGACAAAAAAAAAATGGAGAATAGATCGCTAGGGTTCTAGGTCCTAGATAGGACTATAGTAAAGGACAACTGAAGACAAAGAAAATATGTTTAATTGAAAGAGTGCATCAAGTACACTTCTTTACAATATAATACAAGTACTATAAACAATTAAGCCCTCTTTGCTCTTTATAGCTGTATCAGGGGGCAGACATGTTGTTAAGAATCTTGTGTCAAGTAAAGGAAGATCTTACCCAAGATTCTAAGCAACATCTGTTTCACCTGATAAAGCTATACCAAGCAAAAAGGGCTTATTAGGTACTTTATTTGTATTCTTTCATTAAAGTATTTCTACTTAAAATGCCTACACTTAAACATAAGTAAATTTCTTGCTTGCAGCTGTATTTTAAGGTGTACAGCTTTTGATTATATTTTCCCATCAAATGCTCTCAACAGTGATAGCGAACCTATTGGAACTCCAAGCTCTGTTGTGGCATACGTGGCTTGGAACGCCAAGCTCTGTTGTGGCACACGTGGCTAGGGGGGAGTTCAGGGGCTGAAGCCTCTAATCTCAGCTACATTAGCCCAAATTGAGAATTTTCTGCTAAATAATTATTTACTGAAATGCTATCCTTTTGCCTCCTGAGCAATAACAGCAGCATTATTGCTCAGGAGCCAGCAGGATAAGAATTTCAATAACTGCACACCCCTCCAGATCGCAAGTTGGTTTAATGCTCTCAGTTCCTCTCCAGACATCAGATTGACAGCTGACACGCCCCCTGTTCACAAAGCAGCTCTGTAGCAGCTCTCATGAGCATAACATTGAAAAATACACAAGAGTGTTAGTGTGTATAGTTGTGCTGTGTTTTTTTTTTTTTATACTTCTGCGGTGTTTTTTTTATACTTCTTTTTATTAATTTATCATAAATAATACAATACAGACATACATTGTTAGGTAACCCTATGAGCATACAATTGAAAAATACACAAATAGTGTTGTATGCGTGTACACTTGTGCCGTGCGTATGCGTGTTAGTGTGTATTTGTGGGTCTTCATGTGCTGTGTGTGTGTGTGTGTGTGTGTGAGAGAGTATGTATGTGGGTCTTCATGTACTGTGTGAGTGTGTAAAGGTTTCCTTTACTGAACATTATATAAAGCGCTGTTGGCAAATTGGGTCCAAAAGGGTTCGCCATCACTGCTCTAGCAGTATGCCGATTTGAGGACCTTCAAGGATGTTAAATCAAAAGATAAAATTAAAATACAGACTTATAAGTTTATAAGCTTAATATAAATGTTACTGTTCTAAGACATACTTGTTCTTCATTCCGGATGCTTCTGTATATCCATGGCTCCACACAGCTGGAGCGCCAGATGATTCACTGGCGGAAAATCCACATGATGGCTGATCCACCTTGAAACATCGGATATTGCTGCTACAAGAGACAAATACATTATTTTACAATTTTGGGAACTTCAAAGGAGCTGGAAAATATACATAAAATAAATAAAATAATGTAAAATCTTACATTAACATTAAACAGACACATTGTTCTAGACTACTACAATAACCAAGACTTAGAATGCAATTATTATTTATCAAGCATTTGTTATGACTGTTTAGAATTCTCTCTATCCAACTTACAGAATAATTTATCTTCAGTAAAAAATAAATAAAATAAAATAAAAGTTTTTGGTAAGATGCACATTTCATATGACTGACTTAACTATACATTGTGCAGGGACCAACCTGGTGTATCTAGCAGGATCATAGATTGGCCCTTTATTACACTTACATTATTTCCATAGCTCTAAATAGTCGTTTCTTATTGCAAAAAATGCTATGGAGAGAGTGACGGCATTTCTTGGGGCATATACACTGCCTGGCATAAAAAAAAGTTGCCACCTGGATTTAACTAAGCAAATAGGTCTGGGGTTGCTGCAGTTGGTCGGGTCTAGGTTCAGCAATATTATGTGCCCAAAGAATCAGGTCAGCTGACTACCTGAATATACTGAATGACCAGGTTATTCTATCAATGGATTTTTTCTTCCCTGATGGCATATCCAAGATGACAATGCCAGGATTCATCTGGCTCAAATTGTGAAAGAGTGGCTCAGGGAGCATGAGACATCATTTTCACACATGGATTGGCCACCACAGAGTCCAGATCTTAACCCCATTGAGAATCTGTGGGATGTGCTGGAAAAGGCTTTCGACATACACTGCATTTTAGAAGTTCTTGGTGAAAAATGAATACAACACTGGATGGATATAAAACTTATGACATTGCAGAAGCTTATCGAACCAATGCCACAGCGAATGCGTGCTGTAATCAAAGCTAAGGGCGGTCCAGCAAAATATTAGAGTGTGTGACCTTTTTTTTGGTGGCGACTTTTTTTTTTGGACTAGGCAGTGTATGTCGACTGCCAACTGATCCCTGAAGCTACCTAGTAGGAGAATTTCCAAAATGATTGCATATGCAAGACAAAAAACTAAGGAACTTTTGTTCTATACATTTGCTAGCATAATGTTCATCTGCATGTTCATATTTTGCAGTACTTGTTTCTGCAAGGTATATAAAAGCTTGCAGCTGATCGAATAGAAAATGCCATATACTAAACAAAAGAAAGAAGAAAATAATAAAAATGTAAAAATCCAACAAAAATAAATCAGGTAATTTGTTCACTCTATCCAGCATCCATGGCATATCTGCGGTGTCATTCATTCCATGAAATGTATTTATAGTATAGTAAAGTCCCGTGGCCAGTGTAAATTCCAGAGAGGTGACCTTTATTGACTGGTTTTCGATGGTACTAGCTATAACAAAGACTCTTTAGTTTTGAAAGATCAAATATTCTTGTGACTCTTCTCTTAACCCAGTGGTGTCCAAACTTTTTTCAAAGAGGGCCAGACTTGATGAAGTGAACATGCGTGAGGGCCGACCATTTTGCCTGACAGTTAAAATTAAGTACAAATGAACTATTTTATGCAAACTTTATTGCAAACGATTTGAATGACAATTCTAAACAGTAGTAAAATCACTCTGCCTTTCATATCTGAAGGCCAGATGAAAAAAAACAACAACACAAGATGCTGAAATATATGTCAGGAAAACAACTAACCCTTCCCATATCTGTCTGTCTCTCCACTGCCATCCCATATCTGTCTGTCTCTCCTCTGCCATCCCATGTTTGTCTGTCTCTCCTCTGCCATCCCATATTTGTCTGTCTCTCCTCTGCGAACCCATGTCTGTCTGTCTCTCCTCTACCATTCCATTTATGTCTCTCTCTTCTCCCTTCCCATGCATGGTTCTCTCGGCCAATTTGCCCAATAATATGCCAGTGTTATATGCCATTTAATATGCCCCAGCCAATTTGCCCAATAATATTCCAGTGTTATTTGCCATTTAATATGCCCCTACCAATTTTCCCAGTAATATGCCAGTGTTATTTGCCATTTAATATGTCCCTGCCAATTTTCCCAATAATATGCCAATGTTATTTGCCATTTAATATGCCCCTGCCAATTTTCCCAGTAATATGCCAGTGTTTTTTGCCATTTAATTTGCCCCTGCCAATTTTCCCAATAATATGCCAATGTTATTTGCCATTTAATATGTCCCTGCCAATTTCCCCAGTAATATGCCAGTGTTATTTGCCATTTAATATGTCCCTGCCAATTTTCCCAATAATATGCCAATGTTATTTGCCATTTAATATGCCCCTGCCAATTTTCCCAGTAATATGCCAGTGTTTTTTGCCATTTAATTTGCCCCTGCCAATATTCCCAATAATATGCCAATGTTATTTGCCATTTAATATGCCCCTGCCAATTTTCCCAGTAATATGCCAGTGTTATTTGCTATTTAATATGCCCCTGCCAATTTGCCCAGTAATATGCCAGTGTTATTTGCCATTTTATATGCCCCAGCCAATTTGCCCAGTAATATACCAGTTATTTGCCATTTAATATCCCCTGCCAATTTGCCCAGTAATATACCAGTTATTTGCCATTTAATATCCCCTGCCAATTTGCCCAGTAATATGCCAGTTATTTGCCATTTAATATCCCCTGCCAATTTGCCCAGTAGTATGCCAGTTATTTGCCATTTTATATGCCCCAGCTAATTTGCTCAGTAATATGCCAGTTATTTGCCATTTTATATGCCCCTGCCAATTTGCCCAGTAATATGCCAGTTATTTGCCATTTTATATGCCCCAGCCAATTTGCCCAGTAATATACCAGTGTTAGTTGCCATTAATATTCCCCAGCTAATTTGCCCAATAATATGTCAGTGTTACCTTATCATTAATAAGCCCCTGCCTCTTTCCCCAGTACTTTCCCCCAATCTCCCCAGTCCCCAGCACTTACCTTTCCCTGGTGGCTAGTGGCAGGCAGCATGGTCTTCTCCATGCTGCCTGTTCGTCTCACAGGTGGTTGTGCCGATAGGTCACGTGACCCGGCGCGCGTATGACGTCAGCGCGCCGGTCACGTGACCTGTCGGCACTTCCGTGTCGGCACACTGCACGGGGAGCCGAACAGGCAGCACGGAGGTTTCTCCGTGCTGCCTGTTCGGCTCCCCGTGCAGCCTGGCAGGCAGAGCGATGGTGGGGGGGGGGATCTTCCGATCCCTTCTCACCTCCGTCTCTGCCTGCAAGCTTTTTTTTTTTTTTCAGAGAGAGACATTGATCAGCCGTGTCTCTGGGGCCGTATGGAAGTAAAGGACGGGCCGCAACTGGCCCGCGGGCCGGACTTTGGACATGACTGTCTTAACCCATTCACATAGTTTACATTTTATTGCAGCGTTTATAGCGGTTTGAGGGTAATTTACAAATGGTAAACTAACAATAAGAACAATTTCTCTGTATAAAGGCATAGTTATATGTTAACATGTATAGTTGCATATACAGGCCAATGAAAAAGGCACAGTGACACCCAGTGTTCTTTGTGTGATTCAATATGATGTCTTCTTTGCATCAGGTTAATGCTGCATTACATAAAGGCTGAAGGTTCAAACCTGTATATACAGCTGTGAATCGTCTTCAAACTTATTGTTTATTCAATTATACATTTCTACCTTTTGGCATAACTGATGCAGGAATATAAAGGCAAACTCTGCCTGTTTCCAATTAGGCATACAGTGTGTGTGTGTGTTTGTGTGTCAATATATACTTTGTCTTGAAAACAGGCCACGTAGTGGTACGAAACGTCCGCTATTTTATGTAACCACTAATAAACCCAACTGACTTTTCTATGTAAGACCTGAGAGAGCAGCTGTTTTCTATGAACCACTATATATTTATTGTATTCAGCAGCACCAGGGTACTAAGATTGCCTTTTATCCTCTTAACTGATTACAGACAGTGTGGACCTGTACACACATATGTATATACACATATACATACACACCCCTTTACAGGGCTGGCGCCACCTATAGACGAAGTAGCTAGGGCACATTTTTACAAGGAGGCGGACCTTCTGTAGCAGTGGGAAGCATAAGCTGTGTGTGTTAAACACGCACATCTCAGACAGTGCTGCATACACTCTTCGCGCCTAGTGATGATCCAGATCATCGGAAAGCCAGATCATCACAATGTGAGAGCAAGCAGCACGGTCTCAGCTCTGTGTGTGTTTAACACACAAACAAGCTTATGCTGCCCGCTGTTCCCGAGTGAAGCAGGAAGCTTCCAGGGGGGGGGGGGGAAATGGAGGAAAAAAAGGAGGACAGACCGCAGCCATGGGAGGGAGGGGAAGACGAGAGACCACAGGCATGGGAGTGAGGGGACGACAAGAGACCGCAGCCATGGGAGGGATGGAGGGAGGGGGACAAACCACAGACATTGTAGGGAGGGGGGACGGGGGACAAGCCACAGACATGGGAGGGGGGGACGACGACAAGCCACAGACATGGGAGGGGGGGACGACGACAAGCCACAGACATGGGAGGGGGGGACGGGACACAAACCACAGACATGGGAGAGATGGGGGGACACAAACCACAGACATGGGAAAGAGAGAGGGGGGACAAACCACAGACATGGGAGAGAGGGGGGACAAACCACAGACATGGGAGAGAGGGGACGGCGACAAACCAGAGACCTGGGAGGGAGGGGACGACGACAAGCCACAGACATGGGAGGGAGGGAGGGGACGACGACAAGCCACAGACATGGGAGGGAGGGGACGACGACAAGCCACAGACATGGGAGGGAGCGGGGGACGGACGACGACAAGCCACAGACATTGGAGAGAGGGGGGGCGACACAAACAACAAACATGGGGGAGGACAGATATGGGAAGGGAGAGGAGAGAGAGACCGGCATGGGAAGGGAGAGGAGAGGAGGGAGAGAGACCGGCATGGGACGGGAGAGGAGAGAGAGGCCGGCATGGGACGGGAGAGGAGAGGAGAGAGACGCCGGCATGGGATGGGAGAGGAGATGAGAGAGAGGCCGGCATGGGAATGAAGAGGAGATGAGCGAGAGGCCGGCATGGGAAGGAAGAAGAGATGAGCGAGAGACCGGCATGGGAAGGAAGAGGAGATGAGAGAAAGACCGGCATGGGAAGGGAGAGGAGAGAGAGACCGGCATGGGTAGGGAGAGGAGAGAGAGACCGGCATGGGTAGGGAGAGGAGAGAGAGACCGGCATGGGTAGGGAGAGGAGAGATAGACCGGCATGGGTAGGGAGAGGAGAGAGAGACCGGCATGGGAAGGGAGAGGAGAGGGACAGACCTGGGAAGGGAGAGGAGAGGGACAGACCTGGGAAGGGAGAGGAGAGGGACAGACCTGGGAAGGGAGAGGAGAGGGACAGACCTGGGAAGGGAGAGGAGAGGGACAGACCTGGGATGGGAGAGGAGAGGGACAGACCTGGGATGGGAGAGGAGAGGGACAGACCTGGGATGGGAGAGGGACAGACCTGGGATGGGAGAGGAGACAGACAGACTTGAGGAGGGAGAGAAACAAGGGGACACATTAAGAAATGTACTTTTGATTTAACAAGAAAAAAACCAAAAAAAACTGTTGGCTTGTGTGTATGTGACCGTCTCTGTATGTGTGTGTGATTGTCTCTCTGTGTGTAACTGTGTGCGCGTGATTGCATGATTGTGTTTGTGAATGCATGATAGATGTGCCATTTGACTGGAGGCTATGTGGGGTGTGGGAGGGGCAATGGGTGGAGCCAAAATCCTTGCACCAGCCCTGCACCTACATTGGATATAAAAAGTCTACACACCCCAGTTAAAATGTCAGGTTTCTGTGCTGTAAAAAAATGAAACAAAGATAAATCATTTCAGAACTTTTTCCACCTGTAATGTGACCTATAAACTGTACAACTCAATTGAAAAACAAACTGAAATCTTTTAGGTAGAGGGAAGAAAAAATATAAAAATAAAATAATGTGGTTGCATAAGTGTGCACACCCTTAAACTAATACTTTGTTGAAGCACCTTTTGATTTTATTACAGCACTCAGTCTTTATGGGTATGAGTCTATCAGCATGGCACATTTTGACTTGGCAAGATTTACCCACTCTTCTTTGCAAAAACACTCCAAATCTGTCAGATTGCGAGGGCATCTCCTGTGCACAGCCCTCTTCAGATGACCCCACAGATTTTCAATCGGATTAAGGTCTGTGCTCTGGCTGGGCCATTGCAAAACTTTAATCTTCTTCTGGTGAAGCCATTCCTTTGTTGATTTGGATGTATGCTTTGGGTCGTTGTCATGCTGAAAGATGAAGTTCCTCTTCATGTTCAGCTTTCTAGCAGAAGCCTGAAGGTTTTGTGCCAATATTGACTGGTATTTGGAACTGTTCATAATTCCCTCTATCTTAACTAAGGCCCCAGTTCCAGCTGAAGAAAAACAGCCCCAAAGCATGATGCTGCCACCACCATGCTTCACTGTGAGTATGGTGTTCTTTTGGTGATGCACAGTGTTGTATATCTTTTGGAATTATGGCCAAAAAGTTCAACCTTGGTTTCATCAGACCATAACACCTTTTCCCACATGCTTTTGGGAGACTTCAGATGTGTTTTTGCAAAATGTAGCCTGGCTTGGATGTCGTCTTGCCACTCTACCCCATAGCCCAGACATATGAAGAATACGGGAGATTGTTGTCACATGTACCACACAGCCAGTACTTGCCAGATATTCCTGCAGCTCCTTTAATGTTGCTGTAGGCCTCTTGGTAGCCTCCCAGTCCAGTTTTCTTCTTGTCTTTTCATCAATTTTGGAGTGAGCTCCAGTTCTTAGTAATGTCACTGTTGTGCCATATTTTCTCCACTTGATGATGTCTGTCTTCACTGTGTTCCATAGTATATCTAATGCCTTGGAAATTCTTTTGTACCCTTCTCCTGACTGATACCTTTTAACAATGAGATCCCTCTGATGCTTTGGAAGCTCTCTGTGGACCATGGCTTTTGCTGTGGGATGCGACTAAGAAAATTTCAGGAAAGACCAACTAGAGCAGCTGAACTTTATTTGGGGTTAATCAGAGGCACTTTAAATGATGGCAGGTGTATGTTGACTCCTATTTAACATGATTTGGAATGTGATTGCTTAATTCTGAACACAGCTACATCCCCAGTTATAAGAGGGTGTGCACACTTTTACAACCACATTATTTTATTTTTATATTTTTTCTTCCCTCTATAAAAAAGATTTCAGTTTGTTTTTCAATTGAGTTGTACAGTTTATAGGTCACATTGAAGGTGGAAAAAGTTCTGAAATGATTTATCTTTGTCTCATTTTTTTACAGCACAGAAACCTGACATTTTAACAGGGGTGTGTTGACTTTTTATATCCACTGTATATATGAATATACAGATATGAGTGTCTGTATAATGACAGACTCTTTACCCTTAATCTATACAGCCCTAGCACACTTTGGATCTCCCAGCTGGTCTTAAATCAGGACTGTTTTTCTGTGGATGATACAGAGCAATCTGAAATCAGAGCTGATTATGACATTATGACAGAACATCATTTCACATATTACAAGGGTATGTCCATCAAATGGCAGCCACATCCAAAATTATCACAAACTAAATTGTGAGGGGGAAAGTCTTTTGGGTTTTTCTGTGGGTGGTCCCATTTCCCAAGGAGCACAGTGAATGTGCTAGTTGAAATGTATAGCTGGGAATAAATACAATGGCCACTCACTTGAGGAGTTCAAGAGTTTTGTGGTCCAGGAGAAGACGGGCATTTCCAGTCAAGTCCAATTCTTGCAATTTCGCAGGCAGATTTTCAGGCAATGTAATTTCAGTCAGTTCATTGCAGCTTAAGTCCACGCACTAGAGGGAAAAGGCCACAAATCGATAAGTATGTGCATTCTCAAAGCACACAGAAAACTAGGACATTGAACAATGAAGACATAGTACAATATGAATGACGCAGACAAAGCTTTCTGTGTAAAAGTAACACACTCATTTACACTTTCAAGAGCACACATTTAGAGTACCCAATGACTAACAATCTAAATATATTCTCTGGAAATGTTGGATAGCGAGGACAGAAAGAAAATGGTGGTAAACTTTAATCACAATCACAGTGCAGTTTTCTTGGCTTGGGAAATAATCATTGTGCGTTGTGAAAAGCCCACTGGCATTCAAATCCTTCCTTTCTTTTCTTTGGGTGGAGGAAGGGTGATTACTGAAGATTAGTGCTTCAGGCCATCAGTAAATAGAAAACAATGCTTCCATCCACTGCCTATAGCTTTTGCTCTTGTTCCTGGAGCCTCATCCAGAGAGAACAGTTGCCAGAATAAGCTTCCTTTCCGTGGGAAAAAAATACTAACCTTGAAAACAGGCCCGGGTAGTGTGACAATCTGTACTCTTCATGCTTCAGCAGGCATGCAAGCTACTTCAACATGATTATAGAGAAGGGAAAACACTGGAGAAGAACCGGCTGCCAAATGAACCTGCACGTGAGGCTACCGGTGAACAGCACCATTAATACACTACCTGTTACACTATCTTAGGCCGTCGGATCTGGTGTAAGCAAGTTATAATCAAACACGTGTATGAAATAAAAAGCTTGACAAACACCAGGAGCCAGAGAGACATGGCTCCTGATGTCATTGCATGTGTTTAACGTTTTGATTATTTTGCACAAGACTCTATGGATGTATAACTGCGAATGAAGGATGAGTGCACTATGCATGTAATAATACAAAGGACATACTGCAGTAGAGCCTTAGTTATAACAATATTTTTCACACCAGTTCAGGATCCTGTAATCACACTCCGTAAAAAGCCAACCATGCCATTTATCTGAAAAGATGTTAAAAAAAAAAATATTGCACCAACACAGGAGTCAATGTTCTCGTTCAAAAGAGTGGAGAATTCGGCACTTAATACAGCAAAGTAACTGTAACGTATCAGTAAAAAGTTATAATTTACCTCACAAATATTGACATGTACGCAGATGCACTACCTCCGCACTGCTGAGGGTTGGGAACTATATATCCTGTCATGCTCAGTCAGCCTCCAGATATACTTAAATGCTTGAAAAAAATATTTATTAAAAAGCTTTCAAACAACATTTGAGGAATTTCCAATCCCGGAGAGATCTCAGAAGACAGGAGATAAGGAAAGAACTATTATTTAGATAGAATTATGTTGTGGTAGGTCTGTGGGAGCGAACTACAAACCAGAAACCATTCTATAAAGACATCATTAGGATTGATTTGCACCTCTTAGTAATAAGAAATGTATGGGGTGTTTTTGTGTGATTCGTATAATCTCAATTGGTTGGAATGTACTGATGCTGGCATTTTAAGTAGTTATTCTAGTTTTAAAAAAGAAACTGCTTGAAATATATATTTTTTAATTTCAAATCTAATTTGGCTTCAAGTATACTGAAACTCTGGTGACGTAATTGTGTATTTATTTGTGCTTTTAAGAATATGAATTGAGTTTTCTAACCTGGCCATGTTGGCAAAACGTTTTACAACTGTTTGGGAAAATGTACCACAACCCTGCAGCCCTGTGACACGATTACCTCAAGCTGACCACTTGCGCAGACTAGCCAGAACTGCATAATGTGAAAAGTATTTGAAACTCACAGTGCTCAAGGTCCTATTTTTAAGGTGGGCCAAGTTTGCCGTCTGTCCCTGATTTAAGATAGATATGACTTACAACAGGGCTCGAAAAACTCCGGGCGCCAGGGTGCTGTTTGTCACAGGGAGCCCTTGCCGGCTGCCATCTGTTACATGCAGCGCGAGGGGAGAAAGTCTGTGGGGATCACACAGACTGTAAGCTCCGCCCCCTCGCGCAACACGTTGTAGTGCCGAGTGTCACGTGACAACACTGCACTTAGCAGGAACCGAAAGAGGATCGGGCTCCAGCATAAATGTCCCCCTCCCCTGCAATGAGGTAAGCAGCAGGGAGGGAGGACACCGTAAGAAATACCATTTTTGTGTTTTTTTTTTTAAAGAACAAAAATGTGTGAATGTAACTGGCTGTGTGTGTGAAGGTAACTGGCTGTGTATGTGGTATGTGTGTGTGAAGGTAACTGGCTGTGTATGTGGTATGTGTGTGTGAAGGTAACTGGCTGTGTATGTGGTATGTGTGTGTGAAGGTAACTGGCTGTGTATGTGGTATGTGTGTGTGAAGGTAACTGGCTGTGTATGTGGTATGTGTGTGTGAAGGTAACTGGCTGTGTATGTGGTATGTGTGTGTGAAGGTAACTGGCTGTGTATGTGGTATGTGTGTGTGAAGGTAACTGGCTGTGTATGTGGTATGTGTGTGTGAATGTAACTGGCTGTGTATGTGGTATGTGTGTGTGAATGTAACTGGCTGTGTATGTGGCGTATATGTGTGAATGTAACTGGCTGTGTATGTGGCATGTGTGTGTGAATGTAACTGGCTGTGTATGTGGCGTATATGTGTGAATGTAACTGGCTGTGTATGTGGCGTATGTGTCAATGTAACTGGCTGTGGATGCGAGGTTGGTGTATGTGACTGTCTCCGTGCGTTTATGATTTTGTGATGTGCCGTTGTCTGGCTCCTACATTTTTTAGCTGGCTCCTAAAACTTAATTAAATTTGTCAAGCCCTGACTTACAAACTAAGGGCATGAATATATATTAAAACAGGATGGTACAAATTCCTGACCATCTGTAAACTGAAAATTTGTGTTATTTTTATTGTGCACATTTTTATTCACCATATTTATAGACACACACAAAGTCTAACATCAGACAAAATATAACAATGTCCATTAAAGCTTAAAGGAACATTGCACCTTGTTTAACCCTTGCTTCTTTTGTCACCTTATGTGGTGTGATTGGAAGCTTCTGAAAACCCTAAAATCCGACAATCCAATTATAAAAAGACCATTATTCGTTATAAAATATATAAAGAAAAGCTTTATTAACATGCTAAGCTCAACCCCAATAGAGTGTATAAAACACTACATATACAATAAAAATCCAAGAGTGGAAAAATTGTGGGATTGCTGACTTTTCAAGAATATTTGATAAGGGGGTCATTTTTCCATTTTCATATTTACAATCTAAGTTCAGTCTCCCTCCCAGATAAGTGTTCAACTATCTTAGAATAAAATGTTTTACTTTAAGTAGGATTTGGGAGGAGCCAACCCCATGGAGAAGCTTCTGAAGCAGCATTACAAAGGCAAATTGATCTCCAGACTTTACAAACTCCTGAGAAATAAAACCCAAACCCCTTAGTGACAGCCATGGTCACGTAGGGTACAACAATTTCACAACAGTCCTGGTTTAACATTTCTGTGGTGCTTGTGTTTAGCTGTAATTTTTTTCTCTCATTTACCGTATCTACACATATTACATACTGTTTTAATTGCCACAAACAGGCTTTCTTTAGATACCATTATTTTCATCATATCATAATTTACTTTAAAACAAATAATCAAACCCCTTTCTAACTTTTACAATTACAAATGTAAAAAAGACCCCGTCTAAATAGTTTCTACGGATTGTTATGAGTTTAGAAATTTGCATGTTTACATGTTTGTTATAGGGAAATAACCATATAAGTAGTGTTGTTTCCTAACCATTTTCCCCTACAGTGACCCCAACCCTATATCTACCCCATTAATGTCTAAAAGGTACTGGTGGGAATACAGAAGACTTTTTTTTCTCCCTCCAGTTTATCTGAGGTCACTGATATTCTTTTAAGCTACATTATGTCTGCGGGACCTATCCTCAAGATCAGCAATTTTAATCTGCATAGCATCTTTTATTTCTAATTGTTCCTGTCTCTCTATATTAATCATAAAAGTAAACTGTACTGATTCAACTATCTCTTCAAGAGATGTATGATGTATCCACTACCAAACATTGATATATAATTTTTTTAGTCTCGAGAGTTGGACTGAATTTGTGTTCTTATAATTTCCCATTGGGGTAATCATTGTTTTCTCAAGTTCAGCTGATGAATTCATGAATGAGTCATTTACATTTTCTTGAGAGACCGGTGAAAAAGCCACTTATGTTTTTACCCTTTTGACTAATTGGTCTTTAACAGGTTTTTGTTTATCCGTGTTGTCCATGATAGCAGCCAGACACTTCCAAGTAACAGACCTCTAACCTCCCCTCTGAGCCTCAATATAGAAACACCACAGCAAATGCAGAACGCTTCGATATGCCTAACCCTCACCTTCATTTCAGCAAATACCCAAAATATAGAGAGTTTCTTTTATTGTGTGCCTGTGCATACATTTGTTTGTGCCCCTAATGGAGAAGCAGCATAGTACACACAAGCTTAAAATACAGTATTTGCTCGATTATAAGATGACCCTGATTATAAGACGACCCACCAAACTTTGGATATTCCTTTAGGAAAAAAACTAAAATCCTGAATATAAGACTACCCTATAGGAAAAAAGTTCAACTTGTATATATTCACATGTAAATTGCTTTTTTAATAAAAAATTATATAAAAAAAAAATGCATTTCTTGTTTTTATTTCCTTTTATGTGCCAATGCTGCCTCTCTTTCCCTTGCCCCCAGCTTTGTCTCTCTCCCCCTTAGTGTTGTCTCTCTCTCCCCCTCGCCTCTGTCTCTTCCCCCCCCTTGTTTCTCTCTGCCCCCCCCCCTCCCCTTGTTTCTCTGCCCCCCTCCCCTTGTTTCTCTCTGCCCCCCTCCATCCCCTTGTTGCTCTGTCTCTCCCCCCCCCCTTGTTGCTCTGCCCCCTCCCTCCCCCCCCTTGTTGCTCTGCCCCCTCCCTCCCCCCCTTGTTGCTCTGCCCCCTCCCTCCCCCCCCTTGTTGCTCTGCCCCCTCCCTCCCCCTCACCTGTAACTCACTCCCTGGTGGCTAGTGGGGGCAGCCGGGGGATGTCTGCACGATACGTGCAGACATCCTCCATGCTGCCCGACAAGGCAGTCTATTATGACGGACAGACAAGGTAGCAATTTGAAAAAGGCCAGTATTCAGTCTGCCAAGCTTGGAAATATTGCAACTCCTACAAAAGATCTGGCAATAGTCAACCCAGACCCAAACTAAATTTCAGTAGTTCTAAACTTTTTTCCTGGTACCACCTCCACACATGTCCAGTAAATCACCATTCAATCCTCTTAATACAATGATCCAAGTGATAAATTCAGTGTTCGCATCCCAGACTAGATTCCTCTGGGTTTCATAATCACCACAGGGATATAAGAGCCAGTTCAGATTATTGGGAATTATACAGATATAACTTGCACAGAAAATACAGTTCCTAAATCACAGTTAACTCCACAGAGTAAAATGATCCAAGTGTCAAATTCAGTGCTGTATTCCAATATAAGTTCCTCTGGGTATCATAACATCTAAAGGAATATCAGAGCCAGTTCAGATTATTGGAAATGATATAGATATTTCATGCACAAACAATACAGTTCTCCTTGCACCGGCAATAAAGATGACCCTTTCTTCAGATATCTCCAATATTGCCCTAAATGTTATATTCTTTCAGGGAACAATAAGCTTTTTACCATCTGGAGGATACATATTCAGATAAAGCCCTATAGAAAATGTGGCCTTAGTTGGTAAATACATTGAGCTTTTCAGAGTTGGTCCAAATCCAAATGTACTAAAGTTTAGATAGTTATTCACTACCCAATTTGAGATGTGGGCTGCACAGCTTGACCTTTTAACAAGCATACAGCTACAAGATCTTATGAATAATTTTCTCCACTGAGATTAATTAAATCAGCAGTGTCCTACAGAAACAATACGGATTAACGCTATTAGCAAATCAATAAATGTTATATAGATGAAGGCAGATACTGCTGAACTTGCTTTAACACTATGGGATTATCAGTGTCTAAAGTCATGAGTCTAAAAAGTGGTAATTCATGCTAATACCCAAGCTTGAGTAAAGCCACCATGATTATGTAAGACATGGACCTCTCGCTCACCTTATTCCATTAGGTACTCCAAATTTTCTTATTGGGCACATTACTTGTGATATAGGTCACTTATTCAGTAAGCGGTTATAAAACTCAACCAATAACAGCTATATTCAGCTCCAATATTTTAACTGGGATACAATTGGTCTGTTTTAATAGAGCAGCATTCGAAGGGCATCCTGCATTAATGATAGCCTACAGGAAAGTCCTTCATATATCCACAGA
Source organism: Pelodytes ibericus (assembly GCA_036172795.1). Lineage (NCBI taxonomy): Eukaryota > Metazoa > Chordata > Amphibia > Anura > Pelodytidae > Pelodytes > Pelodytes ibericus. The sequence continues at coordinate 113,762,136 of CM069859.1, forward strand.
TTAGGTCCTGTCTTGCCAATTAAGAGCATGTAATACGGTTTCTTCTAAATCTATTCACGCCCCGGCCAGTGTCCTGTAGCCCGCATGAGAGCACTTCCACAGGCGATGCCCACTATAGTCCTGAGCATGCCTTCTTGCTGACAAAGCATGGGTGCATGATCACGCCATCACTACTCAGTCAAAACCAGGTGGGAGAGAGTTTTCAAAATTGGTATTATTAAACTGTGACAGTGTGCACTAGTTGGATGATTTATTAAACTGGGCGCTACTATCTACCTAAATTGTATCCTTCTGGTTGAAGTGGGAGAGGTTAAAATTTGCAGTGGAAGGTTAGAAAAGTCAGCAACCAAATGTTTGGTTATTTAGCAATGATTCAAAATAAGTTCAAACTAAAACGTATTAAGTTTATAGGGATAATGTGGGATATGGACAGTTAAGTCAGATGGGCCACAAGTGGGATTTTTATACATTTTATAAAGTTATAAAACTTGGATCAAAAAGTTAAATCAAGGATTCCCAAACTACCTAATATATATGAATATCTCAAAAATTCTCTTCTATGGTACATGGGAGATACGTTCCTAGTATTTTGGATGAAAAATATAACTGGCTACTCTACATCTTCCTGGAAACCATGCATACAAATGTTTAACCCAACAACCTGATGTAAAAGCAAACAAGATAAGGGGCTCTGACCTTGATTTCCGCAAGGTGCATAACTTCAGGGAAGACTTCCAGACAGTTAGAATGAGCGATGACTGTGTGCATACGTCTGCAGTTCATGATGGTGGTTGGTAAGGCTTTTAGCTTATTCCCACTGATATCGATCTCTTCCAGTTCTTCCAATTTGGCCATTTTACTAGAGAGTAGAGAAGGGAGGAAGAAGGGAAGCATAATTATAGTACATATAAATGCAGTTCCCTGTGAAGACAATATGCGCATTAACAAAACCGTTGCCACAATACTTCATTATAGGAGCCAACATGTATACAAATGGCAACAACAACAACAACAAAATGTAAGCAGACTGTAAAGGGGTTTTACTCTGGTCTCATGGAATTCACTAGATTCTAGCAGGAATGGAATTTAACCAAAGTGCATAGACATAATTATAATTTCAGCAGGTTAGAGGAAGACCACTCCAGCTCAGAAACCACTCCATTCAGGAAGTCCAAATAGAAAGTATGTCCCCCAGCAAACTAAAAGGCACAATTCAAACATATCTTAAGGCAGTGATGTTGAATGTTCCTGAGTGCTCATTACTCTGCTGGAAACCAAGTTAAAGAACTCAATGTATCATTTCTCCGTCTCCTCGCTCCATTTTCATTGCCAACGCTACATATTTTAGTTCCTTTTCCCTATTACTCCCTTATTCTCCTGTTCTTTCATCTGGCACACACATATGCTCCAAATTCTGCCAAATAAGAATCCTAGACCACTGTGGTGCAGCCCCTTTCAATTCACCTCCCCTCCAATTCAACCTTCACACCTCTTCAACATTTTATTCCACTTCTTCCAATATTTCTATTGCCCCTAAACCCAGCCTTTCAACATCACTACCACTTCTCCCCATCAACTATTTTATCCACCCTAGCTTACCGAGCCATCTCGAGCATGTCACAGTACATCAACTGCCTTAAAATAAGTGGTGGTACCTGTGCACAGGTTCACATCACAGTTTCATATTTAATTTACCAAGGTAACATTAACAAAACATGTTGTTTGCACTAGCAGGACCATGAGATACTTGTCACACAAGGTGTACACAGACTTGCTCGGCTGTTACACTTTAGAAATAAGTAAGTACGCGCCTCTGGTTGTGACATGGTAATACACACCTTGCTGGAAAGGTCTGAAGGTGATTGAAGGCCATATGCAAAATCTTCAAATGCGGATGTCCGGTTAATAAGGGGACACATTTGTCAGTGAGGTTATTATTGGTCAGATACAACTCCTGTAACACACTTTGGGTCTCTTCTGACAGGCATGCTGCAGGAAGCGTTTCCAATTTGTTGGCAGAGGCATTCAGGCATCTTAAACTGTAATAAAAACACAAATAGACTAGGATTTGTATAGTAAAAGCACCCAGTAACCAAAAGATTATTGAACGAAGCCCATAAATTATATGCATGCCTGGTATCCGTGTTGTTGTTCCAAATGATTTCTTAAAATGGATTGTCTCTAATTCTGCCGACTTATTACAGAAACGTATCACCTAAACACTGTACGGTGAATGTAGATTAAAAAAAAAAAAGATTATCTTCACAGGGGGTTAACAAGCAAACATAAGCATTCTCAGCCACAACATAAACCACCTTTTAAAAAAACAGTTGTCTCGTAATCAATGCTTTTTCTTGCTAACACGAGTTACAAAAGGTTTGTTTCTGGCATACACTTTGAGTGATCTCGGAAAATGAGGGCGCTTGTCGTATAAGGAAAAATAACGAGCATTTTCAGACTACTCCAGCATATACAGGGGGAGGAAGAGCTACTACATTATATCGCTGCAACTCTTGAGGAAGCTGGGACAGTAACTCACCCGGAGAAAAGCTTTTATTTGTCTGATTGTACTGCCCTATGTCCTGTTTCATCTCACCATTGCAGATTAAAAGATCATTTAGCCAAATTGCAGTTGTTTATAATGCTCAAATATCATGGATGTTTGTGAGTGTACTATACTTCTAACATCACTCAACATTTTGCTTGTTAAAGCTTTATTGTACTATATATATTATATAGTACAATAAAGCTTTAACAAGCAAATTGTTGAGTGATGTTAGAAGTATAGTACACTCACAAACATCCATGATATTTGAGCATTTTTATATATATTTACTTATTTCTATTTCCTTATACGTCAACCTGTGCCCTCATTTTCCCATATAACGACCAATTGTGGAGTGCCGAGTGTGGCAGCGTTTGTCAAAAACAAAAGGGTATTTATTATTGTTTTGATTGCTGGTGTTTACACTAGAGATTTGTCTTTTATACACTGTCGGGCACATTTAGCCTGTCAGAATGAGGCTGCTTAGCGGCCTCACCTGACAGAGGGTATCCTGCTGCAGTTCCCTTTGGTGTAGGTGTCATGATGAGGATTTGCTATGCTGTCCACCTGGTCATTTGGGCCATATATTTGAGGATGACCTAGCAAGTTCTTCGACATTTAGAAATTAAACTTACCACCAGACATACATTACATTAACAGTTATACAGCACCAACAATGTACTTGGCGCTAGCTACAGAGCATAGAAGGGACTACATACTAAGTTTAGATGAACAAAAACAGACTTATGCATGAGGTGCAGAGTCCTGCTTGCAAGCTTACACTAGAACACAGTGATTCTGGTCTAATTAATAGTTTGGAAGATACTGTATCCTTGACAAACTCCCTTATGCGTCAATGGCAGCTGATTACAATGGGAGCTATTCACTAAAAGAGTTCCATGTGAGATGGACATTTCATTCATCCATTTACAAGCCACAGGAGAAGGTATTATAATAGACCTATAAACTGCAAAAAAATGTATACTGTGTATTGCTTCAGAATCTGATGCAGTTTATTACGGCCAACAAAAGCACTAGGTAATCCTTTTTGCTTATTTTAAATGTCTTCGCTCATTCCGTCAATGTCAGAAGCAGTATGCACTGAGCTACTCTGGACAATCACCTTGTTTATTGCGAACCACTAGATGTTGCTATGTCTGCAGCTCTGGCAGGTGCAATTGAGCCCTGCAGGAGTTAAGGACGGATATAAAGCAGTGTTCAGCAGGACATCTCTGAAGCTTGTTGGAACTTGCTTAAAGGATCACGTGGTGCACCAAACAGCTCGGTCAATGGGTACACTTTAACGTAGAAATCGAAAGCTAGGCTAGGCCAGTTTGTGCAGACAAATTCTGGAGTTTTCCAAAAGCATGACACTAATGCTAGCCTGGGAAATGATGCCTGACTGCACCGAGATAGGTAATGTCAAGTGGACCCCACTAAATTCTCTGAACAAAACTTTCCTTCATACAAGTTAATATGCTGCCAATAACTCAGCCCCTGCAACATGGGGACATCTAATCACCCAACCCACACAGGAAAACGGAACATTTAATTGCCTCAAACAGGGTAAAAGAACAAAGTGTCCTGAAGGCCTAAAATGTGATTACGTGCCAGCTACTTGTGTCTCCAAGAAAAAGTGGCTTTTATTTCCCTGTGGATCGGAAACTGAAAAACCTTTGACTTGATAAGTACATTTCTGGCCAAGAACTTCATCTGTATGCACTAATTACCATTTCTGCAAATATAAGGTTTACGCTCAAAGAGACACTTCCGTCTTTGATTCTAAAGGACAATGGATACAACTGTGCACACGAGCTGCACTTTGTGGAAATTTCTGGGGCATCACATATAATTTAGTTTCCAAGCGATGAGAACTTGTCTCTTCTGTCATTGCTGACATGAGTACGTTTGACAAGCCCCTCAAAAGAAACTAAGGGGGTAAAATGAAAACTTGCTGAAAGGCTACAATATTCCAAGGTTATTGTCTATGTTAACTACAAATGCATGACCTTGAGGACCAGAATGGAGTTTAAGTTCAAAATACACAGTTACAAGGCCACTTCAGGTTCTAATGTAAAAAAAAATAAAAAATTAAAAGTATGTAAAACATGTTTTTATTATGTCTGTTTATGTTGAGACTTGGCAGTACACTGCCTGTGCAAACAATTTGCATTCAGCTCTTCTCCCCAGTATTTCCAGTAAGGTAAGTTGTCAGCAAGGGAACTCAATTGTATATTATTATAGGCAGACAAAAAATTGCATACAAGAAAAAAATTATCTAGAAACACACAAAATATAATATCCATAAAATATAAAGTTATGCACACTTACTTTCCCCTGCATCTGAGAATTAAGATTTTTTTTTTATACCAAGTTTCATGGACTCGTGGATTTAAAAAAACAGTCATACCCAAAGAGTTTGCTATAAGGCTATTATTATAAGTCTAAAAATAAGACCAGAATTTAATGAGTATTCAGTAGGCAGAAACTGGGCCAAATAGTTCTCAATTGCCTATGCGTTCTATGTTTTCATTACTGAAAATATGGAAGATTCATAGCTGGGACCTTGCAGAAACACTATGCTTATCTGCCAGCAGGGGACCATTTTGCTTTGATGACCAGTCAAGTTTATTTAGTGGTTGTTACCACTGTTGGTGTATCACAAACATAATAACGCATATTTGAGGGGCATAATTGTACCTTAAATATGAATTAAAATAAAAGCACTAGGCGTGTACTGACATCTGCTTTTGTCAACTTGCATGACTGATTCTTCAAATAAAAAATAAAAAAGTTAAGCATTGTAGGGGCCCCGTTAAGTTGTCCAGATAAACTTAGGAATGAGGATGATATCTCAGTTGAACAGAATCGATCACAGACATTACTAAAATAAGCAGCAGCTTAAACATTTGTACATGACTATACATTTAGACAGGGGAGCATGAACTACTTGTTTATTTAGGATGCATGATATCCAAGTGAGGATAACATTTTATTGGTTCAGAGGGTCTAACATGTGCCTGTTGCCCCCCATTTCATTGAGACCAGTTCCCAAAAATCTGCAGTGCCAATGTTCACCATCACAGCTTTATACTGAAAGCTTCCGAGCAGGAGTCTGCCTACCTTGTGTATGCTTTTGTTTTCATTCAACACAGATCGCTGAAGTGCCTGTTGTATTGGAAAGTTGGGTGTTCCACATTACCACCCACATCTATTGTTTTTAATAAACAGACATGATTTAAATTACACCCTGTCCAGGCATCATCACAGCGGGGTACTTCACTCCCAACTTGTTTCTCCCTCCCCATGGTTTAAAAAAAAAAAAAAAAAAAAAAAAATCAAGACTATGAAGTCATTAAATACAAAGGTTTTTCTATAACGAAATAAAAAAAAGAAAACTAACACTAATTTCCCCAGTGGAAGGCAGCTTTTCAGACTATTCAGATTCATACTAAGGCTCGGAAAATGAATATTGGACCCAGAGTGATTTCCAGCTTTCAGTAAAAAACTAGTTTCCTCTCTGAAGGACATTTAAAAAAAATGGAATCACATGCTCAGTTATTAATTAACCTTACAACCCAAAAAGAAACTGCCTGACTACCTTAATAAGTATTACAAATCACCTGATAGGAGTGTGGAAAGAAAAAAAAAGGGTAAAGATAAAAATCTACTTCTGTCTGCACAAAAGAGTAGGAGAAGTAACCTTTATGGAATAAAAAGGATAATATAGTAATAATCCTATTTAATTAAAAAAAGGCATTTTATTCAAGCCCAGTATCAACCTCCAAAGCCCTTTAGGGTTCATATTGGTAAAAAAAAATAATGTATTTTTATTTCCCACAACATGGTTTTATTTGTGTTACATCCCCACCAAGTTAAAAGCTCATAGTTTAGAAAGTTACAAAAAGTTGATGTCATGCTACACATTTACAAAATTTAAAAACCATATATAGGCCGGGTTTTTCTGACTTTTTTACATTAACATTCCACCATATTTTGATCAAGAGATTAGCGATTAGCTAAGGCAAGAACCAAGCATCAGGACACCTACTTCCTCCAGGGCCTGAGAACATGGTCTAGACTATGATAATTCCCAATTGGTTTGTCAGAAAGAGTCTAACAAACAAGAGCTCAATAAACAGCCCTGTCTGACAGCAACAGGTTATGATCACTAGCACAGATTGCAGGAAACATATCTACTTGTGCAGAGGCGTCCAACGTGCGGCCCGCCGGGCATCGAGGTTTCAGAGGTGAAGGAAGCTTTTCGTGTTCTTGCCAATGATATACGGCAGGTTGTGTCCACGCTGTCCTTTTCTGAAGTTATGCCTGTGCACAACATTCAGAATGATAGACGGATGCGTATTAGGAACTTCAACTTGTGGCTTGGAGAATGGTGTCGGGAGCAAGGATTTGGCTTTGTTTCTCATGGAAGTTCACTATGGGATAGAAAGGAACTGTACAAAAAAGATGGTTTGCATCTTTCTCAAAAGGGAACGAATGTTCTCAGTGAGCAGTTCAGAGGTTTTGCTAGGAGGTTTTTAAACTAAAAGAGGGGGGCAAAATGGCGATAAAACATCAATCCAATTGCCCCCCAAAAAAGGTACAGAAGTTACCTGTAGTCAGCGTGCTAAAAAATGATAAGCTTAGGGTCATGTCTACAAATGCTCGCAGTTTAGGGAATAAGATCCATGAACTTGTGACAATATTGGCAACTGAGAATGTAGATTTAGTGGCTGTTACTGAGACATGGTATAATGAAAAACATGACTGGGACATTTCAATACCAGGGTACTCTTTATATAGAAAAGACAGAGAAGGTAAAAAAGGGGGAGGGGTGGCCCTGTATGTGAGGGATAGCTTAAAATGTAAACGTAATACAAGTTAGTGAGGCGAACATAGAGTCAGTTTGGGTTACATTAGAATTTGGTAATCATATGGTAACTCGGGTAGGTGTGATTTATAGGCCCCCTGGACAAATAGAGGAGTTAGATAATCTACTAGTTGAGGAAATAGCTAAAATGACAATGAAGGGAGAAGTGGTCATCATGGGTGACTTTAATCTTCCTGATGTGAACTGGAAATACAAAACAGCTACTTGTGCCAGGAGTACGCATATCCTAAACTCCCTACTGGGATTATCTCTAAAACAAGTAGTGGAGGAGCCAACTCGAAAGCAGGCCATACTAGACTTAGTGTTCACAAATGGAGATTTGTTATCAGATATTACTGTAGGTGAAAGTTTAGGATCTAGTGATCACCAGACAGTGTGGTTTAATATAAGAACAGTGACGCAGTCACACCACACAAAAACAAAAGTTTTAGATTTTAGAAAAACAGACTTTTCTAAAATTAGATTAGATGTGAAGGAGTCATTATCAGACTGGAGCAATTTAAATGGAGTCCAGGAGAAATGGGATTATCTAAAAGTTGCACTACTGAAGGCTACAGAAAATTGCATAAGGCTTGTCAGTAAGAGCAAAAAATTGAAGAAACCACTGTGGTACTCTGCAGAGGTGGCTAAAATAGTAAAAAATAAAAAGCTAGCATTTAGTAATTATAAAAATACTCAGAGTGAGGAAGATAGAAAGATCTATAAGAGTAGGCAGAAAGAGGCAAAGCAAGCTATAAGAGCTTCCAAAGCACACACAGAAGAGACTATAGCCCAGTCAGTGAAAAAGGGGGATAAAACATTTTTTAGATACATAAATGAGAAAAGGAAAGTAAAACAAGGATTAGTTAGATTAAAAACAAAAGAAGGATGCTATGTAGAAGAGGATAAAGGCTTAGCAGACTGCTTTAATGAATATTTTTGTTCAGTTTTTACAAATGAAAATGAGGGTAAGGGACCTCATTTAGGGAAAAAGACTAATGAGTCTTTTGATGCATGTAAGTTTACAGAGGAAGAGGTTTTACTTCAGCTGTCTAAAGTAAAGACAAATAAGTCGATGGGACCTGATGGGATACATCCAAAGTTATTAAAAGAACTTAGTGGTGTACTAGCAAAACCGTTAACAGATTTATTTAACCAATCATTGTTAACGGGAGTAGTTCCAGAAGATTGGAAATTAGCTAATGTTGTGCCCATTCACAAGAAAGGTAGTAAGGAGGAGGCGGGCAACTATAGACCAGTAAGTCTTACTTCAGTAGTGGGGAAAATAATGGAAACCTTGTTAAAGAATAGGATTGTTGAACATCTAAAGTCGCTTGGATTTCAAGATCAGAGACAGCATGGGTTTACTTCAGGGAGATCATGCCAAACTAATCTTATTGATTTTTTTGATTGGGTAACTAAAATAATAGATCAAGGTGGTGCAGTAGACATTGCTTACCTAGATTTCAGTAAGGCTTTTGACACTGTCGCACATAGAAGGCTTATCAATAAACTGAAATCTTTGAGTTTGGATTTCAATATTGTTGAATGGATTAGACAATGGCTGAGTGACAGGCAACAGAGGGTTGTAGTCAATGGGGTATATTCGATGCAAGGTCTTGTTACTAGTGGGGTACCTCAGGGATCTGTTCTTGGACCCATTCTCTTTAATATTTTTATTAGCGATATTGCAGAAGGTCTTGTTGGTAAAGTATGTCTTTTTGCTGATGATACAAAGATTTGCAGCAGGGTTGATATTCATGGAGGGATAAGCCAAATGGCAAATGATTTAGCTAAACTAGAAAAATGGTCAGAGCAGTGGCAACTGGCATTTAATGTGGACAAGTGCAAGATTATGCACCTTGGGCGTAAAAACCCAAAAGCAGAATATAGACTATTTGGTACAGTCCTAACCTCAACATCTGAGGAAAGGGATTTAGGAGTAATAATTTCAGAGGACTTGAAGGTAGGTAGGCAATGCAATAGAGCAGCAGGAAATGCTAGCAGAATGCTTGGTTGCATAGGGAGAGGTATTAGCAGTAGGAAGAGGGAAGTGCTCATGCCATTGTACAGAGCACTGGTGAGACCTCACTTGGAGTATTGTACGCAGTACTGGAGACCTTATCTCCAGAAGGATATTGATACTTTGGAGAGAGTTCAGAGAAGGGCTACTAAACTGGTTCATGGGTTGAAGGATAAAACTTACCAGGAAAGGTTAAAGCATCTTAACATGTATAGCTTGGAGGAAAGACGTAACAGGGGGGATATGATAGAAACATTTAAATACATAAAGGGAATCAACACAGTAAAGGAAGAGAGTATATTTAAAAGAAGAAAAACTACCACAACTAGAGGACATAGTCTTAAATTAGAGGGGCAACGATTTAAAAGTAATATCAGGAAGTATTACTTTACTGAGAGGGTAGTGGATGTATGGAATAGCCTGCCAGCAGAAGTGGTAGAGGTAAACACAGTCAAGGATTTTAAGCATGCGTGGGATAGACACAAGGCTATCCTAGCTATAAGACCGGGAACGGGGGACTAATAAAAGTACTCAAAAAAAAAAAAATTGGGCAGACTAGATGGACCGAATGGTTCTTATCTGCCGACACATTCTATGTTTCTATGTTTCTATGAGGTGAGGCCCGCCTGAGCTCTGCTCCGGTAGCCGCACCTCGAACTGCACACCACACGAGAAGCTGTGTCGGGGAACAAAGTTCCCTACACGCTTCTGTGTAGGGAACTTCGTTCCCCGATACAGCTTCCTGTGCGGTGTGCAGCAGCGGTGCTGCTCTCGTTCACAAATCCCCTCCTCTACCCTGCGCATGAGGTCATGCGCAAGGGTCAGAGGGAGGGAAGATGCGCACCGGGAGCCCACAACCTCCACAGCCACGTGTGTGGGGGTAAGTGTATGTATGTATGTGAGTGTCTGTATAAATGTGTGTGGGGGTAACTGTATGTATGCATGTGAGTGTGTGTGTATAAATGTGTATGTGTGTGAGTGGGGTAAGTGTATGTATGCGAGTATGTGTATAAATGTGTATCTATGTGAGTGCATGTTAAGTGGGTGTGGGGTAAGTGTATGTATGTATGTGAGTGTGTGTGTATAAATGTGTATGTGTGTGGAGTAAGTGTATGTATGTGAGTATGTGTGTATAAATGTGTATGTGTGTGTGGGGTAATTGTGACTGTGTGTGGGGGAAGGGGGGGAAGTGTGACTGTATATGTAGTTAATGTGACCACTACACATTAGTATACACTACACATATATATATACACACACATGTATATAATTATATATATTATTCTCTGAATGAATGAAAAATTAATGCGGCCCACGCACGCATACATTTCTAGTGAAGTGGCCCTTTGCAGAATAAACTTGGACACCCGTGTACTACTGGATAGTTTCTCCCCTGATCAACTAGTTATATATTCCAAATAGAAAGAAAATGGAAAAGGTGAAGTAATCGGCAGAAAAAGACAACTTATTAAAAGTTTTAAATTGTGATCATTATACTGCTAAAGTGTTTCATGTGCTGAATGATCATCACTCAAGACATGTACAGAACACAAATCAACCAACATACCTGTCTGACTTTAATAGAAGGTTTGATGGGAGCTCCATGAGCTGGTTATGCTGCACATCTAATACTTCCAGTTGTGTGCGCTCAATACGCTCTGGGAGTCGAAGTAGGCAATTGTAACCCGCAAGCAGCTTCCGCAAACCACTGGTACAGAACAACCTGTGAAAATACAGGCCAAGGAAAAAACACAGGTAAGGTATTATATGGTCACAAATAAATCATATATTCATTCTCACTGTATCACCTGCACATTGTTTTCATTGTGAATGAAGAGTATACAAAATTATTGAAAATGATCTATGCATCGTCTTAGCAAAACTGCCTAAATTAAGAGAAAAACATGTTTTGAAATGTGTCTGTGAAGGATACGGTTTATGACATCACCTGCGGCCTGATCTGCTAAGTACACATTTCCCATTGAAAAAGCAGTACTGTGCCACAGGTGATGTCATAAACAGGAGACTCCACAGACACTTAATATACATTTTTCTCCTAATTTAGGCATTTGCTTGCAGTTTCGCTAATAGATAATTTCCAATCATTTGTTATGCTCTACATTCACAGTAAAAACAATGTTTGGGAGTAATTTTAAGTTATTGAAATATGAGAGCCTGATCTGTCATTTAAAGGGACATTCCAACATGTTCCTTGAAGGAAGCAAGAGTTAAACAAAATGTGTCCCGGTCTTTGTTAGCAAACCTGACGTGTATCTTAATAGATACACGCGGGTTTACTAACTGCTGTGTCTCACATTCAAGACATGTCAGCACGCGCACAGCCAATCAGAGCGGGGGCTCTTCCCGCTCTGACAACCGAATGCTAGCGCAGAGAGAGACTCGCGTTTTTGTATGGGATGAGCAAGGGGGACCTAGTTAAGCACAAATGAAAAAAAATGTTTAGTGTCCCTTTAATACATCTATTAAAACTTAAGTGCATTATAAAGTATATGCATGGCTAAATGTGTATGTATTTAAACACACGTCTCGAATCTTCTAGACGAATGAAAATAATAACTGCCTTGCTAACAGGCAGCAGAGAAAAACCAACACTGTAAAGCGGTTTCACTCATGTATAGTTCACTCATTTGGTTTTCTTTAAGAATCCAGAGTAATCTGCATCTGCCACCTGTTTAATGCTCCTGGAGCTGTGAGCTTTAATCAGTAGATGTCTGTGTCCCCAGCTGACCGATCATTCAATCAAAGTATATCCTGTTACATGGCAGCTGGGGGTCCCGTCTTACCAAACTACCCACTGCGATAAAAGCTCTACGGTGGGGAGGTAAGTAGCATAATGAAGCAGATTCCATGGCAGCCAGTAAGTTTAAATGTAGTGCACATTAGCCTGTTCAGATAGTCTTGTCTTTGATGGTCAATTCCCTAGACTTTTTCTTTCCATTAAATGGGAGAGCATGTTGCATATTCTTTTTGTATGCTCAATTCAGCACACAAAAAGAAATAAATCATATAAATCTCACATGCTTCACCACCTAGCTGAATTAAAGCATTCTAACATTCTAAGCATACAGCTGTACACTGGGTATGCTTGACGTGCCATTGCACACAATCATAATGTGTGATCTGTGGAATAGGATCCATGGGAGAAGCACTATATAAAAAAGGTATATTTTCAAGAGAATTATTGAATGTTTGTGTTTATTTTTTGAAGTTTCAAGATAGAGTTGTCCTTTAACTAGGGCATTAGGTAAGAAGTTAATTTACACATGAATAAGCAAAATGGTGAGTAAACGGTTTCCTTTTTAGCCTACACTCTTACCATGAAATGGTGATTAGCAAGTCCGTATGTAATACATTGACAAACATGTATGAATAGAATTAAATGTAAGCTTAGGATAGTAATAAGGCAGAAATAATCATTTAAGTCTGCGGTTTCAAAATGGCACACTTATCTTTCTTATATATATATATATATATATATATATATATATTGCAGTAAAATGGCAAAGTAATGATGCTTCTCGTCCCCCTTTATGCTCTACTATGGCCTGAATATATTGATAATGCAGGTACGCACCCCCCTCTGGCTAGCAATGTTAACTATGCAGTAGCAGGTGAATGGTTTTTGGGGGCTATTCACAAAAGATGAGTTGCATAGGAGTTTAGGTGAGAGGAGGTAGATGAACATTTCATCTCACCAATTTAGCTATACATTGTGCAGGGATAAACCTGGTGAGTTTGCTTAGCGAGGGAAATTGCCATGTTTGTCCCTTGACAATGTATAAGTAAACCGGTGAAATGAAATGTTCATCTCAAATTTTAGAGAATAGAACCCTTTTTGGTGTAATATAAGTTACCTGAAGGCAAAATAAGACAAACACGCTATGCTTAAGAGCAACACTTACCGTGCAGGAAGCTCACTCAAGTGGTTGTGGCTGACATCCAGAACCTCCAAGTTTTTACTCTCACTAACCCACTCTGGAAGGCAGTCCAAATAATTCCTACGGAGATCACAAAGATAACTCATCAAAGATGAATTTACTTTACTAAAGAAGTTCAGTGAAAGGCAAGGAAAATCAGATTGCAAACACCAAGCTAAACAGGTAAAGTGTTTTCTGCAGCTAATATTTTAGTGCGTAAAACCAATGTCTCCTTTTTACATTTTCACAACTTAATCTTTGGCGATGAAAAATCTCAGATAAACACTTCAGATCTAAATAGATCCATGTACATGCACAAACATGCACAGATACATATACACACTCCTACACACAAATATCATGCATCAATGCAGCAAAGAAAGAGGAAGACGGAACGTTGGATGGAACCGTATAGGGATTGGTCGCTAATGATTGGATGTGAGTGTTCTACTGCTAAAGGGACAGTTGTGATGTAATGATGATGCATTAGAACCTCTGTGTGTTCTTTGCTGCTATGGGAACAATCAAAGATCAGTCGACTGCTAGTCTTTCAAAACATGGCATGTTTGCTGAGAGCAGTGATACTAATACTACCAGTGTATGTTTTCCTTCAGCAGAGGATACATCAAAAAAATTTGATCAGCACTACAACTTTATACTCTGTGAAGTTTACATATTTCACAATGTCTTGCAAATGGCTCTCCAGAGAATTGCACAGAGCTAGAAAACAACAGAACCCGCTCTTACTCTGCAGATTCCTACGCAGTGGGGGTAAAGAACTTATTTTCCTTAAAGGCAAAGTTCATAAATAAGCCTGACAATGCAACTTCAGAGTCTTCTGCGAGCTGACAAACTCCTCACCAGTCATTATTTTAGAACAACCACAGAAACTTGTTAGTTTGTTCAAACAAGCATAGTGGCACAGTGCATAGTGGAATTTGTAATATTTTAGCTGGTGCTTGTGGACAATTTATACATCCAATCTTAGCAAATTAAATTGGAACGTACAGATAAATTGCAAATGGCTTGCTTATAAAGGGTACCCAGCAAACAAATCCTGTACAAAATCTATTCATTATACACTACTGTCCGTTCACACAAAGATCAGGTTTATTTATCACACACTAAAACAAATAAGGCGTGGTACCTTTAAATGTAAATCTGCGTGCAGCAAACATACATGATGGCTATTGTGTGGAAAGGCTTTACTGACCTGAACTGTCTGGTGTATAAGAATGCTTTTTTATTTTTTTATGTACTTTATTTAGCCCCCTGGCTTTCTGTAGTCACTGACAAATTCATTGGACTGGAACTCACTACAGTGCTGTATTTTTCAAAAATTGTTGTTAAATAAATCTTTCAGTATCAGTCCACTAAATGATATGTAGTCCGAAGCAATCTGCAAATACTTAACATATTAACAACTTAACGCTAAATGCTGCTATTTTTAGAGATTATTCTTTCAACTATTTTAGAGCAGAAGCCGCCTTACCTGGATATATCCATGTAGGTTAGATGACATGGGATAGGATACACATCCAGATGGGTGAGTTCTGCAATACAAAAGACATTAATTGGTAAAGAAAGAAATCAAAATGATCAGGTAAATCTAATGGTTCATTTATAGTAGGAGGTAGGAAGAGTTGAGATAAAAACCAGACAAATCTATTCTTTTCAGGTAAAAAAAAAAGGATAGGGTGTGCACACATACAGCTCAGAACCAATTAATTATACGTGTATTGTGTCCAAATGCACTTGCTGCTTAAGATAAAATCACATACACTAGATACATGTGATTCATAGACAAGATACGAAGAGAAAGAAAGCACACTGTGTAAAATATATTAATAAAACCAATGTGAAAAAAAGTGAATAACGCAATCTAAAAATAATCTCCCAGGTGAATTTCAACACTTTTTTCACATAGACCTATTTTTTCTTCTTTACATGATGTAATACTTATCCCAGGAAATAATCACTACTGCCGTACTTCTAATCAATCTTTAATGTTATTCCTAATATCAGGGGCTGTATGGTGTGCATACAACATCCAATGAGTATAGTGAAATGCAAAATATATCCTTAAAGCCAAAATATTACAATCAAAGGAGTGTCCATAGCCACTCAGTACTGGGGCAATGCATAGTATGGAAGTAAATGCCCTAAGGCCAGTATCTAGTCTGCTCACATTCTATAGCTTGATGGATATTTCTTGGCCCTGGATATATATATATATATATATATATATATATATATATATATATATATATATATATATATATATATATATATATATATATATATATATATATATATAATAAAAACCGTAATAATTTAAATACATAATAAAAAGACAAATTAAAGAGCATTTGATTATGATAACCACGTGATTTTTGTTCTATTCAGGAATGCTTTTGAAATATACATACTTTAGGGCAACAAACCATTCAATGTGTTCATAGAGAACTCTCTAGTATACAATTTTTTCATATTTGCATCCCTGCATTAAAAAGGCAATGTAGACACAAGTTGTCACTGTAAGTTAATTACTACATCAATGACACCCCTAGCTTTGTGAAGTAGAAAAAGAAAAATGGGAGTTCCCCCACACTTTATGTTTTGTGTTTAATTGGATCACCTACCATTGGAAGATGCATAAAGGGCCTTTAAGAAGTAGCCACTAATTTTGAGAGACGTCAAGCTGTTCCTCTCGCAGTGCAGGACTTCCAAGTTACTTAACACCGTCACATCAAGTTCCGATAAACTGTTATCTCGCAAGTCCAACTGGGTTATATGAAGTAGGAAATCAGCTTCGTCCACCGACAAACTTCTGATTGAATTCAACCTAGCAGGGAATCCAATGAAAACATTGTTTTACAAAAATGAATACATTTTTCTACAGTTTCTGTATTCATATTTTGGGTAAATGCCGATCACGTAAAGACAAAAAAGTTAGCCAAAAACATGACGATTGTGACAATCAGAAAATTATATATAATGTTTGGCAAAGGTGTGACTACATAATACGTTGTTACATAATGAATTATCTGTTTTCTTAGTATAATAACCACCTCTAATTACCATGATACGACATCCATGTCATCTAGTGGAAAGCAAACATGACCAAAGAAGGCAAAGGGAAACTTAATAGGGCAATCTAGAACTTATCGGTGGGTCTGGGTGGTGTATGAGTTTACATGTACATCTAGGTAAGGGTCTATATATACATGTATATATATCTACTCAGGGGACTGTGTTGCAGGGATGAGTTAGTGTTTCTTCAAAGGGACTGAAGCATTAGAAATCAGGAGCTTATCTTGAGGGCCCATGAAGAGAAGTTTGCCTATGGCCCGGAAACAATAAAGACAGTCCTGACAACTGCAACCATCTCTGCAAAATGGCAGAGAGGAAGGGAAAAAAAGTCTGTTTATTCCATGTTATTTGTTCTGTAGCTTCCTTTGCTGCCGTGAGGAATGGTGTAATTTTGAGAGCACATGGCTTTGTTTTGTCCAGCAGGGCTGACTGTGGTTTAAAAAAGCTTAAGTATCCTGACAATCAAAATTGTAATGCTTGATGTATGTCTGGCAACACTGGGATAAATAATGAGCAAACCGCTTGCACTATGGATGAGAAAAGCATCGTCTCCCATCAACAAGCTATTCTAAATGACGGTAAGCAGCACACCTCTATTCCCTGTACATGTACCCACTAGAGCCCAGTTGGAAGCATGGCATAACATGAGTGGAGAGGGATTTGAGGTGTTTGATGGGATGCTGAAATACAGAAGCATGCAAAACACATTTTCACTCCAGAATAGCACTGAAAATCTTGATTTACACTCTCATGGAGCAATTTACTAAAAGCTGAGTTGCAGACAAGTTGAACATTTTAATTCACAACTTAACTTATACAGGGCCAAAACAATTTTCTCTTGGTCCTGCAACATGCTGCTGTAATTATAAAGCTAAATGGTTTATTAATTAATTCAACAGAAGTTCAATCCTGCCAGGAGTGATACAGTTTTGCACTGTCCCACTTTGTTAAAGCACAGTTTTTAAGAAGGATGTTGACTGAGAAAGAGAAGATTGCTTCCCAGAGAGGAAGAAAATCTGCCAAGCAAGTTCATCACAGGTTATGGTTTCTATTGCACACATCATGGCCAAGCATTTTAAACATGTTCAGTTGAAGAAAGCAGAATGATAAATATAAACTGGCAGCTTCAGAACTCATTGCAACATGACTATGTCTGTGGCCAAATCGCTAATTAGCAGTTGGGAATGAAGATGCATTCAAGGTGTTCACTTCAACCTCCAGACCTGTAACTAGATCAATTTGTAATAACATAAGGGAACTATCACAGATCACTTTCCAGCCAACATAGAATGTCTCAGCAGATGAGAACCATTCAGACAATATAGTCTACCCAATTTTCCAAATACTTTTTAAAGTATTTGAGTCTAACCTGTGACAGGGGGTGTGGGCATGAAAGGGTTAATACTAACATTACCTCTGGCTCACTTGTCACTCTCCCAGGCGCCTAGTGACTACACTGAACCCAAACCGATCAACCTACGGCCCCAAATTACGTTGTTGCCATCACCAGATTATATTTTTGGCTCTAAGAAAACCAAAGGTCCCACCGAGACCTAGGTTACAGCGACATATCTACACACTACAAAGAGAACCATGGTAACGTGTTATAAAAAAGAACAAACCACAAAGACTAGGAGTTCAAATAGATCACAAAACATAACATATTAAGTATGATAATAATATAGTAAAATAATAGACATACAAAAACACAACAGTCCAAAAATAACAAGGACCAATGACAGAAAACGTACAAAACAAGCAATGATGGGGTCTGTGAAGACGCAAAGGAGGTTATGTCCTTTAGAATCCAAGATGGTTCTGAGTTGGTCAAATTTCCCAAAACATATAGCTTTAACTTTGTTTTGCTCAACAAAAGTCCAGCCTCTGTTGGAGGCACTGCCCACGGAGGAATGAGAGTTCTTACAGTTTCACCACAAATAGGTGCCTGATAACTCCATGATACCATTAACTGAACAAGTTCAGTTCTTATCTCTAACGTTCTCTCAAAAAAATAAAAACTTTTTTTTTTTTATCTCTATGCTGTGACATCTAACAAGCAGCCCATTTGACAGCAAGGTTTGGCCCAACTGACTTAACCTTTGACACTATAAACCCCTCCCCAGGGCATAACAATAACCTTTTTAGGATAAACTTTATAACCATTCTTTTTAGAGAGCATTGCATTGCAACAGTAAAATAAAACACATTGAGAATTATATTATATTTTTTTGTTTCTAAAATCAGGAACTGATCCTTTTCTCCTATTCTACCAAACTGCAGAACACTTCCTGTTTAGTGAAGACAATGCCCCGTTGGACCAAAACATTTGGTCAGATTACCAAAATAGAGTTAGCGTGTTAACGTTTGTCTAAACCAGGTCACTAGCTGGTACTTGGATTAAGTGACACAAATCCAGTCAAAGAATAGTAATTGTAGTATCTTCAATGAACGTCGTAAATATGACCAACTGCAATACATATATGACCTTCAAAGACGCAGCCATAGCTAATTAAAGGACACCCATCAGTAAATGCTGTTTAAACAAATCTATGTGTCACTTCATTTTTGTGCATAGCTACTGTAGCTCATACTCCAGATAATAAACTGCATAAAATTTTAATACAATATTAATAGTCCCTAGTGTTTCAACCCATGGGCATTTCATACCTTAAGTCTACATGCTTGATCTGGGGGGTTGTTCTCAAAGACTCTATGTGTAAAACGTCCAGTGCATTCCCTGGCATGCAGAGCCGGTCCATGCTAGCAATGTTTTTCAGCACCTCGGGAATGTCTGTGAACTCGTTGAAAGAGAGTCCTAGATAGCAGAGTTGGTGCATGTTCGCTAGTTCAGCAGGGAGCGTATGGAGGTAGTTGCCATCAAGAAGGAACGTCTGCAAGCTAAACATGCATATAAAAAACACTTTAATACAAAGGTAAAAACCAGAGTATTAAAGGGCAACAGTCACAAAAAAATAAGTTATGTTTAAAAGAAAAAAATTACATCAAGTATAGGCATTTAAAATAGAAATACAAATAAAGTACATTATTGAGACCTCTTTGCTCTGTATAGCTCAAGAGGCAGACATTTTGTTTAGAATCTTGGGGAAGATAAAGGAAGATCTGTCCCATCTGACCCAAGATGTCTGTACCCTAGTAGAGCTTTACTGAGCAAAGAGGGTTCAATAAGGTGCATTATTTATTTTATTTCATTACTGAATTTCTGGGTTAGGATACTGCGATATGCTATGTGGCAAACTGTAAAAGTAGAAACCAGTAAAAATATTTAAGCGCAGTATAACAAACACATCTCTTCAAAAAGTTTGCAATAAAGTGCACAAATTTCACAAGTCATTCTATGTATACTCACACACATTTTTGTACAATGTGTTTGACTTTGTACCCATTGGTGATTAGTATTGTCAATATAGAACAGTCTATACGAAACATTTTTTAAACACTAATAACTATTTTAAAAAATGTATTCCCCACTGTGTCCTGTACTTCTCAACCATATTTTGAATTGAGAACCAGACACAAACTACTTTGTGTATTTCACCCCAAAATACCTAATATAGATATTCAAAAAGTTATGACAAAACCTTACACTTTGCAATATAATCTATACATGCATATGGACATGGTTATATTACACTTTATTCATTATATTTAACTGGGAATAAGTCATGATTGACATTTTAATATGTCTGTCTATTATAAGGAACACATTTCTCAGTACAATTGACTTTTGGAAGTAGAATGTTCCACCTGTAAATTTACAAGCGCTTTAAAGATACACACTTGTTCATGTCTCCCACAGCTGCAGGAATGGACCGAAGAGCATTGCAAGAAAGATGGAGTTCTGTCAAGGTGGGGATGCTGCAAACTGCCAGAGGAAATTCTCCTAAATTATTATTGGAAAGGTTGAGGCTCTTTAGCTTGGTAAACCTGAAGGAAAAAAAACACAAAACAAGAAAATAGTGTCAAAAAAGAAATTGTATGCAATTTAACCCCCCAGTGACTATGGGTGTTTTTACACTGATTACTTACATTCTAGAAAGCCATGCATCACTCCTTCCAGAATGCTACATTTTTCTTGCTATTACCAGAGTAGACATATTAATTCCACCTACTGAATGAGTGTGCAGGTATGATAGTCTATTTTTTGAAGGACACACAGCTCCTACATGCTACCATTCCCCTATTTCATTTATACACATAGGGAAATATATTTAATGCATGCATATAATAGTTCAACTTTAATAATTATGCAAATAAAAGGTACCGGTTTGTGAGTCGGTGCATTTCCTTTCTAGTGGTCATCAGAGTCTTAAAAATAAAATACAGTAAGGCTGAACAAGGTCAAGGCATGCAAACTGTACTGCATACACATTGTATCCATGTATAAAAACCGATGTGAATAAAATCCCCTTAGTGATTCATAACCCTTTCCTAGAGTACTATTATTGCCAAGGTTGTGCCAGTTATAAGCAATTCATTTGCGCAATCCACCTGCGCTTTGGAAGAGATGTCCTAACTGGTATTGCTAACGGCTCAAGAGAACAGAGAATATAAAGCATCCTCTAATATAATTTATCAGCAACAGTGGCCTGTATACACCAACGCCAGTTTACAAATACCACAATCCCCTTCAGCATAGAAATGGTTAAAGGCCCATTCAAGTACTGCAGTAGGTTTTCTATAAGCCTTGCCAAACCACCAATACTAAACACTTGCATAAAAACATTGTAAACAAAGCAATGTAGAATACAGTGGTGCAGAGCAAATCAGGAGCAGAAATTCACCTGCTCACTATAGAACTATGTAAAAAACAAACAAAAAAAATAAAACCATCGGCATACAAATATATAATATATATTTGCATCATGAAAAAGTTTGAAATTAAACTCTAATTTTCCTGACAATTAGTCCACAATCGGCTGTAATGTTGGCACACAGGAGATGTAAATTTACAATTTGAAGATTAACAGGGAGGCAGTGTACAGATTCTGCATTCCCCTACTGCAGCTTTTGTGTAAACTTGAAAACAATCTGGAGAGGAAGTGAATGAAAAGACAAGAGGAGAACATTCTGCTTAATGTGCATGTGTAGCCAGATCTCTTCCCGTTCCTTGACAACCAGGGGGAACCCTGAAGAAGAGGGCTAGGAAGGAAGACCATGTCTGGAAGCTACATAAAATAAACTAGAAGGCACAAATGAATAGATCAACAATGAATGAAAGGATCTTTGTCACATTCAGATAGATGGAAGGAAGCAGTGCTTAAAAAGAACAAGTGCCTTGTTTTTGTGA
This sequence comes from Pelodytes ibericus, assembly GCA_036172795.1. Taxonomy (NCBI): domain Eukaryota; kingdom Metazoa; phylum Chordata; class Amphibia; order Anura; family Pelodytidae; genus Pelodytes; species Pelodytes ibericus. The sequence continues at coordinate 113,783,913 of CM069859.1, forward strand.
TCACATTTCCCATACTGATCATGATTTACCCCTTGTTTTGTGATCAGAAATCAACTTTGTACACGGCCTGGAAGCACAGTCTTCTAGAAAGCAACTGTAGTAAGCACAAAAGGATCTGTGTTGACACAAGAAATTAAAACCAAATAGTATTAATCCAGAGGATACAGGGAGACCATTATCTTCGGTAACCATATCCTGGTGACTAGAAAAGAGGACCTTCATCCTTTGCCATTGCACCCACACTGCAACCAAGAACTTGCCTCCTTCAGTACCCACACTGTACCAATTCCTTTCTGACTCCAGGACTCACACTGCACCAATCATTTGCTCTCCCCACCAGCACCCCACACTGCACGAATCACTTTCTCCCTCCACCAGCACCAATCACTTTCTCCCTCCACCAGCACCAACACTGCACCAATCACTTGCTCCCCCCACCAGCAAACACATTGCACCAAGGACTTAACCCAGGGTTCGACAAACCCCAAGTCGCCATGCCCGCATGGTGCACTCGGCGCTGAGATATATATATATATATATATATATTTAAACTTTAATCCTTTGGTGCGCGAGGGAACAGATTGTGTGCACCAGATGCATACACTTCCTGCTCCACCCCATTTCGCACCCTGCTGTAGTAACCGAGTGCAGTTGCTGGAAGCAACGAATGCCTGTGCCTTTCTAATAGCACAGACCAACGTGGACTGAAAATCCCCCCTTTCCTTGCAATGAGGTATAGCAGCAGGGAGGGGGGACACATTGACAGATGAAAAAGAAAAAAAACTCGCGCGCGAGTGACTGGCCGACTGTATGTGCGCGCGCGCGCGTGGCCGGCGGCGTGTGCGTGGCCGGCGGCGTGTGCGTGGCCGGCGGCGTGTGCGTGGCCGGCGGCGTGTGCGTGTGAGTGGCCGACGGCGTGTGCGTATGACTGGCCGACGGCGTGTGCGACTAACTGTATGTGCTTGTGACGAACTGTATGAGTGTCTGACTAACTATGTGTATATAGTGTGACTGTATATGAGTATGCGTGAATTTGCCTGACTGTATGTATGTATGTGACTGCATGTGATTGCGTGTATGTGCCAATGTCTGGCTCCTACATTTTTGTTGCTGGCTCCTAAAAGTCAGTTAAGTTTGTCAAGCCCTGACTTAACCACAGCATGCAGATTGGTTTCACAGAACCTGCCCCCAGCGCCTGGTGCTCGCTCTGTACTCCCGTGTCTCTGAAAAATCTGAGCATCAGGAGGTCACGTGCCCGACAATCTCACATCAGTGGAGCACGAGGCAGTCTAAGAGGATGACTGTGCACTTGTGCAGCACACAGACATCGGCTGCTTGCCATCCTCACAAAGAGGGCTGGTTACGGGAGATGTTTTTGAACCAGCGGGTTTGCAGGTAGCAGTTTTTGTAAAGATTAACGTGCAGCATGTTGATTTTTTTTGTTTTTTTTCTCTTTTAAATCCCTGATACCTACAAACCTGGGCATTTGGCAAACATGGATGGACAGTTAAATCCTCAAAAAGAGGACATGTCCAGGGACCGGAGGATAAATGGCAACCCTACATTATCAAAAGATCACAGGGCATTCACCTTCAGACATTTACAGGTTTCAGTATATATAACTCAATGTACAGAGTAAATTAAAAAAAAAAAAAAAAAAAATTATATTTAACCCGTTAACGACAATCCATGTATAAAGCAATGCATTGGTGACAATGGCTGTACATGCACGGGCTGCGTTTAAAATACCACAATGACAGCATTTCTGTCGCGATTCGCGCTATTTTTAGCTTTCCTGGATGCTTCACAAGTTAAGGCATTCAGGAAAGCAAAAATAAAAAAAGATGGCTACCGGGACCACCCATGTAGCACTGTTCGGGTTCGTACCGAACTTTACGTTTTTTGGACCCCGGCCCGAACACGGACATTTTACTGTATGTCCGTGTTGGAGTTCGGGGGTTAATCTACCAAAAAAGGTCTTTATTTGTGAAAGAATTGCAAGGAATTGAGAAGGGCATGTCAAACAAAGGCCAAAGTAGCAGAGCTACCATGTTAGCCTTACGTTTGAAATTCCCTGCAATTATCTCTTTCATGAATAAAGCCCCAAGTCACTTTACTTCTACAGATCTTGTCTAGTTCACATTCAGATCTGCTTGTTTGTGCTGTATTGCTGTTCTGCAGTAAAGTGATTTGTTTTGAATAGTGCCGTCCAACTATTTTAATGCAGAAACTTTGGCTCAGGGGCAGACATTCATTGTGTGAGGTAAATACAATAGAGCCTCAAACACAACACTTGATAGATGCTTGAGAGGTCTTTTGCGTTTATAGCTTAATTTCTTTTCTGTCAATGTGCATCTGCCAGATACAGCAAAATTGTGGCAATCAGTATTTATATGCAGCAGTAGGATGATCACCATTCGTGCTTGATTAATGTCATATTTTTAGAATGCATCATTACAGTCAACAGTCATGGTATTAAACTATTACAGTCATTCTATGTTGTGGTGACAGGGTACAGTTTGCATCACTTCACCTGATTAGCTGCAACTGCATAACAAAGACTGTACAGCATCCTATAATATAAGATAAATAGTAATTAAGCTGGAGATGACAGCAATGTGTGTTTTGCATCTCTTGATCAGTGCTAGCATTGAGAAGTAAATAGATGCTTTCATAAGAGTTTGTTATTTACGTAGTTTAGGAGAACTTATTTTGCTGGCTTTGCGTAATGCTAAAAGATTATGGGTAGTTACATAGGGTAAAATGTATTTAAAGGGACAATCCAACTGATAGATGCTGCTGTGCAATATCTTATTTATTTACGTATATCTTCTCCAGGAGGAATACATTGAGATTCTCAAATTTGCAAGTCGAGAATTTCACATTTACAGCCGTAAAAATACACACAAACATTTATACAGGAACATTGCAGAAAGGATATACAGGGCACATCATTTTTCAGACAAATAGAGTACAAACATGTACAAGTATTTTGAGAAGGTACATTCTGATTTTAGTCAGGAGACACTCATTTTCAGGGATATTTAAATATTGGATGATTTGATGGAATCTGGGTAGACATTCCACATATAAGAGAATGCATCTCAACCTCCATTTTGACATGAGGGACCGCTAGTAAGGGACCGGTGCTGGATTGGAGATTGTAGGACGTGCAGGGAGTAGGAGTGAGCATGCTGCGCAGCATGTAACATGCACTAAGCAAGCTAGGTAGAGTGCGTGCCTTAGAGGCAAGCATGGACCAAGTTTAGCACTTTTAACAATTCGCAGTGATGCATCTTATCACATGGAAGGCATTGGATGTATAGTTCATTTGAATGGGAGGGCGGGCAGCGGAAGCTAAATTAAACTTGAGTATACTACATCATTTTAATGAAGGCATGCATTTTAATAATAAACATGCAAGAAAAAAAGGTATGTGATTTTCAAATCAAGGTGGTCCTCTAATTTGAGCAAGTATCAATTGGTTTCAATCATAATTACAGATATTTGTAGATTTTAAGAGCCAGTCAGTTTAGGACTGCAGAGAATATTACAATAATAACAATATTAAAAGTATAACAAAGTTGTACAAGCATCCTGTGGCACACATAGTGACCCACTTAGGAAGGTAAAAATGATTGATTGAGATGATGAATTCCCATTAAGCAGCGCTAGAGCCACTAGCCTCACTGATAAACTTAAAAAACATCAAGGCATCTAAGCTGGGGGTATCAGCTGTTTCAGTCTGTATTTCTTTTCTAGGAAGGTGGCAGATATTATCTGCAGGATGTGCGTTTTAAATATGGATCCATCTATACCAGGGGTCCTCAAACTTTTTAAACAGGGGGCCAGTTCACTGTCCCTCAGACCGTTGGAGGGCCGGACTATAGTAAAAACAAAAACTATGAACAAATTCCTATGCACACTGAATATATCTTATTTTGAAACAAATCAGGAACTAATACAATATTTAAAATGAAGTAAAGTTAAATCAACAAACTTACTTATTTCAATGGGAATAGTGTGCCAGTCAGATGCCCAGGAATATTATGCCAGTCAGAGCCCAAGAATATTATGCCAGTCAGAGCCCAAGAATATTATGCCAGTCAGATGCCCAGGGATAATATGCCAGTCAGAGCCCAAGAATATTATGCCAGTCAGATGCCCAGGGATATTATGCCAGTCAGATGCCCAGGGATATTATGCCAGTCAGATGCCCAGGAATATTATGCCATTCAGATGCCCAGGAATATTATGCCATTCAGATGCCCAGTAATATTGTACCAGTCAGATGCCCAGTGATATTATGCCAGTCAGATGCCCAGTCATATTTTGCCATTCAGATGCCCAGTAATATTATGCCATTCAGATGCCCAGTAATATTATGCCAGTCAGATGTCCAGTAATATTATGCCAGTCAGATGTCCAGTAATATTATGCCAGTCAGATGCCCAGTAATATTTTGCCAGTCAGATGCCCAGTAATATTATGCCAGTCATATGCCCAGTAATATTATGCCAGTCAGATGTCCAGTAATATTATGCCAGTCAGATGTCCAGTAATATTATGCCAGTCAGATGTCCAGTAATATTATGCCAGTCATAGCCCAGGAATATTGTGCCAGTCAGATGCCCAGTAATATTATGCCAGTCAGATGCCCAGTAATATTGTGCCAGTCAGGTGCCCAGTAATATTATACCAGTCAGATGCCCAGTAATATTTTGCCAGTCAGTGCCCAGTAATATTTTGTCAGTCAGATGCCCAGTAATATTTTGTCAGTCAGATGCCCAGTAATATTTTGCCATTCAGATGCCCAGTAATATTATGCCAGTCAGTGCCCAGTAATATTATGCCAGTCAGTGCCCAGTAATATTATGCCAGTCAGATGCCCAGTAATATTATGCCAGTCAGAGCCCAGTAATATTGTGCCAGTCAGATGCCCAGGAATATTATGCCAGTCAGATGCCCAGGAATAAAGTGCCATTGCAATGCTCGTTATACCTCCCTCCTCCCCCGCATCCCCATCACTAGCCTCCAGCTGCTGTGTCGCCGGCCGGACGCCTTTCGCAGAGTTTCCCTCCTGCACAGGGGAGGGAAACGGTCACTGGATCCGGATGTGACGTAACGTCACATCCGGTCGCGGTGGGTTATTTTTTTTTCTTCTTCTTTCTGCAGCCGCATCCGCTGCGGCTGCCGAAAAAAAAAAAGGTAAACAGTGGGGAGCGGGGGGTGCCGGCACCCCCCGCGGGCCGTATTAATGTCTGACAGGTTTTTCTAAATATGAAATCTTCATCTATTTTTTTTTGCTAATCTGACAGATTTTTCTAAATATGAAATCTTCATCTATTTGCAAATATTAAACATAACTACCAGCAAGAATGAATCTTTACATTTAAAAATCATGATTTAAATCAAGTCTTACTGACTAGTGATTTAAATCAAATCCACCCTTCTTAAAACACATGAAACTATTGTAATTAACCCAAAAGGTTCAAACTATTCATTCAAAAATATACGACACTGCTCCAATTGTCCTTAAACACGGAGGGGTTCATTACATACTCTGACAAAAATAGGATTGAGCTCTCTCGACATCGCAAGATAAGCACATGCCTTACTATTTTTAGTGTCCTACTCTTCTGTCACCCTTTTGTATGGGTAGAAAGTTGGTGATTCTGTATATACTGTACAGGCCATAATATGTAGCTGGGAAGACTATACTTTCTATGTTTATAAATAAGAGACATTAATAATAGAGGCTAAAAAATTAATTTTAAATTTTTTTATTTGCAAGTATCTTTCTATATTCTGAAGACTGATGCAGTGCACTTTGTTACACTGTGCCCACTAGATAATAGGTAGGACTAGCAACCAACTAATCAGACTGTAGGGTGGCAAATGAATTATAGGTTCTTGATCCAAGGAGAAATCTGATTGCCTTCTGGAGTCAAGGAATTTTATCCCCTAAGTTGCAAAATTTGAAATAGTTTACCTAGGGTTTTTTGCCTTCTTTTGGATCAAAATCAGGAATGATACGAGTTGAACTTGATGGACCATCTTAGTAAGGGAAAGGTTCTTTTCTGTATTTCTCTCTTTTTTTACATGATTGATCTGGAACATTTACTTTCTCAGGCCCAAATCAATGCTCTTTTCTTTGCTGACTGACAAGTGACCAGCATACCGAGCCATTTATAAACCAGGCTAATCAGTAATATTGCACAGGAAATCAGAGCAGATCTGTCAGAGAGAGGCATGAAATATAATTGTACACTAAGCAATATGCAGGAATTGTCAAGGGTACTCCACCAAATTTGGAAGCAGGAAAACAGAAAATAGCACTACACACAGTGTTACTCGAAAATTTCCACATCAAAATCTTAATGACAGATTCTCTTTCAGGTCCTCATTTATCCGTAACTGTGCCATGTAGCAGCGTTACTACAGTGTGTGTAAAGACTGATCAACTAGAAGGTTGATAAACAAACTATCTTTAAAATTCCTTTTTTGTATCCAAAATGCTAATGTAAAAGTTACCTTAAAGGAACATTTTACATTGTTTAACCCTTGGTTCTTTGAAGGAAGCAAGGGTTAAACAAAATATGTCCCGGGACATTTAAGTAAACCCCACGTGTATCTTGGATGAATGTGGGTTTACTATCTGCTGTGTGTCACGTTAGACACAGCAGTTCCTGGTTGTTGGGTGTTGGCCAATCAGACCAGGGACTCTCCCAGCTCCGACAGCCGAACGCGAGGGTCTCTCGCTGCTAGCGCAGAGAGACCCTCATTTTTGCGTGGGATTAGCAGGGGGGCCTAGTTAAGGTCCCCCAGCTGATCCCATGCAAAAACAAGGGTCTCTCGCTGCGCTAATAAGCATGGCAGCTGTCAGTCAGAGGATAAACTGGCGGGTACTATCAAAAGTACACGCCATTTCACCCTCATACTAGGGACAACTAAAAATTATGTTCAAGGATTACGTTTCAAGGATTTTAAGCATGCATGGGATAGGCACAAGGCTATCTTAGCTATAAGATAGGGAACCAGGGACTAATAAAAGTATTTAGAAAATTGGGCAGACTAGATGGACTGAATGGATCTTATCTTCCGACACATTCTATGTTTACGTTTAGTGTCCCTTAAAAGCCCTTCCAGACATAAATGCTTTATTGAGTAAACCCGCACATAGGCATATTCTTGCGTACATCAAATCAACAACTGGGTTCTGGAATGAACCCAGACAGCGCATTAGTTCCTTGCAGTATGAATGGAGTTAGAATGTATTTGTGAAATCACAACACAAAAAATACGAGAGAATTTAAAAAAACAAAACAACCGCTGTATGATTCCACTTAAACAGGTTTTCTGTTTCAGTCACTAATGTAGTGTGAACTACAGCTATATCTTACCTTTGTAGATCATCTAGAGTCCCTTCCTGTGTAGGCCCAGGACAGAGCCGGAGGACATTCTGCTTTAAGTTGAGATGTGTAAGATCTTGACTGTAGAACAAGTTCTCAGGAAGATGCTCTAAGCTGCAGCAGGACAGGTCCACAGAACTGATACGCTGAGATGCAATCTGGAATTATAACAGCAGGAAACCTATAAGCCTCAAATACCTATGTGCCAGGATCAGGCAACTCTTTATGACATATCCAACCCCAAATGAAACTTTTTTTTTTTTTTTAATAGTTTATACATGTTACTGTGGAATGAATGCATGATACGCTATCATAATTGCCAATGTTTGAGGGGGGGGGGGGGAAATTCAGGGACAATTTGCAGCACAGCTATTAATAACTTACTTGAAAACGAACCCCACCCACTGCTCCAAAGCACCGTCCATTGAGCCCAGCCCAAACAATTACCGTATTTGCTCGATTATAAGACGACCCTGATTATAAGACGACCCCCCAAACTTTGTATATTCCTTTAGGAAAAAAACTAAAAGCCTGAATATAAGACTACCCTATAGGAAAAAAAAAGTTTAACTTGTATATATGTAAATTGCTTTTTAATATGTAATAAAAAATTGATATTATACAAATGTATTTCTTGTTTTTATTTCCTTGCGCCTCTCTCCCTGCCCCCTCCAGTGTAGTCTCTCTCTCTATCTCCCCCCTCCCTCCCCTAGTCTCTCTCTCTCTATCCCCTCTCTCTCTCTCTCTCCCCATCCCCCCCCCTCTCTCCCCATCCCCCCCCCCTCTCTCCCCATCCCCCCTCTCTCTCCCCTCTCTCTATCCCCCCCTCTCTCTCTCTCTCTCTCTCTCTCTATCCCCCCCCCCTCTCTCTCTCTCTCTCTCTCTATCCCCCCCCCCTCTCTCTCTCTCTCTCTCTCTCTATCCCCCCCCCTCTCTCTCTCTCTCTCTATCCCCCCCCCCTCTCTCTCTCTCTCTCTATCCCCCCCCCCCTCTCTCTCTCTCTCTCTCTCTCTATCCCCCCCCCCTCTCTCTCTCTCTCTCTCTATCCCCCCCCTCTCTCTCTCTCTCTCTCTCTCTATCCCCCCCCCTCTCTCTCTCTCTCTCTCTATCCCCCCCCCTCTCTCTCTCTCTATCCCCCCCCCTCTCTCTCTCTCTCTCTCTCTCCCCCCCCCCTCTCTCTCTATCTCTCTATCCCCCCCCCTCTCTCTCTATCTCTCTATCCCCCCCCCTCTCTCTCTATCTCCCCCCTTTCCCTGGTGGCTAGTGGGGGCAGCTGGGGGATGTCTGCACTATACGTGCAGATATCCTCCATGCTGCCCGACACCTCCGTCTATTATGACGGACAGCTGGTCCGTCATAATAGACGGAGGTGTCGGGCAGCATGGAGGATATCTGCACGTATAGTGCAGACATCCCCCAGCTGCCCGATTGTCCCTGGTGCCTAGTGGGGCAGCAGAGGAAGTCTGCGCGATGAGCGCAGACCTCCCCTGCTGCCGCCCGGCACGCTCGCCGGGACTTCTGTGACGAAAGCGGAAGTTCCCGGCTTCTTCACAGAAGCCCCGGCGGTCGTGCCGGGCGGAAGCAGGGGAGTCTGCGCTCGTTGCGCAGACATCCCCTGCTGCTAGAGAGGGGGATCCAGGTCCCCTGCAGCTCTGCTGGGGACCTGGATCCCAGTCTTATAGTCTGACCTCAATTTGAGGTCAGATTATAAGACGACCTCGAATGTAAGACGAGGGGGATTTTTCAGAGCATTTGCTCTGAAAAAAACCTCGTCTTATATTCGAGCAAATACGGTAGTTATTTTGGTGCAGATTATATCACCAAGTTCCCACCAACACTATCATATATATACTTGGTATGCGGTAGATACACTTCAGCAAATCATTTATAAAAGGCACGTGAATTTTTTTTTTTTAGGCACTGGCAAGCTGTTTGTGGGCAGCGGGGGTACCCGTTCCATGATGCTTAGCCAGCATTACCAAGGCAAATAGTCAATAAAAAAAATCACCCTGACGAAGCAAGCAGTGACTCACAAAATGCGTAGGAGAAACGAACACCCTTTGGTCTTCTGAGGCTTCCGTACCATCAGCAGTCCAGGGAATATTACATCACTCCACCTCTGGACTTTACACCACAGGCAGCTGTCAACATCTTATTCCTTCTTACCAATTATCTGTCTACTTAAACATCTCATCCGGATCTTGGTTGTACCCAGAATTATCTTTGTTATAAGCTGTAATTTTATTTTACCTCCTGTAAGTAGCCAATCGGGCGTAGGGGTATTACTATCTTTTACATTAAATACATCCGGTTTTCACTATTTTCTTTTCATTTCAGTTACTACCCCCTCCTTTTGGTTGAGCTGCATCCGGACTTTGTGCTAGTCCTCATGACTTAAATATATACCACTAAACAGACTATAGAAAAAGCCATAATAGTGTGAACATTTTTCCGGCACAGGTCTGCATCTGTGTGCCTGCTCTGTCTGGTTCCACCGTAAGGCGAACAAGGGGTAGAGATATTATTTTATATACCCACACTCACTTCACAATGGATTGGCAACGTTTTGGTGGGAAGAGTAAAGAGTAAAGAAAGTAGAATGGCATGAATAAAAAATTAAAACCAATAATGACTATAGATGCAAATTCTATCAATGCATATACAAAAAATCAAGAGACAACTTCAGACTGTGGAGCACTGTGCTTTTATGAACTTGAACCTTGTGTTAAGATAAAAGTGATGTAGTGGGTTGTACTTCTTATCACACTGACCTTGGCATTCATATCAAAATAATTGGCTACCCAGCAGCCCATATGACCTTGCACCTTAGGATAGGTCAAGGAAATATATTAAACAAGCAGTGGGAACACATTCTAATGATTAAATGAACACATCATCTGAATGTATACGCACAGTGACTGCGTTAAATGACAGTTTAACAGGAGTATCTTGCATTATACAATGCATGTTTTTTCCCTTATGTGCATGAAGCATATAAGGGTATGTCAATAATAGTGTGAAGGACTAAAACAGCAAATGGTAACTAGGCTGAAAGTGCCCTCTATACACAGACTGCCACATAGCCATGTGATAAATGGCACATGCAATCCTTTCTGGAAGAAGGGAAAGTGGAGGAAACAATGCTATTACTGTTTAGCTAAGATTGTTACAAAACACAGAGCACCCCCTTCCCCAGGACACACTGTGAGGCCGCAGTCTGCACTGGGCGTTCACCTTTCAACGACTCCTTGTGGACTCTTTGGCCAGGCAAGTAAGGAAAACATTGCAGGAGTCCAAGCCAGAGATGAGCCAAACACAAAATACACTGCCAAATAAACAAAGACCAAACAAATAGAACACAATAACCAAGTCCTGCTGCTAACAAAGGCCCTTTAATAAGATAGCTGGAAGGAATCTAACCACGTCAATGCCTACACCAGTTAACATGTATTCTATATATTAAACTGGCTTAGAGTGACAGGGTTACATAAAGGGAGAGAAGTGTTTTATTCCAATAAATTTGCATTTAAAAGTTTGTAGTTACAATAGCACATTAACTGTAAAACCGGATACAGGATTTTATTTTTATACACAATATTATGCATATAATCATATGTACATAAGGATGTGACTATGCGTATTACACTTTTCACATAAACACCAGGTTACATACAAAATGTATTTTGCAATACCTACTTTCTGCTTGCTCTGTACATGAGCATCACCAGCTTCTCCATGAAGCCAAATTATGGTTCCACAGAGATGCAAGAATTCCCAAGACGCAACACTGTGCAAAAACATTTTAAAAAAAGATTTAAAAGTAATATCAGGAAGTACTTTACTGAGAGGGTAGTGGATGTATGGAATAGCCTTCCAGCAGAAGTGGAAGGGGTAAACACAGTCAAGGATTTTAAGCATGTGTGGGATAGGCACAAGGCTATCTTCGCTATAAGATCTGGAACTTCGGACTAATAAAATTATTTAGAAAATTGGGCAGACTAGATGGGCCGAATAGTTCTTATCTGCCGACACATTCTATGTTTCTATGTTTTATGCAGCATCAAGCAACATCTATAGAACTTCACCTATTTTCAATGCTGGGAACTGCTGAGAAAGCACAGTTTGGAGCATACAGCTGAATGATCAGGATGCCTAGTTGTGCCACAAAGGCTGCAATCCATTTCCCTATTGGAAATATTGCAGCGCTCAAATACATATGTTTATGCCCATCTCTGAACAAGCCGTCAATGATCAAACATTGTCTATGCGGTAGATTAGCACAAATGCAAGTAAATCTATTAAGGAGAAAGGGGTTTTAAACGTCTCTCTCTAGGTCTGTCGTTTATGACATAACCCTGTGGCTTGATTTGCAAATTACACATTTCCCATTGAAAAGTAGTTCATTGCACATCACAGACCAACACAATGTATAGATTTTTATTTTTCAAATTCTAAACATATGTTGAAGAGATGAAATCTCTTTTAGGAAAGTATCATGAAAATATCTAATAATAATGCAATGTATTCCGTCATTTTAAAACACACAAATATTTGGAACAAAAAAAAAGCAAACTTTCCACAATAATCTCTTGAAAGGATTCAGGATTCCCTGCTACTAAGCTATTCATAGACCAGACCTAAAGAAAGCTTATTGTCAGCCTAGATCGGTGATGTGAATGACATCACCAGAGGCTTTCTAGGACATGTGTGGTATTTAGTTTTAAAATGAACTTGGTCTTGAAGCACTAAGTTATCGCTTTGAAAGCACCCATGTCCTAGAGTTTGTGAGACTGTAAAAAGTAAGACCGCTTAAGGAGAGATTGGAAGACAAGAAGAAAAATCATGTGCAGAACCTGACTCCAAGAACACAACTTGAAATTTTATGTAAATTGGCACCAATAAAAAACAGATGTCACACTACATTACTCCAGGCTGTGTGGAAGCAATCTGATTACACAAAACTTGGGCGAGATTTTTACTTTAAACAATGATGGTCAGGCATCCTCAGAAACGCGGTATTATTTTCTTCAACAGAAAGAGCCTCTGAGAAATATTACAGTTTCTTTTTAGCATCCACTCCTCATTATGGGCCATAAGGATAGTGCAACTGGCTAGCAAACCACAGTTTGGAAAGCATTAAATATGAGAAAGTGTGAGAATGAAATCACATCCACAGTGGGTCCTAGCTGTATAGTTAGTAATAATTCTTACATTGGCAAACTACTATACTATTAAATTGGGTAATAGTAACATCCCCAGGACATCCAGAGAAGTGTACCTTTCCTGGTTAAACACTATTATTATTGCAGTACTTCTTCACAGTGATTCTATGTTTTATAGGATTTCCACCTGTGTTCTTATGTTTTCAAGATTTATCTTTTAGTGTACTTTCTAAAATACCACATTACACAGTCCGTAAGTTTAAGGAAAGGATCTGAGAGTCATAAGTGGATTATGATGATATGAAAAATACAGGGGCAATAGATGAGCAATACAAAATTAGTCTCTAACTCCAACAGTCAGATATAGCACCTTGCTGCCTGAAAGTCTTGACACAGACATAAAGACTGTGTGAATACAAATGGAAAAAAATGTGGGTTATCAGGCGTACAGTGCTGTCTAACTAAAAACTTATACAGTATATGTGTTAACAAATGAACAGGAATATAGTTACTGAAGTTACAGTAATACAAAAGTGTCACTCTGTGTGTGCTCAAAAGGCATATGGTGAATCGATAACACACGTAAAAAGTGCAATGAGTGGTAAATACAAAAAAAAATATATACATAACCAGATCTTGCAGTAAAATTGAAGAATCAATCTTGTAATACATGCATAAACACGATATAGTGGATGATTCAGCTGAGTCTGGCGCTCATATTGTATGAAGGAATGGAGGGACGCAGTGATCCGAAATTGTATGAATCATATATTTGGGGTAAACGAAAAAAGACTTCCACAATTAACATAAACACAGTAGAAGCTTAAAGCTCGAAAATGAGCGTGATTTCGTGGAGTGAGGGGAGCAGCATTGTGCACAGGCTGTAATCCCGTCTCTTCTGTCCATCGGGATATAACCCTGAAGAAGTCTCTAAAGATGAAAACGCGTTTGGATTACTACGAGATCCGTACTAGACTGACAGTTTTACTTTCGTCTTCGGTTCTCAATAGCCTCCATTCCTTCAGACAATTTGAGCGACGGACTCAGCTGAATCATCCAGTATATCGTGTTTATGCATATATTACAAGATTGATTCTACAATTTTACTGCAAGATCTGGTTATGTATATATTTTTTTAGTATTTACCACTCATTGCACTTTTTACGTGTGTTATCACCTTTTTATGGTGGACTTTTCATTTGTATTATCTACATCAGGATTGCATATATATATATATATATATATATATATATATATATATATATATATATATATATATATATATATACACTGATTCACCATATGCCTTTTGAGCACACACAGAGTGACAATTTTGTATTACTGTAACTTCAGTAACTATATTCCTGTTCATCTGTAAACACATACTGTAGGTATATACTGTAAGTTTTTAGTTAGACAGCACTGTGCGCCTGATAACCCACGATTATTCTGATTTAACAGACTCCTCACACACAGCACTCTAGAGAGCTGGATTCAAGTGGTATTTTGTAGGGGCTAGAGTTTGACTTATTTCAGGATCTCTTTAGGGCAGCAATTTAAATTACAGGGCCAACAAAATGGAAATATTTTTTATGAAAACCTGGCCCTTCACTCCATTTCTTCACTCCAAAGCAACCAGACTGTACTAATGGGACTTGCTCAAGCACACGGACTGCCCACAAGCATGGGGCTCTCACTTTGCACTCTCTGCGTCTCTGTGGAGTCTAAGTATCGGCAGGCCCCGTGACCCCTGGTGCGCTAAAGTGTGGTGAGTGCGAGAGGCAGCCCGAGGATGACTGTGCATCTGGGTAGCGCACAGACAGACTGCCGTCCTCTGCCAGCGCTGCCATTGCACACCTAATTCTGTCTCGTGGCACACCGCGTGCAGAGCACTGCTTTGGAGGACAAAATCATAGAACTGAGGGAATGAGTACATAGGTGCATTTCTTTTTGCACAGCCTCAAATTCAATGCTTATGAAAACTCTGCCTGATCAACTACGGATCAAACAAGCCAATTTGTATTTTCCCAAGTTGGATGAAAATATTCAGTGAAAGCTTTTGCCAAACACCAGATGTTATGTTAACAATGCAATCATAATAACGAGAGTCGATTTGAAGTGAAAGGAAGTTTAATCTGCAGATCTTTACTACCCTGGAAGTAAGTAATAGTGCAGTGTCTGTCCAACGTGACAATAAATGGAGTGGATCTCCATATAACAATATCAAGTAATTATAGTCGTGCAAGATAAACTGGCAGATTCCTGAAAGGCACAGTGGGGCTCAGCAGAGCAACTGCCCTCATTATAGTGTTCAGAAGGAAATCATTTAATTAAGGTGATGCCTTGATTAATTAATTGGTCCCCCCTGGACACACATGCATTCTACAGGGAAGCATGTAAATGTTATGACTGTAAAAAAAAGTACCCTGCCTGCAGTCACTGTAGGGGGAAAACCCCAGCAAAATGCACAGGTATGTATGCACAAACTGCAAGTACAGTTCTCATTAGGGATACTTTCTTTATTCCTTTTTAGAAATATTAAAATGTTGAAGATTTCCTCCCTCATGACCAATAAGGTCGATTAATACAGGGGTTGGCAAAGGTTTTGCAAACTAAGAGCTAGACATCGGATTATACATTTTTGGCCTCAAAAGCAGGGCAGTTTTTAACGCGGGGCAAACGGGGCAGCTGCCCTGGGCCCAGTTACTCCTTGGGGGCCCAAGGCAGCTGTCCCGTGGGCCCCCAGCCCCTGTTTGCCATGTTCACAGCACATTGCGCTTGTGAACATTTTTTCCGGCAAGACGACCGGAAAAAAACAAATAAATAAATAACTGCCGCCGGATGTGATGTCACGTCACATCCGGTGACTGTTTCCCTCCTCAATATTACAGGTGTCTAGAACAATATTCCTGGGCTCTGACTGGCACAATATTCCTGGGCTCTGACTGGCACAATATTACAGGCATCTGACTGGCACAATATTACAGGCATCTGACTGGCACAATATTCCAGACATCTGACTGGCACAATATTCCAGACATCTGACTGGCACAATATTCCTGGGCTCTGACTGGCACAACATAACTGGGCTCTGAATGGCACAACATAACTGGGCTCTGAATGGCACAACATAACTGGGCTCTGAATGGCACAACATAACTGGGCTCTGAATGGCACAACATAACTGGGCTCTGAATGGCACAATATTCCTGGCATCTGACTGGCACAATATTCCTGGCATCTGACTGGCACAATATTCCTGGCATCTGACTGGCATAATATTCCTGGCATCTGAATGGCACAATATTACTGGCATCTGAATGGCACAACAATTATGGCATCTTAATGGTACAATAATACTGGTATCTTAATGGACAAATTGGCTGGGGCATCTTAATTGTACAATATTACTGGTATCTGAACGGCACAATAATATTGGCATATTAATGGAAAAAATGTCTGTAGCATATTTATGGCAAAATAATACTGGCATATTGATGGGCACATTGACTGATATATTTAATGGACAAACGGTGTCATATTTTAACAGGCAAACTGTCTGTTGCATATGCAATGACAAAGTGACTGTGGCATGTTCTGTGGGGAAAATTGCGATGGATGGAGTGATTGCATGCAGGGGAGGGGGCAGGGTCTAGGGTGCCAAAGCAAATGCTTGCCCAGGTCCCAATCACTTTTAAAGACGGCCCTGCTCAAAAGGCACACTACTTAAAACAGTTGGGAGTCACAGCAATAGTAACATGTTTATGAGCCATGACTTGCAGGAAAGAAATTCAATTTCAGCAGCAGCACACTTCATGAAGATCAGACTTCTGAATATGTGCATTTGATGATCAAGACGGCAGTAAACCCACGCCTGCAACAAAGCATTTTGGACTTTCAGTACCTTACTAAAAGACAATATACTGTTCTCATTGCTGTTAATATCAGTAGGATATCCTGCAGTGGGGATATCTTCTGTGTATTGCCTACATACTGTATGCACACTATACCAGATTAAAGGGACAAGCCAGACCGCAAACTATCAGTTGGTGTTTAGCCTGTACCATGTACATACAAATACCTACATCATACCTTGCATTCAAATGCATGTACACAATCCAATTGAATAGGTTCCTGCTGTACATACCTTGAATACAAATGCATGTGCTCTAGTCCTCCCTCTGCTTTTGTTTACTTGCGAGAGTATCAGTGTAGATGCATTGGGTCATTAGCACATAAGCATGTCCTTTAACAACTTCACTATTACCAACCTTCCTATTTTGTTTTGTCTTGTCTTGACATAAGTCTCTGGAGTGAAAGAACAGTTGTGTGATCTCGCTGCATAAGTCCACTGAGCATTTCTATGAGAGACCACTGTTTTGCTCCCAGGTTTTGCTAGGGGCTCCTATTTGTTTGAACTACTGATGTTGTGGTGGGTGGATCAATTCCCAGGTGAAAGATTGCAAAAGGCCTGTTTTTGGGTTAAATAAGTAAAGAGATAAACCATTGCACACTTTATTTTATTGTTTAATTATTTTAAAATGTAATTTATTTGTACTGGTTTCAAACCGTAGTGATCCATTAAGTACGGTCTTGACAAATCCCAGGAGCCATGGCTCCTAAAATCCCTTTTTTTGGCTACCAACTTTCTTCTGTGTTGTCCTGAACTCTATGGAAGTTCCATTTCCCTGGCTCCTAAAAATAAACTCTGTTGGCTCATTAATCGGTCTGTCTGGATCCTAAAGAATACAGAAATTTGCAAGCCATGCTTTAAGTGCCAGAAGTACAGTTCTAAAAGTCATAGCTGATTGACTCCAGGGATGTATCCAGCTCACATTATATTTATGGTTACAAATCAGATCCAACCAATTAATACAGCTATTAAAGGACACAACAAAGTGATTATGAAAATAAACAGGATTACTAAAATGTGATTAAATAGTCAGGGAAAAATGAAAATCAATAAAAGCAACAAAAAAAGAAAAAGAAAAAAAGGCCGACAAGCAAATGCAAAGCACCTTCATGAAACTTGGAGTAATATGTGCACCGAAATCAGACACTGAAGGGGGGAAATGCAATCATTTATATGATTAGTTGATAACCCCTAACTGCTTTAATAAGATAATGGAATACAATTGGCAATCTGAAGCACTCTCGTAATCAGTACTTCCCACCACTTCACCCCTGCTTTTCCCATTATTCAGGCCTCATTAGAATAATTGGAATTACATCTCTAAATGATAACATTGTAGGGGTTTAGCACACATGCTCTGCTCTTCTCCGCTGAGCAGCTAATAGAAGACAAATGCCGAATCCCTGTAGAGATGGAGAGGGTGGCAAATTAGTGTTTTAGAGCAGAAAATAGCTGTCTCGACATAGAATACGTTTTTATTCAGGAAAAATAAAATATGGTACTGTAATAGGAAAAAGGATTCCCAAGGCCTTCGTGAAGACAAACTTTTTCTCCAGATGTTCATGGGGCTTTATAAATAGTCCAGATATCTATCAAAGCTATCAGAATGTATACACAGCAGAAAGGATGTGAGAGGCATGCTTGTCACAGCACGTCATATGCCATACCTCCCAACTTTGCCCCCCGGGCGAATTGTGACACTGGGGGGCAGAGTCTGGGGAGGGGGTGTCAGTGCTACTGATCAGGTGTGGTAAAACTGTAAGTCACTTTAGATCCTGGCATCTGAAGCCAGGATGCTACTGTGCATGTGCCGCGCAAAGCGTGACTTTTATAACTAACAGTCACAAAATCATGATCAACATAGGTAAAAGGGTGTGGACTTCTATTATAAAGTCAGAAAGAATATACAGTATTTGCTCGATTATAAGACTAGGTTTTTTTCAGATTTTTTTTTTTAGAAAATATCAAATTGAGGTCAGATTATAAGACAGGGACCTGGATCCCCCTCTCTAACAGCATCGGATGTCTGCGAAATGAGCACAGACTCCGCCTGCTGCCGCCCGGCACGACCGCCGGGACTTCTATGATGAAGCCGGGTACTTCCGGCTTCGTCATAAAAGTCCTGGCGGTCGTGCCGGGAGGCAGCAGGGGAGGTCTGCGCTCATCGCGCAGACATCCTCCGCTGCCCCGCTAGCCACCAGGAAAAATCGGGCAGCTGGGGGATGTCTGCACGATACGTGCAGACATCCTCCATGCTGCCCGACACGGCAGTCTATTATGACGGACAAGCTGTCCCCACTAGCCACCAGGGATTGAGTTACAGGTGAGGGGGAGGGAAGGGGGGACGACAGAGCAACAAGGGGTGCAAGGGGGGAAGAGACAGAGAAAAGTGGAGGGAGGGGAGAAGAGAGAGCAACAAGGGGAGGGAGGGGGGGAAGAGACAGAGACAGAGGGAGGGAGGGGGGCAGAGAGACAGGGGGAGGGGGGGACAGAGCAACAAGGGGAGGGAGGGGGGAGAGAGAGCAACAGGGGGAGGGGGGCAGAGAGACAAGGGGAGGGGGCACAGAGTAACAAGGGGAGGGGGGGCAGAGAGAAACAAGAGGGGGGAGTCAAAGGGAGGGGAGAGAAAGAACACTAAGGGGGGGAGAGAGACAAAGCTGGGGGCAAGGGAAAGAGAGAGCCAGCATTGGCACATAAAAGGAAATAAAAACAAGAAATGCATTTTTTTATATAATTTTTTATTAAAAAAGCTATTTACATGTGAATATATACAAGTTGAGCTTTTTTCCTATAGGGTAGTCTTATATTCAGGCTTTTAGTTTTTTTCCTAAAGGAATATCCAAAGTTTGGGGGGTCGTCTTATAATCAGCAAATACGGTACCTACTGGCTTTTTAGCGTCTCATAAATATTCAAAATGGATCTTAAAAATTTTGAAGGTAATTTTTGCATGCCCACTCTTGAACATGGCTCAAAAATTAGTGTTGAGCGAACCCGAACCGCACTGTTCAGATTCGTCCCAAACATTACGGTGTTCAGACCCCGAACCCGAACACTCCACTGTATAAAAGTGGACATTCGGTTGATAGACTTTCGGTTTATAGAATACATGTAATGCTATTGCTATTCTATAAACCGAAATAGAGTCCCCATTCATACGAATAGGTCAATTCTAATAGTTTTGGGTGTTAAATAGTACATTTGCGTCTTGCGGTGCACTTCATATCTGAGAGTCAAATAGAACCATCAAATACTGTGCTTACAGCGCACTTTGAAAAATTCTGGCTACCTACTCCTCCTCCAGCGCCGCTTCCACTTACACCGCCACCTCAACCTATGGGTCACTTAGTATAAACGGAAAGAGAATACCCTGCACTCCAACCCTCCCTCAAATGGATAATTCTGTTGATCCTCCTGGCAGCCATGCTTTAGATTTAGATTTATGTTCTTCCAAAGCTAAAATCAAAGATTCCATCTAGTGCTATTTTATGGCTCAGCTGTATTTTTAATTTGTATGTATTTTATGTTATTTGAAGTTATTTCCCTATCCATATTTGTTTGCAGGGCACTTGTCCTACTCTTACCCATATTTTAATTCCTTTTGCAGCCCTCTAGCCCTTTCCAGGACTTTTTTTAGAGGCATTTTAGTGCCCAAAATTTCAATGGGGTTCGGGGTCAAATTCGAGCCCGAACCCGGACTTTTTTCCGAAGTTCGGCCGAACCCGAACATCCAGGTGTCCGCTCAACTCTACTCAAAAACTAAAACAAAAAAACAGTACAAAAAACACCCCACAATTTGAGAGATCATCAGTAAATATGTGTGCTCGAAGAAAGTAGTCACACACAAGTTAGAGAAGGGGTAAGGGCAACAAAAATAATGTCTGATTTTTTTAACGTTTATTACACCACGTTTCCACCCCCCTGGGTCTTTGTCAAGCCTTGACAAACACCCAGGGGTTCCATCCATTGCCGTGCGTGTTTGAGCATTTTGTCTTATTTTTTATTAGTGTTTAGATTTTAAAATGCCTTCATGTTAAAGCAAACTGGTGGCAAATGTTTGGACTGCCTCACTGTGGCATTTAAAAAACAGTGGAATCAGCAACTTTAACTAGCACGTGCTTGTTATCTGTACATCTCCAACGGCTGCAGGATATATAGGGAATTAAGAGAACATCATCAAGTGTCACCAGCAAAGACGAGGCTTTCACGCAGTCAGTGGTAAGTCATCAGTTAGTGGGAACATAGCGTTAGCGAGACCATCTCCATGCCCGTAATGTAACTGTGAATGGAAGATTTCCTGGATGTTGGCTGTCTGCCAACTTTTAAACTTAATCCCCTGAACAAAAAAGAAAATGTAAATCAGTCTTTGGCAAGCTCAATACCACACATGAGTGCTTTTAACTCCACTGGTCCTGAAGGTGCATACTGCACGAGGGGTATTTAAAGAAGCCCAATGAAATCCAAGCTGAATTCTATCCAAGCTTATGACTATGAAGCCCATTGAGTAAACGTGCAGGTGTAGAAGAGCCAGAGTTTAAACGCTTCTACCCAGGAAAGAACAGACATGAATGGCAATTTCCCTTTGATTTGCTAAACCATTCAAAATAAGTGAATAGTCAACCCCAAACCGTGCATGTTCAGTTCAACCTTTGGTTACTGTAAACAGATTAAAAAGGCAAACTCTCATAACAAATATAGAACGTTTTGTACTTTTGAAGACTAATAATTTAGAAAAACAAACAATATACCAAACACCTTTTCCTGGCAACTAAAGCGTGAGTAACGCATACACTGGGTTCAGTGTGCCATGCTACATTCTCCTCTGCATGTTGGCACAGCCGCTCTTGTCGTCACGGACAATGGTTTACACAGACTGTAAATAGTACATCAGAGTGGAAGTTTGTGTTCTGTGCCCGGGACGAAAACAATGATCTCGGTCTACTTCTTATTCAGTACTGAATGACCTCACCCAACCATTCTTCACTGTGGACAGTTACATGTGAAAAAATATTTCAATCAAAATGACTTAATTTCCCCATGGTCATTTCTTTTAAAACTTTAAAACTTCTCTGCAACACACAAACTGCGACCACAAACACCTCAGTTTCATGGCGGGTTCATGTTATGCAACCGTTATTTCTACCAATTTTATTGGTGTCACTTTTCTGTGGATCACCATCAGTGGCGAGCAATATACGTAGAATAGGAAACATTGCCGTGTGCATGTGGACTCATGGACTGGAAGTAAAACAGACCACTGGGGCTTTCTGCACGTGGCACACAAGCCTGTATGCGGGATGGAAGACATGGCCACCCTGTGGCACTTTGTTTGCACCACAAAATGTAGTCCAGGCTTCCAATAATACTTACAGCTGGGGATCACTCTTAATAGTAAACTAATCTTCCTGTGGTAACCAAAACATGTTTAACTGCTGCACTGATGATATATTGCAAGATCACCGCATTTGCTTGAATATAAAGTTACTTCCTCAACTTTGGTACTTAATTATGAAAAAAATAAAAAAGATAAGGTCTAAAAGAAAGGCAACCCTATAGGAAAAAGGTTTTATGGTTTATAAGAAATATTTATTGAAAAGAAATATGTTTGTTTTTATTTACTATCTTTGTCCCCCTTCATTGCTCCCACAAAACCATATTGCACCCAAATAAATTAACACAGCACAACATTTCAGCACCCACAGCACTTGCCTATGCACCCACCTTGCTGCCCAAAGACTTGCCATGACCTCCAAAAAAATTGCCTACATGCCTGCATCAGTTTAAAGGCAGTAGTAGGTCACATGCTGCAACATAAGTGAGTAGATCCAAATGTAGCCAGATATCAGTAACCAGATACGAATAGTGCTGCTAACAGTATTCAAGCGGCTCCAAGAGTGCACTGTGAACCAACTTGTAATTATCTAATCTTCATGCTACCGTGGCCAAAGATGACGTAAACAAGACAAAAAAAAAAAAAGTAGCTGCCGACAAGTAAAGTAAACCCCCAGAACTAAACCCCCAAGCTAAACAAGCAGAACATCCTGCATCCATGGCAACTGCTTCATTTTTGAAGAAGAAAAAAAAAAAATAACATTTGCTCCAGAAATGCAGTTATTTTCACATTCCCAGAATGTGCAGTACAATTACCGGTACAATCCTGTTACAATGTGCTCATCACTCACCGTCTACAGTTATTTATGCCAGTACTATCTAGTTTTGTGGTTTATACATTCCCCAAGTTGCTGATTCAGTTGCCAATCCTATGTTCCAATATTTCCTACACAGTGTTTTAGTCGGTGAACCAGGTGTACATATATGTCAGTGCACATTTCACAAGTACATTCATGCATAATACAATACCTTCAAATTAAAACAACCAGATATCAAGAAGGGCAGCAGCTGCAGGAAATTACATATACCACAGCGCTGCATTAAGTGCAATGCTAACCTGCATAATGTGTCTTATATAAGCAGTCTCCTTTAAAATGGGACATCTAGTTACATTACTTTAATATCATACATCGACTAATATGTAATATTCCATAGCGTATTATTTCCACATCTTATTTCAGTTACTGTTATTTTTACTGTGTCCATATAGGACAGTAAAATATTGAAATCAACCTGTTTAAACAAATCAAAAAGTGACCCGTGGGATTGCTTTTAATCCTTTTGATCCTTTCTTGGAATATCACATGTAGAGGCATGTCTGCTTCGACATTTCCTAGTCCTTTTTGCAAACTGTAACCAAAAGTAAAATACCTTTGGATTTGTATCTGCATGGATTCCCCATTGATTAATAACTAATGGAAGACATATTCTACATCTAGCAACATACAAACCTTTCCACTTGTTTATTGTAAAAGAAACTGTTACCAGGACTAAAACACGCAGTCTTTTACTGGCTGGCACAGCAGCTTCCACTTATACATGGTTGGCACAAGAAATCCAAAGCATAAGAGTAGGGTGAATTGGGAGATGCCTGTTATTTAAAGGGCTCAGCCATTCAACAGTTTAAAGAGCACTGACTGGAGACTAGAAGAGGATTTCAAAGCATTGCTATAGATTACGATAAAAAATACAAAACATTTACAGGTTCAGTTTTATGCGAGGATCCAAAAATCCAATCGGATAAGGGATATTCACCATCTTGGCGCCCGGTTGTGAAGCTGCTTTGCGCCACCCTCAGGGGAAATGTAGTTCCCTGAGCACTGCGACGTGAGGGAGGGACAAACACGCGCCAACTGGTCACTTGTCTCCTACACTGTTTCTACATATAGTTGCAGATGGGAGCTTCCTTCAACCCCAGGGAATTAAAACTTTATGAAAACCAGAAAATATCTTTTAGATTTGTAATAAAACTTTCACTCACTTGTGGGTAAATCCCCATTTCTTAAAGCACTGCAGTATTGTTGTTTTACATCTCAGGATTAAAGGAGGCTCATATGTAATGTGGTCATCATCCACCTGTCCTTTAATTTGTTTTAGCTTTGGTTTCTAAAAATGCGCAGTTCACACCTTAGCCTTACCTTGGAGGCCTGTCGTAGCCACCTCAAGTAGTCCGTGAATGTGTCAAAACAGATGTAGTAGGTCTGACTTTGAGGTCCAGATGAGCTGAATGCCAGGCAGTGCTGGTGTTTTTTCACCTCTTCCACCTACAATAAGTGATACAGAAACATTTAGGAACTGTAGTTAAAAAAAAAAAAAAAAAAAACTTTCATTTTTTATTTAAAAAAAAGTATTAAACCCCACAATTAATCTACTTGTAGATATCACAGTTCTGGCAAAACTTTAAATCCCCCCCAAAAAGGAAAAAGACATAAATTCTCAGGTATCTCTCAGCATTCAGTCTGTTTAGAATTGGAGAAACGCTGACTGCAATTGATTATCAGCTTATGGGACTTAAGGTTGTAAAATGTTTGTGTATATATATATGTGTGTGTATGTGTGTAAAACCGCCGCTCAACCATCAAGGTTGTGTAACGTCACATTAGGAAAAAATATCTAGCACCACATATTCCATAATTCCAAGTGAAATAAAAGAAGGTACGCATACTTTTCCACCAATTAGAGGAAGGACATGCATCTTCCCAGTCTGGCTCTCCTTCACGGATGAGACGATAAGGCACGTCCCGCACAAAATAACCTGCCGCCTGGTCCACCTGTTTACAGGTAGCTGCATTTTCCCCTTGCGTACATTGTACGTTCCAGAGAGCTGGGTCCGATCTGAGATATTTGTTCCATTTGGCTTTCCTGAGGAAAAAGAACATTTGAAAACCAATTAAAGAATTGACAAATAGCAGAAAGACAGACTTTCCTTAAAACGCTAAGCTGGAGCACTTTACTAATAGCGCTCATGGCCGCGTACCACCACTGGGTACCATCCTGTACTAGATTCAATGATCAGCTGATCTTAAAATATTCGATCAATATTTTATAAAGTAGAAAAGTTGCTGAATTTAAGGTGCGGATTATTCTGTCATTAAAGATTAACCAAGGTAATTTATCTAAATCAAATATTTAACATCAAAAAGTTCAGTGCAGTCCAATCATTTAACATTAAAAAGCCCTAGTGCATGTCATTTGTTCTGTGTGAAGTTATGGATTTTCCTTAAACTACAAGCTGCAAAATTACAAGGTTTTTAGAAACCACTTTAAGGAGCTGGGCTACAGGCACACTACAGGAATAGAAAAATGTAAATACATGTTTTGGAAACAGACTATGCTGCCAGAAAAGAACCATTTCAGCCCATGTGGTCTGCCCAATTTTCCAAATACTTTAGTTCTGGGCTTTATCTTAGACCTAGGATAGCTTTATGCCTAAACTCATGGTGTTAACCTCTACCACTTCAACTTTAAATATCAGTTGCCACAGCTCTAAAAATGTCTCTAGTTTAGCTAAATCCTTTGCCATTTGGCTTATTCCTCCATGAACATCAACCCTGCTGCAAATCTTTATATCATCATCAAAAAGTCAAACCTTACCAACAAAGCCTTCTGCAATATCACTAAAAAAAATATTAAAAGAGAATGGGTCTAACTACAGATCCCTGAGGGAAAAAAAAAATAGCATGCCAGCAGAGACACTGGCTGGTAGACATGTGCATTCGTTTTCGGACGAATGCATTTTCGGACGAAAATAGCATTTTCGTCCATTCGTCCGAAAAACGAATAACGAAAATTTTAACTAACAAAATCCGAATGAACGAATGGTTAATAAACGAAAATCATTCGTTCATTCGTCCATTCGTCCATTCGTGCTATTGGCATTCTAAACCGAAATAGAGTCGGTTTATACAATACCAATAGCATTGTACTACATTCCATAAACCGACATGAATGACTTTCGGTTTATGGAATGCATGTAATGCTATTGGCTTCCTATAAACCGAAATTGAGTTCCCATTCATACGAATAGGTCAATTGACTTATTCGTATGAATGGGGACTCTTTCGGTTTATAGAAAGCTAATAGCATTGCATGTATTCTATAAGCCGAACGTCGTTCGTTTTAAAGACTTTCGGCTTATAGAATACTATTGGCATTCTATAAACCTAACTAGAGTCCCTCCTCATTCATAAGAATTTCTTATGAATGGGGACTCGACTCTAGTTCGGTTTATAGAAAGCCAATAGTATTCTATAAGCCGAAAGTCTTTAAAACGAACGCCGTTCGGTTTATAGAATACATGTAATGCTATTGCTATTCTATAAACCGAACGACTTTCGGTTTATAGAATAGCCATAGGATTACATGTATTACATAAGCCGAAAGTCTATAAACCGAAAGTCGTTCGGTTTATAGGCTGTCGGCATTTAACTATACGGAGACAGAGTCTCCATTCATAAAATTATGAATGGAGACTTTGTCTCCGTGTAGTAAAATGCCGAAAGCCTATAAACCGAACGATCGGTTTATAGACTTTCGGCTTATGTAATACATGTAATCCTATGGCTATTCTATAAACCGAAAGTTAGGTTTATAGAATAGCAATAGGAATACATGTATTCCATAAGCCGACAGCCTATAAACCGAACGTTCGGTTTATAGGCTGTGGGCATTTTACTACACGGAGACAAAGTCTCCATTCATAATTTTATGAATGGAGACTCTGTCTCCGTATAGTTAAATGCCGGCTTTTAACTATACGGAGACAAAGTCTCCATTCATAATTTTATGAATGGAGACTCTGTCTCCGTATAGTTAAATGCCCACAGCCTATAAACCGAATGTTCGGTTTATAGAATACAATAGCATTTAACTATACGGAGACAGAGTCTCCATTCATAAAATTATGAATGGAGACTTTGTCTCCGTATAGTTAAATGCCCACAGCCTATAAACCGAACGTTCGGTTTATAGGCTGTGGGCATTTAACTATACGGAGACAAAGTCTCCATTCATAATTTTATGAATGGAGACTCTGTCTCCGTATAGTTAAATGCTATTGTATTCTATAAACCGACTCTATTTCGGCTTATAGAATGCAATAGTACTACGAATGGACGAATGAACGAATGATTTTCGTTTATTAACCATTCGTTCATTCGGCTTTCGTTAGCTTAGCATTTTCGTTCTTCGTTTTTAGGACGAATGGACGAAAATGCTATTTTCGGACGAAAATGCATTCGTCCGAAAACGAATGCACATGTCTAGTATATATTCACATGTAAATTGCTTTTTTAATAAAAAATTATGATATAAAAAAAATCTTGTTTTTATTTCCTTTTATGTGACAATGCTGCCTCTCTCTTTCCCTTGCCCCCAGATTTGTCGCTCTCCCCCCCTTAGTGTTGTCTCTCTCTCACCCTCCCTTTGGCTCCCCCCTCGCTCCCCTTGTGTCTGTCTCTTCCCCCCTTCCCTCCCCTTGTTTCTCTCTGGCCCCCCCCATGTTATTCTGTCCCCCCCTTACCTGTTTCTTGCTCCCTGGTGGCTAGTGGGGGCAGCCGGGGGATGTATGCACTATACATAATAGACGGAAGTGTTGGGCAGCATGGAGGTTGTCTGCACGATTCGTGCAGACATCCCCCAGCTGCCCGATTCTCCCTGGTGGCTAGCGAGGCAGCGGAGGATGTCTGCGCGATGAGCGAGTCCTCTCCTGCTAGCGCCCGGCATGACCGCCGGGACTTCTATGATGAAGCTGGGTACTTCCGGCTTCCTCATAAAAGTCCTGGCGGTCGTTCCGGGCGGCAGCAGGGGAGGTCTCGCTCATCGCGCAGACATCCTCCGCTGCCTCGCTAGCCACCAGGGAGAATCGGGCAGCAAAATTATGAATGGAGACTTTGTCTCCATGTAGTTAAAAGCCGACAGCCTATAAACCGAACATTCGGTTTATAGGCTGTGGGCATTTAACTATACGGAGACAGAGTCTCCATTCATAAAATTATAAATGGAGACTTTGTCTCCGTATAGTTAAAAGCCGGCATTTAACTATACAGAGACAGAGTCTCCATTCATAAAATTATGAATGGAGACTTTGTCTCCGTGTAGTAAAATGCCCACAGCCTATAAAGCGAACGTTCGGTTTATAGGCTGTCGGCTTATGGAATACATGTATTCCTATTGCTATTCTATAAACCTAACTTTCGGTTTATAGAATAGCCATAGGTTTACATGTATTACATAAGCCGAAAGTCTATAAACCGAAAGTCGTTCGGTTTATAGGCTGTCGGCATTTAACTATACAGAGACGGAGTCTCCATTCATAAAATTATGAATGGAGACTTTGTCTCTGTGTAGTAAAATGCCGAAAGCCTATAAACCGAACGATCGGTTTATAGACTTTCGGCTTATGTAATACATGTAATCCTATGGCTATTCTATAAACCGAACGTTCGGTTTATAGAATAGCAATAGGAATACATGTATTCCATAAGCCGACAGCCTATAAACCGAACGTTCGTTTTATAGGCTGTCGGCATTTAACTATACGGAGACAAAGTCTCCATTCATAATTTTATGAATGGAGACTCCGTCTCTGTATAGTTAAATGCCGACAGCCTATAAACCGAACGTTGGGTTTATAGGCTGTCGGCATTTTACTACACGGAGACAAAGTCTCCATTCATAATTTTATGAATGGAGACTCTGTCTCTTATTAGTTAAATGCCGACAGCCTATAAACCGAACGACTTTCGGTTTATAGACTTTCGGCTTATGTAATACATGTAAACCTATGGCTATTCTATAAACCGAAAGTCGTTCGGTTTATAGAATAGCAATAGGATTACATGTATTCCATAAGCCGAAAGTCTATAAACCGAAAGTCGTTCGGTTTATAGACTTTCGGCTTATAGAATACAAGTAATACTATTGCCTTTCTATGAACCGAACGAGAGCCCCATTCATAAGAATTTCTTATGAATGGGGCTCTCGTTCGGTTTATAGAAAGCCAATAGTATTACATTGTATTCTATAAAACGAACGAATAAAACAAAACGAAACGAAAATAATGAACGAATTTCGTCTGAAACGAATGCACTAATGAACGAAATTCGTTTTAGACTAAATAAATAACATTTTCGCCCGAATGGACGAAAACTAAACGAAAATTTTAGTTTTGCACATGTCTACTGGCTGGGGAGATCAAAATATCTCTGCTCGCCAGCATCTCCGCACGAGAAGGCAGCATGGTGTCTGTGCAATGCACATACATGCTTCCATGAAGGCTATCTCGCGCTGTGCGCACACTGATCTGACGTCAGAGCACCAGTGTCACGTGGCAGACAGCATGGAAGGCTGCTGTCTCTTGCACAGGAGGCAAGTACCAGGGAAGGGTGGATGAGGAGGGGGCCTGTGTGGCATTTTAATGGGCATACTGGCTGTGGCATATTAATAGGCATACTAGCTATGGCATATTAATGGGCATACGGGCTGTGGGATATTAAGTCTTTGATGTGAAATGCGGGTAATGGGGCAAGTCCTGGGGGGCAGCAGCAAATTCTGGAAGTGCAATACATGTGATGGGGCATGCCCTGGGTGTATTTAAATCATTGGCATGATATATAAAGACCTGGATAAAATTACTTTGGGAGGGTAGGGGGACAAGAGCCCAGAATTTTTTTTAGTAAGGGGCCCTGAAATTTCTGATGGCTGCCCTGATCGAATATACTCCATTGACTACAACCATCCATTATCCATCACTCAGCCACTGCCTAAAACAGACAATATTGGAATCCAAACTCAAAGATTGCAGTTTATTGATAGGACCTTTATGTTTTGGGGGTTTTGAAGAGCTGCATTCACAACGTATTACATATATTATTTCCCAAACCTGTACACTGGTTCTATTGAGACAGATTAAAATAGCTCTATATTCAATCCTCAGACTAAAAATAGAACCCAGAGAAGTAAATAAACACTTCTTGAACTTATAATTCTATGGCAAGGAAATTATCCCCTTTGAGGCAACTCCCAAGACCATGTGATTCTGTGGAACCTTGTAATCTGCCCTTATGTTTTGTAATGGAGACAAACTATTTCACTATTCACTCAACAACTATCAACTGCCGGGTGCGATTCCTAGAAGAAGAAAAAAGCAAATCTATTTCCCAGAATAACCGTTCATCACTTGCAGGCATTGCTAGCAGCACACTAGCAAGATACAGTGAGATATACCCTATCCAGCTAGTGACTAATAAGGGTCTTTACTAGATAGCTAGATGTTAAAAAGGCAAGCATTAAAACTTTATTTACAAAAAAACTGTAAACAGAGTTGCATAGTAAACATTTACAAGAAATGTAAAGGCTGGACAAGAAAAATAAATAAAAATAAAGTGTCACTAGGTTTTTTTCTTTGATCTTTCGTGATGCATGCAGGTTTTACCGCTCAGCTGAGGTAGAGCTGATAACTGCTCATGTCTGTTGCAGTCTGATTGAGCCAAACTGTTTATCTCTGCAAGTGCAGACAAACACTCAATTTTACATGTAAATCAACACAGGTGCATCATGGTGGCAAAACACAATGGCTGCCATCCGCATTCCCTTGTGTCTTAGACACGGGACACCAGAGAAAGAATCAGTGAGGAAGCGGTTGGTTATGTTTTCACACACCTTGTGTTTAGAACTCTATTTCAAGCCGCTAAAAACAGCATGATATTACTGTAGGTCATTCATAGGTAGGCAGTCATTCCCAGAATGCAGGATTAAAAAAAATGATGTAATTTAAACTCTTACAATTGACCGTGTATAGATGTAGCATTAGGCATATCTGTTTAGTGCCTCTTTGACTAATAAGCAATAATGCATTTTGTACAGATCGTACCATTCTGCATTTCATAAGAAGCCCTATATTTTAGAAAAAGAGAAGTAATGAAAGCTGCAAGGATAGATGGGAGTCGGGGGGATGCAAAATGACTCTAAAAAACAGGGCTTGATAAATCCCAGTAACCAGGGAGCCATGAAATTAAATTATAGTGTGTTTTACCCAATGACACACAAGGTAGTAACAGGCCTCGGGAACAGCAGAAATAAAAAGTCTATAACTTTTACACATATATATATATATTTTTGACTTCTCTGAACGAACACCAATTATTTTACTTGGGTATATAATTAACAGTAGAACTGCAAAACAGCATTCTTTGGCATCCTTTTTTTAAGGAGGGTGATAAACTTGTGACATTTGTCAGTGTACAGTAGAAACAAGTAATCCAAGATGAACTTTAGTCTGTGCAGAGACTTGGACCACTGCCAGGTGATAGAAAAAGCTAACACCAATGGACAAGCTCTGGCCCGGGTATCTGCCAGCATTTTAAGAACTGTCCACTCAAGCAGCCGACACATGTACAGCAAACGGTCACCTGAAAATTTATTTATGTAAAATTCTGTATGAAACCATATATACAATAGACCAGGGCTTGACAATTGTTTTTTTTTTTTATAGGAGCAAACATACACATAAGACATGGGCAGATTGAGACTGTCAGTCACACAGAAATGTCCTTCCTTGAATCGATAGGGACTGCAGAAGAGGGGAGGAATATGCATTCTACATAAACATAACTAATGACCTCTTAACCCCTTAACGCATGTGGACGTATATATACACGTCCTGAAAAGCATGGTCCATGAGGACGTATATATACGTCCTCCGTTTACATTTAGTGTTGCGCTCCTTAGTGCAACACTACATGTCTGTAGCTATTCCCAGAGGCTGCTTCGGATCCGAAGCAGCCTCTGAGAGTGCCTTCAGTCCCCCCGACCCCCCCCCCCCCCCCCGATACGATCACCGCGTATGTGATCGTATGCGCGTTACACACATAGGCAGTGAAAGCTGATCACTGCCTATGTGTGTTAAAATGATGCATCTATCGAGGCATCATGCAACACATTCTGTGCCCCCCTGGGCACCGCGATCACCGGGTGATCCTCCAATACACTGTGCCCAGAGGAGAGCGACGGAAGAGGAAAAAAAAATCTCTTCCGTCGCTCTGAAACCGCTACTTGACTGCCCCTACAGGCAGTTAGACAGTATTACAGTTAAAAATAGAAAATTAATTAAATAAATAAATAAATGGAAAAAGCTAGCCCATGATCTACTGAACCTAGATCTAGGTTTAGGGTCATAAATAGGGTCATAATTAGGGTTAAAGGGGGGTTTGATTGATTACAAGGGTTAGATTAAGGGGTGGGGGTCGATTTAGGGTTAGAGTAAATTTAG
This sequence comes from Pelodytes ibericus, assembly GCA_036172795.1. NCBI lineage: Eukaryota > Metazoa > Chordata > Amphibia > Anura > Pelodytidae > Pelodytes > Pelodytes ibericus. Next base: position 113,816,059 of record CM069859.1, read on the forward strand.
AGTTGGGGTAAATTTAGGGTTCGAGTTAAAAAAAATCACTGTAGAAGACAATGGTTAGAAAAACAAAAAAACACTAATATTGTTTATTGCCCTATTAGGTGAAATAAAACAGACAAACAAGGAAACATTGATATTACTAAACTCAGGACAAATAGTAGAAATATATAGACGGGGTCTTTTTTACCATTTGTAATTGTGTAAAAAAAAAATCAGGTCAAAGTTAGAAAAAGTGTTTTTTATGGCATATTTTCATCATATTTTATATTTCTTTTTAATAGTAAATGATATCATATGATGAAAATAATATTATCAAATGAAAGCCCTATCCGTCCTTTAAAAAATTATATATAATTTGTGTGGGTGTACTGAACACAAAGAAAGAAATTCACAGTTCAGTAAACATTTGACAAAAATAATGGAATTCTGGTCTTCAAGGCACATCAAATGCAGCATAAGGGGGTCACTAAGGGGTTAAGGCAATTTTAGTAACACAATACTAAATGAGAAAGTTGATTTGCAGAGTCACATTGTACTTTAACAATAACTACACAGACTTAAAAACAATAGGCTAAGTATGTAAATACCAAATTGGCCCCTCATGGCCCACAGATCTTTGCAGGAACAGTAGACTTATGGATGCCAGAGACTGGCCTTACTTGTGGGTACTTCTCCATCAGAACCTACCATACTGCAATCGCTCCTAGGACATCATACATTTTAAATAAAGTGATCTGGTGCAGGAGCACTCAAACAGAGACTAGCATCCCCGACAGACCCTGATCAGACATGCAGGACATGGCCCAGCTCTGATTTGTGGGGCGCATGCTGACTGGTCAGCTTGCAACAGCATCAAAAGAGTGCTGCCTCAGCTGGGAGGCAAAGCTCAGAGTAAACCCTTGTGTATCTGTAAAGCTAGATAGTGGGTTTATGGCAGAGTAATGGCACTAAGGTTTTTATCAAAAGTTTAAAAAAAGAAGTTTAGTGTCACTTTAAATACCACATATTGAGTTGTACCACTGGTAGCCACCCCATGCCCCTATCATTCTCCTTCAAACCTGCTCCTTGCCAGATCGTAATTCCCACACTAAAAACTTGCATCGCATGCCTCTTAATCTGCCTCCTCAGGGCTAGGCTTGGGCCTCAATGTATCAAAACTCTATCTTCCCCCATATAACCCTGAGCACAATTCAACCACTTGTTCATCAGCAATGAGGCCACTGGGTAGGTATTACAAAGGTTGTTATTTTTGACCACCAGAGCTACTCAAGCATCCTCTAACAAGCTATTCAGAGGTTCAATACTACTTGTCCAAATGGATTAGTCATGTTAGCAAAAGAATCCAGGCTTCTGCAGAAATGTGCTTCATTAGACGCAGATCAAACAAAAAACAAGATACTTCAGATCAAGAGTGGTACTGAAAGCCTGGGAGTTCTGTGGTGGTCAATTTAGTCAAGCATGGTATAGGCAAATGCTCCTTGCAAAACTAGTTAGCAAAGAGGCCAGGAGGGTCCAAGTACTGTAAAAGCAATAGCAGAAAAATGTATTATTAAGCAGGTTTCTGGAAATAATGTGAAGGCAGTAGAAACCTTTGACTTTGTTGTGGGAGTAATCAAATTATGAACAGAATTACTTGTATTCTTGGTGTAAACAACAATCTGGAAATTTCCATCAGGTCAAAAGTTTGATTTGTAGAATTCCAGCATATGAATCAAAATATTATGTACCAATTGAGTGCTCTGCTTTGGTAAACTTACTTATTTATCATTGTTTGAGTGGGAGAAATATATAGATCAAATCCAGAGTTATGAAATAACTAAATATTTGGGACAAAATATTTAAAGAGCCACAATGTTTTTTTTCATCTGCTTATATTGAAGAAACAAAAGTAAAAGTGTTTGTTTGTCTATTATCCGACATCCTTTAAAGTGTGCCAATACAAAAGAAAAGTTATAGTTTTATTTTAAAAGTAACACATTTCACCTTAAAGGAAGAGAGACTAAACCCAGATATCCCTTGCATGGTTGAATAATGTGGAATGTACCAAACCGGTTCTGTATGCTTGGTCTATTTTTGTCTTGTGAATCCATCCCAAACCTTTTCTGACATGAAATGGTATGGTCACAATAACACAGCTTTGCAGGATCTGCATTTTTAACCTCTTGAAGGCCCTGGAACGTCAAGACTTTGTGAACATTTTTGTAAGATCCTTCATGTAACAAGTTACAGTTAATAAATGTAAATAAGGTATCAACAGAAAACTACAACTATAAAGCAAATACGGTATTAGCATTCAAACTAATGGTTTGTAGAATACTATGAGGGTCATGTACTAAAAAAACGCAAATATATTTTATTTGCAGATCTATTTTTGCGCTTTGCTCCTTTTGCAACGAATTAAACATTTAACACTCAAATAGTAAATGTGAACATATAGTGAATAAAAACAGTTTCACACACAAAATAAGGATCATTTTTCACAAAATATTCACACAAGTCTTTAGTACGCACAAATATATTAGCAATACCGTATTTGCTCGAATATAAGAAAAGGTTTTTTTTTCAGAGCAAATGCTCTGAAAAAGACCCCTCGTCTTATACTCAAGGTCGTCTTATAGTCTGACCTCAAATCGAGGTCAGACTATAAGACAGGGATCCAGGTCCTCCGCAGAGCTGCAGGGGACCTGGATCCCCCTCGCTAACAGCCGGTGGATGTCTGCGCTATACGCCGGGACTTCTATAATAAAGCCGGGTCCTTCCGGCTCCATCACCGGTTGTCCGTCATAATAGACGGAAGTGTCAAGCAGCATGGAGGATGTCTGCACGTATCCCACAGACATCCCCCGGCTGCCCCCACTAGCCACCAGGGAGCAAGAGAAAGACAAGGGGAGGGAGGGAGGGAGGGAGAGAGAAAGACAAGGGGAGGAAGGGGGGGGAGAGGGAGAGAGAAAAGTTTGGGGGAGAGAGAAAAAAGTTTGGGGGGAAGGAGAGACAATGAGAGAGGTGGAGAGAATAAATGAATATCCAAAGTTTGGCGGGTGTGTCTTATAATCAGGGTCGTCTTATATCCGCGCAAATAAGGTATATTACCGCAACCGAAAAATGCACTCTTCATAAATAAATGGAAGAGACGCAAATCGTGGGGGGGGGGGGGGGGGGACGGGGGTTAGACAAAATGTTACAAATATTCGCTTGCTCACATTTTACCTACTTTTTTCCCCACTGCACTTGTTAAGTACATGACCCCTATGTGTGTCTACACAGATGACAGAAACTTCAATTTGTGAGTTGGCAACCAAAAATCCAAATGTGTCCTATCCAACAGCTGTTTTAAAAATAGAAAATATAGAGGACACTTATTGCATGACAAAGCAACAACAACAAAATACCAAAAGGGCAAGTGAGGGTACAGCTTTATCCAAACACTGTGCAGTCCTAGTCATTGTACATTCCCAGTCCAAGTGGTGTGGGGAGTAAACAAACTCATAAAAAACAGTAAACAATTAAGCATTCACATAACAAAAATAAAAAAAATAGAAAGCTTCCCTGCCATGGAATGGAACTTTTGTGAATTAAAAGTAACTTTAATAAAGTATTTTTTGTTTTAATACAAAAGGCAGTTAACGTAATGTTTTTCATAGTGATACCCTAGTTAATGGCACAGCTGGTGTGTGTGACCCTGAGACGTGCATCTGGCATGAGTTAGGTTTGGAGACTCAAATAATGGATGCAAATGTTCCAACAACGTTGGACACATTTCTGCAATGGTGCAAATGTCTAGGAATAACAACTTGGCTGCTAAATGGTAGGCCATGAAAGCTTACAGACTAAGGCCGCTCAATTACTGTAGTGCATAGAATTAGTCTCCGTTGGAAGACTAGCTGCAGAGACCTATACTGTCTTTGGGAGCAATGGGAGAATGGTTTGCCAGGGGCTTCACAAATTGGGTCTCCATGGCCAAGCAGCCATACACAAGCCTACCATCATCTTCAACATCAAATATTTGGCTCTAATGGAAATTATTTCTCTGACGTAATGAAGTCACACTGAATCCTACAAACATCTAACTTCAATAGTTTGGGGAAGGTCCACTGCAGATTCAGCATCATAATGCACACATGCGCAAAGCATAACCATACAAGCCTTCCTTGTGGAAGAATTTAATTGGCCTGCAGAGAGCTGGACTACATTTGAGATGAAACAATGTTGACAGAGTTAAACCTAATCACCCAACCTCCAAAAGCTCTCATAGCTGAATGAAAGCAAAACAGCCTCTTGTGGAAAGTTTTCTCGAGCCATTTATTGCAGAAAGAGGGACGGAACAGGGTAAACTTCATATTAATGGCCATGATTTTGGAATAAAAAACAAAAAACGTACATCAAAGCAGATAATTACGTAGTTTTGGTACTAAGCAGTACAACACATGCAATAAGGCAATTTCAGCAGACTAGATGGTCTGAATGGGGCTCATCTGCCAACATATATGTTTTGATTGGAAAATTATAGAAACAGCACAGATACGGTTTTGCATAGCTTAGGAAAACAATTCCTATAGATCCAACCCAATTCTGTCATAAAAGGTCAAAAATTATTATTAGTAGAGGCCTAGCAGGCTATTTAAGGCATTAAAAAAAACCATAAGCCAACAATATATGCAATACTTTACATTTTAAGCAATGCAGAAAACATGCTAGAGGCCTTTAACCATTAAATAAACTGACCTAATACACATGGTAACACTGTGAAGGACACCCACTCAACAACCGGCACACTATGTTTCTATAAGGGCTACTGCAAAATAAAAAACAACCACATAGCACAGACATGACAGAAATTATTAACCCAAAACAGGAGCAGGAGGGCAACTGACTGAACAAAAAAAAAAAAATATGTTTGGGTTTCCCAAGTAAACAGATGCAGGACATTTAGTTTATTGATGCATGTGAGCTAAAGCACGCAAGACATTTCAGAGTTTTAGAACAAAATAAAAATCCATACGATCAAACACAGCTGGTTACAACAAAAACTCCAGTAGTATGTGGTTAGCCACACACTCCGCTTATACGATCTGCTTCCTATTACTAAAAATTTGGTTTGACACAGCGAGCAAAAAAGGCCCCAGGGAACGTAGTCCTCATTGAGCTTAATAACAGACGTACACTGTGTGAAACCCACAGGCTGCAAGAAATCTATGATGCAAGTAGCATTGGTTCATACCATTTGGTGAAATCTCAAACCCGTGCATGTTATCTGCTTGATTTGTGGCTTTTTTTGGAACAAAGTATTTACTGTAGACAATATGTATCAAACAAGCTACAAAATCCAAATGCTGGAAAAGACCATTATCAGCTGACATGCTAGAAACCACAGTGAATCTAAATTCAATCTTTTATAAAAAACTGAAGCTGTAAAATGTCGCACATTAAGATTACAGTGATGATTAATCTCTTGCCTCTGTCGTTTTTAATTTGTGTAGGAATTTTCACTTCCTTACATTTTAATAGCATTATCCATTTCCAAGGCAACAACTCCTTATCATGTGTGGCCATTTTAATTTCCCAAGGGAAACCAGCTTTCCCGCACATCAAGATCTAAATGGAATTGCAGGATTTCTGAAGGGCAGGGACACTGAGAGAAAACAAAGCCCTCTAAAGCAGAGGGTGCCCCCAAACAATTTACACACTTTTTCTGAATAAGATTATGACAGAAGCATTAAAGGAGGTTGGATGAATCTCAAGCGCTAGATAAGGCACCACAATTATTTCTCAGAGTAATGGTGCTTTTTAAGTCCTAGAATAGGTCTTTCTGGTTTCCAAATCCTACATGCATCCAGCAAGTGGCAGCAGGGTGGGGTGGGTGAAGAGGCTTTTGGAATCAAAGCCATGATATATCAACCCATGGAGAAATGTCAGAAAAGTGCGCAAAAGCCTGAATGAATGCAGTAGACATGTGACTGCTGCAATAGTATTATAGTGGCCAAAGCTAATGAGGGGGAATATCATGCATACTGAATTTGTACAGAGAAATATTATTGGAATCACACAGTAACACACACAGTTAAGGTTGCAATATTTTCTGCAAAATATAAAAGACTGGTCATGCTATGGACTTCATAGACTTAACATTGGCCGTAAGCCAAATTTTTACCGGTGGGTGGCATCCCTAACTGTGCTGCAGAAGGCCATCCCTGACGTTAAAGTTTGGAAATCCGTTACAAAGTCTGCCTTCTGTTCTCCCTTTGGTAACATAGTACCAGCGTATTTTGACTAGTTATATTCAAGACCTATATAACATGGTCACAGTCCTCTCAGTACTTCTGAGGTACCAATACATTTGTCAACAAAAAAAAGTAACAGACAGAGTAAAGACAAGCTTAACACCTTCACTTCGGATTGTGCTTTGTGCTTAACGACCAAAGCGCCAAACAGGCATCTCTGATATACAGGCAGAGACCCAATCAGGGTCTTAAAAGACTGTGTCCCTGTCGAAATTCTGCGACACTTTCCAACATCACATAGTGCAGGCATGCCAACCACGACCGTTCGGGCACATCTCATTACTGTAGAATGGAGTTCCTGCAGCGAGAGAGATTCCCCACTCCCTCCCCTCCACAGCTTATCGCGGAAGCTAAGATTAGCCATTACACGCTCAGGACAGTCAGTGCCATCCTACAGGGTTTTATTTTGTGAAATATAGTAGACAGACACTCACTTTGAGGGTTAGCTACATTTTCTATGTCAGACTGAGGCCACTCAGCGGGATCAGCGCACAGCTCACCGCAGGGAGCCCCAAGGATCTGTTTAACGGAATTTCTATGTAGTCCTAAAGGCGTTTGGGCACTTAGGACAGCACATCACGTCCTACAGGCGGGAAGGGGTTAAAATAAAAACATTTTTCCCTACTTTAATACTGCCTAGGCCAGGGGCATTGACCGCATAGTACGTCCCACCTGATTTAACTACTCATATACTTGTACAATTTTCACCATTAGTCTAAATTTAGCCCACTTCAGATTAAACTTGGATACACCTGGCCTAGACATTGCAGACAACCCCAGGAAAAGTATATAAGGTAATAGTAAATGTGACAACATTTTACAGGTTTTTTTTAAAAGGCAATTTTTGTTCTTCATTCCACGACCGTCTAAAACTTTTAACTTTGGATTGACGAACCTCTGGAATGTAACAAGTCCTGTATATTTCCACTCACAATGCACACATATGCATGTTTACACAAGGCAGGCATATGTCCGCATTAACCCCTTTGTGACAAGACATTTTGACCTTAACTTTCCCTTGGTGACAAGGGCTGTTTTTACATTTCTGGGGTGTTTGTGTTTAGCTGTAATTTTCTTCTTTCTCACATACTGTACCCACACAAATTATATGTTGTTTTTATCGTCATAAGAAGGGCTTTCATTAGATACCATTATGTTCATCATATCTTATAATTTACTACAAACAAAAACATAAAATATGATGAAAAATTAAAAAAAAAAAAAAAACTTTTTCTAACTTTCACCTAATATATAATTTACACAAATACAATCATTAAAAAAGACCCCGTCTAAATAGTTTCTAAATGTTGTCCCGAGTTCAGAAATATGCATGTTTCCATATTTTTCTGTATTTTTTTGCGAGTTATGGGGCAAAAACCAAAAAGTGTTTTGTTTTTTTCTATATTGACCTTTTGACAAAATTTTACCTTAACACTAAATTTAACCTCAACTCTAACCCTTATGCCCTCCCTTAATATATTTTAATTTAATTTTAACCCTATCCCTTATGTTAAAAATTATTTAATTTTAACCTTATAGGCTAATCTAAGTATATAACCAGTTTTTATTTAAATATTTATTTTAATGTTTTTACATTGCTTTGTTACTTAACTACCACTAGGGGCAGTCACGTAGCATATTCAGAGCGACGGAAGTGAAGTTACTTTCACTTCCGAAGCTCAGACCTCCAGAGGGCATAGCCATATTGACGGAGCATGCTGCTCAGTCAGTATGGCTCCCACGATTGCTCCGTGGGGCGATCGTGGGTGCCCCAGAAAAGAAATTTCGGTGCTGGCTATTGCCTCGATGTCGAGGCAATAGACCAGCACTGTTAAAGCGGTTTACACGATCATTGATCGCAAAAACCGCTTAATTCACCGCAAGACGTGCCAGGCACGTCCATTGTCGGGAACAGAGTTGCCAGCAGGACGTGCCTGACACGTCCATTGTCGCAAAGGTGTTAAAGTGTTTTTTGTTTTTTTCCTCATATTGACTTTTTGACACCAACCCGAACCCTAAATTTAACCCTAACCCTCAATTTAACCCCAACTCTTACCCTTATGCTAACCCTTAATATATTTTAATTAAATTTTAATCCTATCCCTTATGCTAATACTAATTTAATTGTAACCCTAACAGCTATTCTAACCCTAGATTTAAGCTACCGTATTTGCTCGAAGACAAAGGTTTTTACAGAGCAAATGCTCTGAAAAAGACCCCTTGTCTTATACTCGAGGTCATCTTATAGTCTGACCTCAAATCGAGGTTGACTGCCTCTAGGGGCAGTCAAGCAACAGATTTAGAGCATCGGAAGAGAATTCGAGGGTGCGCCAGAGCCAGAATTTCTGTGCTCCCTATTTCCTCAATGTCGAGGCAAATGAGCAGCACTGAATGAGCGGTTTTCGCCGCAGGACATGTCAGGCACAACCATTGTTGGCAACAGAGTTGCCGGCTGGACGTGTCTGACACGTCCTTTGTCGCAAATGGGTTAAAGAGACGTTGAACAAAGATCAGTATGCTAGTGACAATCTCACCAGGTGTGTTGTGAGCTGTAACTGGCTACAATTTATTTATCCCCCATACCACCACAAGTTCCAGCACAAAATATCCTAGTCGTCGTCATCTTCCTCTTTGATGTTATAGTATTACTCTCTTATCAATCTCCTGTCCATGACTACCCCTAGATTGTAAGCTTGCGAGCAGGGTTGTCTTCCACATTTAATCAGTCAGTCCTTGCTTGTCTAACTTAGTATATAGTCTGGTCAAACGCAGTGCTTGGTACGCAACACTGCATCAATTATTAGCGATATATAAATAAACGTAACGCAATTGTTTAGTCACAGAGCTCTTCTGCTCCAACTGGTGCAGTCCAGTTATTCCTCGTAATACAATATCCCTGAACTAATTATTTGACAGAGTAGGGACATCTTAATGTATATGAATATTCTAAATAACACACAGGCTTTTTAACAAGGTTGTAAACTTTAAGCCTTTAGATTTTCAATAGAGCACTAATCTTTGATATACAGGCATATCCTACATTAACATCCTTAAGTGTCCTTAAAGTGCAGGCCCTTAATGTTGGGTATGCCTTTATTTACCATGGTTTTCACTGTTGCTTTGTGCATCTAAGGAGAACACGCTCTTGTTTGCTGCTGGTTTAGGATGGGTGCAGAGTAATTCACATTTGTGTACTAGAAGTCTCCATTAAACAGCAGAATAAAAATGTATGGGAAGGGGGAAGAGGGGACAGAATATATGCAGAAACTTTATGGGTGGATTGCATTAGCATTTACGAATTAGCCTATATATCACAATCATTATTATGCATGTGAAATCAGGAAGTCACAGGGGTTTTTGGGTTGTTTTTTTTTTAGTCTGCGATGCCAATATATACTTTACCCACTACATAAACACTACATGAAACGGGCAAAACATGCATCCTTACAAAATCTACGGATCAGCACATGGCTCAACAAGGAAGATAGTAGATCTGGCACAATGAACATAAATGCTTATTTATCCACAATGCTTGAATCTAAAGCAAAAAAATATGTTCCGTAAACTGCATATTTATAAATATGTCTTCACAGATTGCTACAATTTATTGCAGCAAATTGCTTTAAAAAAATGCTCAAAACTGCAATTATCAATGTTCTGAACTTAAGAATAATGAAACTTGCATAGCTTATTCATGCTGGAATTTCTAAGTCAACGCAACTATTTTCAGCTCTCTATCCTGAGCTAGAAGTTAATTTTGAGGTGAACCATTTGGACATTGGGGATGGGAAACAAGAGATTGAGACATTACTGGTGAAGTAGAACAATGACCTATCAACTTTATAGCCGTTGCAAGATTTCTAAAGCTAATTAATCCAAAGTTCGGGGGTAATATGGTAAGCACAATTTGTTACACCAAATGACCTCGCAATTTGGCTATCATGGCCAAATACAAACCAAATGCTTTCTAAACCATACTGTGCATAGCGTGTCGCTATTACGAACTGAGTACAAATCGGAAGAAGAAAGATCACAACTACGTGAAGCGGACAAAAAACACAAAACATGCTGTTTCGTTGAAACAACAAAACTGTTGAGAAAACAGAAGAGCAACATGCAGAAAAACGATTGCAAACTGCTACAAGACGAATCAACATGACTGCTAAAGAGACGAACGAGCACGGTACCAGAAGAGTTTCTCTTGGGAGGAAGAGCACAGCATTGGTACACAAGGTGTGCCAACATTACATCTGTGTGATAGGGCAGCAGCAAAGAGGAAGAAAAATTCACTCTTGCAGCAGATTGTCGATGCTCTTAATGCAGTTGGTAAGAATAACAAGTCATGGAGACTTGTTACACACGTGGAAATTACAGCAGGAAGTATAATAAAGATCTAAAAAGATAACAAATAAATCTCTAAAATAGGAAGAGCTCTTGGGAAGGGCTGATCCTTGTAAGAAAACTATAGGAAACAGAAGGTCATTAGGGAGAAACCCTGTCTACTTGTCCTGGTCTAGAAAAAAAAAAAAATCTGCTAAAACACAAAAAGCTGATAAAAGAGGAATGTTTTCCCAATCAATACATGTTACACTTTAACGAGCTTAATTAAAAAAAAACAATAAAAAAAAAAAAAAACTATCAACTAGCGTTTGGCAGAGAGGGGGGGGGGGGTGTTAAAAAATAAAAAATAAAAAAAAATAATATTACATACATCAGGACCTGACCAATTTGATTTAAATCTAGGAGCCAGCTGCAAATTTTAGGCGACAGTACCAAACGCTGTGTCAGAAAGGAAAATGTTTGCGTCAAGTTCCATAAACATGTATATATGACATCATACACACATAGTAATGCACACACATGCTCACCCACAAATACATACACACGTTAACTCCCCAATATGTTGACACAAACACACTTCCCCACAAATACACACAGACTTAAATCCTAGCACACACTTACACATCATTTCACGCGTACGTACATACATGCACAAACACATACCTTTACATAAATGCCAACAACACATACATTCATAGTCTGCCGATACATACACTTACACATGCTGTCACAAATACATACACACTACTCTGCTGATACATATACCAACAAATGTGGGCACAAATTCATACATACATAGACATAAATCTGCTGATACACATGCTGCCACAAACACATACATAAACACTAAACACATGCTGGCACAAATGCACACACACTGATATGCTGATACATACCACCAACACATGCTGACATACATAGATACATAGACACTAATGTGCTGATACACTAACACATGCTGTCACACAGAGATTCAGCTAATACACAAAACTATTTACTTACTACTGGGAAGCAAAGTTAGAGGCAGAGGCCAGGCCAGCAGGTGGTTTTCCCTCATGTAGATCCTGCATTAGGGGTTTGGTGTGGTCACTGAGGCTCCTCCTCCTGAAGCTGAGGAAGCAGTAGCTGTAAGGAGTTCCCATGACTCCTCACGCGCATCTCCTACTGCTGCCCGGTGAGCAGCAGGAACAGGAAGCTGGGGGGAGGAGTTATCTGCCGGCTGCTAATTTCACACACTGCTCGTTATCTGATCACTAGATAACAGGCCGCAGACTGTGGGACAATGTAGCTGCGAGATCTGGGCACATTTGGCGCAGGCGACAGCTACTATATTGCTCAAATGATGTGATGACTGACTCGGCGGGGAGAGATGTTTAAAGGGACACTACCACTTACATAAGTTGTAACTAGATTATCTTTGCATTTAAAACAAACACATACTCAACTGGTTTTTTTTCCCCTATGTTTGAATGAATTGCATATAAAAGTAAAAATAAAATTGGGTGTCTAATGCAACATTCTCCAAAATCTTCCAGCAAGTCTCACTTTACAACTGTGGCAAGAGCATGCATGGTGAGGTCATAAGATACATCCCCTGCTCTCTTACTGGCTCCTGTGTATCACTAGTCGGCAGGACTAGGTGCTATCTAAACTTTTTTTTTTTACCTGCCTTTCAACACGTACATCTTTCTGGAAGAGAGAGGAGATTGACCTGATCAAACAGGATCATAGCTCCACACCCTTGTGATCCAATAGTTACATTACCCTCTTCAATGCAAGTCTATGGTCAGAATTCAGACTTATAAAATCCTTTTTTTGGTAGGAGTGTCCCTTTAATTAAAACCACTGTGCTAAGTTTAGTTATTGCTGAAGAGGAGACATTTGCAAATCTGGCTCTGTTACCATTAAATAGACCGTCTAGTGCCCAAAATGCATCTACCAAATATTAATGCATATTGTATGTGATTTCAAAATACTTTAAAATGCATGTCTTACATTTTGCATTGCTTAAAATATAAAATACTTACAGCTAGAAGAAATTCTGAAATTACAGCAGTTTTCAAGAAAAAAGGACTGGCCACACTAGAGGAGCAAAAGTCATTTACTTTTTTTGCTGCAGGAACCAGTGAGAATAATGCCATTCAAATTAATGGAATATCCTGTCTCTCTAGTGATGTCATCATACAATGTGTTGCACTGTTAAGAGATCCTACTCTGTACAAGAGCAAGGTTACTCATAGGCCACTCAATAGACTCAATTTGAGGACGACAGGAAATTACTATATGAAACAAAACTTTTTATCCTCAGTGTCTATAGAATCAGTGCTGCCGCACCTGCAGTAAACATGCAGAGTAATCATTGGTGAGGGCTTGAGTCAAATATTAAAAATGTGATTTATACAGAATGCCTGCATCAAATCACACAGGGATAAAAGCCTGTGCACTATTCAAGCAGTAGTCTTCATCTTGCACCAACGTGAGTTTGGGGACTAGACTGTCCATTTAAACATTAGGTAAAAGAATACAATGTTTTTTTTATTGAACTATAGTTTTTCTTCTTTCCCTGTGTATTATAGGGATCGTTTTTGTACATTCGCAATCTTTTAATAACACCTAACATACTATGATTTCTATTTATTTTCTCTATCCTTATAAATTCTCCACCATTGTATATTATATGTTAAGTTTATCTACATATTTCTCATTTATATTGCTGCCTTTATTCATTTATATTGCAGATTTGCATGTGTGCTTATTTCATTTTGAAGATTTGTCCCTGGTCCCGCCCCCATTTCTTGACAAATTAAATGCAAAGCAAGAGGGTGCGTCCACATGTGAAACGCGTTAGGTGGGTCGGAAGAAAGCATTTACTTTGTTTGATTTGTCTAAACTATCAATTTAAATACAATTTGGCATTTAATACAAAAGGTCCAGCCTCGGTGGAGTTCTTTTTTCCTTCTTTGTGTTGCCAGTGGGACTACGCTTTTTGGAGCAATTTTATATCATATATTTCCAGTATCTGGATTAGAGATTTCACGCAGACCATGTTCAAGTGAGTGCATATAAATTCTGAACATGTTTAATTCTCCAAAACCAAGAAGCATATGCTTAATAAACCTACACAATGGTGCTCACGGTTAATAATAACCAGTATATATGTAGAATAAATCTACCAGTGAGAACAACCACCTTAACTCTCAATATCCATGATTCCTCTTTCCTTTCTTTAGGATGACGGTATGAAGGCTCAAGAAAGAAAAAGAATGCTTCCAATTTTTGGCCGAAAAATTTAACAACTTTAAAAAACTATTTGAGTCACGATGGCTTCTTCTGCATTTGTTTGTGTGTGCTCCACATAAACCAGAGAGGTGCTCTAACGTTCAGAAGGACACAAAGTAATAAAAGGTTTCTAATCTGTAAATGTATTTTTCCCAAAACAAAAAAAAAATATTTTATGCCAAAATTATACAGAATATGTTTTATGTTCCAAAAACTATGTGAAATAAACTGTAAAGGGTGCTAATTATCACAACTTTTTCCCACAGCAAGTTTATATTTCTATGAGAAGTACAGAAATGTATTCATTCTTGAAATGAAACAAGCAGGTGTACAGTTTGAATAGAGTTGCACATGTTTTTTTGACAGCATTGTCTGGTGGGGCAGAATAGCAGTGTGATGTCAGATGAACCATGCAGCTCTATGTAAACACACCCATTTATTCCTAGGTGACCCTGGCACGCATTGAAAAAAAACGCATCGCAAAAAAAAAAATCTGTACGTAAAATGCAGTGGCATTTGGTCACATATCCCCATCAAATCCTTGAGGAGAACAATCAAATGAACAAAGCATTTCCAACCATGTCCTACTGAGAGATTACATGGGCTGAAGCACATCACAGTTGGACACAAAAGGTGTAAACATTGGGGGTCGCACACTCATGCTTAGCTCAGCAAACTCCGGCAAAGCCATGAATGTTCTCAGGAAAGGTCAGTAGTTTGATTCTTAGGAAATATTAACTGGAGATCCACAAATACAGCATCTTCACTGCAAATGAAATTAAGTACATACACGGTTTGTGATCTCCGTTATGATACAGGTCAAAAATTTAAATCATGATTAAAATAGGCAAATACTATTCAGTGGAAATACAGCAGGCCATTACTGAACCAGAAAGACAAGGCATCCGCAATAATACACTATGGGTTCATTAGTAAATTTAATCTGGGATCCCAATATTTGGAGACCGTTGTTAAGTGGCACATGTAAAAATGCCTCTGGCGTAACATGCATGAAGAGAAACCGGCTTTTATTCACACGTCATAAAATGCTGAAATAAGACTTGGCAGGTAACTATATCCTGTTGATTCTGCTTTAGCCAGCATCAAACGGTACTTTAAAGAACCTTTGGCCAGAAAACTCAATGATCCCATTAGGAGCATAGCTCTTTCCAAAATGAAGTGAAAAACTAATCTAGCACTAGGAACTACACCTCATGTAAAAAAAAATGTCTGCCTCAGCAAAAGCAACATCACCAGACTATGGACAGCGATGTGATTAGTTATTACATAACACACCACCTCTCTAATTAGTAAATAAATTCCTTGATTAGTGTGTTAGGAACAGTTAAAGGGACACTAAACATTATTTTATCACCTGTGCTTCTAATATATATATATATATATATATATATATATATAGGTATTCAAGGGTTAAACAGTGTTTAATGATCCTTTAACTTTGGATCTCTGCTAAACTTTTAAAGAGAGATATTTAGTAGCTATTAAATACATTAGCTATTACAGTTGCATTCATGCGTTTTAATCACACAGAAGACAACTACGGTGTCATTTCAATGTGAACAGGGCTCCAATGGAGTACCATTAAAGTGCATTCGGTTTGATTTGACCGTCAAAAATGTCTCTGCAACATAGAAGCGCTGATTAGTGTGCGATGTCCGCCATCAAATGCTTCTTTTTCCCCACTGGTTGCGTGGGGCATGACTGATTCACGCACAAAGACCAAAGGGACTTTTGTTCGCACTTCTTTCTGCTACTATGCAGACTGAAACTCTCTAGTGTTTGCAAAGATTAAAGGAACACTCTAAAAATGGTTTCTTTTTTTATTTTGCATAGCTGGTTTCAGATATGTCTTGTTTTAGTTATGGGAGTTTAATTTATTAAATATTTTACTAAACAAGTGTGACTGGGTGCCGCCATTTTGTGAAATATCGTGTTTTTGGGTTTTATATGCAATTAATTGAAACAGAAGAAAAAAAACAGTGGCACACGTCTTACATTTGTGTTTGTGTTAAATGCACAGGTAGTTACATCTTATATAAGTGATAGTGTCCCTTTAAGGGAGACTGTCTTCCGAGTGCACCATTCAAATTACACTTAAGGGGTTAAAAGGCCACTTGAGTGTCATTAAAGGACCAATTATGGTGTTTTTTTAAGGTGTAATGTTGCCGACTGCCATTAGAGGCAGTCTAGCAACTGCAAGAGAGTGACTAAAGCGATGATTCACCGCTTCCGAAGCACTTGTCCATAGTGGAATGGAGGCATCATGGCCACACCATCTGATAAAGGTGATTATTGATACATGTACGTCCTGTATTGTTAAGAGGTTAAAAATTAAGTGCATTACATATTTATTTTTTCTAGTTCTCCTCTAGTTTTACAATGAAAATTACTTTACAGGGGCCTCTAATTTCAGCATATCCAATAAGGAGCGTTTGTAGCAACAGCAATATATCTGTTACACTTTATTTGCCGTTTTTAGGAGATTAGAAACATTGAAGGAAAAAAAATATGTATATATTTCTTTAAAAGTAATTCTTTTTTAAATTCAGAAACTATAGGTGGAACTGTCACTTTAAACCCTTGAATTGCTTTTTTTTTTTATTCAAAAATGTACTTGAATACCGTATTTGCTTGAATATAAGACGAGGTCTTATATTCGAGGTCGTTTTATAATCTGAACTCAAATTGTGCAGACATCCCCCGGCTCCTCCCACTAGCCACCAGGGAGCAAAAAAACAGGTGAGGGGGAGGGAGGGCAGAGAAAGACAAGGGGAGAGGGGGCAGAGAAAGACAAGGGGAGAGGGGGCAGAGAAAGACAAGGGGAGAGAAAGAAAAGGGGAGGGGGGCAGAGAAAGAAAAGGGGGAGAGGAGAGAAAGAAAAGGGGGAGAGAAAGAAAAGGGGGAGAGAAAGAAAAGGGGGAGAGAAAGACAAGGGGGAGAGAAAGAAAAGGGGGAGAGAAAGAAAAGGGGGAGAGAAAGAAAAGGGGGAGAGAGAGAAAAGTTTGGGGGGAGGGAGACAACGCGGGGGGTGGAGAGAGAGGCAGCATTGGCACAAGAAATACAAGAAATGCATTTGTTTAATATCATTTTTTTTGAATATTAAAAAGTAATTTACATGTGAATATATACAAGTTGAACTTTTTTCCTATAGGGTAGTCTTATATTCAGGCTTTTAGTTATTTTCCTAAAGGAATATCTAACGTTTGGGGGGGTCGTCTTATAATCAGGGTCGTCTTATTTTCTAGCAAATACGGTATATATTGGATGAAGGTTATAGTTAAAATTTGTTACTAGTTTCTTTTTCAGCATAAGTGTATGCAGAGAAAAAGGTCTTAAAGTATGAGGGTTTTTTTTCCTGTTATCTCCTAAATATCAGTAGGCATCCTTACAATGTAAAAAGCACTTGCATGGCTTGTGTGGAGAACTGTTGAGTTGTTGTTAACCATGCCACATATAAATAATGCTGTCTTGCCCTGCCGCTGAACTCTAGTGATACTGCTACATCATTTCAGCACCAAAATGCCAAAAGCTTTTGTATGCAAACACAAAGCAAGAAATACAACTCTTAGAGGCCTGATACTCTTGACCTACTTTGTTACAACACCAGTTAAAGTCTGTAGCAAAAAATGGAAAAATGTGCATTACAGTTACAAAAAGAATACATTACATTTGTATGCAATAGCAAAAAATGCCCATTCCATGTATAATGTGTTCAATTGGATTCATGCTCTGCCAATATGAAAGCAGGGTATAGGTTCTGTGGATGGGCTGTAGTTTTGCTGAAAGAGGGAATACTGACAAATTTTAAGACTAACAATAAATTGGTCCAATTTTAGTTTTGTTTAGAAATATAGATTAAGGAGAGGAGAGGCAAAACGCTAGGCTTGGTCTGCTTGTGGGTAGGAGACGGGTAAAATCTATTCATTGACCATCTTTAACAAGGGCTTGCCGGTCTTAAAAAAACAAATGTGGGTCTCTTGCTAAAGGTCTCACTAACTAGCACATACTTCAGTAAAGAAATCTCCTAGTGCCCTTTTTAACATATAAACATATATTAACACTTTGGTACAGCTAGTACTGCACTAGGGACATTCCTTTTACCAACAAACATAACTGGAAACCAAGATAAAAGGTTCCATCAGCAATTCTGCACATACCTGAGGACAGGTCTGCCCAGAGGTTTAACAAGGATAGGTCTCTTTTCTGTGGTGGGGGAGTCATGTTTAGTCCTGTCCATTCTATTCTCTTTTAGGGCTAGTCCGACCCTTATCTAGCCCTAAACCTGTATTCCCTGACACAATGTCATATAGCCTAACAAACATTTAATATTTAGTCACAAAACCAAGCAACACCTTAGTTTGTACCTTAAATAGGTATTAACCAGAACCAAGGGCCATCTTACTTTTTAAAGCTGTAGCTACCTGGCTTTTTGGAACTGTCCAGCCATGAAGTATTACCTTAGTTTGTACACTTTTACTAGAACAGAAACATATCAAGAACATGAAAGGGCTTTGTAATGAAAGACAAACATCACCATTTTCAGATACAGGAATTCAAAATATTTTTCTTTTGTCTGGTTTGGAGTGCTGGATAAACCCCCCCAGAGGATATTCTCACGGTCCTGTTGTATTTCAGCATTTCAAGCTCTGAAATGCCAGAAAATCCAAGAATTGTTGTCCCATTCATAAAGCAAAAATCAAGCTTCTTTCATGCACTTGTTTACCTTTAACAGATTCTCTGATCTTCTACTGTCACACTTATAAAGCACTGTATTGAAATACAGAGTTTCTCCTTTTAGAATTAAATAGAGGGAATAAGTATTGAAAAACATTCAGGTCTGTAAAATGGTATTTCTTTACACTTCTAGATCCATACATTTTCCACAGACAATTGATAATTTATGGCATTACAAGGATATTTCAAGGTTGCCTTAACCCTGCAAGTTCAGTACTTGGCTGGTTTAGAGGGTCTTACAAAAATTAAAGAAATTCAAATTTTAACAAAAAGGATTGACTTAAAAAATAATCAGTTAAACCGGCTTGTTAAATTTATACATACACACAAACACACATACACTACACTATAGAAAATGGATTTCAATAATATCTAGTTTGGAAAATATCATGGTTATGTAGTGAAGGTACCAAGCATTAGAAGGTTTGCTTCTTGGCATTTGTTTATGGGTCATGGCCTGTCACCAAGAGACAAGCCTGTACTAATCCCTCTATTGGTAGAATCAGACTTTTAAAGTCTAAAACAAATAAGGGAGCACCACACCCCCAAGCATACACTACAGAAAGCAAGTGTTCAACTGCTTGCTTTCTCCCCTGCAATCTCACCGTTATCTTCTAAGCAAAATCTCTCAGAAACATAAACTTACACTGTAAATAAGTAAAAAGAAAAAGAAAAAAAAACGGCCAATTTAACAGCTTTTAATCTTGAGCATTAATTCCTTTAAAAACAACTGCACATTATACAAAACAGGCTATTTGCTAAGAATGTATGCTAGACGTTTGAATTACTAGAGGAACTGGACAGCTGGTATACCAATAAAAATAGAGACCAATAAAAAGACATGTTTTATGAAAGGGTACGACTGGATTGCATAGATCCACTAGTAATATTACCGCTATCAATGTGCTATACTAGTGGTTTCAACCTGTGGCCCCAACAGTTGGTTGAAGAACCAAAATCTCCAACACTCCCATGCCAGCCTACTAAATAAAGTATGACAGGAAATGTAGGCCACAAGAGCATTATTAAAATGGCCCTAAAGTGTTTTATTTATTTTTTTTAAACTTTTGCTTCATTAATAGAAAGAAAAGTTTAAACCTGGTGCTGCCTGGCTAGAGTTAAACCAAGGAGTATCTCTGCAGAGGGATGCGGCTGGCACACACTGTCATCAATATGGTGGCTTGTGCCCGCATGTCTGAACAGGGTCTGTCGGGTCCAGTTGTTTCAGCTAATACAGAGAGAGATCTTCGTTTTCACATGCCACCATCAGAGGGGACCTAAGGAAGAATCATGTCAGCAAGTGAACGGATTAAAGGGGACATGTAGGTTAAAAAATACAACACATTTTATACTCATATTAGAGCCAAACATTTCAGACAAACACATTTGTACAAAACAATTTCCCTTAAGCACAAACAAGGCAACATGATATCCCTAGAGTTTGGTAGCAATATTCGAACTGGCATCAGAAGTTTCAATAACAATCTAATTACCTGCCACATGATCACTAATTACCTGATTAGTTGATTTAACAGGGCTATATAATTGGAATTACTTTCATTTAATTTTATTTTTAAGTCCTGGTTAGCTTCCTTCTAGTTTGAACTGGAGTGGTGAATGATATTCTATAAAAAGCCATCATAGGCTGAGCCTTTGTACTCATTAGAAAAGCCACAAATTACTTTGCAACAATGTAAGTTAAACTGTACTCCCTATCTCCCGCTTGTGTGACAGGTCTAATGTTTTACAACAGAGCTCCCCACACCATTCAGTTAATAAACCTATATATTTTACTAATAGGGCTGCCACCTCCTCTTCTTCTTCAAAAAAAATATTATCTATCTATCTCAACCATGCTATTGCTGGACTTATGAACCTGCCTGAAAAACAAGGGCTGGGTGACAAAGCCAAAATTACCAATAACCTCCCATCCATACACAGACGATAAGCATTAATGACGTCAATGTGATCAGTTAAACTGAGAAGTACGAGCAAACAGACACAAACATATGTAAAATTATTAACACAATATAGGCTCAGGCCACCACATCAAGATGAAATTAAATAGTGTACACTGTACGTGGGGCCAATAATGAAAGTAATGTGCTTCTAGATACATAATCGTTCACTCATTACTGATCAAATATAATTTCATACAATTGCATTTGTAAAAAAGATAACAGTAAAGAAACAAAGTTCCATGAACTTTGTGTGGCTTCCCGAAGGTGCACAGCAAGATAAGAGAAATCAACAAGGTCACATGTGCCAGTAACATCACACCCACAAGTCTAAGCAGCTTCACTGAGGAATTGGAAGCTGCAAAAAGTTGTAAAAAAGTAATAAACACTGTAAAACAAGAGAGAATAATTTATGATAATCTCCAGCATGAAAGTGTGTCAGCAATGCTTACAGTTACTTTTTGAAAAGCCACGCATACTTTTTATCAAGTGTAAGTATTTTAGGTAGAAATGCATTCAATAAAAGAATACAAATAAAGTTCTGGATCTTTCATCATTTGACCCAAGATTCTACACAACATGGATGTGGACGTCTGTGCGATGTGCGCCGACATCCTACGGTGCTGCCCAGCACTTCCACTGGGGTGGTACAAGGGAACCGCAGGGTCACGTGACCTTCCGGTGTTCCGTCATAGCTCCAGCAGAAGTGTCTAGAACTGAAAGTTTTGGGGAGGGGGGCCAGCAACGGCTAAGTCTGGGGTCTTCTTATAATCTGGACCTGCCCTTTTGTTTGTGCGATTCATTTACCATAGCACCTAAACATCACTAAATATCCCACCTTAATGTAAAGGGTATCCTCTGTAGTGTGCAGTTAGCTCCGTTAAAGCAGACTATGCAGAATACGCTATGCTTCCTGCCCTCTGAGCCAGGAAATGGAGTGCCCAACAATAAAGCTAAATGTAACTTGCTCAAGGCTAACGAGCATTATTACTAAATGGGAATTTGTTAGGAGTGGCATATCCTGAATTAAAAAAAGAAAAGAAAAAAAAGAGGTGGTGGAGGGGGATGAAGAAAAGTATAATTATTGTATTAAGTCCGTGCTGCTACCATATATTTTTTGGAGTGCCAGCCAGAGGGAATGCTACAGTTCAACACAAGTATAGAAGAAGTAACTGGAACATAACACATCTTTATTGAATTCCAAAAGCTTGCATTAAAAATAATCCATTAGGACAAAAGACGGATTGAACTTGAATTAAAGTTCAAGGACCTCAATAAAGGGGATCGACTTTTCACTGGTTTTGGTTTACATTCCGGTTATTTTCCGCAGTTGCTGCTGCGGTATTATCTTTAGCATTATATCTGGAACTGGAGCCTATTTTCATATTAAATCAATTTTTTCTATATTTTGTCTTCCACACATTCCCAAAAAAATAAATCACGGTTTATACATATGTAGAAAATTGACAAGGTAGGGTATATGAATCACAAACAGCTTCATCAGTGTATATATAGCATAATAATTCATCCCGTAGTGTATAGACTCCTTGGCTCAAGAGAACAAACCTTAAACAAATATCTTCTATCATATAGGAAATAGGGAATATATGTTAATAAAATTCATATTGTACTCAAGTACAACATTTCCTTTAAGGTATATCCAGCTGATTTCTTGCAATAAGAATCAGTGCTTGACAAATATTTGTAGACATTAGGAGCCAAACAGACAAATTCCAGAGCCATCCTGAACAATAAAATATAGGAGCCAGCAATAAGCATTTCGGGAGCCAGGCCTCTCGGGTTCCTTGTATTTGTCAAGCCCTGTATAAAGCAATGAATGCATTATGTACAAAGATCTGGTTTCTGCAGCGCTCATCACTCCAATCCATAATGTAAAGAACTACATATGTGCATATTTCAGAGAAGACAGATCGACACTGCTGACATCAAAAGATGGCAGGATGCCCAGCAGATCTCATTCACTCAGACCGCAGTCTCTGGAGGCACATGTTAATTGAGTTCTGAGCAAAGCAATGAAAAGACAAATCAATTATGTGCAGAGCTCAAGTGAAAGGGTGAGAAGCAAGAAAAATGTATTGTTTATTTTTTGTATTCCTCCCAGTCTTGACGAGGCTATGACACTATTATAGCTATACTTGACAGATTATTCTAATAACTAGCCACTAGACAATGACATTCAGTTTATATACATAATAGAATATATGTCAATATTCTGCAATTAGTATGCATTTCTGCTGCACTTGCTAGTAAGTAATGTCTGCTTTAACCCGGAGGTATCGCGATCTCTTGTCATGGATCCACAGGATCTATTAAGACCTTGATCGGGTCTCTATCATTATATGGCATGCACTGAAATGGTAATGTGTTCTTTGTTTGTACATAGATTTGCAGAACAATAGTGGGATTAAGGTCTTTTACTGAACTTTTTTATTTTATACCATTGTTACTGTGAAAATGTGCATGTTCTCAGCTTGGATAACTTGGATTAATTGAATTAGTTCACCAAAAATGTAAATATTGCATGAATAAACAGCCTTATGCTAAATAACTACGCTCTATTTCATGCTGAATAGACTATCAAACATAATGTATCTTTAGATTTTTCCTCCAAAAGCAGTTCATTAAAATAAAAGAAATCCGATTTTAACATTTTTTTTTAAACTAAACTTCTTAAAATATGAAACAGACATTTTTACACAATGTATACTGATGTCCGGATGTTTAAACACAGCACTTCCTCACATAATTCTTCTTAGAATGCCAGCTCCTTAGGGCAGACATCTCCTTTCAGAAACTGTAGAATTTAACCACACTCATTGGAGAGTCTATTTGGCAGATATGTACAAACACCACACTATACTGGTGTTAAATATACCACCTATACTAAAAGTGCATTCTTTGTATCCTAGGCTACTTGATATCTTTTTGAAAAGAATATATTGGATTACATATTCCATTGAAATGCCTTAAAGAGGTCCTTTGGATATTAAGAGGAAGGCAGTTAAATAAATCTCTTTAATTTATTGAGCTATTTAAATGTAAAAATAACCTCTCAAATAGAAGTAAAAGTAATGTTTTTGGCTTTGTCTACTTTAGGAGGTGCACATTACTTTACCAGCAGCATTCACTGCAGCTGATCAGCCATGGATTGATGTAAAAATAGTCAGCATGGTGCCCACAGGTAATCAGATGCAGCTGTCAGGACATATGCCACCCGAGAGGGTACATTAAAACTGATCATTTTTAAATGTTTTAGAGATTTAGTCAAATTGAATAAAGGATTTCTAATAAACCATTTCACTTTGGTCACAAGTGACATTCTGCAACATTTCCCTCAATTCTGAGGAATTGCCGGGTTACTGATTCACTGCAAAACTTGCAGTGCAAGTGAAACCAGCCTGAAAACAATTACCAATGCAGTCCACCTTTAAATGGTGTACACTCTTTTAGAAGCTTAAAGGGACACACACACACACATACACACAAACAAAATTTCTTTTTAACCCTTGCTTAAAAGGACACTAAATGTTCTTCTATATTAGAAACCCAAGGGGAAAAAAACAAGTAAAATGTAAGGATGAACTGGCGTGTACTTTTCATAGTACACGGCAGTTTATCCTCTGACCGACAGCTGCCATGCTTCCATAGGAAGCAGGCAGCAGTCTGGTCAGTGACCGGCTCTTAACTAGGGCACCTCGTTGATCCCATGCAAAAACGAGGGTCTCTCTCTGATTGGCTGAGTGCGTGCTCACCAGGAACTGCTGCATCTCCGTTGCCAACCAGACTGTCTTCCCTGCTTTTCAGGAAAGCATGGCAGCTGCCAGTCACAGGATAATCTGGCATGTACCATTCAAAAGTACGTGCCAGTTTTTCCTCATCCTAGGGGCACAAAATGTTTCACTTGTGCTTCCATATAAGCAAAAGTGAAGATTAAAAAAAGAATTGTGTCACTTTAATGATGGTTCCTAGGATTGACCATCCCCTAAATTATACAGAAGTTTGTAGGGCCATGTGTTTTTCCAAAGTATAATTTGTGTGCAGCCATACCTAGTAAAATATCGGATGACAGGTTTGAAAGGGATCTACCATATTATATAGATAGGGTAGCGCATACCAGCATTACAGCAAATGTAAGCGTGTTGGTTTATCTGGCTTTTGCAAAAGTTCACATTTACATACAGCAAAAGTACCACAAGTGCTGCCCAAGTCCATTAGTCATTTTCCAATATAGTTATTGACAAAGTGAAGCAATATGGTGTACACCAAGAGCAACATGAAGTGATTTGAGGGATGTGTGGTGAAATCGTCCCAGAGTCATGTATTAATAGGGAAGTCTGCCACAAACAGAGGTTATAAATGGAGGGAAAGATAATCATTACGAAAGGAGAACTGTGCTAGCCAGTTATGCATGTGATGTTTCCTTTATAGCCAATGAGACTAGTAGGTATATTTCAGCAGAAACTTACAAGTATTTGTAATGTCTACTGCAAAAACTTGCAGCTGTACCTGATAGTATTTAGCAAGACATGGGAGTCTGTGCACTGAAAACAAACGTTTGTTTTGCTGAATCTTTCTTTTTCAGTCAATTTACCCCTTGGTGACCATTTTTGGGTTACCCTTCGGAACAGAGTATTTAACACTTCAGCAGTGTAATTTTCCTCTCTCTCATTTAATGTACCCACACATATTACATATTGGTTTTAATTAGCATAAGGAGTGCTTTATTTAGATACCATTATGATGATTATAAGATTTACTATAAAAAATAAAAAAAAATGTAAAAATTTAAATTTAAAAGAAAATATTGCTTTTTCCCACATTTTTTTTCACAGCACCCTAGGGTCGGATTTCTGACTTGTTTGAATGCCTGGATAGTGAGGCATTTCAGCAACACAACTGCTGAGGGGTGGAAGTGATCACTGATCACTTTCTCAGATCTTTTAAACAAAGGACATGCACGTCTTCCATCACCAAGATTTGAAACGATAAAATTCCAGCATATTTCACAGCACTGCACTATAATTTGTAATTAGCCCTAATAAATCAATCCCAGTTACCAGTGAAAATATTAAAGGCATTCATTAGAATCAAAACCTCATTAATCAGCAGTGTTAATTGCCAGAACGCCTGTCAGGTTTTACAGAACCTTAAAAGATCTATACGAAGATAATTAAACCATTCGACCAACTCACTACTCGTTTTAAACCTTGGTTTGCTGCATAAAAGTCAGAACACCTGAAGCTTGTTTAAAGATTAGTGTGAGAGTTATCTCTTCCCTGCAAGCCATGAAAGAAAGGTATTTCTACAGGTAGCTAAACCTTAACCAGGTTTTCAAAATACCAAGCATACATCTGAATGATCAAAATTGTTCTGGCTTAGGTGCTTTCTATAGGATTCAAAGGGGGCGTTATTGGCATGCCTGACCTACATATGTGCCTGAGCCTGAAGTATTCTAATGGTAAAAGCCAACAAATATTTATCTTTGAACAAAATGAATAGGGGGTAATAGAAAGTCAGCTGTCTGCATTACACATTGAACTGTTCTGCTACAGTGTCAGCATTTATGGACCAGAAAGAAATGTCAAGTAGGTAAATCGTATTTCTATGTAGCCACGGTATGTATAAAACTATATATTACTCGATAATATGCAATCCTAATATGTTTTGGGTGCCCAGGTACCGAGAAAGGAAAATAAAGAAAGATTGGCCAGTAGCATATGAGAAATACTACAGTCAACATGGGAAAGAGAAAACTAATTCATGATCTAGGCATTTCCAATTCAAAAGTATTAAATTAAGATTAAAAAAAAAAAAGAACCTTACAGATCTTTCACAACACTGGTGAAGTGTTTCCACATCCACTTGAAGAAAAAAAGGTCTACAAATCAAAAGGAATGTTCCCCGCTGATGAACAATTGGAGAAAAGAGCGAACCAATTGTCAGTATAACTGACACACTATGCCTGCAATGCTTGTTCATTCAGCATTATTTCACATTAAAATGAGCAGAGCGTCAACAGCTTGGAAAATTCAGGAAATTTCCAGTGCCTTGGTGCACATGGCTGGATTATTTATCTTGGTGAAGCATGCAGATCTTGGACACAAGTCAGTTTATAGGTCTCTTAGATGTTCTATATCCTTAGGCCTCAGGAACAAAACCAAAAATGCAGCCCTGAACAGCTGACCTGAACCAACTATGCTAATGACAGGCCTCACAACAGACTGGAATGTAACTATATTGTGATGGGAAGAATACTGCATCTTCATCCTATATCAAAGCAATCAATTATAAGCACCACCTTCATAATAAAAAAGGAAAAAAATGCAACATTCTTCATTACAGACACCTTTATTTTTCTTTAACTTTTTTTGTTGTTTCTCCCAGGATTAAAGAGGTCTTAAAAGAAAAGAAAACCTACACTGCTTCCTTCATCTCAATGAACACAAAGCTTCCCGCGTTCAGAGACATGAATAGAATTGGCCATGAGTCAGATTTCATGCAAGCCTGTGAATGATCACGATTCATCCTTCCTAGCGGTGAAAATAAATAAAATAAAAGCAAATCAAAGACCCCCAGAAGAGGAAGGCCATTGCTCTGCCTCGGCTTTCTTGCATTTGCACTAGATTAGTTACACAGCACATGGAACAAAGGCCAGACAAAGATCCGCCCATGGGAAATGAACCGATGGGGTGATTCCCTTAAACGACATAAATGAGAAGCTTTCCTTCTGCTCCCCAACCAGGAAAACAACATTGTCTAGTTGTAAGGACGGTGGCATGCACAGCTCCTGCAGAAACATGGAAAAATAGGAAGCAATTTCCCAACATCAAAACCCACAACTCTGGGGACAATGCAGAGTGATTATTTTAGGTCAGACAACAAAAAGCAATAATAAATAAGTCACAGAATTTTTATTTGCGTAACCTTAAATTTGATAAAACATAAATGCGGCAGAACCAAACATCAATCCATGCTGCCAGGTTGCGGAGAACCAGCTCCATAACATGTCAGCATGGAAGTCTCAAATCAAATGTGTATCGCTACTGAACGGTGCTTCTTAGGATGCATGATTTATTTTAGGACATTTCCAGGAGGAGGCATGTGCCAGTTTTCCAAAGAAAAAAACATTTAAACCAAAAGTTGGAGGTGCAGTGGAGATCTCTGGTTTACTGCAGTTGTGGGGCATTTTGCAAGAAAGAAAAGGATTAGCAAATATTTAGCACTCAAAGCCATTTTCGAACTGTACTTTCCTCCTTCTTGTAATCCAGAAGCTTACTGGCATGGTCAGTGAGGAAAGTGGGTATGGTCATGTGAGCATGACTCATTGGCATGTACACGCTGCCAAGGCTTTTCCCTTGCTGGTGGAGCCGAGGATTGCAACAGAGTTTAAGCTTAGAATAAAATGATTTGAACACTGGAGGGGGGAAAAAAAAAAAAAGATGTATGTAGAAAAAAAATAACCGATTTATGTAGAATAGTCAAATATCCATAATATCTGTTTTACAAATAAAAATACCATCCAAAATGTTGTGAACTAGAGTTTGGATTCTAGGAGCCAGGGCTCCATGAGGTCGGTCCGTCTTGATAGATCGACATCCATACACCTATACACATTTACATACAAAACACATAAAACCCATCATTACACTGCTTGAACAGAAATAAACACCTAAAATGTCACAAAATATTATCAATATTTATTCTATCACACAATACTGTCAGTGCTAGAAACATAATATTGGTCTACAGCAGAACTGGTTTCAGATTTGCAGACAAATAGTTGCATAAAATGATTTATTTCACAATCTAGCACTTTCCAGCCTTGTTTACTGCGGTACTTCCAGCAGTTATACTGCTGCCTAAGATCAAAACAAATTTAGTGGGAGAGGCTCAAACTCAGAAAGAGCACTGGAGGGAGGAACTGTAGTACAGAGGGCTTTACTCCAGTAAACACTGGGTGTACACAAGAATTTCAAATCCACTAACAATCACCTAAGAGTTCATGCTTTACATATGAAGTGTAAAAAAAAAAAAAAAGTTTCAGTGCATCGGAGAATCAAACTTACTGATAGTTCGAATGAATGCAGAGAATAGACTTCCCATTAGTAGAGGATTAGTTCCTATAATCAGGAACCTCTTGCACAGAGAATTAACAGGCTGTTCCCTGTTATTTTTGATAGTTGTCCAATTTCTCATGATACAGGAAATGCCCATTTTTTTCAGATTTCTTACGATTTCATGGTGAGAGGTTCATTTGCCAGGCCAAAAAAAAACACAACTAAAATCTCCGTTATTAATTAGAGTGAGTTTAATATGTATTTGCCATGTATTTTCCCCATATTGAAGTGTTCTTTTAAAACTACCACCTGCAAGAGCATTTGCATTAATTGATAAAAGGATCACATTATGACAGGGCTTGACAAATTTATCTGAGTTTTAGGAGCCAGCTAAAAAATCTAGGAGCCAGACAACGGCACATAAACACAAACACACGCAGTCACACACAGACACATAGTCTGTCCCATATACATACAGGATCCTTTATTTCACTATGGTGAAAGCCCTCTCCTTGCACCCTCCACTTCTAAGTGCGAAACCTGTTACACCTTGTTTTTCTACAAATACATACAAACACACACACACACCGTCAGTCACATATAAACACACACACACACACACACACACACACACACCGTCAGTCACATATATACACACACACACACAAACACATCTAGTCAGACACATACATACACAAACACATCCAGTCAGACACACACACACACAAGCACATCCAGTCAGACACATATATACACACAAACAAATCCATACACACACACACACACACACAAACACATGCAGTCAGACACATATATACACACAAACACATCCAGTCAGACACATATATACACACAAACACATCCAGTCAGACACATATATACACACAAACACATCCAGGCAGACACATATATACACACACACAAACACAACCAGGCAGACACATACACAAGACTTTAAGAAGAAAATAAAAAAGTTCACCTATCAATGTCCCCCCTCCCTGCTATGCTCCCGGGTGATAACGCGGTGCGCGAGGGGGCGGAGCAGGAAGTCTGTGCACTCACTTTGCTCCCTCGTGCACCGCTGCTGCAAAAAAGAAAAGGTAAAAAAACGATCCCATTACCGAGGGCACCACGCGGGGGCTCATGTTATCCGGGTGCCAGGTCTGATTTCCTGGTCGCCATGGCGACCTGGCGCCCGGGGTTTGTCGAGCCCTGCATTATGAAACCAGTGCTTTTTTGTTTATCAGGTTATTGGCCATGAGGGGTATGTAGCAATCACTACAGGAAAAAACATGCCAAGCATAGAGAGACATTTAAGGGTCAGCTCATTATGTGCCGAAACTTGGACATGAAATGGTGCTTCCAAATTGTGGACTGATGATTGCAAGTTGGTGGGAATAAGCGTCCAAGAGCATTGCATATCAGTAGAATTGTACACATATATATAGGTGTGTCTTACATGTGTGTGTACATATCTATATATATATCAGGACTCGACAAACCCCAGGCGCCAGGTCGCCATAGCAACCAGGAAATGAGACCTGGCGCCTAGGTGAAGTTACCCTCCCTGTCCCCTTGCCGCTGCCATCTGATTTTTTTTTTATTATTTCGGAGCGCGAGGGGGTAAAGTCTATGCTGATGGCACAGACTGCAAGCTCTGCCCCGTCGCGCAACGCGTGTCTGTGTGCCAGGTGTCGTCACGTGACATCCTGGCACTCAGCAGGCCGCTGAAGACATGCTGCAGCGTTAAGAAGAAACCAAGAAAAGACTGTGTGAGGTGGGTGTACTTATATATGTAAGTATGTAAAGTAGGTGTGTGTGAGGTGTTTGTATATACCGTATTTGCTCGAATATAAGACAAGGTTTTTTTCAGAAAAATACACCTCGTCTTATATTCGAGGTCGTCTTATAATCTGACCTCAAATCGAGGTCAGACTATAAGACATGGATCCAGGTCCCCAGCAGAGCTGCAGGGGACCTGGATCCCACTCTCTAACAGCAGGGGAATGTGTGCGCGATGAGCGCAGACTCCCCCTGCTGCCGCCCGGCACGACCGCTAGGACTTCTATGATGAAGTCGGGTACTTCCGGCTTCGTCATAAAAGTCCCAGCGGTCGTGCCGGGCGGCAGCAGGGGAGGTCTGCGCTCATCGCGGAGACATCCTCCGCTGCCCCACTAGCCACCAGGGAGAATCAGGCAGCTGGGGGATCTATTAATAATAAACGGAGACGGAGGTGTCAGGCAGTATGGAGGATGTCTGCACGTATCGTGCAGACATCCCCCAGCTGCCCCCACTAGCCACCAGGGAAAGAATCAAGGTGAGGGGGAGGGAGGGGGGAAATAGACAGACAAGGGGAGGGAGAGAGAGAGGCCGCATTGGCACATAAAAGGAAATAAAAATAAGAAATGCATTTGTATAATATCATTTTTTTTATTAAATATTAAAAAGCAATTTACATATATACAAGTTAAACTTTTTTTCCTATAGGGTAGTCTTATATTCAGGCTTTTAGTTTTTTTCCTAAAGGAATATACAATGTTTGGGGGGTCGTCTTATAATCAGGGTCGTCTTTTAATCGAGCAAATACGGTATGCAAGTATGTAAAGTAGGTGTGTGTGTGAGGTGTTTGGATATATGTGTATATGTAAAGTAGGCGTGTGTGAGGTGTTTGGATATATGTGTATATGTAAAGTAGGGGTGTGTGTGAGGTGTTTGTATATATGTGTATATGTAAAGTAAGTGTGTGTGTATATATATGTGAAGTAGGCGTGTGTGTTTATCAATTGCGTGTATGCTTGCGTGATTGTCTGGCTCCTACATTTTTTTGCTGGCTCCTAAAATCAAATTAGAATTCTAAAGCCCTGATCTATATCTATCTATCTAAAAATATGTGCATTCATATTTGTACAGATAAGACTCATGTGTATATGTAAATGGGATAATGTGTACAGATTATATTGATAGTGTACCAATAGCCATGTTCCACTGTTATATTTAAGGTATGCAAACATCAAGTGGCGGGTGAAGATGAAGCCATTCATGAGGTCTGCGTTGCTATTCAGGTAAATCCACACCTCACACATAGCTCAAGGTCCCCTTTAATTTCCAGCGTTGAATGATTCTACATAGGTACTCCTTCCCGTTCAAAGTTTGTTATCCCAAGGCTTGACAATGATTCGTCAACAGACCAATTGAGAAAACCGCTTAATGATTTTTGTATTCTTTTATAGGAGACAGGTAAATGGTAGCTTCATAAGAGTTATAAAGAAAGCAACTTAAATAAAAGATAGGGACCATTAGGGGAATTTTAGGAATTATATTTCCTGAGGTATGTCAAACCCTTACTTATGAAAAGAATATTACATCTAGTTGTAATATTGAAAATAGAAACATCCAAACATCCATAAATATAAGAATCAGTTTATATTCATATGTAAATGACGTAGATTACCATGACCCTAAACGTGCTTTAATTCAAATTGTATTTAACATTAACTCGCACTTTAAAAATCGCATCAATGAATGAGAGACACCACAAGCAGCAAGTACTCCACTTACTGCAGACTGCTTGACAAGGTCAGAGGTCACTCTGCCACACAGTCCTCCAACTGCAGCATGCTGTCCACCCTTTTCTACCACTGAACCTGTATTCAGCCTAGATGAAATGCTACATTAGCTCATCAGTTTTATTTAAGCAAGGCTGCACTGATAGCTTACAGATGGTAACAAATGCAAAAAGAAACACGAGCCCATGAAATTTCAAGTATTTTAACAATTTGTTGATGTAGATAAAACTTTGTAGGAAACCGTAATGTTTTTACTCACTCTTACGAATGTCAAAAGCTTATGAAGTGGAGCGGAATCATTTAATTCCTTCAAAAGTTAATTTTGCTTATTTGGAAATCTATGTTAATCAGAACTGTTTAGTAAAGGGCATTGAAGGTTCACTCTAAGAAATGAAGGGGAAAAAACATGGCAAATTTCACTACCCTAGCTTTACACAGTGCTCCTAAGCAACAGTCAGATACTGGCATAGTCAGTGGGAGGGTCAGTAGAAGTTACAATATTGATATTTGTAAACATATTTAGAATAGAGATATTCAAATTGTAATAAATGCATACATTGTTATAATTATTGGACTTTAATATGCATTAAAAAAGTCACTCAAGTTGAATCAGTCTTAAAATGGTTATGAATTATTTTAGTTTAGCGTAATGCTATTAAACAAGTTTTAAAATATATTAAATTCAATAAATGATTAAAATGTAAGAAAATCTTAAAGCAAAACTGGCAGATTAAAAAGGAAACACTGTTTTCAGGTAACAGTAAAACAGTCTGCAGATCCACAGACTAATTATCGCCATCAAACCTATATTTAAAAAATAAATACCTTCTGTAATTGTAAGGGAAATCAACACATTAAAGGAAGAGAGTATATTTAAAAGAAGAAAAAACTACCAAAATTAGGAGGACATAGTCTAAAATTAGAGGGGCAACGATTTAAAAGTAATATCAGGAAGTATTACTTTACTGAGAGGGTAGTGGATGTATGGAATAGCCTTCCAGCGTAAGTAGTAGAGGTAAACACAGTCATGGATTTTAAGCATGCGTGGGATAGACACAGGGCTATCCTAACTATAAGACCGGGAACGGGGGACTAATAAAAGTATTTAGAAAATTGGGCAGACTAGATGGACCGAATGGTTCTTATCTGCTAACACATTCTATGTTTCTATGTAATTCATGATTTGGTCTGTTTCAATTATTAACTTTATTAATTTTTTTTTGTTTGGGAGGCGGGTTGGGGGGGGGGGGGAAACTTACTTTATTTACTTGAGAGTCCGGCTCTCAAGTTCATTCCTGACTCCTTGGTGGATTGTATCGCTGACACAAATGAACCAAGGGACTGAATATGGCCTGTGTCAGGAATGCAATTCTGTATGATGCCTGAACTGTTCACGTGAGCAATCATGGCTTTTAAACAAAACCAGAAAAAAAGTAATCCTCCCCCCCCTGCAAAATAAATAAGTTCACTAAAGTTAATTACTGACTCAGTATTGAAAAACAATGAGTCAAAAAAAAAAAGTGTAGTGTCCTTTAAGTTGATAAAGCATTGTCAAGTGCTGTAAAAAAGGTCAAAATGAAGTGGATAATATATTCTTATAAGTCAGAAATCTTTCCATTCATATGCGGCCAGCCAGTAGGCTCAATATGCCTTTGTGCAAATAAAGTTCCAATCCAGCTATTATGCTTTTTATTTAGTTTTAAGACCTAGAAAAAGTTTGCATTTAAACCCCTATCATCCACAGAGATATGTACTTTATCACTATAGAATTTTGTTTTTAAAATCTTATTATTATACAGCGATGTGAGAAGAAAATCTGCAACTTTTACTTTGTCAAGAAGTTAATCCTCCATGCAATTATTTGAAAATATAAGCATTAAGCCATTCAGAAACAGGTCACATTTGTAGACAGACACATAATATATGTATTCTGACATCTGGAACTCACCATCTACACAAACGTAGAAATGGGACTTTTTATGAAAACATATCCACTGTTTAACAATAATAAATTAAACTTCAATTGTCAGAAACCACCCTCAATAAATGGACAAATCTGTTAGTTAGAGACTAGCAGTTAGGGAGCCATGGGTCACGTATAACCGCTTCTAGAGGATCCCAATTTGGACTGTTTTACATACAACTCTAGGACTGTAGCATTTCCTGGTTCTTTAAAAGAAGTAGGCTGGGCCCTGAATGGTCAGTTTGACTACTAATGTCTACAGATATTTGTAAAGTATTGCTCATCTGATTCCCGAAAAGACATCCCTATTCCTAGATGGTCTGACAGTTGGAAAAGGAGGAAGGAATATATTTTTCGGGTACACCTGGCACTTTAAATCTTTTTTTCAGGACAGACATTCCAACTACACAACATTCAATGCATTTGCCACCAGGCTGCTGAAATCGATCTGGCTCATTATAAATATTCATTTTTCTCCACTCATGCTTGTAATTGTTTATTACTGCACTAGGCGAAGAAGTAAAAAAAAAGTTTGAAGTCTAACGAGTTTAAAAATAGGAAAACCTCTTCCAAAAGAAACACAATCAGCTTAGAGCTGAAGTATGCAGACAGATAACATGGTTTTCCTTTTTAGGCCTAAACCTTAAAAAGGTTACAATGACCAATAGTGAAGATTCCTCTAATGTTAAACATATTTTAAATAGCCTCCCCGTCTCCCCCTTTAACGTAACAGCATTACTGGAACTTTACCGCACTGTATCCCATCCACAAGCCTGAACCCAATCCCGAGACTGCTGACAATATCAAATTGCATTTATTTATTTGTGGGGTAAGGGAGAGACAATATCAAATCGCAATGTCCTCAGGTACTAGTGGTATTAAAATTTGGAAGATTAAAAGTTGTTTCCCAAAAAGAACTTGCTACGTGCATTACGGAACACTAGCCCTTTAAGTATGTTATTGAGTTGTGCAAATTTTCCTGCTCATATTATATTTGAGATCTATATGTTCAAGTCATCCCTGAAATAGAGCATTAAGGTTGCTGAAGCTGTATTGCTCTTTTTCCATTATCACTTCTATTTACACGTGTTTTTTGGCTTTTAGGTCTATTGGAAGATGCCAGTCTGAAAAAGGAAAAGCACCAACTCGATGTATATTGACAAATTCTACTTCAAGAGTCTTAAATAAGCCAACAGCTAACCTAAGAAACACTGTGTGTTATTGAGTCATGTCCTCTTTCCTAATCTAACCTGTAAAGTACAGGTTATGTTGCTTTGGGTATAAATAATACATCCCTTCTAACAGAGTCTGCGGCTGGAGCAGCTTCATAGCAATTAAGTCTAACAGGGACAACCCTTCTGTTTAATTCCTATTACCGGTATATGTACAACCTAAGTAAAGAGTCAGTAGGATTCCATGGGACAGTGACCATATGCCAAAGATGTGCAGTCAAACCAGAATGAAACTGCTGGAACAGCACATTCTCAACAGAAGGTCACTGACATGACAAAGCACAGAGGGGGGAAAAAGCTTGCTCACTAAAAGTAATGTGGGAAGCAAAGGTGACAGTACACACATGTACAGAGTGTTTTACCAGGTGACATCACATGCACTTGTCTGATGTCACACAAATACACCACCTATGTTGGTGCCTCCATCCATAGGAGGTACCCGGGAATGCCCAAGTCAGCCGGAAAAAAGGGGGATAAACAGATGGTGTGAAAAATGCAAAAACAGTTTTTGTAAAGTTCTCAAACAAAATATAAAACCACAAGGCATTCCTTTTAATGTCTGCTTTAATCAGTTATTTATTTCCCTGGGCTCCAGTGTCCTAAGATTACTACAAAAAGACTAATAAATCAATTTTTTCAATGTGAACATTTGCATTGTATTTAATGATTACTTACTAAACATTTGATAGAAATGATGTCAGGGCTCCTCCTCACCACATGAGATAAACATCCCAGTCAGTCCACCCTATTCTTTGGCATGGATAATATTCCACATAGGCTGAATAGTAAATCCATGCATGAAGGCACACCAACACAAGCACAATTCTGGAGCTCTTGATGGAGGTTATGCCCTGAGCCAATATATATTATTTTAACAGTTTTCTTCAGTTTTACATGAAAATATGTTCAAGGGGCCTGAAATTCATTGACTTTCAAAAAAGGAAGGCTTTGAAGACGTTGCTATAGCAACAGCACTAAACAAAAAAATTACCAGCAGACAATGATGGCGAACCTATGGCACACCTGCCACAGTGGGAGAATTCCACTGTGGCACGCAATGCTATAGGTGGACTAGCTGTTCCCTCACACTTTAGGTTGGAGTCCTGACTGCAAAGTTGTCATGTTGTGGACCAAAAAAAAACAAAGCCCCAGAGCAATGGTTCACTGTGCGTGAGCCGACACAGCGCACTGGATATGACATATAATCCGCTAACACTGAGCACTGCACTGGGGAAGTCTGACTGAGGTCGGATTCATCCTGCTATGCCAACGATAAAGCTTTTGAAGGGAAGGAAGGTGGATGAATTGGAATATGTTTGTATGTATGTTTGAGTGTGTGTGTATAGACGAGTGTATTTCTGTATAAATATGTTTGAGCGTGTGAATGTGTCTGCTTGTGTACATAGTGTTTGTGGATGAATGTGCATCTCTGTATGCTTGCGCAAAAAAAAGGTGTGTGTACGCACAAGTATCTTTGTTCATGTATGTATATGTGTGCCTGTAGCTATGTAAATGTATCTGTGTGAACAGATTAAGATTGTAATGGTTTTTTCTACTTACACCCATGCTCACCTATATACATTTACAATCCTTAAATGTGTATACAATTACCTATAAATTATATATATTTTACATATATGTAGTTTATGCATAATAAAATGTGTGCGCCCGCACATTATAGCCACTTTGAAGACTATTACTTGCATTTTGTAAGAAGATTGGAAACGCTTCTGGATCTTAGTGCCCATCACCGAGATAGAAAGTGTTAAGGGAAAACAATGATAAGACAGGTTACTTTTCTTTACTGTACGTGATCCAGCAAGTAAGAATAAAAAAGATGTACACATGGTGCTGCAATTATGTTTGGAAAAAGACAGAAAAACTTATTGAACTATTTATCCCTATATTTGAAGAAAAAAAAAAAAAAAAAAATATGTTAATCCATAAAAAAAAAAAAAGCAAATAAACCCAATTGTTTGGGAATGGTTACAGATAACTCTATCCTCACTCACCAATCCTCCTGTCAAACAGAACTCCAATACTATTGCATAACACATTTGAACAGAGCAGGGAAATCTCTGAACAGCTGGTGGTTACAGTGACTGACACTATGAAGTCAGCAGGATTCCAAGGACACCCCCAATTTGACAAATACTGGGCACATTACAAAGTCATATCCAATTAAGATAGTTTTTTAAGTAGTTAAGTGACCCTAACCGCAGTCAGAAAAGGTGAAAATAATGCGTTCCATCTTTTTTTTTACTTATATACGCACTAAATACACAATTTTTTAGGGTTATGAACCATTATTTCTTTCAAAACAAAATCTTTCTGTACTCAACCTTTGGGATACTGCACACTTAGTAATATCCATACATCTTCAATATTGGTGCCCAGCCTTGACAACTTTAGTCACTCCCTGCCCTACAGTAATCGTGGGGCAAGGGAGAGACTAATTACAGCATGGGCAGCCTGTCTATGTCCCCCAAGCACCATCACGCTTCCCAGATTTGGAAAAGAAAAATAAATACCACCATATTGAATGGTTAATGCTTTTTTAGGAAAAATCAATGTGCTACTTTAACTTATTGCCAAAAAAACTAAATGGAATACTTCCAAGATCAGGACAAATATTATAATCTAGTTAGAAGTTATTTTTCCATTAGCATTTGTTGATGTGTACAATATTGTTTTCAAGTTAGGAAAAAAAATAAAAAAATAAAAAAAAGGAATCAAATTTTATTATTTTTATAGTAAATTATAAACGATGATCAATATAATGTTACCTAAAGATAGCTTCTTATCCCAAAATAATAATCATTTTACATATACGGTATATGGGTGGGTAAAGTAAATGAGAAGGATTACAGCTAAATGCAAACACCACAGAAATATTAAAACAGCCATTGTCCATTGCGACAACAAATGTTTTAAAAATGACAAGGGTGTAAATTCTAATCAATGGAATACCAGAAAAAAAAGGAGAGGTTGTATTTTGCCTGCATAAAATGCTTTATAAGTCAGTCAACTTCAAGCCAAACCTTTTACAACTCTGATACATGTAAGCAGCTATGCTTCTCCATTACACATCTTCTAAAACACTACTCTTTTCATGCTATTGTATACTTGTGGTGCAGTCAGACAGATGATGAAAATGGCTTTCAAAATACATATCCAAGCATTCCAGATATATAATTCAGTGCTATCAATGACTGACTGCACCTGTCACTTTTCATGAAATATTAGACAGAATTAGACTGTAGAATCATATATTACTACAGCCAAATGCCCTTGATCATTTGTTCTTTACTGTAAGACCTTATAACAAGTATGACCACCTGCTTTTCATGGGTTTAGCCATGTGCTGTCCTCAAAGCTTTTATGTGCCATTATTTCATTCCTCAGTGTATAAACTGAATAAATAGGAGCAGCAGTATAGTTGGGAAATCCAATCAAGTAGTTTGTCAAAAGTACACAAATATAAAAAAAACAAACTATACTTACTCCATTAGCTTTGTTTATACAAGACGTCATAGCCACCAACCCATATAAGTCTACACTTAAAGGAACGTTCACCTTAACATGGTTTATAGTGTGAATGAAGAGAAGAAAAAAAGATCTATATTGAGTAATAATTAAGTGCTTGATATACAAATGAACTTCTTTTCAATGAGTAATTTACATATAAGTGTATAAAACAAAAGAAAAAACTCCCAGAAAAGGGAAAAGAAAGCCGGCTCTACCTGTAGGGATTAAAGTATTTTCTTTGTGCAATATTCCGGTGTGTGGGTGCTTTGTCGTGCTGTGAAGGCAACCAAGTAATGTCAGACAGAGATAAAACGAAGACGCTTGCACTCCTATTATCCGGTAAAAAAGTAGCAGAATATTTATTTAAGTGGATGAACCGATGTAGTTGTGACGCCTTACGCGTTTCGTGCCGACTGGCACTTAATCATAGGCCTATGATTAAGTGCCAGTCGGCACGAAACGCGTAAGGCGATTTTTCTTTTTCCCCTTGTTCTGTATTTGTTTCCACATCTTATATATTTTTATACTACATCGGTTCATCGACTTAAATAAATATTCTTCTACTTTTTTACCGGATAATAGGAGTGCAAGCGTCTTCGTTTTACCTCTGTCTTATTTACATATAAGGCCACACGGTGATGTCATAAACTGGAGACATCAAAGTGGCATTTAAAACACATTTTTCTCTTAATTTATCCATTTGCTTTCAATTTTGTTAATACAAAGTAAATCTATTTTTTTTTTATATATATCTTTATTCCTTCTCTACCGTCACAATTCAAAGAAAACAGTATTAATATAGTAATACTGTCACCCATTAGGAGTGCTTGTCAGATAGCAAAATATTCCATACACAGTCCTAAGGTAATAAAGCTACCAGTTGTAAACAATTCCACTACAATCTTATGACCATTAATAAACTAATGTAATTTAGCTTGAGAGTTAGCTCTAATAGTTGTGAGATAGCAGTGCTCTATAGAAGTCACTACAAGCATGAAATCACTTTTCTGGCTCTCATACAGGAACGCAAAGCCTTCCTATAAACCAGGTATAGCCTCCAGTTGTCAAGGACTATAGTTCCCATGATGCTTAGTCATACCATCGGCAGAGAATAGCACGAAACCGTCACAAACAGCTCTAGGGCCAAAAGTTAGCCATCAAGGATGTTTAATTGTTGAAACACCTTTGTATGTCGTGATTCAGCGATATACAGTGAAATGGTGTCAAAGTGTACTGGATAAACTTGTGAGAGTTTGTATCAGTAATTTATAACCGATGTTACTCCAGCTGTTGATGACCACAGTTCCCATGATGCTAAGACAGCGGTCTATGACAGCGCAAGCATGTCAACACGCTGGCTGAGGATTATAAGAACAGAAGTCACAAATAGCTGCAGCCCACTCACATTGCCCTCAACAGATCGCTCATGCCTACACTTGTTCCCCGCCCCTCTATAAGAGACCTGCATCAGCAGCTCTTCCCTCAGCATATGAGTCATAAATCGAGAATTTTGTAGCAGTAATAGAAATGATAGATGTCATTTGGCAAGTCTTCAGTACACATGTACCCAGAGCCACTCTCAGGGTGCAGGAAGGCTCCACGACCAATATCAGTCTGGCCCCCATAGAACAAATAATGGAGTCAGCAATGCATTAAAGGTAGACGACAGTATCTGAGTGTTACCTGCATAGAAACGGATTAGACATCCGATTTCAGGCTCCATGCCCTCCTCTTGCACCCTGCACAGGTCCCTGAAGCCCAGCTGGAATAGGTAGTCATTCTGCACTTGTAGGGGCTTCTCATGTGGCTCTAGTCTCCGGCTGCTCTCCCCATGGAGCTGCACATACAGGGCCCCAGTACCACCACATCTCTGCTTCACAGCCGGCAGTTGCCTGGCAGGCACAGTCACCGCCTGAGAGCAGGGGGCATCACTGGTCAGCTCCTCCACGGAGGAAGAGGAGGTGGAAGAGGCAGCCCCGCAGTGGAAAAGCTCCAGCCCCTGGCACACAGTAGGGCTAAGGCTGTCAGAGTCTGAATTAGGGTGCAGCGCATCCTCCCCCGTCTGGGAATTCCTATTCCCTTCCCTTGTACCCCAACAATCCCGGGTATGCCCCCTCGCCGCGCTTACCGGAGACCCCAACTCGTCATCCTTACGGCTGATTTTCTGGGGAGTTCCAACCCAGGACCCTCTTCCCGGTGTAGCCTCTAGTGTAGTGCCCGTATCCGGGCCAAGTACCCGAAGTACCCCCGTTGATAAGTTCACTCCAGGACGGAGCAAGCGGGCTGCCACATCACTAGCCTGGGTGTCTAGGGTGCACAGCAGCGGTTTGAGGCAGGGGGAGGCGTGCCGCTCATACACATGGATACAGCCCCTCCGCAGCTCAGAGCGCACCCATTCCCGGTCTGAAGGCTGCAGTTGTACCCATTGCTTACACTTCACCAGACTCTTCCTGTCCAGGCTACGGGTACCAGGCCCTGGGGAGGGGGAGGCAGCACCCTGGGGTACAGCGGATACATTTCGTATCAGCCGTCGCCTCCTCCTCAGAAGTAGCACGGAGTTTGCACTAGAAAAGCCAGTGGGGCCATTCACAGCTGGAGGAAGAAGGAGACTAGCATGGGCCGGGCTCCCATCACTGACCGGTCGCCTCTTTTCCTCTACCGGCGGGGTGATTACTGCCTCGTGCTCCATAGCTCGCGAAGCTTCCAGCACTCTATGGGGGAGCCCCGATCATTCCACGGAAACAGCGCCAAGAT
This sequence comes from Pelodytes ibericus, assembly GCA_036172795.1. NCBI lineage: Eukaryota > Metazoa > Chordata > Amphibia > Anura > Pelodytidae > Pelodytes > Pelodytes ibericus. The sequence goes on from CM069859.1 coordinate 113,857,788, forward strand.
TCTACGTACAGTCCCCAAACATTCCACGGACACTGTACCAAATTCTATGGGCAGTGCCCGAACATATCACGGACACAGAGCCAAAACAGGCAGTCCCCGAACATTCCACAGCAGTGCAACACGCATTCCACGGGAATCACTTCTAGGGAGCCCTGGTTGTGCCCTGCGCCATCATGGAGATGATGTTGATGATCTAGCATTCCCTCCTTAATTGCTTCAGATAGACAGCCCCCGCCACTCCATGCACTGAGGGTGTGCTGCTGCTACCATGGCTCATTAATATTAAACAGCTACACCAGAGGTGGGGAGAGCGATTCACGCAGATTAGTGGCTGCACAGCAGCTCATGAATATACAGTGTTAGAAAGGAGAGAGAGCGCAGCACGCAAGCTACGTCAATCGAACGTGCTGATACTTGAACAGCCCATTTAAAACTAGTTTATGGTCTAGCGCCCCCTACTGTTTATGGATGTCTGGGTGTGGCCGAGCGATAAGTTTAGCTTTTAGCAGTTGCTAGCTGTCTGGATCTTGAATCTAAATATACGGATAACGGAGACTAGTGGAATATATGCTCAAAAAGAACTTGTCATACATTTTCCCATTCATAACTAATAATAGAATAGCTTGACAGGAGTGATTGTACTTTTTTGTGGTGTACAAAAATGCATTCCCTAATTATAATGAAAGAAATGTGAAATCGATACTATTTAGTTTAATGTGCTCTGTCAACCTAAATATTGCTTATACATAAGTGAACAAAAATATATCTATACATTGTTGGCAAAATTGCAAGCAAATGCATACAATAAGAGAAATCTATGTTTTAAATATGTATGTGGTATATGGATTGATAAACAGATTACACATCTCCCATTAAAAAGTTGTTAATCTGCATATCAAGCCACAAATGATGTCATAAACAGGAGACACCACAAACATTGTTTTTACTATAGTGAAAAAGGTAAAAGTGTTCCATAAATAAAAATACATAAATATGAGCGTGATGCCATAAAAAGAGAAACATAATAAAGCAAATATGCGTAGGAATGAAATCTCATTCAAGAAACGCACTGAACAATTAATATATCCATCCCCACCCTACAACATCAGGACAAGGTGGTTTTGCTCTCCACTTCTAACCTCAAACTCCTTAGACCAGCGAAGAAGCTCAGCAAAAAATGTCTTCGGTCTATTCCCCACTGCATCCTTGGTTTCACCTGTCAATATGAAACTTTAGCTACCCTCCGCCAACAAACAACACCCAGTCTTCCATGTATCTTACTCAAGCCTATCTGAAGCAGATAGGGGGGAGACCAGTTACAGAGAGAGGAAGAGAACAAACCAAACCACTCTTCCTCAGTCCCAGATTTGACAGGACTGTTTGATTTTTTGAAGTCCTGTGATGTCCAATTAGTGGCTGTCTAGCATGACTTCTACCTATGTGCAGTGCATTGCACAGGACATTTTTAGGGATGCCATTATTTTATCCAATTCCCTACATTACTGGATTAAACATTTTCCAAGTTTTGAGAAAGCACAGAAAAGTGTAAAAACACTAGCTAATTGGCTTCCCTGCAACCATTTTCCCTGCCTCCAATCCTCATCTCATCTATATTGCTTGCACACTGTCTACTGTGCCATTTTACTTTTCACGAAGAAAAAGAAAGAAGGAAAAAAGAAAATCCCCTTCAAATACCTGCTCCACTCTGTAACAATAACAGAAATGCTCCCGAAGCTGTTAACCATATGGTTAGGGGTGCTCCATCTCGCTGTAGAGACGTAATGGCAGAAAAAAAGAAAGGACGATGTCTGCACTCCCAGTTCCAAAGTAGATAAATAGTTTATTGGCAGGTGATCCGATAATACAGAAAGTAGAAGTTGAGCAGCAAGGCATAAGGTGGAAACGAGTCGCCTTACGCGTTTCGCGTGTACTCACGCTTAATCATAGGCATTTTACTTTTCAGTTGTGTATTAATTGATAGTTATATATGTAGCCAATACAATACACTTTTCTGGACCATCTTGTCATTGCACTCTTACCTCTCACCATTGGTAGGTATCAACATTGTTCATGGACATTTACTGTATTTTGTGATAGCCGATTTAATGATATTCTATGGACCGTCGCAGATTTGTCCAGGTTACTTTCTTTAAGACTGTTTGTACAACAGTGGCGGATGCTCCAAATGTACTTAGGTGTGTGCCGTGCTGTGTATTTCTGGGGTTTGTGTGCTCCGAACAGAGAGCACACAAACCCTGGAAATACATCCAGGAGACAGATGGCAGCTGTGAATACGGCAACAGAGTCACTCACTCTGTTGCCAATTCGACAAGCACTAAAAATATACTAATTTTCGTATACTTTTTGTGCTTGTCGAATTGGCAACAGAGTGAGTGACTGTTGACAAATTCGTAGCTGGCGTTGCCTTTCGAATGTAACTTGTGTATTTCCGGGGATTTATGCCTCTGAGTGACAGGCGTGCTCCGGTCGGGCAGCTCACCTATCACTCAGAGGCACTATACGCCCATGTTGTACAAGGACCACCTCAAGTTTTGTTTTTTATCTGTCAAAAATGTGTACAATACCAAATACACTACCATTCAAAAGTTTGGGGTCACTTAACAAATTTCCTTGTTTTATATAACAACATATATCAAATGAGTTTGACTGCTGTGTCTGTGACTCTGACCTCAGCTTATTACTGCACATGGCTACTCACAGCCAAGGACTCAACTCTTGGTGGACAGTGGTGACCCTGCACAGGATCTATCACCAGATTCCAACTTTGAATCCTGGATTCTCACCAGATAAATCCACCTTCATGCCTGACATAAACCCTGTCATTATACACTTACTGGGTTGCAAGTCCAGGAGACAGGTTAAAATGGCAAACATGTACAACAATCAATGTAAATCTCACAAAAAAACTACACTCTAAATAATAATAGCCTATTTGTCCTGGTGACATACAGTGGATAATGCATTTTCAAGCTTGATACCTATATTAGAAATATTATTAAAATAATACACACAAAAAACAAAATGGAGTAATTTTGATACCACAAACTGAACCAAAGGAGGTTTTGCAAGTGGGACAATTGCCCCCCGGGCTACTCTCTAAACTCACTCTATGGGCTTGGCTGTACAATGTTTCATTTGTAAAAGCTCCAGTGCATAGGCAGCAATCTTCTTCAGATGAAGCTCTGGTTGGGATTGGGAATAGATTGAGCCAGAAAGTGTCGAGGTCAGGTATGCTCTATAGTTTGGCCATCCACATAGACCCCAAACAAATACACTTCACATCCTTTCTCCCCCTCACTTTGGGATCTAAGGTAGAGAAGGGCCAATGGAAACTGTGTACATATGCATTCAGGCCTTTGACCTGTCAGTCTATAGATTCAACTCAATATAGAGGCCCGAAATGGATCGGAATCGGGCAAGTTAGCCGAAATTTACGAAATTCGGCTGCTCAAAATCCCTTATTTGTGTTTGAATTGGCACATCAATGGAGACAGCTAGCTTTTTAAAATCTACAAATGTACCTGTCATACACCGGACATACTTTGTAAATTATGTCTGCCCCTGATGTTCTTGCTAGCACACCTCACATAATTAAAGCTGCAACCATGGACTCCTGCATGTGTGATTGCAATTACATACCGGCTGTTTATTAACAGTACTGTACTAGTCATGTCATCTCTATGCTTGTCTCACATCAATGGATATTCATCTTCAGCAAAAATTGTTATGATATGTGTACCACCTACCCACATGTAATGTTTAGTAATTGTAACGGGACAGCTACCCAAGACCGGTAGCACCTCTGCCCATTGTAGGAAATCCCCTCCTTAGCCCCTGATTACAGCTCAGCATCCACCCAGCAAGTCTTTCTTGGAACCTTGCCCTTTGTACCCACATAGCAGACAGGACCACTAGCAGTTAGGTACAGCAAGAATGAACAACATTTATTTGTCAAAAAGCACAGACTTATAAACATACAAACATGACATCAACTGGGGGAAGGCACAGGATAAACTAATTATAATATGGTAAGCCTCAAACAATAGAAGACCTTATTTAAACAAGTAATTTAAATACAGTAAGACATAATCTACTTAACCATGGCTCCTTCAGATACAGACTGCAAGAGACAATAAACACAGGACAGTAAACTCTAGTGTTGAAATGTGTACTTATCTAATCAATAACATATAATAACATTGCACACACTACTTGGAAAGTTCTGCCTGGGCAGAAAGTCTTGCTGCACAGGACAAAGGCCCCTGGTAGTGGCAGGCTCTTGGATGCTTGGGATCAGGGGAAAACATGGGGCTCCATAGAGCAAGTCAATAATAAATCCAGGGGACAGGTAACCACAAGGAACAAGCGGGGCAGTGATATTTCCTTTGAGAATGCTATAACCCCTTCCAGTGCCAGTGGAGCTTAGGGCACACAGGCTTCAGTGACACATAGCTCCTTCAGGAGGGGGTGGTTCTTGACCCACAGAGGGTACATAGTCCACAGGGAAGGGTTTGGAAATCAGGGTCCTCCAAGAACCCCAGTCACGCAGACTGTCATGATTCACTTCATGACAGGTACCGTGACAGTAATGAACCATTTCACTTCCGAAGTGTAGATGCCAAGGGTACCATTACCTGTGGAAGATGTGGATATATCTGAAATAAAAGACAGACACACATAACTAAGTTCAAATGAATAATTTTTATCCATATTTTAATTTTTGATTTTCTTTTAAAATCATTTTGTTTTGTGGGTTTGTTTTCAATTTTTTTTTCTTTAAAAAAAAAAAAAAAAAAAACAAGCAAAGCCAAAGTGGGTAGCGAGAGAGGTGAAGAATTTTTAGGTGGAATAGTGCAATTGGGTGATTGGAATGGTAAGTAACCAGGGGTTCCATGCCTACTACCAGGAGGCAACAATGTGATTTACTCATCATCATCCGATGAGGAGCAGAATGATCATATGCTAGGTAACCTTCTAGCATTGTCAGCATCATCGTCCTCCTCACAAGACTGACTTCCAATCACCTGTGCTGATGGAGGGAAGTAAGGATGTGGCAGTTGCCTCTGGTGCAGTGGTACGCTCTAACTTAGCACATTTTAGGGCTAATTTAGCATGCTTGTACTTCAACAGTTCATTGCGATGTGCATCTCTACACTGACACCCCTACTGGTACATCAATCTCATCTGCTCCAGATTAGCAACTCCAACTCCTAGTGTCCCCCCCGGTCCCCACCTATGGCTGGCGGGTGGGGACCCTAAAAAGAATGAGGGGGGGACCTAGTGTCCCCCCCGGTCCCCACCCATGAGCGGCGGGTGGGGACCACAAATAAAGTGACAAGGGGTTCCCAGCCCCTAGTCACTTACCCCCCCCCCCCCCCCCAATAAAATAAAACATTCCTACCTACCCCCCCTCACCCTAATAATAGTGAGGGGGTGGGCAATAAGCTAACCTGTAAAAAAAAAAAAAAAATTTTATACTTACCATTTGAAGTCTTCTTTCTTCATTCTTCTTTTTTCTTTCTTCAGCCCCAAAAAAGGCCAAATAAAAAACCATAATATGCGCCGCAAAAAAAAAACCCCACGGGTGAAAAATAATCCATCTTCTTTCTTCTTTCTTCAGCCCCCCAAAAAAATACGCGCCGCAACTGTAAAAAAAAAAAAACCCAAGCAGAAAAAATAAATAAATCCACGGGTGGAAAAACAAAATCCAACTTCGCCCATGGAGGGCCCCGTGCAGACTGCAATTAAGCTCAGAGCTTTATTTTATTGGGGGGGGGGGGAAGTGACTAGGGGCTGGGCACCCCTAGTCACTTTATTTGTGGTCCCCACCCGCCGCTCATGGGTGGGGAGCGGGGGGGGACACTAGGTCCCCCCCCCATTCTTATTAGGGTCCCCACCCGCCGGCCATGGTCCTTATTAGGGACCTCTCTATAAACTCTATTTCGGTTTATAGAAAGCCAATAGCATTACATGGCTATTGGCTTTCTATAAACCGAAATAGAGTCCCCATTCATACAAATAGGTCAATTGACCTATTTGTATGAATGGGGACACTCTGCAACCTTTTCCAGTACTTTTTTAGAGGCATTTTAGTGGCCAAAAGTTCGTGTCCCCATTGACTTCAATGGGGTTCGGGTTCGGGGTCAAGTTCGGGGTCAAGTTGGAGCACGGACCCGGACATTTTTTCGAAGTTCGAACGAACCTGCCGAACCCGAACATCCAGGTGTCCGCTCAACTCTAATGTACAGTACTATGTAAGTAGAGGTGTTCTACTAGTTATTGCTTACCTTTGTATTAACTTCTAATGTTGCTGGGGGTTGAGGGGACTTCTGAAGATGCTAGAAGCAGCACTGCATTCAGCGCAAGGCACACAAGGCAACTGCTTAAGGCAGCACTTGCTTTGTCTGCTGGGGAGGGGCGGCAAAAAATGCTACACTAGGTTCCCCCCCCTCATTCTTATTAGGGTCCTCTCTATCAACTCTATTTTGGTTTATAGAAAGCCAATAGCATTACATGGCTATTGGCTTTCTATAAACTGAAATAGAGTCCCCATTCATACGAATAGGTCAATTGACCTATTCGTATGAATGGGGACACTCTTACCCACATTCTACTTCATTTTGCAGCCCTCTAGCCCTTTTCAGGACTTTTTTAGAGGCATTTTAGTGGCCAAAAGTTTGTGTCCCCATTGACTTCAGTGGGGTTCGGGTCAGGGGTCAAGTTCGGGGTCAAGTTCAAGCACGGACCCGGACATTTTTTCGACGTTCGGCCGAACCTGCCGAACCCGAACATCCAGGTGTCCGCTCAACTCTAATGTACAGTACTATGTAAGTAGAGGTGTTCTACTAGTTATTGCTTACCTTTGTATTAACATCTAATGTTGCTGGGGGTTGAGGGGGCTTCTGAAGATGCTAGAAGAAGCACTGCATTCAGCGCAAGGCAGACAAGGCAACTGCTTAAGGCGGCACTTGCTTTGTCTGCTGGGGAGGGGCGGCAAAAAATGCCAAAATGCAAAAAATAAAATCGCAGTGATGATGGCTGGGAAAATCAGTGCTCTGTCTGCGAGCAGGCAGCATGGTGTCTGTGCGATGCATGGTGTCTGTGCGATGCATGGTGTCTTTGCGCTGCCTGTTGGGCTCCCTGTGCGGTTTCATGTGTGAGTGCCTGCAGGTCACGTGATCCAATGCCCTGACATCAGAAACACGCTACGATTAGTCAAACTCTGCGAGGAGCCCAACCGGCAGCTTGGTAGGTTGTTTGTGCACTCTGGAGTGCCGCCACGTGGCTGACCTGGTTGGCTTCTTCCTCACACGCCTCTTGATATCCGAGATACATTATCACAATGATCATCTGTACATGCTATCCTATTTACTCAAATACATCTATGCATACACATCTAAATGTCCAAGCATGTATATATTGATATCTACAAACATACACACACCTATGTTCCTGTGCTACCAAAGATATACAACTACACTGATATATGTACTGCAACACTGGACTGCAACACCTATTGCACTTAGCTACTTTGTTTGTACATCTTAATTGCTGACAGATAGCTCAGTAATTATTCTTGATTACGCTTCCCAGCATTGCGAATGATCACACTAGGAGATCAGTCATAGATTGCCCTGACAGTGGCTTCATCTGACAGGGGGGATCCCACGGCAGGTCCATGCAGCAGGATCCGAAGCACAGCTCATCGTGGGGGGGCGCAATGAGCTGTTAAGTGAAGACCATTTTATGCCATCCTAGCATCTCTTGGGCTGCCTCCCAATAAGTCCCACCCAAGGGGCACCAGCACCTATACCCCCCCCCCCCCCCCCCTTGTAAAGCCACTGGGCAGGGATGTGATGTCATATGCTTGTTCCCAAGATAGTTAATCCTATAGGAAGGGAATGGGTATTTGACATCACATCCCTCCCTCAGGTAGTTCTACACACTGTGTTATGTGTGGCTGCTGCAGTGATGCTAGGAGGCCTGAGCGCCTATATGGAGCCAGTTGCCACTCATCACTGAGTCACAGGGAAGAAAATGCTTGTCTGCAAACTAGACAAAGCATGTGGGCCGCCTACCAGGAAATCCCTCAGTATCCAGTTAGGCCAGTCTGGCATTGCCCCTATCAGACTGATTACAGAACCTTCACACACATGCTAGAGTTAGAACAGACAGTGAAAAAGAATGGTTTAGGTAAGATTAGTGTAGATGGCAATAGGGAGTTGCATTAGGAGACTTTTACATTGTTCTCTATTTTGAAAACAAAATATTAGATAAAAGTATTTAAACAGGTCATCAAGCTTGTTACTGTTACAAACATTTTGTGTAATTTGTAGGCAATGCTTTTTAAAAATGTTATTAGTGTAATGCAGAAGCTTTCCTAGTGTCACTTGTACCCTTGGCAAATGCCAATGCTTGTGTCTTGCTCCAGTACGCTGATTGCACTCACAGGACTTGCCCCAGCATCGACATTGCACCCAGGACACACCCAGCACCAACATTTCACCCAGGACTCACCCCTGCACCAACAACTCACCTCCAGCCCCCACATTACACCCAGGACTAATTCCCAGCACCCACATTGAACTCAACCCCAGCATCCAGATTGCACCCAGGACTCACCCCCAGTGCTTGGTTCCCATGTTCCGCTCCCCACTCCTGCACTTACCTGCATCCACTTGGGAGCCCCACTGTTGATCCCATTTCAAACTAACTCATCTGTTCACTGTTCCGCTGCAAACAGGTCCTGACCAGATGAGTAAGGGAGGCCCATGCTCTGATTTGCTGCGCACTGGAGGTGCCTCAGCGCTGCAAAAGATACATGGGGGGGGGGGGGGATGGAGCTAGCAATGACAGTGACGCATGGCACTGGAGCTTCGCATCCAAAGCACCAAAACCCATTTTGAGATACGGTTAGATAACCCAATTTTTTGGGTGAAACCAATTTTAGACAAGCGGAAGATATGGGAGAAGAAAGTAAAAAGTTGGAACATACTCATCCGGCCCAGAAGCCGGATATCGCTACCTTATGGTCGAGGCATCCTAGGCCGCATGTCAGGGCCTTTACCAGGTCAGGTAGGAGTTTTAGCGCAGGGATAGTGGAGGTGTCTGGTTGCATGTTACATATTGTGCAGAGGGAGAACAGATAAAGAAACAAAGAGCTAGGTATTGGAATAAAGACTGAAGGAGAGACAAGAGGGAATTTAGCAAAGAACTGCAGAATAGGAAAAGAGTTTGAGTAGGAACTGCATGAACAAAGAGCTATAGTAGGGACTGTAGACAAAGCAACGGTAGGGGTGCAGAGAGTTAAACAAGGGTTGAGGCCAGAGGTAAGGGTTTTAAAGGGGCTAAACAGGAACACCCGAGAGAGGGTGAGGTCAGAGATAGGTAGCTAAGCAGGAACACCCGAGAGGGGGTTAGGTCCATGGGCGTCCGCAGGGGGGGGCAAGGGGGGGCGCTGGATTTTTGCAATTCCCCTTTAAAAAAAAAAATAATAATAATTGTTTTTTTTTTTTTTTTTTTTTATTATTATTATTTTTTTCTTAGTATGTAGCCTCTAGTTGTCCCTAGGGGACTGCACACCAGTTGCTGGGGTAGGAGGTGGCACCCAAAGCTGTTGCTCTCTGCAACTCTGCTTGCTGTAATACAGCCATAATATTGTCCCCATAGAGTTAGCATTGGCCTCAAACCAAATTTTTAACCAGCATGGTGACAAAATACTGGCTGGCAAATCTATCCCCTCACCCTGATACAGGTAACAAGGGGAGAGATGGAAATAAGGGGCAGGAGGGGAAACGGAACCAGGGCCGGCCTTAAGTGTTCCGGCGCCCTGTGCGGGCTTCCCCCTCCCCCTGTTCTCTCTCTCGCCCTCCCCCTGTTCTGTCTCTCCCCCCTGCCCCTGTTCTGTCTGTCTCTCTCCCCCCTAACCCCTGTTCTGTCTCTCCCCCCTAACCCCTGTTCTGTCTCTCCCCCCTAACCCCTGTTCTGTCTGTCTCTCTCCCCCCTAACCCCTGTTATGTCTGTCTCTCTCTCCCCTCCCCCTGTTCTGTCTGTCTCTCTCTCCCCTCCCCCTGTTCTGTCTGTCTCTCTCCCCCCTAACCCCTGTTCTGTCTCTCCCCCCTAGCCCCTGTTCTGTCTCTCCCCCCTAACCCCTGTTCTGTCTGTCCCCCCTAACCCCTGTTCTGTCTGTCTCTCTTCCCCCCTAACTCCTGTTCTGCCTCTCTCTTCCCCCCCCCCCCTTACCTTTGCCTGAAAAGGTGGATCCAGGGAGGGGGCGGAGCTAACCGGCACAGCGGTGTAGCTCCGCCCCAACCCCAGGAAGCAGAGCAGAGTCTGCATTACGGGGAGCCATGGGCAGCAAGAGAAGGTGCTGCTCGGCTCCCCATGCTTAATGCAGGCATGGGGAGCCGAGCAGCACTATCTCATGCTGCCCAGGGCTCCCTGTGAAGCAGACTCTGCTCTGCTTCCCGGGGTGGGGGCGGAGCTACACCACTGTGCCGGTTAGCTCCGCCCCCTCCCCGGACCAAGCAGAGCCTGCCGAGCAGAGGGCTGGTGAGGGGGGATCTTTTGATCTCCCCTAGCCAGTGCCTCTACCGGCTTTTTTTTTTATTTTTTTTAACTTTTTTATTTTTTTTTTACCGGCCGGGCAGGCGTCCCCTGGGGTGTTGCGCCCTGTGCGCTCGCACAGGTCGCACACCCCTAAGGCCGGCCCTGAACAGAACAAACTAATAAAATAAAATTGTATGGCAATTGTGACTCTAGGACTGTTATGAATGCAACTGTAAAAAAAAACAAAAGTGCTTTTAAAACCCTCAAACCCCAGCATTAAATATCTCTGTGAACTATATTTTTCCATATGGAGTAATATTTTGAACTGTAAATGTGCATTAGTGACAAAAATATGTAACATGACATCAGAATAGAATTATGACAGTGCGTGACATCACAATAGCAGAGCTGCTTTACTTTCAAACCAAGCTCAGCTTTCAGCAGTTGGTGCAGTAGCAGATCCTGCTAACCTGTGAAGGTGTGAGACTCCCTGACAGAGCGCTCCAGTTTAATACATGCTGACGCGAGGTCTGACGCCTGGAACACTATGCTTCACATTAGATTGTAAGCTCAGAAGAGGGTAGGGTTAGGGTAGGGTTTCATTTCTCTGTATTGGGATAGATTTTTGTATTGTATAACTTACCTTAAACTGTAAGCTCTGCAGAGTTGGTTAGGGCAGGTGAGTCACTCTGCAGGGCAGGGACCTCCTTACTCTGTACTCTATCCTTATTAGATTGTAAGCTTTGTGGGGATAGATTTTTTTTATTGTATAACTTACCTAGACTGTAAGCTCTGCAGAGCTGGTTAGTGCAGATAAGAAGCTCTGCAGGGCAGGAACCTCCTTACTCTGTATTATATCCTTAGTAGATTATAAGATTTGTGTGAATAGATTTATGAATTGTATAACTTACCTAGACTGTAAGCTCTGCAGAGTTGGTTAGGGCAGATAAGAAGCTCTGCAGGGCAGGAACCTCTTTACTCTGTATTATATCCTTATTAGAGTGTAAGCTTTGTGAGAATATATTTTTGTATTGTATAACTTACCTTAGACTGTAAGCTCAGCAGAGCTGGTTAGGGCAGGTGAGTCGCTCTGCAGGGCAGGGACCTCCTTACCCTGTATTCTATCCTTATTAGATTGTAAGCTTTGTGTGAATAGATTTTTTTTGTATTGTATAACTTACCTTAGACTGTAAAGCTCTGCAGAGTTGGTTAGTGCAGATAAGAAGCTCTGCAGGGCAAGAACCTCTTTACTCTGTATTATATCCTTATAAGATTGTAACCTCTCTGTGTAAATGTATTGTGTCCAGCAATATGCAGTTCGATACACTAACAAAATGATCCAGGGACAAAACCGATCGCCATATTTGGGGTCAGGAAGGAATTTTTTTTCCCCATGTGAGACAAAATTGGCCAAAAGTTTCTCTGGGGTTTTCTTTGCCTTCCTCTGGATCAACCAGATATTAAAAATAATATTAAAATCGCAGCAATATTTTAATTGCACATCTGCTTATTGCTGCAAAAAAAAATAAAAAAAAGAATACATTTATCTCTGTCTGTTTCCTGGTTTATTTCATGGCACACAACACCCATCTATCTACACATCACATGGTTCATAAAAAGTTGAAAGGTTTGGAAGATACACAAGGTCATAAGCATGGGCGTCCGCAGGGGGGGGCAAGGGGGGGCGCTTGCAATTCTCCTTTAAAAAAAAAAAATAATAATACATTTTTTTTTTTTATATTATTATTTTTTTCTTAGTATGTAGCCTCTAGTTGTCCTTAGGGGACTGCACACCAGTTGCTGGGGTAGGAGGTGGCACCCAAAGCTGTTGCTCTCTGCAACTCTGCTTGCTGTAATACTGGTCTCCCATCCACATTGGTGCAGGTCTCTGCAGCTGTCAGTCATGCTGCATGGAGAGCCAATGACAGGGGTGCCCGGGGATATGAAGTTATAGCCCCGCCCCTCAGCCCTCCATGTGGCAGCATGACTGACAGAAGAGAGCCTGCAGTGCAACATCATGGAGGAAACAGGGGAAGATACTCAGAGACCATAGCTGAGCCTCTGTAACAGGTAGGAAGAGTTTATAATAGCTTTAAGGTACATGGTAGAGTGGGGTAAATCCAGGGAGGTCCCTCCCATTTCCCTGCGGTCTCCATTTGTCCAGTCTGAGCAGCTCCTCTGACCAGGGTCTGCTCACATCAACATGGTGACAAGTGGATGGGGCAGAAAAGATAATGGAGGATAAAATGATGTGATAGATGGAGGCAGATTGCAAACAAAATGGGATGACATGGGGCAGAAAAGATAATGGAAGATGAAAAGAGGTGATTGATTGTGGCAGAATACAGACAAAATTGTGACATGGGGCAGAAAAGATAAAATGTAGGTGAAAAGAGGTCAGTGACATGGAGGAATAAAACACATAAAATGACGGGGAAAGAGATGGCAAACATGGAGGAATAAAACATATAAAAAAGGGGGAAAGAGATAAAGAAATGTCATGGATTTAGGAATTTGGGTGTTTAGGGAATCTGTTGCTTTGTGCTTATATTGTGTGCTATAGTGTTGTGTCTGGTGCTGTGGAGTTATATTGTGTGCTATAGTGTTTTGTATGGTGATGTTGGGTTACATTGTGTTCTATAGTGTTGTATCTGGTGCTGTGGGGTTATATTGTGTGCTATAGTGTATCTGGTGCTGTGAGGTTATATTGTGTGCTATAGTGTATCTGGTGCTGTGGGGTTATATTGTGTAATATAGTGTTGTATCTGGTGCTGTGGGGTTATATTATGTGCTATAGTGTTGTATCTGGTGCTGTGGGGTTATATTGTGTGCTATAGTGTATCTGGTGCTGTGAGGTAATATTGTGTGCTATAGTGTATCTGGTGTTGTGAGGTTATATTGTGTGCTATAGTGTTGTTTCTGGTGCTGTGGGGTTATATTGTGTGCTATAGTGTATCTGGTGCTGTGGGGTTATATTGGGTGTTATAGTGTTGTATCTGCTGCTGTGTAGTTATATTGTGTGCTATTGTGTTTTGTCTGGTGCTGTTGGGTTACATTGTGTGCTATAGTGTTGTATCTGGTGCTGTGGGGTTATATTGTGTGCTATAGTGTATCTGGTGCTGTGAGGTTATATTGTGTGCTATAGTGTTGTGTCTGGTGCTCAGAGGTTATATTGTGTGCTATAGTGTTGTATCTGGTGCTATGGGGTTATATCTTTGCTATGTTGTTCTATCTGTTGCTGTGGAGTTTCAGCTAGAGCTCTGGATTTTTATCTGGTGCTGTGGTTTATATCTTGTGTCATGGGTTTTTAGCTGGTACCGTGGGTTAATATCTGGTGTTGTGGGTCTATATCTGGCACAGTGGATCTATATTTGGTGCAGTGAGGCTATATCTAGTGTGGTTGGTTTATATCTGGTGCTGTGGATCTGTATCTGGTGCAGGGTTTATCAACCCTTTGCATGCCTTCACTGATAATGACAAAGCTCCTCCACTTCATGATAACTTGTCAAAAAGAGGCGCGTCGCAGAAAGGATGACGGTAAAATTATGCCCCCCCCTGAAAAGAATTCTGCGGATGCCCATGGTTAGGTCTGAGATAGGTAGCTAAGCAGGTGGAACACCATAGAGAGGGTGAGGAATGAGAAAGATAGCTAAGGAGAAAGAACACCCTAGTGAGGGAGAGGACTGAGCAGGGTAGCTTAAGCAGAAGGAACACCATAGAGAGGGTGAGGAATGAGAAGGGTAGCTAAGGAGAAGGAACACCCTAGTGAGGGTGAGGAATGAGAAGGGTAACTTTAAAGGAACAACTTAGCTGAAGAAATCTTGATGTAGTCAGAGGGTCTCAGGAGATGATGAAAATCATCCACTGAGCTGGTTGAGCCTCCCAGGTTCAGATTTCCAGTTCCTGGACAGGTTTACAATTCAAATGGGCTTTAAACAGAGGATCAGGAGCAGAAGCAGCAGCTCTCAGAAGTCAGGCATCCAACTTCAATGCAAAAGCACTGTTTGCCAGAAACTGCAGCTATTTAACCTGGGTGTGAGCAAAAGGTAACGAGCCCACCTGACACCAAACAGAGGGGAAGGATTACAAGTAAGGTAGGGAGGCCTTGTCTCCTTTCTTCAGACATTTCTTTCCTCTACTCTACTCACTTAGCTGTTCTAGTTCTGTATAATAATAATAAAAAAGTCACTTAATGATATGATTTATTGTTTGTATGTACCAATGATGGTAACTCTGTGATATTGTCTCAATAAAACTTTTATTAAAAAAAAAAATTAAAAAAAGATACATTTTGGATTTACGCTTAAAAAAAAGCCTGGTTAAAACAATTTTTGTGTAGGAATACTGCCACCTCCAGTCCAACTATGATAATGTCTGCAAATACAATTTCAAAATGTGGATGAAAATTTGAATGTGCAACTTGAATCTGAAACTGAGAAAATTGTCCATGCATCTATCATTTTGTTAATAATTCTTATGTTTTATATATAATCTTTCTTTTGTTTTATTGTTTACACTTTTATTGTTTACACCCCCCTTTCTTTTCACATCTTATGGTTTAATTGACTGTTAGCCTTCCCATTCATACAGCCTGGACAACCCTGTGCCTCTTTACATGTACCACTCCTGTCTATATTAAATTGTCCATGTATACAGGTATACCTCATATTATTGTGCTTTGACTTATTGTGCTTCACAGCTATTGCCCTTGACGTGTCAATTATCCATCGAGCAAGTCTTTAAGTGCCATTTTCTTTGTTCCACTGACTATTCCACATCAATATTTTATTGAAATTAGACCAATTAATCACTTACAATGACCTTTAAGCATCAAAGAAAGTATGTACAGTACATATTTCTTGTGCTTAATCATTTTGGCTTATGTGACTCACTTTATTGCATAATTCAACTTATTGCGGTGGTCCCGAACCGAACCCGCAATAACTCTTAGGTATGCCTGTATATATTTCTCCTCTATGAGCTGCTGGACACTGCTGCTTATGCTTCTTGTAAACCAGGGTCTGTTAATGCAACTTGGAGGCATATTGCCCAAAGTTATTCCTATACCGACACCACACCTCACAACATTGCAAATGTCCAAAGATGGACACTTTTATTTTTGTAGGCGTGGCTGAGGGTGTGGCTATAGGCGGGGCTGTACAAAAACATTTTCAACTTTATTGCCAATTAGCAACTATTTAAATACTTTGGTCACTTAGGAAAAGAATAAAAGTATTTTATTTGCACAAATTAATATAAAACCACAATTACGCAGTTTAAACTTATTTTATCTGCTCTGGAGCTCTGTGTTACAAACTTTTACAAACCAAAAATTCTGATCTCCCAAAATAGAGGGACAATATAGGAGGAAAGAGGGACAGGAGGATGTGGGTGCAAAATAGGGACTGTAAACTCCTAAATAGGGAAACTTCATAGCTAAGCGATGCAGGTAGCGTGGACTAGGTTCAGCCCTGTCCAAATTAGTCATGCCCCCGCATGTAGAAGCCATGTGCCTGGAGGTGCTAGTCCTATGGCGCAATATTCGGCTTGCCGGATATGAAGCTTAAATTGCCCGACCTACACACAGAACGGCATGGGACCCGCAGGTCAGAGAGCGCTGTCTATGGTGCTGAGGTCCTCTGCAAAACCCGGCTAATGGTGAACCCTGGCCTGGTTTTCTGCCCTGTTTATCAACACTCTCACCGCTCTTCCTATTGTCATACACAGATGTACTCTCCACTTGGTTTATAAAATACACCATATATTGGACGGTGCATATTGTATGATGGAGTCTCCGTTTAGAAAGCATTGACTGTTTAAAAACTTATATTTTTTTTTTTTGAAAGAGTTATTTTTTTGTACATCGTTCTCACACCCAGGGCCGGACTGGCCCACCGGGATACCGGGAAAAATCCCGGTGGGCCGCCTGCCCCAGGGCCGCCTTGGCCACTTAAAGTGAAGTGGCGGCGGCCGCCACTTTAAGAGTTCGGCTGCTGCAGCATCCGGCGGCAGCAGACGAATTTCTTAAAGCGGCGACGGCCGCCGAATTGCTTAAAGCGGCGGTGGGCGCTTTTAAGCGCTTTTGCTTAAAGCGGCGGTGAGACGCCACAGAAAGGACAGAGAGAGAGAGAAAGGACAGAGAGAGAGAGAGACGCCACAGAAAGACAGAGAGAGAGACGCCACAGAAAAGACAGAGAGAGAGACGCCACACAAAAAAAAGACAGAGAGAGAGACGCCACAGAAAAAGACAGAGAGAGAGACGCCACAGAAAAGACAGAGAGAGAGACGCCACAGAAAGGACAGAGAGAGACGCCACAGAAAGGACAGAGAGAGACAGGCTACAGATATGCGAGAGACAGGCTACAGGATATGTCTCACACACTGCCCTGATTTATACCTCTGCACAGGGCAATTCATATAACTCTGTGTACATACTGGAGGTATATATATTGCCCTAGACAGGCTTATATATCAGTCTTATCTATAAATAATACACTGTTCAGATGTGCTTTTTAAAATGCATGATTTTCCCTTCTATGAATAAAAAAAATTATATTATGCTATGGGCTGGTTTAAAAATCTTATGCGATGGGGCTGGTATATAAATTTTTTCCAGGGCTGGTTTTTGTTCCCAGTCCGGCCCTGCTCACACCCTCTTGTTATTTTTTTAAATAACTAATTCTATACTAGTGTTTGTTTGTTATCCTGTTTATATTTTTTCATTTTTTAAAAATCTTTTTGCTACATATTTTTTCACTGTTTTTCACTACTTCTCCCCTTTTGTTGCTGCAAACTATTCATTTGTTTCTTCTTTTTTTTTTTTGTTCCTCCGTGAATCTAAATAAAGAATTAAATTAATTAACGTATAATAACAATAGGAAATATATACTGTTTCCAAATGAACCCTACAGTGTCCATTTCTTCTTTCTTTGTATCTTTTGTTTATACATTTGCTAGCAATTTGACAAGCAGAATTTGTTAGAATATTTTTCTCCGTTATACCTTATGCATCCAACTGTGGCCCTCCAGCTGCTGCTGACTTAGAAATGATTCCCAACTAGCTTTCTACAATGGGAGACTGATGATAGTTGTAGTCCAGAAACAGCTGGACGGTCACAGTCGGATGCCTAGTCTCTATACCTTGTCATTTTAAAAAGATGAGAAAACCCTAAAGTGCGGGGGAAGAACCTCCATCAACCAGTGTTGTATAAAAAGGGTACAATTACTGTTATTCATAACGAAAGGTGATTACAGTGTGGGAATGTTTATATAAAGCCCCCACTGTTCACTTTTTTATGCATTTGCTTGTAATTCTGCTACCATATTTTATGTCATTATTGGTCTGCTGGTGAAACGTGTTGAGTATCAACTTGTGGCAGGCAGCTATATTGGATTTATCGCAGATTGTTTTGAAAAATCTTATTTAGGAGATCAATCTTATGTGTTTCGTTTCGATTTGCAAAAGCTGCTATAAGTGCATTAGCACCTGGATCACCACTTGGTTTAATGTGATATGGTGTCATTTTAGTTTTACTTTGTGTTTTTTAGATGCACTGGAATTAAAAAGGTTTACAGATGCACTAACACATTTCCCAGAAATAGCAAGTTTAATATCACATCCAGCATAGGCTTTATTCATGAAAGAGAAACGTGCAAGGAATTTAAAACTTAAAGTCAAACTAGCTGATTTTGAAAACTGAATTTGAGAATTTTCCCAACTCGACTACTTTGGCCTTAAGTTTGAAATTCCCTTGTCAATTCCTTCTTTCACAAATAAAGCCCACGTTCTGCACTATTATTGTTGTGTATTTTATTCCCCAACATAGGCACCTAAATACTGCTGCATCATAAAGTGTTTTTTGTTTGGCTTCTGTATGATGGGGGAGTATTATTTATTTTGTATGATCATGGGTACAGTTATTATTTTATTGTGTCACATTAGTTCCAATACTTCTTTTTACTGCAATCCTGTCCTGTGCCTCATCTACCTGTATCCATGAGGAACCACCTGACCGCTTAGAGTTAGGGCTTCATAAAGCAGTAGTATATTAAACTGCAGTTGATGAACAATTGAATTTGCATGCAGTCAGATCGATGATGTCATAGAAATGTCAGAAACAAAAGTAGAATTAAAAATCCTTTTTTCCTTAGCTAGGCATGCGATAGCAATTCTGGGGGGGGGGGGGGGGGGGGGACAGTTTAATCTTTGCAAAACATCTCTAAAAAATATAAATAAATTAATATATATATATTTTTTAAACAGCTGATCTCGCCTTAATTTAATAGAAAAACATGATAAAGGTAAGTAGGAGGAGATATAATGAAAGGGAAAATTAAATTGCTTTGATGCCAATAGCTACAACATCAATGTGAGTAACATAAGTGATACGTGGGTCTCAAACACACAGTTCAGAAGACGTTGGACCTGTAAATCCTTTCCAATAAAATTTTACTACTCAGGTGTGCCCTCTGCACTTACTAATTTAACATTATTGTGCGAGATCTGTACATAGTTACAATGGAGGTAGTCTTGACAGAACATGGTTAAAAGTACAAGGGCACTTCCAAGTAGTTTATTATTTTCTGTATGTTGAACATGTGTTTGTAGTTTACCACATGCAGTACTTATTTAAAAATATTTTTCAGACACTGTATGTTTTTTTGTTTTGTTTATTCCATGCTACCACGGTGTATGATTTGAAGGCCAGCATGATTTAAGATTTTTTTTATTTTCTTTAAAATGATTCAGGAGAGATCCATATTAAAGAAACTATTTAGCAAACAAACATTTTATATGCTGATCAACCTGTGAAAAATGAGGATATGAAAAATATTACATTGCCAGAGTTGGAACAATATATATTCATAAATTAATGTGGAAAAAAATTATCCAAAGCAGAAATCTCCTCAGGAGAATAAAACACTAAGCCTTTGCAAAAAGTGGCACATTTTTACAGGTAAAAAAACCCAATAGGAAAATGGAACAATAATGAATAATTTTAATACAGACATTTATGAGGGAAATGGATTAGAAACAATAGTGAAAATACATGTGAGCAAGAATTATAATAATGGGGATTTTTTTTTTTTTATAAAAGGTCAAGCTGGGGTCCAAGTTCCAAAAGTGGAACAGGTAAATACTTGGGATTTAGTAGCAGTTATTTTACATAGGTGTGAATTTACAATATAAATCAGCATTAGATCTGTAAATGCTTTCACGAAAAAATGTAACCCCTTTGTGACTTCCTTCATTAAAACAAGTGGTGAAAGCGATCAATGATCACCCGATGTTGAGGCATTAAGAAAACACAGAAATTTGGTGTTCAACTGACCCGCAAGCACTCATTGCGAGATAGCAAGCACCATATTGGAATGGCAGCTGCAACTGATCCCTTCCGTCGCTCTGTTTCTAGATTGCCTCTTGAAGCAGTCAGCATCATTTTAGTACCATATTTCTGATGCAGAAGCAGTTCCAAACATAGGAAACAAATAATACACTAACACCACTATGAATTTTGGATGTACTGAGTGTATGATAGGTACTATAACTTTTTGCCTTTTACCCTTTGATGTGGATTTTTACTTGTATCAGTATTCTTATTAAAACTTTGTTTTTATGAATTGAAATTCCCAGTGTTCAACATTTTGTATTCTGTTTCTTTTGTGTGTTGAGGAACCACATTTTGGTGTTATGGTGTTAGCTGGAGAAATAGTAGAGTTGGATAATTTCTCCCAAAAAATTATTTTGAGATGTGTTTATTTTTTATTTTTTTTTAACTTGGTTGTCAATTTTTGTTCAGGAATTAAACTGTGTAACGTGTATTGGATTACTTCACCAGAACAATGAAAAATGCCAATTCTCTTTTTTTTGCAGAATAAAAATGTCCCATCAATGTAGTGTTTGTTAACAAATCGCACAATTTTTAGAATTGATTGAGGATTCATAATGTTATGTATGCATTTAATTTGACACAGTATATAAAAATGACAGTTATATAAAAAAAAAAATAAAAAAAACACAACTGCAAAGAAAACAATGATGATTAAATATATGAATTACATTTTAAAGACATTACCGTATATTAAATCAGGGTCCAGTGAGGGGAGAAAGTTGCATGAAGTTGCATCAAAAAACAGACAACTTCTTCCTTAAAAGTGCATTTTACAGGTATCTTTTTAAAGTTCTGTGGTTGTTCATAAACTAAAAATATTTAAAAAAAAACAACATAATGCGATCTGTATTCACTCTGCTTTCTCGTGTAAGAACTGTTGTTTGAAGAATTCATGAAACATATCTTTTTGCATTTTGGGGCTATTGTTGTATGTATGTTTTAAAATAATATTTCATCCCCATGCTAGGGCCATTGACCTTTTGTCTATTTAATGGCATCAAAAGTAAAAGGGGAAAAAAAGTGTAAATATACTATAATTCACAAGCGAATAAAATTACTTCATGCTAAATGCACAATAAAAAATAAAAAAAGTTTATACACTTGCAGTTATTTACAATTTAAATTAAATAAAAATGGCTGGTTTTTTTAAAAAGCATTTAATTTCCAGATCATTGGACGTCCTATGCAATGATGCAAAACCCTGATTATATTAAGCGGTTACATAAAAGCCAAAACAAGAAAATTTCTCCTTTTAGATTATTCTTCTACCGCAAGGCTTTTTAAAATATTACTGGTAGTACTAACTGTGCTAATGTGGTGGCGTTGATCCTATAGAAATCAGCCTACAGCCAAATTTCATCTGGTGACATAATAAAATGAGATGAATTGCGGCTGAGGTCATCACAGTGTGCTACACCAGTGTACTAGGATATGGAGGTACTTCCACATCTTCCGGAGGAATGTTGTGTTCATATTCATAGTGCATGTGATTCTTTCTAAACTGTCGTACAGTTCTGATGTAGAGTCCACAGAATATAGCACTGGGGATATACAGACATGCAGCAATAACGCTAAATAGAGCAACAGCTGCATCACCTCCTTGCACGTCACAGTTCATCCAGGTATACCCTCGGCCTGCATAAAGCTGCGCTCTTTTCTTGCAGATATCAGTGGAGTTTACCTGCTTAATAAAGTACAAGTAAAGACCAACTGCAACAATGTACGCCACAACTGCCACAGCATCAAAGATCATCTCTGCAAACAGGACACGGATGGATACCTGGGGCAACGGTTTAGCCCCCAAGATCAGGAACAGAACGGTCAGTGCACATAGAAGTAAGCTGAAGGCCACTCCACCGTAGACTCCTGGGGCTCTCAGTTGAATGTATTGCATATCCATATCCCTCACCTGTTGCAGTTCAGTGCCTTGGAAAGGGCTGTATGCTGAATCAATGCTGAAAGTGTTAAACCCAGCTGCAGATGTATAACCGGTGAGAACAGCATAAGATGCAATGACACAGATTAAGACCAGTATGCCACATAGGATTTCCACAAACTGCAGTATTCCTACAAGAAGGAAACAAACAAAAGAAGTTAACATTGCTACTACACTGATGTGGTTATTCATTTAGACCAGGGGTCTCCAACCTGCGGATCACTTACATCTCCCATAATGCTCTTTTAATTAAGAGGCTGGCAGACTCCTGAAACATCTGGAGGGCCGCAGGTTGCCTACCCCTAATTTAGGCACTTTTATAGAGTTGAGGAAAAAAAAAATGTATATATCTTTTGGAAAGTTTCTGTTTGAAATTGTGATTGTTCAGTGCAAGAGCAGTGAAAGGAAATTTGCACACAGCAAATTAAGCCCTTGCTTGATGCAGCAGGAATCATTTTGTTTGTTTTCATTTTTTATATCAACTAGTGCTCTAGTGTGCTCATTACAAGAAGAAAGTAGGCCTACAAATATCACTGTCAACAGATTGAACGTATCCATGAATTAAAATACTACAAATTATATATTTTTTTTTTTAAACCGACCGGACTGTCTTATATATAGATGGACCCCTTTGTCCACACAACATCTCTGCTAGTATGGCTTATTCATATTTTCAAAGAGATATATTGCCTTCCTCTAATGTGTGTGGCGAGAATTTTGCCGTTTCAAACTCGGACTCCAATTACAGTTTCATGACATAAATACACACCCATAAACCCTCCAGCACATGACACAAATTCATAACCATTTTACAACTATTTGGATAACTGGAGATTTCACAATCTCTTACTTAGTAGTACCATATCAATATTATGGCTAGTAGGTCATGACAAATTCATCAGCCTGGCCTTGATAGTTTGCTGATGGGACCACGGATTCCACAAAATTGAGCAGGTATCCTCTACATTCATCAAGAGAGGTAATTGCTCAAAAAGGGCTATTCATCTGGTTCAGGTTATGTCCCAAGCCTATGTGAGCATTACTAAAATACATCTATAGTCAAGTTTGTTTGTAATATACTAGGTAGCGTGTGTAAAAAGGCAGCAAAAGTCCGTTCCTGGTGTAGGGGACTTTTTCTCCATTTCTTCACAATATCCTGCTCAATACTCTTGCATACTTAATATTAACCAACCTAATATTAACAGAATATTCAAGATCAATTAATTGTTGCAATCCTATTAATGATTTTATTTGGGTAGACAGACCATAAGAGCCCTACCCCCATTCTCTATTTCCCAGGACCCTTAAATGTTGGGTTACAGAGCTATTGCATGGTTTGTAAAAATGGGCCTACAGAGAGACATGTTAATATTGTTGAAGTGATTTTATGTCACCTCTTAAACGTAGGTGTCTATCTTTTAGAAACTCTCTGCAGCACAGACTGTACCTTAAAAATAGCTCAATACTCTAACTAAAAAGGATGCTAAAATGGAACCAGGGAAGTCAAAGCAAACCCGCGTTTCATTGTTTCACATCTAAGCCAATTAGAAGTTGAACATGTTCACACGTTTTTCTACTTTAAAAAAATCTGTTTTTGATTCTTCACACAATAGACTAGATTCAGTCACTCGCAGGGAGGATTCTCATGGGCATTTTTACAACAGAAATACAAATTTAAAGCAGATTTTTATTAGCAGCGTCATTGTGTATAATTAGAAGTAAAACCCAAAAAATGCAGCAACGCATCTTATAGAGCCCGGAGAAGGACATTTTAACAATTAATCGGGCAACTTTTCAACTAGAACATGTACCTCCCTTCCCTACATCATTGAACACAGATGATTTCTATTCATGATGTTTATTTGTACAACTATGGAACAGAGCAGTCAGCTCTGAACAGTGGTAGTGTTACAGAAATTGTAGGGCATGCAGCAGTGTCAGGTACAGGAGTCTCAGGGGGCTTGTCGCAATATGTGCTTTGTTCATGAAAAAAAGGGATTGCAGGGAACTTAAGGCCAAAGAGTTGGAGTTCAGCTGAACTGGAGATTTTTTCAATTTGACCATAAACCTTATATTCCATTGCAAGTCTAGCACAGAGTCATGTGAAGCAATATTTTAAGAACTCAGCCCTTCATTATCTAGCACTGATGCAATGGAAGGGTGCCATGTTTTCTAGATCTATCTTCCTGAAGATGACAGCTGTTGATCCAGAGAGAATGCACTAAAGTGATTTGAATTCCACTGGTGAACTGCGGCATGTAAAAAACAAGCATTGTTTTTATTTGCCACATCACTTGCCATTGTCTAAATTGCGGATATTAAATTATTAGATACTGTAATATGTTAAACTGGGTGATCATGCCATTCTAGCTGTGAGTACTACACATCTTATGATATGCAGCCTTTTATGACTGCCTGAGCAATAAGACCATAAGACCCACAGTTGCTGCCATGGTTAAAAAAAATGTCTTGCCACCCCCTCATATTATTCCAGCTTTGTAGATGGGCAAGCAGGAAGGGGGGTTAACTAGCCCTAACAATCTGGAGGCCACTTCTACAGTTGTTGATTACATTTCCCATCATGCTCAGCCAGCATTTTGCTTGTTGGGCTTAGCTGGGAAATAAAATTCATAAGTGCCAAGATGAAAATAATTTCCCATGACGCTTAGCCAGACAAATACAAAGTGGCTGACCATCATGCTAGAGCAGTGATGGCGAACCTATGGCATGCGTGCCACAACTGGCACGCCAAGCTCTTTGTTGTGGCACACGTGGCTAGGAGGAGTTGTGGGGCTGAAGCCCCTAATCCTAGCTTTATTAGCCCAAAGTTAAAATTAACTGCAAAAACTAATATTTACAGAAATGCTATCCTGTTGCATCCTGAGCAATTACATCAGTATTATTTCTCAGGAGCCAACAGGATAATCATTTCAATAACTGCACACCCCTCCACATTGCAGATTGGTTTAGCCTGCCGGTTCCTCTCCCGACATCAGCTTGACAGCGACACGCCCCCTGTTCACACAGCAGAGCAGCTCCAGCAGCTCTGCGAAGGAAGAGACTTCCTGCAATGTATGTGTGAGTAGGTGTGTATGTGTGTATATATGTGCAGTATGTATGTATGCGTGTATACATGTGCTGTATGGATGAGTGTGTGTACATGTGCTGCATGTATGTGTGAATATGTAAGTGTGAGTAAGAATGTGTGTATTCATGTGTTGTATATAAGTGTGAGTAAGAATGTGTGTATACATGTGCTGTATATAATTTTGAGTAAGTATGTGTGTATACATGTGCTTTATGTATGCGTATGTGTGTGTACATGTGTTGCATGTATGTGTGAATATGTAAGTGTGAGTAAGAATGTGTGTATTCATGTGTTGTATATAAGTGTGAGTAAGTAAGTGTGTATACATGTGCTGTATATAATTGTGAGTAAGTATGTGTGTATACAAGTGCCTTATGTATGTGTATGTGTGTGTACATGTGTGGCATGTATGTGTGAATATGTAAGTGTGAGTAAGAATGTGTATTCATGTGTTGTATATAAGTGTGAAAAAGTATATGTGTGTATACGTGTTGTATGTGTGTGTGTACATGTGCTGCATGTATGTGTGAATATGTAAGTGTGAGTAAGAATGTGTGTATACATGTGCTGTATATAAGTGTGAGTAAGTATGTGCTGTATATAAGTGTGAGTAAGTATGTGCTGTATGTATGTGTGAGTATGTATACATATGCTGTATGTATGTGTGTATGCATATGCTGTATGTGGGTATACATGTGCTGTATGTGTGTGTACATGTGCTGCATGTAAGTGTGAGTAAGAATGCATGTATACATATGCTGTAAGTGTGCTTATGTATGTGTGTATACATATGCTTTATCTAAGTGTGAGTATACATGTGCTGTATGTAGGTGTATGTTTGTATACATGTGAAGTATGTAGTATGTGGATATACATGTGCTGTATGTATGTGTGAGAGTATGTATGTGGGTATTTAATATAAAGCAGTGTTGGCACTTTTAGGTCTGGAACTTGGTTGCATGCAGGAAATTGGGCACTCGGGTCCATAATGGTTCGCCATCACTGTGCTAGAGGGACTACATTTACTAGGATGCTCAGCCAGTGTTTGGCTGGGTAACTTTCATGTGAAATGTAAATCAACAGCAGTTAGAGAGTGCCAAAGTTTAGGCCTTGCTGCTGGTAAACAAAATGGCTTAATGTCAATGTTTAGCCTATGGAGGCACAAACAAGGCTGGTATATATTTATTTTTAAATAGAAAAAAGGTGGCAACCCTATCACTGCCTTAAACACTGTAGTTGTTGTAGGCTACATTTCCATGATGCTCACCTAGACAAAAGTAGTATGAGGGGGGGGAAAGTTAGGGGGTCCCTTAAATGTGTCATCATAGAATCCCCCCAGTGTTTAGTTCCACCCCTGATAGACAAGATGGCTTTCTATTCTTCATCTGTGTAAAAAACCCATTCAAGAGGTAATAGGTGGAAATGATGGGATTATTTTTACAATTCTGGTGAGGTAAGAGCAGAAAACTACAACGATAGTCCAATGTCACCAGTAAAACAAATAATTTAGTATTACATTACATTATTAACCCGACTATATAACTGTCCACAGAAAGAAAGTGCAAAGGATTGGTCACTTTTTTGGTACTCAGTAAGCAAAAAAAAGCTGAAATATCAATATCATTTAAAATCTAAAGTATTTATGTTGCATCTATAACAGTGAACTGTCACACACAAACAAGAGAATTTCAAAAATGTGACATGAATAACAGGTTAATGTTTTTCAAACTCTGCTATTTCCCTTCATATCCCTACATGATATTCCTTACATATCAGTGTGCTGTTTAGTGGATAGATTCATGTGAATTTTAGGATGGAAACTTTTTTCAAATGACTTACATTTAACAGATTTCAGTTATTAAGTTATGCACTAGATACAATGTAAATTACAATGTAATTAAAGCATGCAAGTCATGGAGTTTCTCCTAATGTTGCTTTTGAAACAAACATTAGAGGAATGGCAAGAAACTCATATAATATTTATGACAATGTTTTTTTTTTTAGTATTTTGTTTTTTAAATTTAAACACTTAGTAAAAGGGGTCACATGTTGTCACAAATAGCTGGGTTCTCACATATAACAGACAGCCAAGCAACAGAGATTATACTACACACATTTAATTCAACAGCTTGATCACTTCCTAGCTAACGTAAAATAAATACCTCTCCTGGAACATAGTCTTGAACATTTGTTGGAGTAGGACTGATTTTCTTTGGAGGCCCTGTGTGAGGAATGGCTGCTGTGCCGTGATTGCTGGTTATGTTTAGATCCACGTGAGGACACCCTGTAAAAATGCATAGTTTGTAAAGAAGAAATTGGAAGCATAGATTGCAATCAGTGTCATTATTTTTAATAAAGTTAAATTCAAGTTTAAACATTACTGGAATTAATTTATAACAAACTATATTAAAATAATAATTTTCATTCTAAAAGAATACACATGAAAAATAATGTACAACCCTCAGAGCCTTTCCTTCATCTACCTGTACTTTTGCAATGAGATCCTAAAGCTTGACGTGCTTGTGAATCGTCCAGTTCAAGAATCAATTTGATTATAAAGGTATGTAAATCACAATATTCTCACTATTATAATAAAACCCCACAAAGAGAAGTCTATATATATGTTGAATATTTTTTTTTCTATTCTTCTAAAGAATAGTGGGGGGAAAAAACAAGCAGTACCTGCCATTTGAGGGATGTGATCGCCCATTGTCTCTTTCTCGATGAGGTCTATCTCTGTAGCCTTCTCGATCTCGGTTAGAAGATCCACGGTGGCCTTGATGCTCTCTCCTAGGCCTGTCATGGTTGGACCTCTCAGGAGGTGGGAGCCGGTCACTCTGCATATTTCTTTCTGATTGGGGCATTGCTATTGCTTTACATGTGTGTAGTAAGTGTATTCACTGTACCTTCAGAGTCAGTAATCGCATCCCTCCTACTGCTGGAAAGAAAATGACAAGTCTTACAAACTGCATCTGCAACTCAACAGTGCGTAAGAAAAATGCAACTCAACATATTAGAACCATATGGCTGGACTAAAAACACATCATCTGGCACTTTGAAATACATTTTGTATTCTTATTTGTTCAGCTACAGCAAAGCAGCAAACCAAAATGTATCCCATATTCATATTGATTATCCCTAGGAGTGATTAAAAGACATTAATATAATTACACAAACATATATTTTTATATTCATTCAGAAACATAATAAAAAAACATATTATATGATTATTACCACTATTGCTTTTTACTCCCCCATCTAACATCGCTGCCTTTCTCTCCCTCTGCATTTTGGGATCTGAAGTCAAGAAGGGCCAGTGGAAATTGGGTACAAATGCATTCAGGTCCAACCACTGTTTTGTCTGACTGTGTCCATCTCTGACTCTAATGGGTGGGCTGATGAAGTTGCACCATGGGCCACTAAATAGTTTATTTGCCACAGGCCAAAGTTGCCAGCCCTAGCCTGTATATCGGCATATTTCATGATAGCATAACTTAAAAAATTATTTTGAACACACATTTTAGTTTGGTTTCTCCAAACTGTATGCCATATAATATGTTAAAAATGTCATTAAATTAAAGAAGAGAACTCCTGACCCCATGTACTTGCTCTGGGGAGACGGGAGCTCAATTTTGTGGAGGTCACTGTATCCAATTGGGATATTGGCAGGTATGCATTTTTGATCATCAAGAACATGTGCATAGTACTCTGTGTGGGGTACAAGTGTTCCTATATCTCTCCACAGATTGGCATGCTTTTTTAATTCACCTTTGTGGAAGCCTGTGTTTGGCCCTGTAGCGGAGTTTGAGGATGCCCATTCAGCACACATGGAGGACCTAGGCTTGGGTGACCACATCACCTTTTTATTCAGTGATGCCTATGGAAAATGTATGCTCCAGGGATGTAATCAGTAAAATGTAGATCAGTTGAAGTCTTTATTTCATCCACTGTAGCCCTGAAACATGTATTTTCCATAAGCAGCCCTGAATAAACTAGCAATGTGTCCATTCTAACCTAGGTCTGGAAAGATAACTACAAACATTGTAAAACATTTTGGAAATCAATGTAGTGACCAGCTTTAGACAGTAGGGAGGATAAAGAGAGCATAGATTTTTACTCTACTCACCAGACACACAAGGCCACATCAATCAGCACTGACCCAGCTAAGACAGATCCCCGGTGCCGCTCTCACCTGAAACACTTTGTGAATCTATCATGAACTAAACCACTACCTGTAATACACTGGATGAAGTAACCAGTGTGGTAAAAATCCATACTGTAATGCTATGTAGCTAATTCCTTAATAGTAAAACATACTTACCTTGCACAATGCCTCTTTCCTCTCTGACTGATTTACTTGAAACTCCAAGTAACAGGTGAGACAGGTCTTGCAAGTGCTAGTGAGGAGGTGCCTGAATCTGGCTGCTTGTGTTCCCTTCTCATTTACCATCACAAACACCTCCTACAACACACCTAGCTTCGGGCATTGGCATGCAGTGTTAGAACTATCAAAATAAGGCAGAGCTGAGGAAAGACAATGTAACAGGCACCTGAAATGTTCTATAAATCATTCTAATCGATCAGTTGGGTAACCATTCATTTGGAAGCATGTCTATATTTAAAGGGGCATGCTCACACACAGCCAACATGTTTTTCATGTGCTTGTAAAGGTGGTGTAAACTAAAGCTATGTCATCATGTGATAAAGAAGGTTTTGAATAACTATGTTGTTGTCATTGTTAGGTTAAATTCAACAGTTTCCCTTAATGACAAAACTTTGCCATAAACAATAATTAAAACTTTTATTTTAATGTATATTAAAGATAAATAATTGTAAAAAAAAACAAAAAAAACCCATATATTTCAATTTGAATATTTGTGTCCGTAAGGTCTTTTTTTTATGAAAGAGAGGATTGCAGGGAATTGAGAAGAGAATTTCAAACTTAAGGATCTAAACAGTTTTTTCCCCACTTGTGCGATAATATAGACACACAAATGAGACATTGAGTGTCCCTAGGATGAGGATAAAGTGGCATGTAGTTTTGACAGTACATACCAGTTTATTCTATGACCACAGGTTGGCTGGAGCAGAGAGAGACACCGGTTTCAAAAGAGATCAGAGGAAACCTTAACAAGGTACCCTCTGTAAAATCCCCTTGCAAACAAGTTTCTCTCTGCCCTAGCTCCATTCTCTGTCTCAGTGCTTTCTAAGGAAGCAAGGGTTTAACAAATGTTTAATTTTCCTTTAAGACAAAGGTAGATGAGTTGGAAAAATTCCCCCATTCAGCTGAATTGGAGAATTTTTCCATCTTGGCTACTTTGGCCTTGAGTTTGAAATTCAATACCCTGCAATTCCCTCTTTCATGAATAAAGCCCTTAATCTTTGTAAGTACACACCAGATCAGCTGGGGATAACACTTCTTTTATATGTCATTTTTGTAATACAAAATTACATAATTATAAGTTCCTAACCTTTACTATATATCTGCATATTTTAGATTTGTGGACGATAGAGGTATTTTTCTGTCCAGTGTGTTTCGGTTTTGAATGATGTGCTGCTATTCAGGGTTACATTGGGGCATTTTGGTTAGCTTGAAATTTGGCTCCTGAAATCCCTGATGTGCCCTGAATCATTCTGGATTTCAGGGGTATCAATTCGGCCCTGAAGTCCGGTCTATACTGGGTAGATCCAAAAGGACTGCAATCCACAACAGAAGGAAATCTGAGTAACACTCATAGTTGCCAACATCGGCCATGTTTCCAGGGACACAGATGTGTTCCACATGCTGCAGACAGAGCATGAAATGTGCAGCCCGGCACTATGTAGGATGCATATACGCACAGGCACAATCCAATTAATTAATCATGGTAGGTCCTTTGAGATCTCCACCCTGATTAATTAATTTGATTCTATCTGTGTGTGTATATTCTTCCTACATGCTGCCGGGCTTCACTTTGCATGGTCTTTCTGCAGCATGTAGTACAAATATGTGTCCCTGGAAACATGGCCAATGTTGGCAACACCCCAGTGACACTCCAAAAGCCATTTGCAAAGACTGAACAACATTATGCTGTGTAACCTTTACCATGCTGCAATATTGAGATAGAAAATAGATTTAAGTGCAACTCACAT
The DNA here is from genome assembly GCA_036172795.1 of Pelodytes ibericus. Lineage (NCBI taxonomy): Eukaryota > Metazoa > Chordata > Amphibia > Anura > Pelodytidae > Pelodytes > Pelodytes ibericus. Next base: position 113,888,905 of record CM069859.1, read on the forward strand.
ATATGAGTGCACATCCTAATTGTGTCACAAGTGCACTACTGTCTTAGAGCAACACAACAGAATTCCAGAAACTTTAGTGGGCTTAAGAATCTGTGCAACAGATAAAAACTTTACAAGATAGAGTGATATCTTACTAACCCTTTTAGAAGGTTATATTGCTATTATAACATTGTACATTCATTATTGATCTGCAAATGGAATTTAATAATCACATGAAACATCAACTATGTTATAAATACACATATTCGGATACATAAAAATAACTTTCTATGTTTATAATAAATTGAAATCCAAAAAATATCTTTGTCTTTGTGAAGCACAGTACTTGACAAATACCAGGAGCCATTAGTCCTAAAATCCCTTCAGCTGATTTCTAACTGTTTTGATTGTGTCATATAGAACTCTGTGTAGGCCTGGCTCCTAACAATAACCAGGCTGGATCCTTAATTTGTCAGTTTGGTTCCTAAAGTTGGCAATTGTGTGTCAAGCCCTGTCGTAACATTGAAAGCCGAAATAAAATAGGACATTATTCAGACTTCCAAAATCTTAGCTTTGTATCACCATCCCTTCTGTTTCTTTAAATATGCATAAGATTGTGTCAGAATTTTAAATGTTTCTATTTCATCAATCAATTGCTTTGCCAAGCCTGCTTGATATACACCCTTGTGTCATGTGCACTAAAGGCTTTGTTTGTTTCCTAAATCACTGCATACATGGTGAGCAGAGATGTCCCCTTCCCACTTGCTTTCAGCCATATTTGTGTAGAAGTTACCCTTGAGTTTACTTTGTACAGTTCTCTATTAACTGACTGTACATAATATTAGCAATAAATACAAAGCTTTTACTCTGGTGTATAGTATTTTAGTTAGTTTTTGTATATTTTAGGAAAACAGTTTGGGAGATGAAGCGATGATGTCGTACACATAGCTTCCCATTATGTGTATGATTCTATATAACCATTGTCTTTAAGTGGAACTCAGCTGGATCGTCATGAAAACTTTCATTTGCTAGGATTTTAAACATCATTTTTGTTTGTCATCATTTTGTATTTACAGACAATTTGTTTAGTCTCTGTTACCATAAAACATTAACTGTAATGACGTGGTCTCTGCCATACTTCAGAGAGAAAACATGCAGTATATTTTCATAAATAGTTAGTTACTATCTGCATGTAAAGTGAGCCTCAGTTCTACGCTGGTTTCTGTTATCTGAGCTAAATATATCATTGTTCATCAAGTAGGAGAACTGTTTCCTGCTAGGAAAATGCATAAAGAAAAGTAATGTACTAAAAATAGCATTTTGCCCATCAGATTTGTGGCTGTTTTAGAAGAAGTATTAAAGCGACGCATCACCTAAACATTGTTTATACTGTAAATGTGGATATTTTTTTTTTACTGCAGGCAGGTTTTGGTATTGTTGGCACTATACCTGTAGCCAGTAAGCTTTGACAGTCAGTGTAATCCAGTCGACCGGCTGTGTTCAGCTGCCATGGAGCTCTATTCTGTTACTAAGCCCATACTCTCTGCTTTTCCAAAGTTTAGGCGGAAATATTTTTTTGCATGGCACTATTCCAAAGGCTATTATAGTGAAGCAATAGTGACTTCCTGCCAGTTTAAATCTGTATTTTTTTGTTTAGTCCCTCTTTAAAGGGGCAGTCACCTACAGTGTCCATTTATTCTTTATATAAGTTCTACATCACATAAACAATCTGTCTTGTCAGTTTTTTTCTCAACATTATCTCCTAAAAACTGTAAATAAAGTGTAACGGATGTATTACTGTTGCTATAGAAATATTCCTGCTTATCTTTCCATGCACACCCTAGCGGATGTCAGTGAATTTCAAGGCCTTGTCAAAATTATTTTTTATGTATAAAAAATGTACTTTTAAAGTAAAAATAAATGCATTTCACATAATACATGTACAACATACAAAAATTAACTACTTTGCGACATTGGACATGCCCAGCACATTCAGGCAGAAACTCCGCTGCCGACATAGGAGATGCCTGCACGCCCTGCGGTGGAATGATCGATGTTCACTAACATCGCGGTGTTGCTGTAATACTTCGATGTCAAGGAATTAAGCAACACCTAAATTTACTTCAAAAGTCACCCGCGATAGCTCCACACAGAGAACTTAAGCGCCATATAGGAGAGACGCATGCCACAGCAATATGGTGCTGTACTTTTGTGTGCAAGAGCTTCGAAAGTGAGCAGATGATCATTTCTGTCACACTGTTGCTGTTTTTAGACTAGCTCCAGAGGCAATCGGCACAATTGCAAAACAAACAAAAAGCTAAATTAGCCGTACATCTCGTTTTAGGGCTAGCATAAGGGTTACGGTTAGTGTTAACGTTGGGGTTGGAGTCTCATTAGGGCTAGGATTTGGATTAGAACTAGGGTTATATTAAGATTGACCTATAATTTGCAAGAAAATAGAAAAACATGTGAACATGGCAATTTTCTACATTCAAAATTTAGAAACTATTTAGGATCTTTTTTACAATTTTGTTGTAAAAGCTCTTTCAGGCCAAAGTTAAAAAAAAAATTGTAGTAAATTACATGATATGATGAAAAGAATAGTATCTAACGAAAGCCCTTCTTATGCCAATAAAAGCATTATATAATTATGTGGGTACAGTATACAAGAAAGAAGAAAATTACAGCTAAACACAAACACTGCAGAAATGTTAAAACAGTCCATGTCATCAAGAGTAAGACACAGCCAAAACGTCATATAACTAAGGGGTTAAACTAGGTGAAAACAGTTCATGTTTCTGTGAATAGACCACCGATGTTAAAAATATTAAGTGTTAGGACCCACCAAAATTGGAGCACCTAGACACAGTGATGGGGTAAGCATAACATGGCCATATTTTGTGACTAAATATCCATATTTTTCTTATAAGGCAGGTGTATTTATTAAGTTTTGAGAAACTGTAGTTTTAAGATCCAACCTGTTTTGTGAGTGCGCTGATCCTTTTGTGTAGTGTATGTTATTTTAGTCACTTCTAATATCTAATATTTATTATGTATGCTGATTTAGGGGTTTGTTGTGCTTCCCATTCTATTTTATTGTTTTGAATACATGAGGCCCTGACTGGGTCATCTGGGTTAAGCACCCCACCCATCACAGGTGATCCATAAGTAAGGTATAAAAATGGAAGGCCTTTTGGTCCCTTGTAAGTAATGTATTTTAAGAAATGTAACTTTGTTGGAGTAATTTGATCCAGTGGTGGGCTAAGCATAATATGGCCATATCATGTGACCAAATCGCCCACTTTTCATTTAAGACAAATGTTTTATTTAGTTTTGATAAATAATTGAATACGCTCACTTGTGCATGATGGGCTGGCATGCCCACATTTGTGTGGTTATTTGCTCCGATTTGTGTGCAATGCCTCCGAACTGTGTGTTCATACCCATTGTCCCAGGTCACACCCTTCCAAAGTTTGGATGAACTTCAGTTAAGAAAAGAGATTTTTTTCAGATTTATCCTGAAATTGCCATCCGCAATAGGATATACCCATCATTTCATAGTTATTCCTATCTGTGACAGATTCATAACAAATACACATAAAATATGATCAGGGTGTGCAGTGGAACTGCTATTGCTTGGTAGTTACCATATTAGGCAAAACATGACTTGTGATCGCAGTATATTCTCTGAGAGGAAGAGCTGTCAGATGATTTATTGTGTGCTAGTCTAGCATGCTACACAGAACATAGGTGCTTGACAGTACTCTCTGGTTTGAGGGGAGTCTACATAAGCTTGACTTTAAATAAATGTTTACAAATGTATAGCAAATGTATACACAAACACATGGAAACCAAACAGAATGAGACATTTTAGGATGAATATGTATACAGATGAGGGGATTACATAAATAGTGTAAAATAACATATAATAGTTTATAAGCACAGTAAGTATTGAATTGTGCTTCATTTTCACACACCCCAATGCTAATGCCAGTCAGTACTCCATGGTTTTATGAGAGAGGAAGTTCATCTTAAACCAGAGATCATGTGAGGAGAAATGGTGGTGGAAAAGATGATGGGTTCTGAGTGTGAGTGATGAGTGTGAGGGACACAACGTATATTTGTAAAAATGTCATATTTCTTTTAAAAACAAGCAAACAGGTACATTAAAAGACCTCCCTATTTTTGCAAGATCAAATATGCTTTTTTGTAAATATTGCATGCAATTATTAGAAAGTGCTCCACCCTCTAGCTCTATTTTTCAAATTCAGAGTGTACAGTTGTACAGTCATACATCAAAATTAGTAGCACAAACATTTGGAGTAAAGAATTAACATATCCATAGGCTCTAAAAAAAACAACAGATAAAAGAGACCCAATGGTACAGCATCAACATTGCTCTTAAAATGACAAATGAATAGACACTTAGAGAGTAAAATGGCATAATACAAGGTAAATAATGTACAAAGCACATGAATCCACAAATGGAGATCAGTGAATTTCCTGCTATAATAGCACACCGTCTGTAAAATGAACTGCAATCAGGATGCTCTATGCGTTTCACTGGGGCCCGGCTAGATTTTTCAGGACATAATACAGTTGATTTTGTACTTGCAAGTTCCAAATAAAATCACTGTATGAAACAATATCCTTGTCTCCACATACTGTCTCTTACTTTTATTGGAACTTTCATCAACGTCCAGTGAGACCACCCCCAACAAATGTAACGCCAATTACTAGGTCGTCAGTTCCCTGCAGGCAGCAGGTAGATAGTCCCTGCCCTCCTGTCTTCATCAGCTTCCAATGATGCCAAACAGAGTGCAAACTCCAAAGTGGTGTTCTCCTTAGTTTCTGCCAGCACCCGAGAACATTTTAGACACCTAAAATTATGCATTTGCCATCTAAAAGGCTTATTAAAATAAGGGAGAGCAGTAAACAATAACAATCCAAAATCACCCTGTATACAGAGCGCTAACTCATATTTACTAATATGGGATCACAAATTAAGTGGAGGGGCTGGAGAGAATGCCGCTGTCTTGGTCCATATTAGCACCAATGACAAAGTAAGAGGAAAATGGAGAGTCCCAAAAGGTAATTTTAGGGATTTATGGAGTAAGATTAGAAAATGGACTTTCAAGGTAGTGTTCTCAAAGGTACTACCTGTGCCTGAACCAGAAAGACAATGGGTCAGTAGGCAGCTTAATGCATGGCTGACGTCTTGGTGTAAGAAGGAGGGATTTGGCTTTCTAGAACACTGGGCTGATTTTACGTTGTTGTACAATTTCTACAGTCAGGATGGATTGCACCTGAATACAAGATGGAGGAGTGTTTGAACTAGGAATTGGGGGGAGGGACCAATAAACAGTGGGCTACACAGTTTAGGAATGGAAGGCGCTTTAGTTAGTACCCAGGTGGGTGGATCAGAGGGCTTGGTTACTACAGATTATAGGGAGAAGCCAATAACCAACTTCAAAATGAAATCACAAATGGAACATGGCAGTGGCATTACGTGTATGCTTGCAATGGCAAAATATGGGAATTGGAGTTGATAGCAGGAATCACAAAATATGACTTAATTGGCATAACAGAAAAATGGTTGGGTGCCACACATGATTGGTCAATCAGTTTGGAGGGCTACATGTTGTTTAGCATGATCAAGAATTGAAACAGAATGTATCTATAAGTTTCAGACACTTTGGCCTTTATTTAACGTAAGCCATGTTGTTGTCTTATAAAATAATTATGGTGATGATTATTAAATAACCTTCTCCTGTGTTCTCATTCAGTCACATGAAGCTGCTCCATTTATATGGATTTTTTTGTGATTGTGATTTTGTTTTCTTATGTCCCTTTATATGTTCCCATAGTAGTAATTAATGATTTATTATTATTTATATTAAAGGATGATTATTCCTTATCCAAAAATCTGTTTTCCAAAATGATCCGTCATCCAAAAAAAGTAGCAAATTCCACACACCTGTCATAAAGCAAGTGCAGAACACTTTATTCATTGTCCTTGAGCTGCACTATTGCCTATCCATGCATGTTCAGATTACCCCACGCCCACAAAGGGTAATATAATGACATGCCAATGGCAGGTTCCCACTGATGTCTCATATCACAGCCACATCACAGTTAACGTGACCTATTTACACTACACAGTATTTGCGTTGATCCTACTGTATTTCATGAGTGCTGAGAGGCTTTATTATATATTAATGGTGAAAATGAAATGTAATCATTAATGATCCGTTATCCAAAATACCTCTGGCTCCATGCATTTTGGATAAGGGATACTCAACCTGAATATGTTTTTATGAAATTAATTGAATAAGTCTTTTAGGTGGGAAATGTAGAATTTTGTCTAAAATTGAGATGTGTCTAACTTTATTACCTCCTGTGGAAATGGTGTGGGCCCCTGTTCGATTTATAGATAGTATTCTATTATAGCAGAACATTTCCTGGTCTCAGTTTGTGGTAACATGATTTATGTTATGCCAGCATACTTTGGAGGTGTCTATTCATTTGTAATTTTTACAGGAATGTTGATACTGCACCATTTGGTCTTTTTATCTGTTTTTGTTTGTAGAGCTTTGGAATTATACAGGGAGTGCAGAATTATTAGGCAAGTTGTATTTTTGAGGATTAATTTTATTATTGAACAACAACCATGTTCTCAATGAACCCAAAAAACTCATTAATATCAAAGCTGAATATTTTTGGAAGTAGTTTTTAGTTTGTTTTTAGTTTGAGCTATTTTAGGGGGATATCTG